>OZ023212.1:48996818-49279318 GCA_963995525.1 Escarpia spicata
AATTCCTTTTAACTGCATACAACAAAATGGAAACTTGAAAACACACATCTCCAATGTTCATATTTACATATATTTTTTAAGAATCATCTCCAGCAAACCTTCCTGGCGGATTTCAAAAACGTAGACAACAAAGAACGTGTAGCGTGTGATTCCCCCTGTAGAACACTACACACGTCACATGCGGCGTGACCTTGGTACCTCCAATATGGAGACAAACAAGAGCGAACTCGAGAGGTATCTACTCGACTGTCTCCACTCGCATAAAAATGCAAGATTTCTTAATATAATATGTAGAGTGGCTTTGTCTGTCGTGTGGCGCCACCGTTCCATATTAGGTTTTGTTGTAGACATAATTAGTGAAACGAGTGCATAGTTTCGATTTGATTTAGGTATTTGGTCGCGATTCAGTTACACGATGCTTGTCAAAACAATGGAGCAACACCTCTTGATCATTGTTTGTTTTATGCTACTGACCAATACTGTCATGCAGCGGACACAGCAGCTTAAGTTATGCTAAGTCATACTTTCATTTGAAGGCTCAGCTGCACAAACAACCGAAGAACCAGTTGTGAGTACCACACCAATAACGACAACACCAAAGACAACACCACCACCAACAACAACAACAACAACCACGACCACACGTGTACCGACCACATCAACGACTACACCAAAGACCACGCCAAAGACCACACCAACGACAACACATGTACCGACCACATCGACGACCACACAAAAAACCACACCAACGACAACACCTGTACCGACCACATCAACGACCACACAAACGACAACACCTGTACCGACCACATCAACGACCCCACCAGCACCGACTAAAACAACACCACCTGTCACGACGGCTGAACCGACTACGACCACAACGACGAAGGCGTCGACGACGACACTTCCACCTAGTACTACACCAGGCGGCGCCAGTTGGACATCCGGTGGCGCCACCATGTGGCTTCTGTTGGTCGGAGTCGTTCTTGCGGTGCGCGGAGTATGAGTGCTGGTCCAATGAAAATAGCAGATGTTAATTTCGACAACATTGTTGCCATGTAGCTTCAACGTGATTCCAAAAGGGTTTGCCGGGCAACTCGGCTACTGGCGGGATTAAATTTATGATAGCGAAAATTGCTGAATGACACATTGAAATGATAACATGAGTAATATTTTAAACAGACACGTTACCTATACGTTTTGTTTGTGCAGTTATATCATGCTACAGTAACATACTTACGATAGTATCTATTCCGCGGTTACAGTTACGACGACATGTTACCGAATGAAATCAAAATTGAACCATTTACATGTTATTTGGCTTTGTTATGGTGATTTAGTTTTATGCAGATATATACAATACTAAACATTTAAATGCAACGATACAGCATATATATATATATATACAATGATTTTGGTGTACACATTATAGTGCAGGCCTATGATTGGGTTACATATGTGTTGATCCTTGAAGGTCGTGCGTATTGACTGTAATAAAATATAACCGTCTTGATAGTTACTGCGTCCACTATCTACACCGCATCTACTAGGGGTATCTGATGAAGATACACGATAATTATATACACGCTGACCAGATGACAACTCGATAGGTATGCATGCGATAAAGAGCCATTCATTCATTTGCGAACAACGTTTTGAACAATCCCATGAAACCAAAATACGACGCACGATCATGCTTCTGTAGTTAACACCAACGTTTTGGCAATCACACTATTTAATGGCCTCCACAATAAATTCCCCATTCAATAATGCTTAAGATGTCCAAAGTAATTCACATAACTTGACGACTTTCCATTTTCTTTGTAGAACAGGACGAAAATAGATTTCATAATACCACAAACTGCTTCTGCATAAAGCTATCACCACAACTGATTTTTTCGCTCGTTTCGTTTTAAATCTGTTCGCGTAAAATCATATGTTACGATATTTACTCGGCCGTATGGACCTTAGAAAATACAGGCAGAATAGTGACGATAGATGCTAAGACAAACTATATTAAAAGTGACTGCCGCGACAAGAGACCGGCTTGTTATTTCACTTTCTGGGGATACATCATTAAGTGATATTGTTACATCCCCTCTGTGTTACAAGCAACACGCACTTAACCAAAACGTACTATCATATTAAAGTAACAAACTCATTCTGTCTATGGATCAGCATCAGTGCTTCATAGTGATAAAAATAAAATAAACTTGGCAACACCTGAATGCTATATAACTGTATCACAAAACGTTCCCGCAAACACTAAACACTATATAGCACACTCTATTTCACCACAGCAGCAGCATTCACACACACTGACTCACACTGATGTCGTGATAAAGCCAAAATGACATGGTCAACATGCAAACGTTCAATTATGAGAACAGCACCAGACAACATGTCATACTCATACGAACATGGCAAACATGAACATGACAAACATGAACATATGAAATAGGATGGAACATCCACAACATACATGCGTGTCCGCATCAATCAAGTCTGCAATCATCAATGTTCATGTACGTATCATTTAGACACAGCATAGTCCTTGTAGGAACACATGGATGGGGCATCCACAATTAAACATACATGCGTGTCTGCATCAATCAAGTCTGTACTCATCAATGTTCATGTAAGTATCATCAGCTGTTCATTTAGACACAGCATAGTCCTTGTAGGAACACATGGATGGAGCATCCACAATTAAACATACATGCGTGTCTGCATCAATCAAGTCTGTACTCATCAATGTTCATGTAAGTATCATCAGCTGTTCATTTAGACACAGCATAGTCCTTGTAGGAACACATGGATGGAGCATCCACAATTAAACATACATGCGTGTCTGCATCAATCAAGTCTGTACTCATCAATGTTCATGTAAGTATCATCAGCTGTTCATTTAGACACAGCATAGTCCTTGTAGGAGCACATGGATGGAGCATCCACAATTTAACATACATGCGTGTCCGCATCAATCAAGTCTGTACTCATCAATGTTCATGTAAGTATCATCAGCTGTTCATTTAGACACATCATAGTCCTTGTAGGAACACATGGATGGAGCATCCACAATTTAACATACATGCGTGTCTGCATCAATCACGTCTGCACTCATCAATGTTCATGTACGTATCATTTAGACACAGCATAGTCCTTGTAGGAACACATGGGTGGAGCATCCACAATTTAACATACATGCGTGTCTGCATCAATCAAGTCTGCACTCATCAATGTTCATGTATGTATCATCAGCTGTTCATTTAGACACAACACAGTCCTTGTAGGAACACATGGGTGGAGCATCCACAATTTAACATATATGCGAGTCCGCATCAATCAAGTCTGCACTCATCAATGTTCATGTACGTATCATCAGCTGTTCATTTAGACACAACATAGTCCTTGTAGGAACACATGGATGGAGCATCCACAATTTAACATACATGCGTGTCTGCATCAATCAAGTCTGCACTCATCAATGTTCATGTACGTATCATCAGCTGTTCATTTAGACACAGCGTAGTCCTTGTAGGAACACATGGATGGAGCATCCACAATTTAACATATATGCGAGTCCGCATCAATCACGTCTGCACTCATCAATGTTCATGTACGTATCATCAGCTGTTCATTTAGACACAGCATAGTCCTTGTAGGAACACATGGGTGGAGCATCCACAATTTAACATATATGCGAGTCCGCATCAATCAAGTCTGCACTCATCAATGTTCATGTACGTATCATCAGCTGTTCATTTAGACACAACATAGTCCTTGTAGGAACACATGGATGGAGCATCCACAATTTAACATATATGCGAGTCCGCATCAATCAAGTTTGCACTCATCAATGTTCATGTACGTATCATCAGCTGTTCATTTAGACACAGCATAGTCCTTGTAGGAACACATGGGTGGAGCATCCACAATTTAACATACATGCGTGTCTGCATCAATCAAGTCTGCACTCATCAATGTTCATGTACGTATCATCAGCTGTTCATTTAGACACAACATAGTCCTTGTAGGAACACATGGATGGAGCATCCACAATTTAACATACATGCGTGTCTGCATCAATCAAGTCTGCACTCATCAATGTTCATGTACGTATCATCAGCTGTTCATTTAGACACAACATAGTCCTTGTAGGAACACATGGATGGAGCATCCACAATTTAACATACATGCGTGTCTGCATCAATCAAGTCTGCACTCATCAATGTTCATGTACGTATCATCAGCTGTTCATTTAGACACAACACAGTCCTTGTAGGAACACATGGATGGAGCATCCACAATTTAACATATATGCGAGTCCGCATCAATCAAGTCTGCACTCATCAATGTTCATGTACGTATCATCAGCTGTTCATTTAGACACAGCATAGTCCTTGTAGGAACACATGGGTGGAGCATCCACAATTTAACATATATGCGAGTCCGCATCAATCAAGTCTGCACTCATCAATGTTCATGTACGTATCATCAGCTGTTCATTTAGACACAGCGTAGTCCTTGTAGGAACACATGGATGGAGCATCCACAATTTAACATATATGCGAGTCCGCATCAATCAAGTCTGCACTCATCAATGTTCATGTACGTATCATCAGCTGTTCATTTAGACACAGCATAGTCCTTGTAGGAACACATGGATGGAGCATCCACAATTTAACATACATGCGTGTCTGCATCAATCAAGTCTGCACTCATCAATGTTCATGTACGTATCATCAGCTGTTCATTTAGACACAACATAGTCCTTGTAGGAACACATGGATGGAGCATCCACAATTAAACATACATGCGTGTCTGCATCAATCAAGTCTGCACTCATCAATGTTCATGTACGTATCATCAGCTGTTCATTTAGACACAGCATAGTCCTTGTAGGAACATATGGATGGAGCATCCACAATTTAACATACATGCGTGTCCGCATCAATCAAGTCTGTACTCATCAATGTTCATGTACGTATCATTTAGACACAGCATAGTCCTTGTAGGAACACATGGGTGGAGCATCCACAATTTAACATACATGCGTGTCTGCATCAATCAAGTCTGCACTCATCAATGTTCATGTACGTATCATCAGCTGTTCATTTAGCCACAACATAATCCTTGTAGGAACACATGGATGGGGCATCCACAATTTAACATACATGCGTGTCTGCATCAATCAAGTCTGCACTCATCAATGTTCATGTACGTATCATCAGCTGTTCATTTAGACACAACATAGTCCTTGTAGGAACACATGGGTGGAGCATCCACAATTTAACATATATGCGAGTCCGCATCAATCAAGTCTGCACTCATCAATGTTCATGTACGGATCATAAGTACGTACTTATTCCCAGATTCGCTCGTTGTAAATGGCCCTAGAATATCTAAACGTACACGTTCCCCAGGGATCCCCGCCTGGTAATGGAGCAACTGTGCACGCTGTGGTCGTCCCACTTTGTTAATGTGACATACCGCGCAAGTGTCCACAAACATTGGCAGTCCAGGCGCATACAGGGCCAGAAAAAACTTTTCCCTAGTTTTGCGAAGGTTTTATCTCTTCCCCAATGTCCTCCAATGCGATTATCGTGGATCATTTGGAGGACTTCCTGTCTCATTGATTGAGGTACTATTAACTTTAATGTATGGGGACCAGTCTCTTCCTCCCAACAATAATACAAGACCCCATCCTCTATTTGCAGTCTATCCCTATTATTCCATAACTTGCGGGTACCCACACCTGGGAGTTGTAAATAGTTTTGTGTAGGGGGCTCCCCTTCTAACCAGGTGATTACGGGTCGTAATTCAGTGTCTTGCATCTGGGACTTTCGTAATTCCTGTGAGCTGTATTGGTGCATGTAGTTTGGGCCGGTTTGGTTCTCCCCCATTATACCATTAACTTCACTGGATACATTGAGTTGTCTTGTTGCTAATGGTACTACTTAGTCAATTTCCTTCTCGAACGTTCCCCACTGGTTGTGTAGTTTTGTACAACATGTACAGCCACCACAAGGTAGAGAACTAAGTTCTTGGCCAGCTTCATAACAATTGCATATTTCATGTTCTTCTGGTATTCTTGATAATGCATCGGCATTGGAATGTCTAACCCCAGGTCTGTGTTGGATAGTCATGGAGTACTGAGACAATTCTTTCAGCCACCTACCAAGCTGGCCTACAGGGTGTTTGAAGCGAAATAACCACGTGACTGTCCTTATATTAAACTCACGGCCAAGCAGGTAGTGTTTGTAATGGCGTGTGAACATTACTATAGCCAGCAATTCCTTACGTGTGGTGCAGTACCGTTGTTGTATTGGCGTCAAGGTGTATGACGCAAAGGAAATTGGACGTATTATTCCATTCTGTACCTGATACAGGACTGCGCCAATTGCCACGTCTGATGCATCTGTATCAAGGATGAATGGGTCTACATTGTTGGGGAAAGCCAGCACTGGCGTGGTTGTCATTACGTGCTTTAGTTCTTGAAATGCCGTTTCACACGACTCAGTCCATTCGAATGGCTGTTTTGGTTTGGTCAATGCATAGAGTGGTTTCATTTTTTCAGATAATCCCTGAATAAATTCCCTATGATAGTTGACAAATCCCGTGAACTTACTCACTTGCAAAGCATTCATTGGTCGTGGCCAATTTAGTACACTCTGGATATGATCTTTAGTGACGGAAACTCCCTCTCGGGACACTTTACGTCCAAGGAAGCGAACCTCCGTGCTAAACAAAGAGCATTTTTTTGGTTTTAGTTTTAAGTTGTGTACCTCAAATCTCTGGAGAACGACTTCCAGGTTTTCGAGGGACTCCTCAAAGCTCCTCCCCAGTACGATTACGTCATCTAGGTATACTAGTACTTTGTTCCATGCGAGACCGCGTAAGACAAGATGCATAACCCTTTGGAACGTGGCAGGTGCATTACATAAACCCTGGGCCATTCTGACATGTTCGAAGAGGCCATATTTGGTTAGGAACGCCGTCTTATGACTGTCGCGTTCATCTACCATTATCTGCCAATAGCCGCTGGCCATGTCTAATGTGTGGAACCACAGAGTACCTGTCAAATTATCAATACACTCTTCGATCAAGGGCAACGGAAAAGCATCTTTAACAGTTTTCACATTTAGTTGTCGATAAACTACTGTATATCTTACTTCCCCATCTTTTTTTCTTACTAACACGGGTGCAGATGCCCACTCTGATGAAGATGGCTTAATTACTTGGGCATCAAGCATGTTATTCAGTGTCTTCTCCTCCTCACTCTGGAATTTTAGTGGAGTGCGTCTTAGTCGTTCTCTGACCGGGTCTTCATTATAAGTGCTTATGCGATGGCGTATAAGAGTGAATCTTCCTAAATCGTTACTGTCCTTGGAGAATACGCTACCATATTTAGCTAGTAATAGCCCCAATGTTACTTGTTCTCTAATATAAATGTTCTTCTTTGCTTTGGTAAACATGTCCTCTAAATGTGGCGGTATTTGTGATTCCACCTCCTTAAGCATAGTGGAGACTTGTGTCTCGTCTAGGCTGTCATCTGGAATAAGGGATACTGCTATAGGCGATGGTGTCTCATTAATCCTATTTACCTCTTCCCACGAAGGCCCATTATCACCACTAGTATTCCCCATCATTTCAGTACGACTGACCTGTATGCTTTCTCGACAGGACTCTAAGTTAGTATCTAATATGGCATCCATTTCCACAGCCTGGACTAGTATTTTCCCTCTCTGCAATGTGACTGGTTTGTTGGAATCGTTTATAATCTCCATAATCACGGGTCCAATTCCCCCATTAATTATACAAGATGGGATTATTAACTCGTCATTTCCGGTGAAGTAACGTAGACATTGCAAGAAGGGTTAGTGCACTCTACCTTCACATTACCTTTATGTTTTGGGAGAATTACAGTGCGTTGCGCTACTTGAATTCTACTTATATTGTACTTCACTGCTGGCCCCTTCTTCATCAGGGCATGAACAGTGGTGCCGTCCATTATTACAGTGCTGTTATCGATATCCACAATACAGTGATGCTTTAACAGAAAATCAAGCCCAAGAATAAAATCATCTGTTATAGGTCCCACAGCCACATCTATGTTGTACTGATTTTGTTGTATGGTTATTGGGAGTTTCTTGATTAAATAGCACTGCATATACGAGCCGTGTTCTGCATTCTTAATGGTTATGAACTCCGGGGTCATAGTGCACACATGTCCTAATGAATCAATAAAGGATTGACTGACCATTGACATTTGGGCGGCAGTGTCTACTACCATGAGCGTATCCTGCCCATAAATTGTGGCTGGTATTAACAGTGTGTGGCCTACTGTTGGGCTCAGGTGAGTACTTCTGACTGTCACATGTTCTCCATTATCTTTGTCCTGTTTATTGGACATGTCTAGGAGCTCATTGCTATTTGGGTGTGTTTGTTGGTCAGTAGTCCAAAGTGCTTCTGTAGCTGTTGTATTTACTTTGACACCTGCCCCAATACTACACAGAGCATCTACTTTAACACCTACTCCACCACCATTGTCCTGACTAGTGGACATGCTGGAGGTTGTATTAGCACCTCTGTGCCTTGCCTGGTCAGTCTTCCATTGTGGTGTTGTAGCCACACTAACGCTCGACTCATTGGTGATACCTACTCCATTATAATTGTCCGAACTGGTGGACATACATGGAGTTGGTCTGTTATTATTGTGTGTTGGTTGGCCAATACCCCAAAGGGTGGTGGTGGACCCATGGCCAACTGGGTTCACCTTATTTAGTTTGACGGTGGTTTATCCGTCCCATCACTTTTTCTGTTGGAAGTGGCGGGGAGATCACGACGAGGACTGATACTTCGGCTGTAATTGTTATCTGGAGGCTGATAATATCTTCCCCGGTTATCATCATGAGGGGAGTTATGAGTCATATACCGTTCACGAGTATCATCCCGATTATCCTCTCGTGAGGGGTTATGGGTCTTATATTGCCCACGAATATTATCATCCCTCCCACCATGCCTACCGCCATGCTCACGAGTCCTATATCTCCAACGCCGTGCATCCTCCTCCCCGTTATACCTGCCATCACGTTGACTGTCTCGGAAACCCCTTCTACTGTGATGTCGTTTAGGGCTGCGATACCTGCGACTATCGTCAGAATCCGTGCTATTGGTGCTACTACTGCTATTGCTACGGTGTCTCTGAACCTGACGTTTCACTGGCGAGTCCCGTCGTGATAGTGTGTTCGAGCATTCCCAGGCCAGATGACCGTTGCCTCAGCATTGGAAACAACTCAGGGGAGACGGGGAGCGCCGTCTCTTATTGGCACAGTCACGTGACCTGTGACCCTTCCCCCCGCATGTGAAGCAAGTGTCACTTGGTGGGCGTCCCAGGGATATAGTTGACTGCTGTAGCTGTCTCACTACACCCTGTACTACCTGGTCAACCAAAGTTGTCTCCTCCGAGCATTTTCCGGTCAAATTGACTGCAGACTCATCGCTGAAGGCAACTTGTCGGTTAGACAGGTTACGACCGCCAAATGTACGCGTTGCACATTGGATGTGCAGTACCGCTTCCACTGCCGTCCTGATTGTTGTCGGGTCACTAAATTTCATGGCTTCCTGGGCGGCATTCCGATCGCGGATGCCCCGTAGGAAGGCTGGTACTGATAGGTTATCGTACAAGTCCTTGTTCATATCCGGATAAGCCTCCACTGTTAGTGCGTATACCCTATCTGCGAAGGTATCTAAACTCTCACCCTCCTCCTGTTTTAAAACTGCCAACTCTGCTCTGAGAGTTGTCCTAGCGACGGGTCTGGTGTGGCCATATCTCATACCGAGGTACTCTATGCAATCACTATAGTCATAGCGTTCGTCTTTGGGTAGGCTTCTATGAGCCGTTAGAGCTGGCCCTCGAAGGCATGACACCAATCGTATCATATTTTCATTTGGGTCCCAGTTGTAAGCCTCGGCTATGAATTCGAACTGGTGAATCCAGTTATCCCATTCACCTGGTTTCCCATCAAACTTGTCGATAGTGACATTTCTGTCACTTGGCCTACGAGATATCTCGAGACCATTCCTATTGTCCTGGCGTCGTCGACTGTGGTTGGGACGTTCCATTGGTTGGTCATCCCCAGGTTCAGTGAAGTACCGATCATGGCTAGATCGTTCGTATTGGTATCGTTGCGGACCATCGTAATCACTGTTGGGGAGGGTGTCTCTTGTCTCGACATGCACCGCTTCCGTTGACAGGGACTTGTGCTCATCGCGATGTTTAGTTTCGCCTATATTCCCCCATGTACAGGGTGTTGGATCTGTTTGTGCGTACTTCGGTCGGGCTCCTGAAGAGAACCCGGCACATATTTCCACAACCGGGCCTCTTTCCGGGCCGAACACCTTTGCCTGTAAGGCACGTACGGTTGCTTCAATTGTGTCCTGTTTGTTTAGTTTTTCAGTTATTTCAAACAACGCTTTCTGCATCGATTCGATGACAGATTCATTCCTGTCAAACCTATCCTCTAGTTGAGAGAGGCCTAAAGCTTGGTTATGCTGTCGTATATACGCTCTGTTGAGGCTGTACGACTAGGGCTACCAAATTCAATTTCGTCCGTTTGTTTGACATCCTCTGTAGTTGTTTGATTGTCGATTTCTGAATCGACATTCCCATTACCCTGAGGTTTTTTTTGTCTTCTTGGTGGAGCCATGTTCAGTGGCATTTAGTCTGTCATTACACGGCTATACAGTACGTTTCAACTGTGGGTGGTATACCAAATTAGTTTAGAAGATGATTATTTTAAAAGACAACTACCGGACAATAATTTATGAATTATCAACTATCAATTGTTACCTGTAATAAGGCACAGTGTAAAAAAATTCCCCTTCATGCCGTTCTATATAGTTGCAAACGGTGGAACTGATATCCTCGACTTATTGACTAATGTCAGCGAGTTATCGTTAACCAGCAGCGTTATTTCAACTAGATAACCAGTTTAACGATTGTTGTGTGGAGACAATGAATTTAATGTTGGCATACAATGCGAGTGGACAATGCGCTTTGTCCGCGAAGTCACCCGTGTGTAATTGCCAATTGAACCACGCCCTTGTCGCTGCGTGGCGAGGTACAAGGGAATGTGCGAAGTATTTAATTACAGTCAACTGACATCGCAATATATACAAGCTTCGTAGTCAAAATTTATATGTACTTGGACAACATAAATATAACTTAGTAAATTGTCGTATTCATTGTTCTCCTGGGCGTTACCCGTATAACCAGTTTGCCGTTTTTCCGAATAAGTTTCGGTACAAAAATAGACCGAATAAACGAGAACGCGTATAAATTCACACAGTACAGTCGAATTGACGTTTGAAATTATATCGACTTAGTTCCCTCGGTAAACTGGTGGCGTAGTTGTTGTTGTCATGGGCGTTGCCCCGTATAACAAATTCGTTGTCTTTCCGAATAAATTCAGAAAAAGTTGAACGAATGAACGGAACTGCGCAACAATTCACATAGCATCGTCAATTTGACGTTTGGAATTGGCGACTTATTTGCCCAAAATGTATCTGAATAACTTTTCACGTTGGCCTACAAAGGCGCGTGGACGTACATATACTTCTGATACCAATGTGGTAAAGAGCGAACGGGTAATTAGTGGTAACTTACGTGGCTCGCTCTTTACGTTCGGTTGCTGCGTTGTGTTCTGTAGTCGCCGTTGATCCTGAGCCAGCACATCGAAGTATGATGTCTTGCTCGGGTGGATCGGTGTGGCGCACTTGGTATGGGTGTGGTTGGGGTTTATATACAGGGCAGGGGTATTGGTGTGCAGTGGTGTGTGCAAGGGGTAGTGGGTGGGTGTCGATGAGCAGTGCTACCATCTTATAGGAACACATGGATGGATCATCCACAATTTAACAAACGAGTCCGCATCAATCAAGTCTGCACTCATCCATGTTCATGTAAGTATTATCAACTGTTCATTTAGATACAACATAGTCCTTGTAGTTGCTAGGTAGCTTAGACTTGTTGATTCTCTCGGACTTCCTGGGTGTCGTTGGACGTACCGGAGAGTGTGGTTCTGTCTGGTGTTGTTGTTCAACCGGTGTGTTCGGTTGAATTTCAACCAGTGCATTGGACCGAATTGGTTCAACTGGAGTTATTAGAGGATCATCTTGGGACGGGATATCCACGGACTCCTCAACCAACACATGAGGTGGTGTTTCGTGTGTTCGTCTTGGGTGTACACGGTTGCGCCTGTACACTGTTCCCTCACTATTTTCAACTTAATAGGACCTTTCATCCAGTCGTCTCACCACCTTCGCTTTCTTCCATGACTTGACTTCAAGCTTGAACGGCTTCATTCGGACGGTATCGCCATGATGCAGATGTGGGAGATCTGTAGCAGATTTGTCATAGCACTTGGCTTGACGGCGTTGTGTCCTTTTCAGCACATCTGTTTCATGCTGCTACACAGTCGGCCGCGACTCCAGAAGAATTTCAGCTGTTGGAAGAATTGTGTTCGTCCGCCTACCTAGTAGCCTCTGTGCATGACGACTATCCATTCTTTAAGTTGGGGCGTTGCGGATATTCAGCAGTGCTAAATATTGGTCATCACCAGCGCATTGTGCTTTCTTGATCATCTTCTTTGCAGCTTTCACTGATGATTCCACCTTGCCGTTTGAGCGACTGTCACATGTTCGAATCCCCATTTCTTACTGAAATGTACGAACTCGTCTGATACCACTGTGGATCATTGTCAGTAACTAAAGTGTCCGGGATTCCCATCCTAGCAAAGTGAGCTTTGAGCTTTGTGATTACTGCCTTGGAGCCAGTGGTTGGTAGGTAATCTATTTCCCAGAAGTTCGATCTATAGTGAGTGGTGACTAAGTAGTATTTTCCTTGGTAAGAGAACAGGTCGACACCGAACTTCTGCCATGGACGGTCCGGCACATCATGGCTCATCAGAGTTACCTTAGTCTGAGAACATTCGAACTTACGACATGCTTAATTAACACATTTATATGTATTCTTTGATTTCTGCATTCATGCCAGGTCAGTACACCAACCCCACTGCTCTTGTCAGGCATCCTTCAATGCCAACGTGGCCTAGGTGAACATCCTTCTTAATTTGTGATCTCATGGATTGTGGAATCACAATTCTTTCGCCGCTGAACACCAACCCATCAGTGACGGCCAACTCATTTCTGAAGTGGTAATAAGGCACAGCAGGTGAAGGCACATCTGGTTACTCGGGTCAGCCATGTTGTAGGACAGCTGTCAGCACGTGTAGATGGGCATCTTGCTCGGTGGCATTACGAAAGTCCTGGACAACATCTTCTCTCGTGGGCAGATAGTTCACAGCGTGGATAGCTTCGAACTCAGTGGTCGGTTGATCCAGCTGGCAGGAAGGCACGTGACAGGGATCTGCGAGAGACATATTTTACCCTCCAGGTACTTGACATCTATGTCAAACGCAAGTGCACGTAGGAGCATGCACTGTAGACGTTTGGGTGCTCTGTCCAGAGGTTTCTTTGTTATTGCCTCAAGTAGCTTGTGGTCACTGTAGACAAGGATGGGGCGATCATAGGTGAACTGATGCCACTTCTCAAGAGCAACAACGACGGCCAGCATTTCTTTCTCTATAATGGCATATCTAGTATATGTGTCAATCATCGCACGACTGACGTAAGCAATTTGGTGTTCCCCAGGCCATAGTTGCTAGCATCACACTGAATGACCAGCTGCTTACTCGGGTCAAAGTAAGCCAGAGTGGGTGCCTCAGCCAGGAGTTGTTTTAGTGTTGTGAAAGGTTTCTTCTGAGCATCTCCTCACATCCAGGCAACATCTCGTTGTACAAGAGCAACAATGGGACGGAATACATCAGTCAACTTGGGTACGTATCTCGCCAGGTAAGTTACTGTACCTCTTAGCATCTCCAAAGCTTCCCTGTCACACGGACTCTTCATCTTCAGAATAGCTTCAACCTTGGATTGGTCAGGTTTCAGACCATCAGCACAAGAATCTTGTAATGTTCACGCCCCATGGCTAGGTTGAGTTTAATTAGTTAATATTCAATGACTACTGACCCTAATCTGTGCACGTCATGGCCACTATATGTATTTTTTACACGCCTTCTGCAGCGGTGTCATTACCATAACGCTAGATTGTCAGTACTATCTCACACAAATAAAAACATTAGCCTTCCATAACCTATGCACGTTTTTTCATAACCACCTTGCATGCTTTTCATATTGCAGCCCAAATGATCAGTTATCACAGTTGCCTTGTACAGCACAATAACCTTGGTTTGTCCCGACCATAACAAATTTGTCCCAACCATAACGCATATTGATCCTTACATTAAATACGATCCTATTCATCACAAATGTAATACAAGAGTAACCCTTGGTTAATAGATCAAATATGTATGTAGGTCAGAATAATATTTTTATGTATGTAGGTCAGAATAATATTTTTAGAATATGTTTTTCATTTGGGATAATTTGTAGGCTGATGCTATTGTATTTCTTTCTCTCATTTTGTAATAAACAATGACAAAATTAATGACAGTTTAGATACAATTCAATGTTGTTTCCCGGATGTAACAAACTACCATAGTTTTTTATTGATAGATATAAAGAATGATGATATGAGAAAAGTTGTTGTATTAAGTGACTAACTGAGCTAAAGGCATTGCGTATTTGATAAATAATATTAGTTTAATTAAGGTTCTTGTTCAGTTGAGCATTTTCTGTCCCGACCGTAACAAAATGGTTCTTTGAGAATCATGCCATGTATTGCTGCCATATATTTAAACTGAGACTTGTTGATTCTCAAAAAACATGTTAAAATAATTATATCACTTACCCTTAGCACCTTTAAATGATAAAACATGTTTCTACACTAAAAACTCTCATGCTCTGGCCACCATCTGTGCGATATGCCAATGAAAGTCTCCTGAAGGTCTGTTTGGTAAAATACACATTACCATAATTATCGACTTTAACAATAATAATAATAAATTACTTCTTACGCGCCAATATCCTCAAACAATCCGAGCTCAGTGGCGCACCAAAACCAAAGGATTAAACATTCTCGTACTCGTGTGATAGGCGAAAGTCGTCAACAAATGGATGCTAGGAAGCTAGAGAGGATAGGCGATATTGAAAAGATAGGTTTTGAGGTGACGATGAAATGTAACAATATGTTCTGCTGATTTAACATTAACGAGAAGCGAATTCCATATAGTTGGCGCGGCAACTGAAAAAGCTCGAGTTCCAGCCTTTGTCTTAACTCTAGGAACAGATAGCAACTTCAAACTAGACGACCGAAGTTGTCTGGCTTGTCTAGCTGGTGTGAGCATTGAGTGTAAATAACTAGGTTGTTTGGATGAAAGGGCTTGGTAGGTGATTGTACAGATCTTAAACATAATGTGATATCGCACGGGGAGCCAATGCTTTGATAACATTGTTACACTTATTGATGTTACCATGGCTAATTTTTATCACTGATATGTTGCAATTATTATGTTTTGTCTTACAACATATGAATACTTCAAGTTGTCCCGACTATAACATAAAACCAAACATACAGGTTAATATTCAGAATGCCATAATTTCACGAAATGTACAGATATGCTGCTAATATTTGGCATCTGATTAGAAAACATGTCTATTAAGGAGGTAATAAAAGTCAAAGCTGTACTTAGTTCATATACAATGTATTATGAATACTTTTGAAAGTCATAATTGATATTTTATTAGGTTCATGGGACAAATTTCAGATAAAAATATCCAAAATGATGATAATGGTGTGCATTATTGTGAATTTGTTTTACCTGTCATATGATTACTACCAGGAAATATTCATATTGACTGTGTCCCAAGCACAAGGATGAGCAAACACAGTTGAAAAATGCGTCTTTAGGCGGTATTTTCGTTAAATGTCCTTCAGTATATGCTCGATTTTTAAATTGTATCATGGTACTTCATACTAATTCACATTTTATTTAAAACTTTGGCATGTTTCGCATAATAAAATGCAGAAAAATACAAGTTTTGATAACTTAAATTGTTTGGTCTCATGTCACATTTTATTTGCACCTGGCCTTTTATTCTTATTTTATTTTGCAATATTTTTATATGTTTAAAATCCGGATTGTACATGGCCATACAATAACATTAACAGTATACATTTTAATACATATAGAAATTGTTAAATGATTGGATAATAATTCTCTTTGCAATATCTGTATCAAATATGTTTGATCTAGGAGTATAAACATTAATCAGCAAAAGACTAATATTAAAAAGATATATATATTTGTAGTATACAGACCAACGAGCACACCTACGCAAGTGTTGTGACTGCCGATATGACCACACCTGAGGTGACCTTTAACCCAGCAGGTGTTCAAAGCATAGCCCAGGTAATAGATATCATATTGATGTCGTTCTATTTCAGTACAGTAGTCCCTGCAGTCTACAGCCCTTTCCAAAAGCAGGAGGGGCTGTATTAATTTATTGTATTATCAATGATCATACCATATTGAAAATATACTTTTTAAAAGTATCGTGCATTTAAAAAAGTAAATATATTCAAAATGTATGTTTTGACACACAATAATATGTTTTATAGGATATAACAAGATATAGAGAAACAAACTGTTCTAACATCTGCAACTGAAGGACACTGGCTGGGAATGAGGCGTGTTATTAAATGGCAGAGACCACAGTGCTGTACTGAGCATATATGATAAACATAGATTTGGTCTGCTGTATATATACATGTACATGGGTAAAATTGGTATGGCACCAGTTACCAGTAAATAGATATGAATATGGTTGTATCATTTCAGAAAGTAATGGATTTGCAGCTCGAGGTAAATAAGCTGAAACACTCTATCACCATGCCAGCTGATCTTCTACTGACCCCAGATGGGGTAACAGAAGCAGCTGTTGCTTTGGGCATGAAGCCGGCCACTGCTGCATTCTTTGTAGGGCAGCTACGAAACTGTGACAGGGAAAATAAAGGTTCATTGCACAGATATTGCAAAATAGTTATGTTGATGTGGTTCTAAATGATTCTGATTATTGGTGTAATTCTATCATATAAACATTGGTCAACATTGAAATATATCTGTTTAGGATGTAATCATAGACCTACGTTTTGATTAAATAGTATATGATAAACAAGGCATACGCATTCCCAGGCGACTAATTATTCTATCTTGTGTTTTATCAGGTCTTGTAAGAAATGAATGTTTGCTCTCTTGCTCAACACAGTTGCAGAGAACAATCCTCAGAGCCTGCTGAAGTTGTGTCCTGAGCATCAGCATGATGGATCTGCTGTTCTCATGTGTTACTTAAGGTGCAGAGTGTACCACTTCTTTAAGTTTGAAACCAGATCTTTGATGGTTAAAAGAAACAGAAAAGTGTTGAAACATGAATAAATTATGATCTGGTTGAATGACTGAGACATGAATGATTAGAATGATTTATCTTTTAATATGTTTATCTGATATATTGTCTGAGTAATATTTGTTATAATCACACAGTGTACTACTTAAGCCACAGATCTATAGAAAATAATATAAAAGTGTATTATGCAATCCCAAACTTCATTAACAATTAATCTATAAACAATTGTGTGTTACACCCACGATAGGCATTCATTTTGTCTGTCACGATTAGTTCCCATCAAGCATGCCACCATGATTATCAGTGCTTGTAGATGGATGTCTGTGGAAGATCTGCAACATTTTATATATGCGATACTATATTGTATATGCATGTACCTAAATTGTGTATGTTGGTGCTAACTGAATTTGGTGAACTGTTCTCGACCATACCTAGTGTAGGTGAACTTAAAAAATAAACGTATGATCAACTCATAAACCTGTGTTTATATTTTAAATGGATAAACGAGCAGTAATTTGCAGTGGTTTATTGCAGTCATATTAACATTGCAACATTAAATCCACCATGAATATTTATTACATACATGTTCAAAATGCAACAGTGAAACTGCAAAACTGAATCACTGATCAAAATCTTCAGATTTTCAATCCGCAAACTAAAATTCCTGCAAAACGTAAGTTTATAGTATGAAATGGAACAACCTGATAAGAATTTTTCTGTAACTTGGGTAGGTGGGTGGGTAGTTATAATCCAAATCATATCAGAAGTAATGATGTCCCGGACTACAAAGAACAGTTGTTTTATACACCAACAGTTATATTCACATGGGATTTTTATCTTGAATAATTTGATAGTATATGATTTTGAGGCTCGCAGTTAGGTTGACACACATATTAGACTAATTAATCAAACACTAATTAAAAAAAATGTGAATTAATCATGTAGAACACCCTAAATCAAGTGCAGGGGTGGGGGACGAGAACATTACACAAGCTGAGTGCTGTGCCTAAAACAATTGATGAAACACGGACCCTAGAGACGCTGGTGGTTCAAAATGGCGACGAGGAAGTGACATATTTCTCTATATACGATCTCTAATTCTGCTAAAACAATCTTTATTAAACGTAGCTGCCGCAACAAGGGACCGGCTTGTTATTTTACTTTCTGGGGAGACATAATTAAGCGATATTGTTACATCATACTGCCCTTTTGTACACGGGTGAAGGTCCCGTAACTATATACTGTAAAGTTTAGCAGCAGCTCTTTGCGTTCCTGTCCTCCACAGCGTTCTGTCAGCTGCCCCCTGACTCCGTCTTTCGTCTTCCTCTGATCTTTCAACTCCCTCTTCCCGCAGTCCTTCCGTCTCAGCTGGCGTCTTGCTCTCTTCCTCGTACCTTGCCATATTACCCTGTCTGCTCGCTTCTATGGCCTTCCTGCATCTATTCCTGCCGTGTGGACTGTCCGTCTTCCCGTTAAGCTG
Organism: Escarpia spicata; assembly: GCA_963995525.1. Taxonomy (NCBI): domain Eukaryota; kingdom Metazoa; phylum Annelida; class Polychaeta; order Sabellida; family Siboglinidae; genus Escarpia; species Escarpia spicata. The sequence goes on from OZ023212.1 coordinate 49,015,723, forward strand.
CACTGCAGTCCGATCTCTTCCATCAGGCCATTCATGTCATTCCACTCTCTTTGTTCTATCTAATTCTACGAAACCAGGTGTTCTCTCAAACTTGAATCTTCTATTATTGTTCGGCCAGATTCACAGTTTCCAGACCCTAAACGCATCTTGTTGTTTCACATGCTTAACGGACTTTTTGGAAAGGTTTCTGTCCCTCATTAGGACCGGAATCAGAGGCTTCAATGGGGTCGCGCGAACCACCCCGATTTTGCGAACTCCTCTTTTGGAAACACACACACGCACGCACGCACGCACGCGCACGCGCACGCGCGCACGCACGCACGCACGCACACACGCACGCACACACGCACACACGCACACACGCACACACGCACACACGCACACACGCACACACGCACACACGCACACACGCACACACGCACACACGCACACACGCACACACGCACACACGCACACACGCACACACGCACACACGCACACACGCACACACGCACACACGCACACACGCACACACGCACACACGCACACACGCACACACGCACACACGCACACACGCACACACGCACACACGCACACACGCACACACGCACACACGCACACACGCACACACGCACACACGCACACACGCACACACGCTCACATCATATCTTAGTAGGAGTGCTGTTGGGGGTTTTCAGTGAGTGCTATTGAAGATTTAAACATATCTTGTAAAACATCAACATGTTTGCTTAACACATAGACATCTACGATATATGCCAGCAGCCTCCCCCGTTTGACAAACTGCGGACGTCACGTGTTAGTCTAAACACGGACGGACATGGGATTCACGGTGACGGCGAGTCTACTGCAATGCTGACTTACGTCTTAGAACTGACAACAAAAAGTTGATTGGCGCTGGAAGAACAGCTGGCCTGGAATACTTGATCGCAAGAAACTGCTTACATGAAAGTAGGTAGGAAGGTGAAAGTAGAGATCATGGCAGCGATGTTTCAGTGTTGTGTGGATATTGTATTGATTCCTGAATGTATTGATTGCTCGAAACGGTTCATTGTATTGAGTACAGAACAAGCATAGACGCGCATGTTAGAAGAATGTAATAAAAATAATTTTTTTTAAATTGGGTAACTAAAATATAGCTAACTTCAGGTTTCGCGTAATTAAAATGTATTATTCTTTATTACTGTAGCAATTAGCCGTCGCAAATAATGTACAATCGGAGATTTATGTCGTAAAAAGGCACATTCATTTCTTCGCCAAATCGCGTATTTACCAAAAAAATTATTATGAAAGATCATGATAGTTGACCCAATTTATCTGGATATTATGTTTTAATCAACCTGTGTCTGTATCTGTATATTACGTTGACCGATCAATCTTGATCATTAGACAACGGTTGGTTTATTGTTGGAGGACACAAAAGAAACAAAAGGAAATATACGAAAGACCAAAAGTATGAGAGAAGAGAGAAAAGAGATATCAAATTGCCGTTGTCTTTTTCAGGTATCAGGTATCAGGTATCATGTCTAAGCCAATTCGGCAACCGTAGCGGTCCCCGGAGATAAACTCCGGCTGACACAGCCGTAGTCCCTCATTTACCCTAATTCGGACAAGGACAAGAACAAATAAATCAGAAGGAAAACTGGGCAAGCTCCTATTGGAAAATACCCAAACTGGGAGCCCCAGCAACACGTGCTGGCAAGGAGTTCCAGTAGGAAAGACCCTGGGGAAAAAACAAAATTTAAATACATCTGTGCGTGCAGGAAGCTGACGGGACTTCAGGGAATGAATGGATCTAGTTCTTGATGAGGCTGGGGAGAGGTAGGGCTGAAGGTCGATATCAACATAGTTGTGGGTGATCTTGAAGAGCATGGTCAGTTGTGTCTTGGTGCGTCTTGATGCCAGAGACTCCCACTGCAGATGGTCTAGCATGGATGTTACACTGCTGGTGTTATGATATCTCTTGGTGACATATCTCACAGCCTTCCTTTGCACAGCTTCAACTTTATTTACCTGGTCCTGATGGTGAGGATTCCAGATGGCACTACAATATTCAATGTGGGGTCTTACCAGGGCTTTGTAGGCATTAGTTTTTGTGTCTTCACTGGCCAACTTCAAATTCCGCTTAAGTAACCCAGCATGCCATGCGCGTTCTTTGTTGATCGCTCAGTGTGTCGCAGATCAACGCATAAGTACTTTGAGCAGGTGGAGACTTCTAAAGTATGGTCCTTAAGTTGGTAGTTAAAGGACTTGGATTTCCTAGATATTGTGCAGGTCATGTTGTTACATTTTTGTTGATGAAAATCCATGCCCCACTTCTTCTCCCAGCATGCTAGGGTGGATAGGTCTTCCCGGAGAATTTGATAGTCGTCCATAGATCTAATTTCCCTGTAGATGATGCAGTCGTCAGCAAATAGGCGACTGCTGGAGTGAAGGTTATTAGGTAGATCGTTGATAAACAGGAGGAACAGGAGCGGCCCCAAGACCGTGCCCTGGGGTACGCCACTGATAACAGAGGCTTAGTCGGATGGTGCTCCATTAACGACTACTTGCTGAGATCTGTTGGACAGGATTTCAGCGATCCACCTGTAAGTGGATCCCCTGATCCCATAATGATGTAGCTTTAACAGGAGTCGCTGATGAGGTACTCGGTCAAACGCCTTCGAGAAATCTACTATAGCCAGGTCCATCTGCGTTCCCCGGTCCAGAATGTTTTCTATTTCATGACTTAATGTCAGTAACTGGGTTTCACAGCTTTTCATGGCCCTAAAACCATGTTGGCAGTCAGTGAGGATTTTATGTTCTTCTAGGTGCTTCAATGTATTGCTGACCAAGATGTGCTCCTGCAGTTTACAGCAGAGACTGGTTAAGGAAACTGGTCTGTAGTTGGCGGCAGTGTTTTTATCTCCCTTTTTTGAAAATAGCTGTCACGTTAGCATGTCGCCAGTCATCTGGCACGGATCCTTCTTCCAGCGACTTATTGTAGATGATGGCGAGCAATGGTGCGATGGCATGAGCACACTCCTTGAGCATTCTTGGTCTTTAGCAGGAGTTTCAGGACACCTTCTTCTGTAACCGTAATGTCAGGCATTGGTGGTACGGGAATGCCTTCCATGGATGGGGTGATTGTAATGTCTTCTCTTGTAAACACCGACTTATACTGTCTGTTGAGAATATTTGCCTTGTCCTTGGGTTTTGAGTACAGCCTGCCTCCTTCTCGAAGAGGGGATACCCCTGTATTATCCTTACGCAGTGACTTGATGTAGTTCCAGAACCTCTTCTGGGCTGGTGGTCTGTCCATAGTGTCGTCTTTGGAGTCAGGGGTGTCAATCAAGTTATTCACATAGTCCTAATATGCACGACGTTGTTGTTTCTGGACTTCAGCTCTGGCTGATACGTATTTCTTTCTACTTGCAGTAGATCTTGATTTCTTTGCCTTGCTGTGGAGTCGCTGTAGTCTTCTCCGTGCAGATTTCACCTTGGGTGTTATCCAAGGTTTGTGGAACTTATCGCCCCGTACTTTTTTTAGATGGAATGAAGTCGGACATCAGAGTGGTGACGGTGTCTCTGAATCTAGTCCACAGCTCTTTGGTCCCACAGGACTTTGCTGCTTCCTCAAAAGAAGGCTTGAACTCATTCAGTTTCTCACTAATGGTGCTGAAATTAACTTTCTTATATATATAAATCTTCCGTGGGGCCCGTTTAACAATGAAGGGTCTGAGGCTTGATTCGATGAAGATTGCATCATGGTCAGAAATGCCTGGTATTACGTTGACGTTGTTGATCAGGGTCATCTTGTTCGTGATGTGTCATTATTTGCTCAATGTCTGCATTTTGGGTGATTGAGATGAGATGGTTAGAGACAGCTGGATGCACTCCATATGGACAGGTTGACTCTGTTTCCCAGTCTATATCTGGCAGGTTGAAATCTCCCCCAAGCCATATATGAGAGTGGTGAGGAATCTTGTTAAGGCTATGTTGAATGCAGTCAAGTTAATCTCGATCAGTTTTGCCAGGACGCCGATAGTACGCTCCGATATGGAGATCTCTTGCACCTTTGATTTTCACCTTCACCCACAAGAGTTCACTCTAGGCGTCAACTTGCAGTTATTCAGGTTCACAGCTCTCAAAGTGTGAGAAAACCAGCATGAAAACTCCCTCATGGCTCCATGCAGATCTATCTTTTTACTAAATGGTGTAAATCCAGAGTTTGAGAAATGATGAAGGTAAACATTCACAGACAAGACCTCACTGGAATGAATGGAGTTACCGAGCCAAGACTCAGTTCCGATGATGATGTCGGCCTGTGTGGAATCGATAGCATTTTCAATGAGAGGTTTTTTCCCTCGAACGGACTGGCAGTTCATCATAAAGATTCGCATGGGGAGGTCTTTCCTGGGAAGGCTGTGTTCACTCTAGGTATTACCTCTCGGTGAGTAGTCACTCTGTCTAGGGGAGCTAGGTATGTCCTGGGAAGGCTGTGTTCACTCTGGGTCTTACCTCTCGGTGAGTAGTCACTCTGTCTAGGGGAGCTAGGTCTGTCCTGGGAAGGCTGTGTTCACTCTGGGTCTTACCTCTCGGTGAGTAGTCACTCTGTCTAGGGGAGCTAGGTCTGTCCTGGGAAGGCTGTGTTCACTCTGGGTCTTACCTCTCGGTGAGTAGTCGCTCTGTCTAGCTAGGTCTGTCCTGGGAAGGCTGTGTTCACTCTGGGTCTTACCTCTCGGTGAGTAGTCGCTCTGTCTAGGGGAGCTAGGTCTGTCATGGAAAGACTGTGTTCACTCTGGGTCTTACCTCTCGGTGAGTAGTTGCTCTGTCTAGGGGAGCTAGGTCTTTCCTGGGAAGGCTGTGTTCACTCCGGGTCTTACCTCTCGGTGAGTAGTCGCTCTGTCTAGGGGAGCTAGGTCTGTCCTGGGAAGGCTATGTTCACTCTGGGTCTTACCTCTCGGTGAGTAGTCACTCTGTCTAGCGGAGCTAGGTCTGTCCTGGGAAGGCTGTGTTCACTCTAGGTCTTACCTCTCGGTGAGTAGTCACTCTGTCTAGGGGAGCTAGGTCTGTCCTGGGAAGGCTGTGTTCACTCTGGGTCTTACCTCTCGGTGAGTAGTCACTCTGTCTAGCGGAGCTAGGTCTGTCCTGGGAAGGCTGTGTTCACTCTAGGTCTTACCTCTCGGTGAGTAGTCACTCTGTCTAGGGGAGCTAGGTCTGTCCTGGGAAGGCTGTGTTCACTCTGGGTCTTACCTCTTGGTGAGTAGTCACTCTGTCTAGAGGAGCTAGGTCTGTCCTGGGAAGGCTGTGTTCACTCTGGGTCTTACCTCTCGGTGAGTAGTCACTATGTCTAGGGGGGCAATTTGGTGATGATGTGGCTCCAGGGTGGTCAACGCTGAGGTCAGAGTCCGATGTCTCGCATAACGAGGATCTGAGGGGTTCATATGAGTTAGTGGAGTCACATATAGTTGTATTGAATAGTGTGGTGGAAAAATTGGGTAGACCACAGTTTACACATTCCCAAGTGATGTTTTTCAGTGTTTTGAAGATACAGTCAGGCATACCCATACAGTTTTGGTGGTACCAAGTTCCATAAGAGTCGCATCTCACACTAGGGGTAGTCCACTTCACTGCCCGGGAGCATACTCCACAGGGGTATTTCGGAGGCCTGGGGCCTGGGTTGGGTTCAGGAGCATATGACTCGGATAGTAGTAGGCTTGCAAGATACAACAGAACAACATGTTCTTACACACTTTCATTTTGGGAGAGACACATTTCAGTGAGGTCATAAACTGGGTACACAACCACAGAGGGATTTTCATATCTGCTTTCAGCCCGAATATGATGTTGGGACATTCTGATGTGTCACCAACTATTGGTTTTGTCGGTTTTGTCAGGTCATTCACATATGCTTTCTTGCCTATATTAAAGGCAACAAAGATGAACAGGAGTGCATTGAAATGGGACATACCTTCTCGACTGGAGAGATATTAATAGAAGACAACTTGCTACGTGCAACAGTGTACATGTTCTATCTTGACGATCATGGTTTCAAAACGGAAGTTAGTAAAGCCGGTAGTGGGGAGGTAACAAGGTCAAAGGTTAAGCTGTTGAAAATTCTAGTAACTGGTGTATAGCAACTGCAGGTATAAACTATAAACTTCCACCGAAATCACTCTCCAGAGTTTGAGAAATGATGAAGGTAAACATTCACAGACAAACCGAATCAATAATACATTAGAAAGGAAGCTAACACAGAATAAAGGTGCAGCTAAAAAAAGACGTTTCCTCCAACCGGAACCGGAATAACCAACCGATATGTTATCAATACTAACAAAGTAATTAGAAGAGACCCCCTATATAGGCCTAACGATCGCAATAATCAATGACCAATTGTTGTACATTTCCGTTATCTTTGAGAAAGATGTCGCAAAAATTATGGTTTCAGCAACTAACAAAGATAGGATGATAGGTTATTTCCAACTAACATAAAGATATGAGTTAACAATCGTTTTGGCAAAAGGAAGAGTGAGAATCGGTTGATAGGTTGTTTCCAACTAACATAAAGATATGAGTTAACAATCGTTTTGGTAAAACGAAGAGTGAGAATCGGTTGATAGGTTATTTCCAACTAACATAAAGATATGAGTTAACAATCGTTTTGGCAAAAGGAAGAGTGAGAATCGGTTGATAGGTTATTTCCAACTAACATAAAGATATGTGTTAACAATCGTTTTGGCGAAAGGAAGAGTGAGAATCAGTTGATAGGTTATTTCCACTAACATAGAGATATGAGTTAACAATCGTTTTGGCAAAAGGAAGAGTGAGAATCAGTTGATAGGTTATTTCCACTAACATAGAGATATGAGTTCACAATCGTTTTGGCAAAAGGAAGAGTGAGAATCGGTTGATAGGTTGTTTCCAACGCAATAAGACGTGGACCTACTCCGCGAAGACATGGCGCACCAGCAAGTTGCACTCCGACGGTGGAACAGTGCGACAGTGCATCATTCCGTTCGAGGCGTGGTTTGAGAGAATCTCACCAAACTGTTTATCGGCGCGTGTGCTTTCTTTTAAAATATAAAGACTTGGCCTGAATGTAAATTTATCTTATGTGTGCAGAAACAGATTATGCTAAACGGACTTAATAAATAACAGTCAGAAGAAATGTGGGTTTACTGCGATGTTGCGCTTAATCCTTCTACCGGTTGAATCGCACCAGACGCCTCGTAATGACAGCAACGACCAACGACACAATATATTTACACACAAGTGTCATTTGTTTTCGAAACGGACAAGCTTCCGCTGTGTGGTCGGAAGATTAACATACATGCCGCATCCCCGGTTGCGCTGGGCCATACATCAGTAGTTGGCGCCGTGGTAGAAGCACGGAAATAGCGTGATGTCGGTCTGACTCGGCTGTCTTCGTGGCCGCGAGACGACGACTAGGGACTAAACCGTCCCCAGTCGATCGACGACCACCGCCCACGACCACCGCCGACATCACTAACGGCAGCATACTTCCGATGTACTGATGCGGATGTGTGTGTGTGCGTGTGTGCAAGGGTGCATGCGCGCGCCTGTTTGTGTGTGGCTTTGTGTGCGTGTGGGGGGGGGGGGGACGTGTGTGCATGTGGGCAAAATTCCATTCTCTAATTACTTTGAGACTCCTAAGTTAACAACGGGAATGAACGACAGTAGGGTTGACACACATCTTGACGTTAACAATACAAGACACATTTGCAACAATGTAGGCCTATTTGCCCCAAAAGCATTGCATCTAACATACGAATGTAATCTACATCGACAATGTTACTTCACGCAAGTTATTGATGTCTGTATTCGGGGCTGGTATGGACATCCTATCTATTTACCTCTTTGGATGACAAAAACTGACAATACCCCGTTATGAGTATTACAGGACACTAGCAAATTGCCCGCCCCCTGATAGGATGACTTGGTAGTCTATATACATGACACCAAAAGTAGATAAGCGAGCGAAAAATGAACAACTCAGAACACGTCCAAAACGCTAGCACCCCCACGGCTCGTCCTGTCGTGACGATCTTGGTATCATTTGAAAGGATGCACTTTTGTTATTCTAGTATCATCTAGATTTCCCGGTAACCGTTTAAAGAACACCGATAACAGGACCTACAATCACGCCGTTTTCGGTGTTCTGTACGGTTCCGAACGATGTTGGCGGCGGGTACTCAGTACACTAATCTTCCGATTGCGGCGCTGTTTTCCTCATTTGCATAGGTTCAGACATGCGCACTTCACCATTTCTTGATTTCATGCTATAAGCTCCACCCTCTTTTAAACCGCGGCGAAATTGATGTGCTTTGATCGCAGCGAAACCGATATATCTCTACGTCACAATAACGTACGCCACCCAACGGGTCTAAATTCGTTGCGTTGGTTGGTTGATATACGTGATTGTGACGTCACGCCTACGTCGCATATGTCATTTTAGTAGCCGTTTGAAAGAGGGTGGAGCTTATACCATGAAATCTGATTGAGGTGCCTCAACCGGTAGATTGGTGAACTGTGTCGACGAAACAACATCGTTCGCAGTGTCTAAGACACCGGAGCGGGCCCGGTTGTAGGTCCGTTTTTAGTTAATTTTAAGAATGATTATCAGGAAACCATTTATATGTTTGAATAGCAGAAAGCTTAAAATTTCAAACGACATCAATATTGTTGGGATCCGACGAACCGTAATGGTACTAGCAGTCGTTAAAAAGGCGTTTTTTGAACGTGTGTGACAGTTGTTAATTTTTCGCTCGCTTATCTAATTTTGAAGACACTCGTGAGAGCAAAACAAATATATATACCTAATCTTAGACAACACACAGCATCGTTTTTAAACACCACACCGCGTTCGCATGTGTATGCAATGGTTTCAACGTACGTGAAATGTAGACAACCGCGTCACGCACGTGCAGCAATACTCGTTGCATGTTCAAAATGAAGAAGGTCGAAGACAAAGTGAAGTTCATGTCTGTCGACAGGCCCTAATCGTGATAGTTAAGATTTGTCAAATAATGTTCGAATTGGTGTGGTATTGGCATGAGGGTAAACATACGTCTATTGTGTCAGCGTCTACTTCATGTTGCCAAGATCTCTAGTCCTTGACCCAGGGGTCGGTTTCCCGAAGTATTTGCCGCGCGCGCGAAGTTCCTGCATTGTTAAGTAACGTTTTACGCATGCACTTCATTTTACGTTTCGAACAATGTATTTACCCTGTAAAAGGGGTCAAATCTTTATACTATACAGGTGTATATATATATATATATATATATATATATATATATATATATATATAGGGCCACTACTGATATACCAGATGCCGAACTGGGACTTAAAGGCTACGTAATGTTTAGGAAAAATTGAGTAGGAAGAAGGGGAGGTGGAGTTATTTTATACATTAAAGAATCTATCAAGGCTTATGAAATAAAATATTAGAAAGAGAAGCAGACTGTAAAGAAGCTGTTTGGTGTAACATAGTTACAGGAAATTCAACGATAACGGTTGGGTTAGTTTATCGAAGTCCAAACATAAGCATAGAAAAGAATGAAACAGTACAAACGATATAAGGGAAGTGAGCAAACAGGACTGTATTATTATGGGGGATTTCAACCATGGTCAAATACAATGGAAATCTCTACAGAATACAGGGAGTGAGGACCACACGTTTTTAGTTTTAGTACAAGATAGTTTTGCTAGAACCAACCAGGGGTGAGAATGTGTTATACATAGTTTTGTCCTCACAGAATGAATTAGTTGTCAAAATATGTGAGTCACTGGGGAGTAGTGATCACAACCAGATACATTTTACCATCAAAGTAAACTCAGAAAGGAATAATAAAAAGTAGTACAGGTGAAATTTCCACAAAAGAAAATCTAAGGACATGAGGAAATATTTAGCAAAGATAGACAGGAATAACACACTGAAGAATAAGACAACAATGCTGGAAAATCTTAGAGTGAAATTGACATCATCGTCAGTAAATTTGTTCCCTTGAAAAAACAAGGGAAACGGTCCAGAAAGAAACACTTATCGAAATAAGCCATTATAAGAATTAAGTACAAACGAATGATGTGGAAGTCATATAGACGTACTGGAAATGATAACGACTACAACATTTATAAAGAAGCACTTAACCAAGGTATAATTGAAATTAGAAATTCAAAGAGAAGCTGTGAACCAAAATTAGCTTGTAATATAAAACATAACAGTAAGAGTTGTTATGCATAATTATGTTCGGAGCAAACAGAAAGTTCAGGATAAGGTCGGTCATTTAAAAGATAGTGCTGGAAATATAATATCAACGGGGCTCTTAATGGCAGAAAACCTGAATGAGTATTTTAATTTGGTGTTTAGCAGGGACGATATTAGTTCATTGTCAGTACCAGGGACTAAGTTCAAGGAGGTGGAATCAGACTATTTAGGACAGTTAACTGTAATCCCGGAAATAGTAGCTACGAAGATAAGGGCTATGAAGGATAATAAATCACCAGGAGTTGATGGGATTCCGCCCAAACTACTATTGGCAATTGTAGAACAAATTGGTATACCGCCTGCAACAGTTTTCAGTTTGTCATTAGAAAAGGGAGTGGTTCCTTTAGAATGGAAAGAAGCAAACAGACAGTATACCGTTATTTAAAAAAGGTTCAGTAAACAAGTCAGAGAACTACAGACCAGTGAGTTTAACATTATTAGAAAGACTAATTACAAATCACATGGTGGATTTTCTTGTTAAACTTGATAAACCCATATCAACATAAGTTTCTAAAAGCGCGGTCATCCTTAACAAATATGTTATGTTTTTTGGAAGATATCACTAAGTGAGTAGATGAGGGATCACCAGTAGATATCATCTACTTAGATTTTCAGAAAGCTTTCGACAAAATGCCACATCAAAAATTAGTGCTTAAGCTAAAGGCCCATGGAATAGGAAATTGTATAATTAACTGGACAGAAAAATGGCTGATTGACAGAAGACAATGGGTAGTAGTTGGTCTGGACATCAGTTTTGAGTGGGGTACCACAGGGATCAGTACTGGGACCTATATTATTCTTAATATATATATCAACGATTTGGACGATGATATAACATGCAAGGTGTTGAAATTTGCGGATGATACAAGATTGCCAACCAGAAAATTACTCTGGATGGCAGTTGGACAAGGAAGCCTTTTGGCTTATCGAGAGTCCAATACTTGTTATCTACATGTATCTCGCCTTTTTAAGGTGTATGTCGATTTTATTTTTAAACATATTCACGCTACTAGCACCAACACAATCAGGAGATAATCTGTTCCATTCATTTACAGTCCTTTGTGAGAATGAGAACTTTCTTATATATAATCTACACTGCTCCTTTACTAATGTAGCTTCATGTCCTCTGGTCCTTCTATCTTTCTTAACTGAGAAAAAAATGTTTCTATCAATATTTTCATAACCATTCAATATTTTAAACACTTCTATGTGATCTCCTCTCAATCTCCTGGTCTCTAGTGTTGTTAAACCACATTCTCTTAGGCGTATTTCGTAACTAAGATCCCTCAGATTTGGTATCATTTTAGTCGCTCTCCTCTGTACTCTTTCTAGCATATCTATGTCCTTCTTGCGATATGGCCTCCATGCTTGTATACAATATTCTAAATGAGGCCTCACTATTGTTTTGTACAGCGGTACTATGAATTCTTTTTTCTTATACGCTATATTTCGCCTAATTAATCCAAGGATTGCTCTGAAACCTTCATATCAGCACTAATGGTTAACCCTAAGTCCTTTTCTTTTACAGTAGTACTTAGAACAGTACCCCCATTTTATATTTTACCTCTTCATTCCCATGACCTGTGTGGAGGCATTTACATTTCCCAAAATTGAACAGCATTTGCCACTTTTCAGACCATTTGATCAACCTATCAAGATCATCTTGTAAATGCTGTCTGTCTCCATCACTTTTAATCCTTCTAAACACTTTTGTATCATCCGCAAATTTTAACACCTTGCTTGTTATATCATCGTCCAAATCGTTGATATATATTAAGAATAATATAGATCCTAGTACTGATCCCTGTGGTACCCCACTCAATACCGATTTCCAGTTTGAAGCCTCCCCATCAACTACTACACGTTGTCTTCTGTCATTCAGCCATTTTTCTATCCAGTTTATTATACCATTTCCTATGCCATGGGCCTTTAGCTTAAGGAGTAATCTTTGATGTGGTACTTTGTCGAAAGCTTTTTGAAAATCTAAATAGATGATATCTACTGGTGATCCCTCATCTACCCACCTAGTGATGTCTTCCAAAAAACATAACATATTTGTTAAGCATGACCTCGCTTTTAAAAACCCATGTTGAGATGGGTTTATCAAGTTATGTTTAACAAGAAAATCCACCATGTGATCTTTAATTAGTCTTTCTAATAATTTGCAAATCACTGATGTTAAACTCACTGGTCTATAGTTCTCTGACTTGTTTCTCGAACCTTTTTTAAATAACGGTATAATGTTTGCCTCTTTCCATTCTAAAGGAACCACTCCCTCTTCTAATGACAAATTGAAAACTGTTGCAAGCGGTGCGCTAATTTGTTCTACAATTTCCAATAGTAGTTTGGGCGGAATCCCGTCCACTCCAGGTGATTTATTATCCTTCATAGCCCTTATTTTCTTAGCTACCATTTCCGAGGTTACAACTAACTGTCCTAAATAGTCTGAATCTGCCTCCTTGAACTTAGCCTCTGGTACTGGCAGTGAACTAATATCTTCCCTGGTAAACACTGAACTAAAATACTCATTCAGGTCTTCTGCCATTAAGAATCCCTCTGATATTGTATTTCCAGCACTATCTTCTAGAGGACCGACATTATCCTGAACTTTCTGTTTGCTTCGAATATACGCATAAAAACTCTTACTGTCATGTTTTATATTACTAGCTAATTTTTTTTCATAGCTTCTCTTTGAATTTCTAATTTCAGCTGTAGCTTGATTAAGTGCTTCTTTATAAATGTTGTAGTCTTCATCATTTCCAGTACATCTATATGACTTCCACATCATTTGTTTATACTTAATTTTTCTAATGGCTTCTTTCGATAAGTGTTTCTTTTTAGACCGTTTCCCTTGTTTTTTGAAAGGTACACATTTATCGACTATGCACTTAATTTCACTATTTAAGATATTCCAGCATTCGGTTGCTGTCTTATTCTTCAGTGTGTTATTCCAGTCTATCTTTGCAAAATATTTCCTCATGTCCTTATACCTTCCTTTGTGGAAATTTCTCCTATACTGCTTTTTACTATTCCTTTCTGATTTTACTTTGATGGTAAAATGTATCTGGTTGTGATCACTACTCCCCAGTGGCTCACATATCTTGACATTGTCAACTAATTCTTTCTGTGAGGACAAAACTAAGTCTAACACATTCTCTCCCCTGGTTGGTTCTAGCACATGTTGAGAAAGGAAACTATCTTGTACTAAAACTAAAAACTTGTGGTCCTCACTCCCCATACTCTGTAGAGATTTCCATTGTATATGCCCATGGTTAAAGTCCCCCATAATAATACAGTTCCGTTTGCTTACTTCCCTTATAGCGTTTTGTATTTTTTCATTCTCTTCTATGCTTATGTTTGGACTTCGATAAACTAACCCAACTGTTAACGTTGAGTTTCCTGTAACTATGTTACACCAAACAGCTTCTTCGCAATCTGCTTCTCTTTCTAATTTTATTTCATAAGCCTGGATAGATTCTTTAATATATAAAATAACTCCACCTCCCTTTCTTCCTATTCTATCTTTCCTAAACATTACATATCCTGTTAGTCCCAATTCGGCATCTGATATATCAGTGGTGGCCCACGATTCGGTTATACCTATTATGTGAGGGTCAATATCTTCTACCATAATGTTTAGTTCACTTCTTTTGTTTACTATGCTCCTTGCATTTAAACAAATGCATTTATATCCCGATTCAGAACAGTTTTCCAGGCTGTTCTTTGCCGATTTATTTCTGCTGTCTTTATCTATGCCTCCAGTTTCAGGCTTCTCTGTGAATCCCCCCTGCGAATCTAGTTTAAATAGATGCAGCCTGTCCCACTGTCAACAGATTGCAGCAAGTTCTCTGAGAAAACTGCTGCCCCCTTTCCACTTAGATGTAGGCCATCTCTCATGTACATATCTTCCCTCCCAACAAAGTATCCCCATAAATCTACGAATCCCACCCCCTCTTCTTTACACATCTGCTCAACTAGTGCGTTGATCGCCATCCTCTTGCAGTTTCTATATGTCGGCCCCCTTCCTCCCATTACTGGCAAAATTCCTGAGAGGATAATCTGTTCTACTCTTGTCTTCTTTAACTTCTTCACTAACTGTCTGTACTTCTGAACTATCCCAGTTGTTCCCTCCCTCTCTGCGTTATTTGTCCCTACATGTACTAGAATAGACCCTCCCTTGCCATGCCCCAGTACCTTCTCTACCCTTTCAGTTACATGTTCTATCCTAGCCCCCGGTAGACAAACAACGACGTCCTCCCCCTCGCTTAGAGTCTTATCTGTCTTTCTCATAATCGAATCGCCCATAAACACCCTCTCTTTCCTCATTGCCCCCTCAATCACTGCCTCAGTGTAGCTCTTTCTACGGTTTGCATCTGTCTGGTTGTAATCTTGTTCCCCTGTCTTCTTTCCTGACGCTGTTTCTCTTGTCACCTTTCTTCCTGTCATCGTCCCTCCCGACTTCTCTTCTGTCACATGTACTCTCACTTCCTTTCTTCCCGTCATCTTTCCTCCCATTGCATTTCCTTCTCTCCTCTCCCGTCTCTTTTTCCCTCCTACCTCCTTCTCTACGGTCACTTTCTCTCCTGCTACCTTCACACCTGTCACATTTCCTGCCGTCGATCCTCCACTTTCTTCCCCTCCGATCACCTTCCCTCCTCTCAGTCTCCTTTCCTCGGTCTTGTTGCCACTACTCTGCTCCTTCAGTTTCACAGTATTCCCAACTTTATCCCTGTCGTCTCTCTCCATTCCGTCTGTCTTCTTGCTGATTCTCATCTCCACCCCCTTCACAATATCTACCAACCTAGCTACCTCTTTCTCCAGACATTTCACCTTCCAACACCCCACGCACTGAAAGGTGAATCCCTCTTCCTTGGTTTCTGTCCATGACTTCGTACAGCCGGATAAGGCAAAATCTACCCAACTGTGGCAGTCGTCGCACACCAAGTGTCTCTTTGCCTTGACTTGCCGCTTGCAAGGCGCCATATCAGAATTTATTTAATAATAATAATCTAATTAGCTATTTAAAATAGTTTTGTCAACTGTGTTTACACCATTCACTGTCTATACAAAAGTGTTTAGAATGATTAAACGTGATGGAGATAATTCTGTGGCTGGTAATCTTGTTAAAAAATTTATATATATATATATATGTGGGTATTTTTAAAACAGATGTGCCACGTTACGGTTGTGTGGTCGTAGATTAACCTGTCTAAGTTTGGCGCCCGACGTGCAAGACGTCTAAAAGAAAAATGTTAACATACCGCATACATATAAACGCAAGGTCGATTATAGTAAGATGCATTAGATTTTAAAATGGTGAACGTTACTTTTTATTAATTATTTCCAGCATCTTTTCCTTTGTGGTATTATAACTATTCACCGACAATTGAATGTACTAAGTTTTTATGTGGTCGGTTAACTGCAAAACGCTGTATTGCAAATTATGTTTTTTACCCAAAAGCTATCGTCCAGTTTCCGCCACTTGAGATTATGCAAGACGTTGATGTCGCTGTTTCAATTCAATGACGACATGCTTGCATTTTCCCACAGGTGCCAATCTTAGATATCTACGCATCACGTGCGGAGATACCCCTACTGTCAACTTTCAACACAACGTAAATGTTGACTTTCCTTTCTTCTCTCTGTATTCTCTTGGTTCATCTAAACTGGTCGCCAGGTTGTTTGCCAAAACAACCGACAACATTTGACTAAGCATGATATATAATGAATCCAACACAACCTCTATCCGTTGCAACCTACCCCATAAGACTCGTGGGCTATTCGAACTTACAGAAATAACCCAGGAAGACGGAAGTAGTTTGTAAGACGTGTTCTATTGCTGCACGTGTATCGCGTTATTAGCACGGGTCCACGGCGGTTCTCGTGCTGCCGTAACAAATGCTGACTTTGTGTGCGCAGTATGTCAAGGCGTTTCTCCGGGGAACGACGTGCTTACTCTCTATTTATGTCACACCACGGGGCCAATATCTGAAGTCGCAGCGGAGTACCGAGGACGGCCCCCGCTCGCATTGCTTTGTTGGCACTAATTAGAAGATGGACACATTCGTCCCGTGAGATAAACTTGTATAGAATCATCTGTCGGTAGCATACTAACGTGTGATCGGTATACTGTTTCAGCGACATAGAAGGAAGCAACTTGTCGCTGTTGAAGAGTTTTATTTCACGCAGATAGCATGACGAAAGTTCATTTTGATCAGCACATAGTATGTTAGATGTGTTTCCGTTTAACTCCTTAGTCAATCAGTCGTCTGTAAGTTATGTTGCTTTAAATGTGTTCAGCAGAGAGCTATTTGATATCATAATTGGACTTTTGCACGGAGTACTATAATTATATGTGTTTTATACCGGTAAAACAAATCCGCACAACTAAGCGGAGGGCGCTTTAGTTACGTTTAATCTAAAACACAAAGGTAATGTCGTATGATCACAAACACTGCAGGTAATATATTCGTATAAATACATCCATATCTTTTCATATTATTAATACTAATAGTTGTGGTTTTAGTATTTGCTGACCAAGTACTTAATATGAAATAAGTGAACTAATAAGCTAATTAAGCTAATTAATATACATGGCCCAATGGTGGGCGCTTTGTCGCACCCGTGGGGCTAAACGACTCTATTGAGGGCCTCTGCTAAAATGATTGTCACCTTTTACTGTTATGTAGAACGTAGAAAATGTCAATACTTTATGTTAAGCTAAGATAATGAGCTAGATGTTGTAACCAATGAATCAGAAATATACTTCAAAAGATTTTACAATGAGTCGACTTCTCTCGAAAAAAGTAGACGTATTGCTCTGCTCTATATATTAATGTACGATTATGCTAATAAATGTCATTAATACATATTAATGTTCAAAAGAAACTTCGCATTGGCAAAGAACATTGTCCTGGACAATGCCATAAAACGTGCGTTATCAACATATATCATAATTATATTCAGTTTTTCGTTAACTCCACAAATTATTGTCGCGTCGAAAATACACAAATTAATCACCGACTTCAAATTACGCATGTGCGGACGAATTAGAAGTATCGATTACATGTCTCTAGATCGTCACTTTGTGCTGAAGACTTGACGTCCATATCTCAGCAACAAGCCATTAAGCCAGGCCGGGGGAGACGGCTTCAAGGGGCTAGTTCTCCGTAGTCGCTAAAGCCAGTCACGACGCTTTTCTGGCGCCGTTATACCAACCGGAAATGAATCGCACATTCCGCCAAAACCCGGAAGGGTAGCCGTACCCCCGCGGAGCCTGGTCACGTGACCAGCCCCGCTGTGTAAATGCGTAACGTCGCGTGGTTTCATAACAGTAAATGATGACAACGATAGATATTCGAAAAGTGTCACTGTAAAAGTGAAAAGAACAACACAAATAAAATAACATCAACTACCTTAATAGTAACTACTGCCATCCATCTAAGACGTTCGAAGTTACTTAATCACGTAGAAGGCTATTTAATGGGACTCCCTCAGCGGCAACGGGTTACTTTCACTTCCCGCTTTTGCGTCGTTTCACGTCCCATTATTTCGGACTGGAAATCTTTCGCGGTGTTGTCCCTAATTTACGGCCGGTACTTCTCCTTGCAGCAAGACATAACATCGTAGGATGCGGGGTGGGTGGGAGATAACTGTAAAAGCGCTTTGAGTAGAACTGGAAACAAGAACTTACCTTTTTACTTTTTACTTTTTATTTAGATTCGCAGAAAGCACAACGGTACATTTTCCTATAATCAGTCCTACTGACTCATCAGACGCTGCTAGCTAATGTAGCCTGCGTGAAATCTCTCGAAATTAAACGTAGAATCTCTCGAAATTATCCTATATTTTAATGGTCCACATGTTCTAGTAATCGAGAGTGGATTGTTTGCGTCCATCGGGACTAATTAAAGAATCTGTCCGATTCTCACTTCCGCATTGACCACCCGATACCTTTCACACCCGCAACGACAACCCGGGGACTCCCGCCTTGGCTACACGGGGCGGTGCGTGCACTGGGCGGTGCATGCTCGCGAGTGATGTGCGTATAAATGCGCAACGTTGGCAGTGCCGTCGACCGCGCACATGGATCACGCGACGCGCAGACAACGCTTGTTCCGCTGGCAGGAGGACATCGCTGCTAGAGGTCTCCGCACTGCTGTTACATGCGCACCGTGGTTATTAATTACAGGTGAGTTATCACACACCGTACCACGCATTTCGTTCTAGCTTTCAAAGTGGGAGTATTATTAACCACTTGATCACGATCAGTCACACCTTGGTTTCACTTCGAGCACTGGCAAAGGCACTGCGGGTGACTGCGCCACGAGAACGCAACAAGCTGCCGTGCTGTCGTTCGACTTTCTGTTAATGTTTCGGTAGAAGACTCCACTTAAACGTTACTTGTAGGCTGAAATCAGTTATTGTATCCAATGAAGACACCCATGCGGTAAGGTTGGTCGATTTTCTGTACTTATTTACTTATGACTTGGGCATGTTTGCTCGCTGGATCACTGGACATCGACAATTGACAAGGTCGAACTTTGCTTCCTAGTTGCTGCAATCTTTCATCCGTTCTTTTTGGATGCAAAACGTCTCCTTTCTCTCTTACTCCAGTTCTCGCCGCCAGGTGTGCCCAGGTCAGCACATTCTCCTCCATTTGTGTTTCCATGTGACGGACTGCTGACTGGGTGGTGGTTTGCTAAGCGTGTGACCAACCCACCTCCACCTTCTCGTCTTGACTTCATTCGTCACCAGCGGCTGTTTGGTCCTCTCCCAGAGAATGGTGTTGCTAGCCTTGTCGTTTTGATGTGTTGGCATTTCAAAACTGGCACGTGCATTGCGTGTGTTGCAGTAACGTGAATCACTGAATCTACGCGCGTTTGTGACGTGCAACATTAACATCATTACTTAAGTATCAGTGTTTAGAGCAACATAATGCACAAAACGGAAATACCTTTACGATACAGTTTACTGTTAGACAGATATGTTGACCTGAGTGATTTTGCAGTACACTACTGGACAGCCATTGTCTGCAAGTGTTATCGCTAAAAGTTAAATATTACATTCTGGTAGCCAAGAGCTGCAACGAACCACCCTCATAGATTGTACGCGCCTTTGTCGGATTATGCTTAATTATTACTTAATGCGTCGGTCTTGTAACAGAATAAACATGTGGTGCATATCCTGATGGTGCACACCTTGAGTGGTGCACAGCTTGAGTGGTGCACACCTTGAGAGGTGCACACCTTGAGTGGTGCACACCTTGAATGGTGCACACCTTGAGTGGAGCACACCTTGAGTGCTGCACACCTTGCGTGGTGTACACCTTGAGTGGAGCACACCTTGCGTGGTGCACACCTTGCGTGGTGTACACCTTGAGTGGAGCACACCTTGCGTGGTGTACACCTTGCGTGGTGTACACTTTGAGTGCTGCACACCTTGAGTGGAGCACACCTTGAGTGGTGCACACCTTGCGTGGTGTACACCTTGAGTGGTGCACACCTTGCCTGATCACACATTGGGTGGTGCACACCTTGAGTGGTGCACACCTTGAGTGGTGCACACCTTGAGTGGTGCACACCTTGAGTGGAGCACACCTTGCCTGATGCACACCTTGAGTGGTGCACACCTTGAGTGGTGCACACCTTGCCTGATGCACACCTTGAGTGGTGCACACCTTGAGTGGTGCACACCTTGCCTGATGCACACCTTGAGTGGTGCACACCTTGAGTGGTGCACACCTTGAGTGGAGCACACCTTGCCTGATGCACACCTTGAGTGGTGCACACCTTGAGTGGTGCACACCTTGCCTGATGCACACCTTGAGTGGTGCACACCTTGGGTGGTGCACACATTGAGTGGTGCACACCTTGACTGATGCACACCTTGAGTGGTGCACACCTTGAGTGGAGCACACCTTGAGTGCTGCACACCTTGCGTGGTGTACACCTTGAGTGGTGCACACCTTGCGTGGTGCACACCTTGCGTGGTGTACACCTTGAGTGGTGCACACCTCGAGACAGTAACTCGGCCGGTGTTGTGACCCTCTAAATGTCCACGCTTGGGGTGCAAATTGTCCATTGCCCAAGCAGATCAGCTACACTATTACGCTGGTAGCGTGGCTGTGTTTGGCGTGCGTTCTTCGACCTGCGATTGCTAGCAACCGAAAAACTCCAACTGCACCACATGAGACCTCATACTGCACCCCTTTAGGCTCCTAAAAACCTCCAACAGTTCCCGTTGAGGATTCCAACTGCACCCCTCGAAACTTCGATAGTTTCCTGTGCTTCATTTTAATCCACATCACTTCGTGTTTATCGTCTTCAATGTGATGTAACCGATCAAATACGATGGTCTCGGTCAGATAACACGCTACTCCTCCGCCTCCTGTATCCACCCGGACCTTCCGTTCGCAACTGTAATCTGCCAAACCGACACATTCCGACACATGCAACATTGGTATTCTCAGTAGGATGTCAGCTGCAGAATACTGTAATTGTATAGCCATGGTTGTCGATACGTTAATTACGACACCAGCCCGCCGCAGTGGCAATCAGCAAGGTGGCGATAATGGTAATTCACCAGATTGAGAGAAATGATATCTTTGCAATCACGCTTCAATGTCCTACACAAACGGCTCTCACAAATACACCTCAAGAACAAATAAGCTGGACTTAAAGTGACAAGTTAATTAATCAGTTAGGAGCTAATACCGAGAAAGAGAGAGCTCAGCTTTAAGACGATGCAGTGTCATTAGCATATTTGACCAGAGTAAGAATTGAATGGTGGCAAAACATTTCGTTTATATGTATTGACAAAAAAACTGAAAAAAGGATTGCATCGTTGTAGAACTCCGGTATTTAGTGTGATTTTGTCCGACAGCACGGAGTCTCTGCACACATGGGCGTTCAGTCTGACGTGCTGTGGCCCGTCACACAGAAACTACCTAATCCACAAAACAATGTCAGAATTCACCTGAAGGTTCAACAACTTCTTTATCAGAATATGGTATTGAGTGGTGTCAAAGGGAGCAGTCTGTTCCTGTTCCCTTCACCTGGCCAGCGTAACAGAACAATTGCCGTGTTGAACGTGGGCAATGTGAAATTGTTGAACATCAAAGGGTATTGCGGTTAATTCAGCCAGCCTCGGCCCTATTGTCACTAAAGCTTGTTTTGAAACTGAATGTTTTGTTTATTATTTAAACCTACTCCGAGGGCGTATCTTTCAAACTGCGAACGTTGCTACGGGCATACTAAGCACAATTTGGCGGATAGTATACCGTCAGTATAGTTATTATGGTTTTAGGAAGATCGTTAGTTAATAAATGAAAACGTATGAACATAGTACCTCCTTTTAAATGCTGACGAAAAATCCACCAATAGGATGTGGGCGGTTGTTTAAGAAGTATATAAATGACTTGGAAGGAATTAAACAGAACATGGTTAATGTTGCAGTCTCTACAGCCCTCTTGACCCTGGGCAAAATGTAGGGGGTCCACGCGATCGGCCACAGACTTTATCAATATTGATTACAGACAGGTCTGTCCATACACTTATAGATGGAAGCGACACTGGTCCGAAGTCAGTGAATTTCTGGCGCCAGGTTTTTTGCGATCGGCACAATAGTAGAGTTTCCACGACCGTGGCACAGAGTGAGTGTTTAAAAACCACTAGAAAACCTACAGCAGTGGATCAAGCGGATCAGCGCATCCTTTCATATAACGGCCCCGCAAGCCATCGCGCCCAGATGCTTTGTTTGGGTTAATACGTGAGAAGCATCTGACAACATCACTTTCGGCCAATGCTACAGGAGAGGAGCTTAGAGGTTGACACAATCACATTCATTGCTACAGTCAATATTGTCAAATCTGGCATAGATGCCGTTCAGCTCATCAGCAAATTCATCGGGATTGTCAGATAGAGGTGTGTTTGCGTGTTTTGTGTTGGTCGAGCCATCATCCTGTTCAGACGCTTCCAGGCATCGCTGGCATTACCGGATAGCACTTTAAGTTCAGCTTTGTGGTTATATTCAAATTGTGTAATTTTGCCATTTTTGTTTTGTAAAAGGAACGAATAGGGGAAATGGTAGTATTAGTGCAAGTTTCCCACTTTGTAAGTTAGAATGTCAACATGGAACAAGTGCAGAGAGGAACCACTGGTGATCGATAACTAATTATTGATGAACACATGTTTGACATTGGTGGATGCACGTACGCACGCACGCACGCACGCACGCACGCACGCACGCACGCACACATTCACCTACCCCCCCCCCACACACTCAGACCCACACATGCAAACGCAAACACTCTGTCTCTCCCTCTCCCTCTCCCTCTCCCTCTCCCTCTCCCTCTCCCTCTCCCTCTCCCTCTCCCTCTCTCTCTCACTCCCGTCCCCCTCTCTCTCTTATTTTAGTACCAGGTTTCTCACACTAAGGTTGACGACGACGTGGTTGTTTCAGAGTCTCGTCCAACGACACAGAGAGTGGGATGATGCCGAGGTTGCTGCTGCTGGCGCTGTTATTCGGCCTCATGCGGGTGTCTTTCACGTCGGCCGCCGCCATGGATCGAGCTGACGCCGAAGACACGACCCGGCTGTCTGGTGGGGCCGTGTACATGTCTGTTAACAAACACAGTTGTTTAATGTAGTGTACTTAAAACTAGAATAAATGCGTTGAAGACACACTGCATATCAAATTACGTGTATAAGCACGAAACAGTGTTTGCATTTGAATATTTCGCTGGCAGTTTGTTCAAGTGGTAAACAAACATTCAAATGAGAAATACCTGAGTTGGCAATATTGGATTTTCTAATCGCGAAGCCCTTTGAGCTCTTACTATAGCAGATAACCAACGACACATCTACAGATTGAGAAGCAGTCTAAAGCAACCAGTAACATAGAATTCACACCTTACAATTAGGTGTTCTGCGCATGGATTGCACGACTGGTATATCCCTGTGTCCAACGTGAGCCCCTGCAACGACTCCTGCCAACTACAAGTAGGTGCGTTTGGCGTCATCGTTTGTTATTCGTTGTGTCTGATATTTTGTAGGTATTCGCCTTTTCTTCCCGCAAGAGAAATCTCCCAGACGCCACACAGACTTCGCAAGCACGCTCTGTCCTCCGTCTATGACTCGAATCAGTTGTTTCAACATGCTAACCAACCTCTGGCTGACGCTAAATCACGACCGCCTGGCTCTCGCCATTTCACGGCCTCACAACAAGCGCTCCCTGGCGGTGCTTTCGGCGTGCCCGCCAGGGGTCGCCGCTGAGTGGTGCTATCAGAAAGCAGACGACATTTCGGCGGCGGCGGCGACGTACAAGAAGAACAAGATCGACTGGTCGCCGTGTCCAGACACTGGCAACAAGCTCGGCTGTTTCGAGCAGTACATGTCGATGTTGATCGCGGCCGCACCTCGCCAGCCGCCAGGGCAGCAGCGCCGACGGAGGCGGTCGGCGTTGTTCCAGCCGTCCAGCTCGGCGCAGATCTTCTGTCACACGGGCGAGGACACGCTGCAGTGCTACGCCAAGGTGTTGAGGATGTACGCTCACCAGGTCTCCCGCCAGCAGCGCGCTACGGTCGTCACACGACGCAGCCACAACCCCACCAGACGGGGAGGAGGGGACGCGGAGAGAGCCATGCCTTCAATCGCCCAACTCTGCGCGCCGTCCACCGACTCAATGGCCTGCTTTGAGTATTACCTAACGATGTACGCGAGGATGACCAAGAACGCGGGAGGAAAGAAAAGTTTCATCGGGAGGGACTTATCGAACATCGACAGCAGAATGGAATAAAATAATGGAATAACGGCGACTTAAAGAGCAAGCAAACTTTGGTTCGGTTGACGATGGGATGCTGTTAACGGAATTCGTCATTTCTCGTATAAAAACTAGAAAACCATTATTTCATTGATGCTATACTCGACAACTCGACAACAACTATATAGGAAAAATGCGTCTCTGATATTCAAACTGAAACTGTCCTATTCACGCAATAAAATAAATGGATTGAAAAACAAACAGTTCGCATAAATTGCACAACCATATGTATGGAACCGACCCCGATGTGTGGAACTTGTAATGTATATGTGCGAAATCGATAATGTAATGTAATCATGTACGGGCGCACACGCACACGCACACGCACGCACGCACGCACACACGCACACACACACACAACCAATTCCGTGTAAAATGACTAGGTCGAGACAAAAAGGAATGCAGGCAGATTGCAGGCACGGGGTGAAGGTGACAAGGAGCTACAGAATCCAGAAATAGGCCTGCTAACGACATGGCCAATGACCGCTAATGTTTTGCGCCGAGATTCCGGCAGAGATTTCCGCCGCTGATGCTCGACGCTGGTAAATGACGACTCGGGGCTTATTCGTAATCCTGTTCAGACGCTTCCAGGCATCGCTGGCATTACCGGATAGCACTTTAAGTTCAGCTTTGTTGTTATATTCAAATTGTGTAATTTTTCCATTTTTGTTTTGTAAAAGGAACGAATAGGGGAAATGGTAGTATTAGTGCAAGTTTCCCACTTTGTAAGTTAGAATGTCAACATGGAACAAGTGCAGAGAGGAACCACTGGTGATCGATAACTAATTATTGATGAACACATGTTTGACATTGGTGGATGCACGTACGCACGCACGCACGCACGCACGCACGCACGCACGCACGCACACATTCACCTACCCCCCCCCCCCCCACACACACACTCAGACCCACACATGCAAACGCAAACACTCTGTCTCTGGTGTCACACATCCGATCACGAAACCATGTCGACTTGTTCTAGAAACGGTTCACCCAGTGATTGGTGTACCACATACGTGTCCTTAGAATATGCCGTCCGTCCATATGACTGTGACTGGAGGTACCAAACATGATTGAAACGGCGTACAGTTTGTTTTCATGTGCTGAGACTGCGTTGGTTTGCCTTAATGTCTCCTTGTTATTTAAGTTAACTGAATGCAATATTGTAAGCATTTAGGCTAATCGCTGATAACTAGTATAGGTGGTAGAGCCTGGAGCGCTTCCTCGCCTTGAGTCCTTTTGTTCAGTGTCTGTTAGTATTACATTTTCTTTCTCTTCCATTAACCCACAATCGATACATATGAGAGCCTACACCGTCACTACAGCCATGTTTCGTATTCTTATAATAACGTCCTTCTCAATTAGTTTCCCATGTCTAGGCCATTCTCTGCACTGTCCCAGTTCCGTCACAACGTTGTCGTATAACAGGTAAGCTCACGCGTTAATGTGAACAGCTTATTGTTTGCGTCAGCATCAGCCGTACTATAAGCTATATAGACGTGACGAGACTCGGCTCCATCCGGATATCCGAGACAAGACGGGTTAGGGAGACTCTTGTCCCTTCATTTCCAGGATTAGTGTTAGCGCTTCAAGACACTCTGCCGACAATAACTATTATAGGGTTATAGTTAGCGCTTCAAGACACTCTGCCGACAATAGCTATTATAGGGTTAGGGTTAGCGCTTCAAGGCACTCTGCCGACAATAACTATTATAGGGTTAGGGTTAGCGCTTCAAGGCACTCTGCCGACAATAACTATTATAGGGTAAGGGTTAGCGCTTCAAGACACTCTGCCAACAATAACTATTATAGGGTTATAGTTAGCGCGTCAAGACACTCTGCCGACAATAACTATTATAGGGTTAGGGTTAGCGCTTCAAGGCACTCTGCCGACAATAACTATTATAAGCCGTGCTATTATAGTTGAAGCAGGTGCTGAACCCTTAAGTAGTTTCTTCTCACCTCGATGACCGCCACCGACTGACTTCTGTAGAGCGTAAGGACATTAATTGAAGTCGTTTCTTTTGAAAACCAACGACTCTCTCTCTGTACGTGCATGTACAGAGGCCTGTAACGACGTTGTCGACTGGTTGAGATCTCCAAAGCGAAACGATAGCATACGGCTTACATCTAACTACCTAGCATGTGCATTTTAACGTTTCCCTCTTAGACGGCTTGAACCTCGAGCGCCAAACGTTCAGCGATTAATTGACGACCACCAGAGGGCCAATGTTACAAAAAGTGTACAAATGGGATTTTTCAGGTCCAAGAATACATTAATTTATATTTTCTTATTGTACATATAAAGACGCATATTTTCCACAAACAGTACAGTGTAATATGAGTCACTTTTGTTATGACAACTACTTGAAGTCAACCTTGATTTTCATCGCGTGTCCGACGAAAAACAATTACTGTATTACATACAATTTAAGCATTTAAAATTACATTTAAACGATAACATCTTTTTTTAATCATCTAGTATATATATGCCATTTAATAATTAGACTATTAAAATTAAGAGGTATAAGACTGCATTTGACTTGGCAATTTTGTTTCCCGTCATGGATGCTTTGGTGATAATCTTAGCTCTGTGTTGTTTCATGGAAAGACGTATTTTCAATTACTGCAGCTCTTCCAGAAACGTGTTTGGAAGTATAATCACGTAATATAACCATATCATCAATGAAGGGTTTATAGGTAGAACTACCTTGTCAGAAATTACACAAGCACTTGCTGTGTCCGCTTTTAGCACTTAACATCTGGCAGGACAATGTCCATTTGTCGCTACTTGACAACATTATTGTGGTTGTTTCCAAACTGTTCAAGTGATCATCTATTTAAACTGTTCTTGACACGCATGTTTACACAACACGTCCGGATTTGTTAGCATATCAGCCAGTCTGTTGGATCTTAGTTTCAAAGGAATGTTTTGTTGTGTGTTACATAACCAGATATTATTGCTTTTGAAGCATACAATGACATCAGGGTTCGGTATTGGCTGACAAAACAAACAGGATAAGATTTTTGGATTTGGATTTCTCTCACACAATTTAACATGCAGGTATTGAAGATCAAATGCATGTTTCTTCTTCAATTGTTTCTTCTTAACATTAGTCACCGCAGTCTACTTCCTGACAGGAAATGTATCCGGCCTGTTGTTTTTAATTCCATCCGTTCTAACTGCACATGACCGTCCCACGCGTTGATGCTGCTTGTGGCAGTCCAGTTGCAACATCGTAACGATCATGCTCCCTTTCGTCCGACTTTTTTCAAATGACATCCGAAGAACAGTGTCCGCTTTGTCTTGACGGGACTGGTTTACACTGCTAACAAAAGTGCTGCATGCAAGGGCAGGGTGGTCCTTTCTCAATTCAAGCCTTTAAGGGCTTGGTGCGTCGTTCGTCAGAATAGCATCGGTACGACGTAAGCATACTAGCGTTTGGTGGAACGTTCATCATGGAAGTTATATCATTTAAAACAGCTCCTGCTCCTTCAAAAAAATTGCAAATATTGCAACATAATTGCTTCTCCATCTCTTCTCCCAAAGCAGTGACTTGGGTATAGGTAGATGACTTCATTGTTCCTGGGAATGTGTTTAGCAGATGGTGTAATAACACAATTTGTTGCGCCAGCTCATAATCCTTGTGGCTGTTATGGATATATTTGTAGTACGGTTTTTCTTCATAATTACATTTTACATGACGATATAACTAATAGCCATGAATGCAAGATGTAAGTACTTGTAGCATAAATTATGAAGGATAAGCCATATAACATATGTCCTTGAAGTTACGGCCAATAAAAGCATTGGCGTCGGACCGTGAAGAATATTCGGAGATGAGGCTCACCAAAAAACCTCCAATTGCATCCGCTTGAGGATTACCAAAACACATCTTTAATTATTGCACAGAGATATATTTTGGTTAATTTGCGTGTCCAGCGTCATTAAGCAGCTTAGACATCTGGGGGTCTCGCAGGTAAGTTTATTCGCAAATCATCTTCATTATTTTTGCTTATTGATGTGTACAGGTATCACTTATAAGAATAATATCGCTGTCAATACTATTGTTATTTTTATTTACCGTATTCACGTTCGTTTCTGGTACAATTTCATCTAAACTGAGTAACATAGGTCCATTGTTCGCAAAAATGTCTTCTTGGAATCGGAAAAGCTTTTGTCTGCATGGAGAATTCAGCCTCTGATGCATTGGCCATTTTCATTCCTCTGAATCAAGATATATATGCGCTCTGAGCGGTGTTTTTCAGTTTTCGCTATGATGATGCTGGACACGCGATGACTCTGGACAAGCCACCATTTCGGTTTTTCCTTCTTTGACCAAGAAATATCGTGAATATTGGAAGGGCAATCAACGGAGTTATAGCAGGCAGATAGATGGTAGGTATGAAAAAGATAAAACGGTGAACGTGTTCTACGTTTTTGTACGTAGCCTTTTCCGTCGATGACCCTGGACACGCCATTAAAGCGCCACCCTACATTTGTTTACTTTAATGTGCTATATTTTCTTCGAATTTAGATTCAGTCCCATAATTTGTTCAGGGTTCCTTCGTTAACTTTACAAGAAAAGAACACATGTCAAAATACCCAGCAATAACAATGATAAATTAATTTAGTGGACCAATCTAAACTGATGACGGTGGACATGCAAAAAGTGGTCATTGTAGAAAACACATTGTGGTGTGTTTATTTATCATTTTGTAGACATGATTTTGTTTCTGTCCACTGCCAACAAACACCCCATTTGCACTGTCAATTCAGAAATAGGAAATACAGCACTGACTTTGTATGGTAGCGCTTCCAAATTTGGAAAGGTCAATTGAACATGCCATGTTGGTCGTTTTGGCTCCTTACGTCCACCTTTTGTCATTTTACAAATAAAAAGGTGGGCAATCTATATAAGTCCTGAAGCCTCTTATTGAGACCAATCTTTCGTGACATTTTCGTAAGCCGAACTTTATAATTCACGGTTTTTACCAATTGTACAATTTTGTGGACATTTTCCCAAGAATAGAACGCAATATTTCAAGATACCTCAAATATGTCAAAGCACAAACTGGAATTTGATAATACGTATTTTATTATTTGTATGATTTTTCATATTTGTCAAGTACGGATTTTGTCATTCATTGATGGGAAAAAGTAAACATCTCCCTTGGGAATGATAATTGTTAACTATCAACACAAATTTTACTTTTTTTAAACAAAGAAAACAACTGTTCAGTTTTGAAATTTTATTATAAAAATGGAAGAACTTAAGTAGGTATGCAGCGGGTTTCAGTGAAGCATGACGCTCTGTCTTTGGGCCGAAGTAGTCCTGGCAGTTATTTGAAGCAGAACTTGGAGAGGACCATGTTGTCTAAGCTGCAGTGAAAGGCATTGTCAGTGTAGCCACCATCATCTTCATTGTGCAGCCATAGTGTCCCGGTGCTGGGCGAAGACCTCAGCGTGTCGTTTCCAAATCTGCCTGTCTTGCGCTATCGTCTGCCAGATGGTGCCCTTCCAATATTCGTCTAGTTCGTCTATCCAATGTCTCGCCGGTCTTCCTCTAGATCGCGTCCCTTCGTAAGGTCTCCAGGTTGTGATACGCGATGTCCATCGGTTATCTCGTAGTATGCCGATATGCTCTGCCTAGGTCCAATTTATAATAACGAGAATATCGGCACCGACACGAATACTAATGACGAAACGACGATAAATGGTGGATAACGGCGACCATAAAAACAAATAGAATACGCAGAAATATATGCAAGACTGTCAAAAAGAAAGCGAAGGAGGACATCAGGAAGTACAAACAAGAGATCATACGAGAAACGATTATGGCATCAAAGAGCCTGAAGAAAGCATGAAGAGCGCAGGCACTAGGCCGAGACAGACTGATTATACTTCTAGACAAGCAGGATATAGAAAAACAAGACCAAGATTATGATTATGGAACGAATAGAGGAATTCTACACCGAGCTATACGACAGGGAACAGAGTAACATAATTCACACCAACCCGAAAGAGGTACCAGAGATAACACCATGGGAGATGGAAGCAGCGCTAAGAGATATGAAGAATGGGAAGACATCAGGCAACGACCATGTAAACATAGACACATTAAAAGCAGGAAAAGATACCATCTTGGAGACACTGGCTAAACTGGATACTAAATGTTTATCAGCAAGACGAATATCCACCGCATGGAAGAACGCAAAGATGGTGATAATCTTAAAGAACTAACAGACCGATATGTTTGTTATCAAACGTCTACAAATTATTCAAAAAGATATCAATGAATCGACTAGAGAAGATACTCGACGAAAACCTACCAGTAGAGCAAGCAGGATTCAGAAGCAGATACGCTACAACAGACCACATACACGTTGTAAACCAACTGAAAGAGAACTGCCGAGAATATAATATCCTGCTCTGGTTCGCTTTCGTCGACTACGAGAAAGCTTTCGACTCGGTGCAAACTCAAGCAATACTGATCTCCCTTCAAGAACAGGGGATAGAAGACGTGTACATCGAACTCCCGAAAGGCGTCTACACCAACTGCTCTGTGATAGTCCACATACATAAAAAGAGCAACAAGGTCAACATCAAGAGAGGTATACGGCAGGGTGACACCATATAGCCAAGCTGTTTACGGCAACACCGAAAGCATATTCCGGAGACTGACCTGGGAAACCAGAGGCTTGATGATAGACGGAGAATATCTCAGTCATCTTCGCTTCGCCGACGACAAACTTATATGCGCTGCTACACCGCAAGAACTACAAAAAATGCTGCAGGAGCTAGCTGATGAACGTGAAAAACAAGGTCTGAAGATGAACATTTCGAAGACAAAAGTGATGCTAAAAAAGGACAGACCAACACATATTAACACTACGCAGATAGAGAACGTTGAAAGCTACGTTTACCTGGGACAGCGATACAGTATCGAAAACAAAACCCAAGACAAGGAGATTCAAAGACGAATTCACCGGCTGGACAGCATTCGCCAAACACGCTAATGGGTAACTTTGGAACCTGCTTGAAGAGACAAGTCTACAACTCATGCGTACTTCCAGCGATGATATAAGGCGCGGAAACATGGGCACTCACCATCCAGACAAAGAACAACCTAGCAGCAGCACAAACAGGAATGGAAAGAAGTATGTTAAATATCACATATCGGGAGAGAAAAACAAACATCTGGGTAAGAGGGAAGACAAAGGTCATAGACGTGACAGAACAAATCAGAAGACAGAAGTGTTCCTGGGCAGGGCACATCAGCAGACTGCGAGATAACTGATGGACATCGCGTATCACAACCTGGAGACCTTACGAAGGGAAACGATCTAGATGAAGATCGGCGAGACGGCGGAGAGACGAACTAGACGAGTGTATAACCTATTAATTGTATGTAGTTGGATTTGATAAAGAGCACGTTGGCTCAGCGTGTCCGGTTTTACTATCGAAAAGTGTGTGGGAGATCTCGGTTCAAGCCTGACAGCAAACTTTTAAAAAGTGTATTTTTTATTTCTACACAAAGTAATACAAATCATGCCATTTTAATGACATGGTGCACTGTTTATAAATAAATATATCGAAAGTTTTGTAGTAATTATTTATTCGCAACAAAATTTAAATAATATTATATTACCGGGAATATACCTTACAGCTGATCTTTATTTTATTATTTTTATTTTCGTTTATCCAGACAAACCACTGTTTGTCTTCACATATATAATTATGATATACTAATGATATAGCAAAGGGGTTAATCTTCAAATTAATCAGTGCAATAAACCTACATTACCAATGAAACATGGCGTCAAAGAAAGAATTGTACCAATTGGCAATGTGAAAACATACCGTTTGCAATTCCGTTTTATTTTATTTGTGTGACTTGTACACGTGCATTTGTGTTGTCAAAGGTTCAAAGTTGGTTTGAATGCTTCGTATAAACTGGAACTAATATTAGTCTTATTTGACGTCATAGCATGGTAGTCAATTCCATTGGTTACTCCTACTCTTCGTGACAACGGGAAAACGGTTCTGATTTCCGGCTGTGGTATGGACGACAAACATAGTAAAGGCAACAAACAGTAGCGCCGCCTGTCCACAGGATTATGCACTTGGCAACAGCAACAATACCAACCATTACAGGGATCGACGTACGCCAACACGCTAAATAGTGGAGTTTGTAACACAAGTCACTTTCCATCTCAATGTTATGTTGAAAGATGTTCGCAGCCGCGCCGCCGTAACTTCAGCACTTCTGCTTGTCTCGGCTAAACTGATGACATCGGATGGCAGGAGAGGGTGCTGTAGCCGTAACTTCAGCTCCTTCTAACCTAAACGGGGGCACATTCCCAATTTTTAGGGGGCACATTAAAAGGTCTTTGGGCACGCCATATTCCAACGTTTAGGGGTGCACGTGCGCTTATGGTAACAATTCTTCTTTCTGAGCTCACCCAGCTAGCAAATCTCACTGGACCAACGAAATTAAGCCGGGACTTTTTCATTGGTCCATGGTTGGGTTTCACTCATTGGCCCAATGATGATTGGAGATGCACGCCGGGTGTAATGCCAATGATAACTTCGTTGGTCATGTACTGGCCCGATGATTGGACCGGTGA
Organism: Escarpia spicata; assembly: GCA_963995525.1. Classification (NCBI taxonomy): domain Eukaryota; kingdom Metazoa; phylum Annelida; class Polychaeta; order Sabellida; family Siboglinidae; genus Escarpia; species Escarpia spicata. Next base: position 49,048,439 of record OZ023212.1, read on the forward strand.
AGGGCCAATGGGATGCCAATGAGATTCTTTACACATTTTATATGTAGTTTATATGTATATTGCAATTAAATATAATTAACCATACATATCAAATTTATAACTACATACCTTGATTGTTTGGATGGTAGTTAAGTCGTATACATATATGGACTGTCAACACCAGCAAGTGAAAGTGTGGTGTGAGCCCATAAAACATGTTAACCTTAATTGTGTCTAAGCATTTAACTTCTCGTTAATTATTGAGTTATTAGAATATTTAGAATACTATATACAACATGTTGTAATAAAAAGCTAATGTAATAGTTTTATGTATGTACTACCTTGTGTAACTGTATTGAATAAGACAACCGACTAAGTTAAAGCCCAAACCAAAATAGTCTTCGAACGTTTGACTTGTTTACAAACTGCACAATGACTACAGCAGAGCCAGAGGTCACAATTGTAAGAAGCTGCACAATGACTACAGCAGAGCCAGAGGTCACAATTGTAAGAAGCTGCACAATGACTACAGCAGAGCCAGAGGTCACACTTGTAAGAAGCTGCACAATGACTACAGCAGAGCCAGGGGTCACAATTGTAAGAAGCTGTTGATAACAATTAAGGGCAGTCGATGCTAAAACAAGAAAATAGCGTCGACACGAGCAAGTTAGCACACTAGCTGTCCCAAAAGGACAGCAATTGCCGGCATTCGTGTGCCGACACTGCGGGCGAATCGCATCGGACTGGTTCCACACCTGCAAGCTATTAATAATATTCGTCTCACCACGTGGCGCAGTTTCCATATTATATATAGGTTTGTCATTGTATAAGCCAATGACGCATCAATGGCACAAACATTGTATTTTCTTATCAATTTGTTATTACATGGCAAACCAATGAAGGCGCCTAAAACAATCACCATTAACCCAAGGCTAATTTTCAACGGCAATTTCAACCAATGATAGCCAATATGGGGAAAATGTTGTGTTTTCAATGGCAAACCAACGATGGCACAATCCTGGTTTCTGCAGCCATCATTGGTCCAATGGGACTTGCTAGCTGGGCAGTTGCATCACTTCCGCCATCTGATCACCCCTGCTTGTTTCTATGATTCATTGGTCCAATGGGACTTGCTAGCTGGGCAGTTGCATCACTTCCGCCAACTGATCACCCCTGCTTCTTTCTATAATTCTTCGAACGTCGTTGTTCTCACAAACGTTCCGCCCCAGTCGTTGCTGTTCTGTAAACGCCACAATCTCCAGCCCATGTTGTTATGCTGACAATAAACACAATCGTACGAGTCCCCATTCAACGTGCTTGATTTATGCCTGTCTGTTACGACGCACACCCTTTGTTAGCCTCCATTCATTCGCATATTATCTAGGCCTACACCATTTTCCGCACTCCTACCTACAAACGCATACTTCAAACCATTTCTTACACAAAACCATGCTTGATCTCCGTCACCTGCAACATGACGTTGACATCCTCCTTCTGGTGTCCAGCCACACCATTTACGAGTTTAGTGTGTCCACATAAACCGCATTGTATTTAGCGTCTTCCGCACTGTCTCGATTTGGGGATCACAACTATGAACGAAACCAGATATTCCCTATATATTTGAAATGTCCAGAGTGTTCTATCGTGCAACGGAACATGTCATGTGAGACACGTCTTAATTGGGAAGAATGGTGCACGTTATCTACTAGTGGTATACAAGGGCAAGGCCAGAGAAAACGAGACACTTTTAAAAAAGTGCTATCGCCGGCCTTTTTCGTGGTTGTTATAGGGGCCAATGTAAAGTGCATACAAATGTCCGACTCCAATGGCTAGAAGACATCATAAATATTAAAATTATGTATAGTTTTATGTAGATAACTGTAAAATTTGCAGAATTACGAACACAATTGTGCGTTTTCGCATGTCGCCGGCAACACTCTGACCACAACCACTGGTCAAATTATTAAACTACTTATTATAAAAGTGTGTTTCCTTTATCTCATACAAAATGTAGATTATGTTATGGTATAAATAAATCACCTGCAGTACAAAATTGTGTGTCTGTGCTCTTGAGCAGCTTGTCGCCGAAATCATGCGATTTACGTTACGCTATTTCCTTTGATTGTTCTCCAACTTTAAATTCACATCACACGTAGTTACAAACTGTTATTGAAATCTAATAACATATATATATATATATATATATATATATATATATATATATATATATATGTGGCGATACTGAAGAAAGTATGCAGGGGCATGCCGAAAGAAATGCTTCACTGTTATTCAACAGAGGTTACTATCAATACCACAATATATACATTCGCTCCCGCGTTCCTTGAAACAGTGTAGAGAGCTTGAATCAAGAATTTGCCCAATTTACGTTACACTGAGATACGTGACATCATTTTCGTTTACGCCGACAGATAATTGTATAAACGCTTAGCAAACTGCCATGCACTTTTACCGTGTCCACGGTTGAGTGACTAGGTAAGTTTAGTCGTAATGTTAGAGTGAATAAATGGTTCTTAATTTCTCTTCGGATTTTTATACACTGTAAACTAATAGGAGACTTGAAGCATAACTCATTCAGGTTAACGGAGGAAACATGGCGATAGTAAATGTATTATGAATTTGTAGTGTGAGAGTATTTATTCTTCGATGGACGATATTAGATTGAATGAAATGTGAACACGTGCCGCTCAATGGACCTATAAAGAATACGTAACGTAAATTGTAACGTAAATCGAAATTCGTATACACGACGTGCGACTTCGATAAATGTTAAAATGCCTTGCATTATGTATAGATTGATAGACCCATGTAATATTGCTCGACATATTTAACAACATTATTATTAACATGATGTCAATTTTTGACAATGTTTGATGACATAGGGCAATGGGCACATGCGTGTGCAATTACTGAAGCATTATTTAGTCTGTGTTTGTAGGAACCATGGCAGAAACACCAGCTGAACGCCAGAAAGCTTACAGAGATAACAAAAAACACATCATATCCACATTACGGAAGAAAGGAGGCAGACCATGTTATGAAATATATTACGTGCCAAGAGAAAACATATCAATGTCAAAATTGCAGGAAAAGAAAAGAAAGGGACACGACTACGACAAAACATATCGGAGAAAGCTCAAGACATTAGCAAGTGCTGCTACACAGCAAGTTCGAGAGGTGGCAGAAGAAAATGGCGGGCCATGCGACAGCACAATAACAATTTAGCCCGATACAACGCTTACTGTGAAATTAGCATTTCAAAATTCAAGGAAGAGGAATCGCACTAGCAATATTGTGTTTAGGCAAAACAAGACAATACACCAACAAGAGGTGAAACTTGATAAACTCGAGCCAAAAAACAAGTTGGTGGAAAAGAAGCTGAACACTTCACAGAAAACTGTCCAGAGTCTAAAGAACACCAAACATGTTGGTGAAAATAGTAGCGACAGACAAGGAGAAACAGCTGAAGAATCGAGTCCGAAAAATCAGGCAAATGAGGACACAGGGAATGCTGGCTTTACTCCGACGAAAGTAATGAAAATCAAGGAAATTCTCGTGCAGTATCATGCCATTCTTAACGAGGTGGAGAAAACACTCAACAGTTCGCAGAAGAAAGCAATTGTCCGCGCTTCGCATGAAAGGGTGCAAGGAAAGAAAACCAAGTTTATATTACCAATGTTCATGGTTACGTTATTAAATAACTGGTTAGCATGATGGCACATGCAGTGCAACCTGTTCACCTTTTAATTGTATCTCACAGTGAATAAATAATATAGAGTTACTTTGATTATCGTTAAAAAATATTGAGTTTTTGACGTTTTTATTATTTTCCACTTCCTTCCGATTTACGTTACGAAAACATGTCGCATGTTTGAAGGAGCAACACATTTCAGTACATTCCAATGTGTCAAGACAATGGTGTCTGATATATTGGGAACATCTACATAAGGCAAATCAATAGTTTGTGCAAACACAGCTGCATTCTTCTTCGTGTGATGGAACATCCTAATACATGGAATTTCCTTTAAAAAATGATGGAATGCACAGAATGATTGCATGAAAATTGGTCAGATAAACAAACACTAAATTATGATGAACATGTAAATGAAATTCTGCCAATACTATCAGGTCCTCTTGCTCAATATACAAAAAAATAATAAGGGCAGGTAATTCACTAAGCGTCATTGTGTAATGTAAATCGGTGGGCGTTTAAAGTACTCATATTGAAGTTAACACAAACAATACAAATATTCAACCTTGAAACCATGTTTTTAGTAATATGCATTGTAGAATAGGTGGCTTTTCAAACAAAATGTCTACAAATTAGATTTTGTAAAAACAAATTGACCAGTTGTCAAGTGAAAATGTCTCGTTTTCGCTGGCCTTACCCATAAGTTAGCAAAAAAACTCCAAAATATCTCACAGTGATGTGACACCGTTCATCCTCGACAAACCAACAGCTTCCTTCCACTTATCATCTGTTTGAGTATGTCTGAGATATATATCGACATACTAGTTCGGCTGAGATCAAACAAACTGGGACTAAGTGGGTAACACGTGTATATCTGTTCGTAACAAACCAAACTGAGCATATATATATATATCTGACGTGACACACCAGACTGTTCATACACATTACAACTAGTGGAGTCGCTTAAGTCCAAAGTTTAGTAAAATCATGACACGCTGGAACAAAGCACCAAATTTGGCACAGATGTACCTTAGGACCATACAAATCTTTTGAGCTGGGGCTGCCTGATTTTAATGGTCAAGGTCAGGACACGATCAAAGATTAGTAACATTAAAATTTCATTTCTAGTAATGTCCAATATCTCGACATATAAATAATATTGTTTAATGTTTTGAAACAATGCTTGATATTTTGAAAACACTCCTATCCACAGGATGATTTAATAATTTGCATAAATTCCAAATGGCCGCCAAATTAGCAAATACATACAGATCGTCTTCTTTTTATCAAGGCAATTTCCACAGAGGCCCCAAACAAAATATTCTGCACACATATACCTTATGACCATGCATAACGTTTGAGAAGGGGCTGCCCGGTTTTGAAGGCCAAGATCAAGGTCAAAGATAAAAAATATGTAACTATGTGTTTATCAGGAATTTGTCTTTCCAAGCTTGTATTCAACCCAGAAACACGACTATGGTTCGGTGCATAAACCAACATTTGTAAGGTCTAGGAATCCACTTCTGTTATGAGAATACCTTGTCGGCCATATTGGATTAAAAGATGGCTGCCATACGAACATTGATTTCAGAATGATCCCTTTACTCGGCAACTAAATCTAGCATCTGCGACAATAATACATGGACTTCTACTCCGTGTAGTGCTGTCATCTGTCCACTACCAGCTACACTAAGTGTTGTCACCTAGTGGATGTTAAAGTAACAATACAAAATGGAGGACAGTTTGGTTCACGATACTAACGTCTAAAGTTATCAGATACACTACATACAAGCAAGGTGTCTACATTTGTGTAGAAGATAACACTAACTATAGTATAACTATTAGTTCCTTCTTATATCATAGCTTTAGTGATTGAGTGTTACAACATTTGTTTTTTTGTAATATTTACGATTATTGAATATCAAAAAACACGCTTCACGACAAACTAATGACCCTGGACACCCACGATTGCATGTACGCAGTGGTTGTGAAAGCACTGCGCTCAATGGAACGTTTGGGGGGGAAGAGCAGTATTCCAAATAAGTCAAGGATGTGCTTGTTGAAAGGAAGACCTCCATCCACAAGGCCATCAAGAAAAACCAACTGTCCCTATTCAAGCGTCCTTACTCCACTACGACGAACTCACAGGCGAAACAACAATTCCAACAAATGAAGAGTGATTGCAATCTCTTCAGCCAGTTGTTCATCGCTGCACAAGCTCCGTAACACCAAACTGGAGGAGTTTATCACACATGAAAACCACCCGTGGCCCCCAGCATTGTCCCTGCATGGGAAACTTCGACTAACAAGCACTAAATACGAGCTGTTGCATTGCATTGAACCACATGTCCAGCAAGAGGCACCCTCTCATTTTGATGCCAAAGTGTTTGACGGTGCTGCGATAATGCACGCCCTACCACTAAAAAACACATCGACGTTTGGTGAATACAATGACAACATCTTCATTCCCTGGACTGAAAGACAACTTCAAGGCTGCTCTAGGATTGACATCGTCTGGGACACATAACGACCTGACATTTTGAAAGCCACAACTCGAGAAAAACGAGGGAAGGGCGTCCGCAGAAAGGTGTCCCGCGATGCCAAATTGCTCGTGTATTTTGCGGGCTTCTTACAGGATGACACAAACAAAGATGAACTCTTCAAACTTCTGACGGAAGATGTAGTGAAACATGAGTTGACTACCCACAAACTAACCATGTGTATATTACCAGTGGTTCAAGTGTAAAGTCGAATCGCGCTGTCATATCAATGTCGGCGAATGACCACGAAGAGGCCGACAGTAGAATATGTCTACATGTAGACTATGCGCTAAATTAAGGGGCAACCACTGTTCTCGTCAGCACCGTAGACACCGATGTAATTGTTATTTTGGTGGGAGTCTACCTGCACCCAATCCTGAAGGCTTTGGGTGGACAAGAGGAGACACCGGATAGCGTCCAGTCTGGACAACACTACCAGCTGCTGCTTTTGGCTGTAGAGAACTGATCAAGTGTGGTTGCAAGGCTGAACCCACTTGTGCGAAGAAATGCAAATGCAAAACACCGGGCTCACATCCATAGCACTCTGCTTCTGTCGTGGACTTTATGAGGGTTAGGAACAAGCTCATGTCAACGGCATGTGAGGAATTAGTAAAATTGTTAGGACATATTATTTAATTAGTTAGTTAATTAATTAAGTAAATGTCACTGCCTCTATTAATGTAGATGTGCACCACATATCAGTGTTCCAATGTTATATTACACGTGTGCAGCTGAAGTCGATAAAAGGGACGCTGACAGGAGGAAAGGTGACAAGAGAAAAAGCGACAGGAAAGAATGGATCGGAAGAGAATGTGGCAGGAGAGAAGACGACAGGGGAGAAAGACAACAACCAGACAGATGCAAACCGAAGAAGGAGCTATTCTAAGGCAGTGATTGAGGGGGCAATGAGGAAAGAGAGGGTGTTTATGGGCAACTCCATTATGAGAAAGATGGACAAGACACTGAGCGAGGGGAAGGACGTCGTTGTTTGTTTACCGGGGGCTAGGATTGAACATGTGACTGACAGGGTAGAGACGGCATTGGAACATGGCAAGGTGGGGTCTATACTGGTACATGTTGGAACAAATAATGCAGACAGGGAGGGAACAACTGCGATAGTACAGAAGAATAGACAGTTAGTGAGGAAGCTAAAGAAAACAAGAGTTGAACAGGTTATTCTGTCAGGAATTTTGCCAGTAATGGGAGGAAGGAGGGCAACGTATAGAAACTGCAAGAGGATGGCGATCAATGCACTAGTTGAGCAGATGTGTGAAGAAGAGGGGGTGGGATTCACAGATTTATGGGGATACTTTGTTGGGAGGGAAGATATGTACATGAGAGATGGCCTCCATCTTAGTGGAAAGGGGGCAGCAGTTTTCTCAGAGAATCTGCTGCAATCTGTTGACAGTGGGATAGGTTGCATCTATTTAAACTAGATTCGCAGGGCGGACTCATAGAAAAGCCTGAAAATGGAGGCATATATAAAGACAGCACAAATAAATCAGCAAATAACAGTCTGGAATACTCTTCTGAACCTGGATATAAATGTGTTTGTTTAAATGCAAGGAGTATAGTAAACAAAAGAAATGAACTAAACATTATGGTAGAAGATATTGACCCTCATATAATAGGTATAACCGAATCCTGGACCACCACCGATATATCGGATGCTGAATTGGGACTGACAGGATATGTAATGTTTAGAAAAGATAGAATAGGAAGAAAGGGAGGTGGAGTTATTTTATATATTAAAGAATCTATCCAGGCTTATGAAATAAATTAGAAAGAGAAGCAGGTTGCGAAGAAGCTGTTTTGTGTAACATAGTTACAGAAAACTCAACGTTAACAGTTGGGTTAGTTTATCGAAGTCCAAACATAAGCATAGAAGAGAATGAAAAAATACAAAACGCTATAAGAGAAGTAAGCAAACGGGACTGTATTATTATGGGGGATTTTAAACACGGGCATATACAATGGAAATCTCTACAGAGTATGGGGAGTGAGGACCACAAGTTTTTAGTTTTAGTTCAAGATACTTTCCTTTCTCAACATGTGCTAGAACCAACCAGGGGTGAGAATGTGTTAGACATAGTTTTGTCCTCACAGAATGAATTAGTTGACAATGTCAAGATATGTGAGCCACTGGGGAGTAGCGATCCAGATACATTTTACCATCAAAGTAAAGTCAGAAAGGAATAGTAAAAAGCAGTATAGGAGAAATTTCCACAAAGGAAGGTACAAGGACATGAGGAAATATTTAGCAAAGATAGACTGGAATAAGACACTGAAAAATAAGACGGCAACAGAATGCTGGAATATATCAAAGAGTGAAATTAAGTGCATAGTCCATAGATTTGTACCCTTCACAAAACAAGGAAAACGGTCCAAAAAGAAACACTTATCGAAAGAAGCCATTAGAAGAATTAAGTATAAACAAATGATGTGGAAGTCATATAGATGTACTGGAAATGATGAAGACTACAACAGTTATAAAGAAGCACTTAACCAAGCTACAGCTGAAATTATAAATTCAAAGAGAAGCTATGAACAACAATTAGCTAGTAATATAAAACATGACAGCAAGAGTTTTTATGCGTATGTTCGAAGCAGAAACAGAAAGTTCAAGATAACGTCGGTCCTCTAGAAGATAGTGCTGGAAATATAATATCAGAGGGATTTTTAATGGCAGAAGACCTGAATGAGTACTTTAGTTCAGTGTTTACCAGGGAAGATATTAGTTCACTGCCAGTACCAGAGGCTAAGTTCAAGGGGGCAGATTCAGACTATTTGGGACAATTAATTGTAACCCCGGAAATGGTAGCTAAGAAAATAAGGGCTATGAAGCATAATAAATCACCTGGAGTGGATGGTATTCCACCCAAACTACTATTGGAAATTGTAGAACAGATTAGCATACCGCTTGCAACAGTTTTCAACTTGTCATTAGAAGAGGGAGTGGTTCCTTTAGAATGGAAAGAAGCAAACATTATACAGTTATTCAAAAAAGTTTCGAGAAACAAGTCAGAGAACTATAGACCAGTGAGTTTAACATCAGTGATTTGTAAATTATTAGAAAGACTAATTAAAGATCACATGGTGGATTTTTTGTTAAACAAAACTTGCTAAACCCATCTCAACATGTTTTTTTAAAGCGAGATCATGCTTAACAAATATGTTATGTTTTTGGGAAGACATCACTAAGTGGGTAGATGAGGGATCACCAGTAGATATCGTCTACTTAGATTTTCAAAAAGCTTTCGACAAAGTACCACATCAAAGATTACTGCTTAAACTAAAGGCCCATGGCATAGGAAATGGTATAATAAACTGGATAGAACAATGGCTGATTGACAGAAGACAACGTGTAGTAGTTGATGGGGAGGCTTTAAACTGGAAAGCAGTATTGAGTGGGGTACCACAGGGATCAGTATTAGGACCTATATTATTCTTATATATTTAAACGATTTGGATGATGAAATAACAAGCAAGGTGTTGAAATTTGCGGATGATACAAATGTGTTTAGAAGGATTAAAAGTGATGGAGATAGACAGCATTTACAAGATGATCTTGACAGGTTGATCAAATGGTCTGAAAAGTGGCAAATGCTGTTCAATTTGGGGACATATAAATGCCTCCACACAGGACATGGGAACGAAGAGGTAGAATATACAGTGGGGGGTATTGTACTAAGTACTACTGTAAAAGAAAAGGACTTAGGGTTAACCATTAGTGCTGATATGAAGGTTTCAGAGCAGTGCGGAATTGCAGCTTCAAAGGGAAATCAAATCCTTGGATTAATTAGGCGAAACATAACGTATAAGGAAAAAGAGCTAATAATACCGCTGTACAAAACAATAGTTAGGCCTCATTTAGAATATTGTATTCAAGCGTGGAGGCCATATCGCAGGAAGGACATAGATATGTTAGAAAGAGTGCAGAGGAGAGCAACTAAAATGATACAAAAACTGAGGGACCTTAGTTACGAAATACGCCTAAAAAATGCGGTTTAACAACACTAGAGACCAGGAGATTAAGAGGAGATCAGATAGAAGTGTTTATAATATTGAAGGGTTATGAAAATATTGATAGAAATTTTTTTTGTCAGTTAAGAAAGATAGAAGGACTAGAGGACATGAACTTACATTAGCAAAGGAGCAGAGTAGATTGGATATAAGAAAGTTTTCATTTTCACAAAGGATTGTAAATGAATGGAACAGATAACCTGCTGATTGTGTGGGTGCTAGTAGCGTGAATATGTTTAAATATAAAATCGACACATACCTCAGACGGGCGGGATACACATAGATAAAAGGGTCGGACACTCGTTAAGCCAAAGGGCTTCCTTGTCCACCTGCCACCTAGAGTTAATTCTCTGGGTGGCAATCTTGTTAAATGTCTAATTTGAAATTAATCTCGTGTTAATTTGACGGCAGATATAATACACACGCTTGCTCTTTGGACATCACTTGTCGAATTTCAAGTGATAATGATTCATTGTACTGCTTAAATAAATAGTAGCAACTGTACCAATAGTAGATGTGTATGTTCTGGATAAACAAGTTTAAAACGTATACTTAGTTTACCTTTATGTGAAAGTTATATGTGAAAAACGTAATTAGTTTAGCGCACCATAGCAACCATTTTGGATTTAAGCAAATTTAATAAATTATACGACGGGAAGTAGATTTTTACAAACATACTGTAACCTTCTGAAACACAAATAAATATTGTTTGAGTGTTACTATATGGTAGAAATGTGACATCATTTGACTTTTGACCTTCATCTGGCCTTGACCTTGGCCTTCAAAACCGGGCAGCGCCCTCTCAAAAGTTATATATGGTCATAGGGTATACGTGTGCAAAACATTTTGTTTGGGGCCTCTCTGGAAATTGCCATGATAAAAATCCTGTGGAAAGAAGTGATTCAATATATAAAGCAGCCTTTGTAAACGTTTAAAAATATAATTTAAGTCTCGAGATATTAGACAATTGGTAGAAATGTGATTATAACATTATTAATCTTTGACCTTGACCTGACCTTTAAAATCAGGCAGCCCCCTGTCAAAAAATGTGTACAGTCCTAAGGTACAACTGTGCCAAATTTGGTGCTTTGTTCCAGCGTGTCACGATCATTCCCTTAAGCGACTCCACTAAACTGTGCGTTGTTGTTGTTCCTCTTTGTACCTTGCCATCCAGGGGTGAGGGTAGGATCCAGCAATTAGTTTGCATTTTTGCCGTCAACCGTCATTTCGCAAGGACACACTGCACACAAACACGTGGTTATTAAGACCCACAGGGCCAAGCGTAATTTATTCATGCACATGTTTGCATTTGATACACGCGTATGCATGCATGCTAGTGTGTGGGCATACCTAAGGTGATGGCAACGCCAAAACAGGCAACACACAACACCATTCTTCGATAAGTATCACTTATAAATATAAGGCAATTATAACAATGTCTACCAACAATTAGTAGATACAATGTGTGGATATGTTCTGCCTATTGTCTATGTAACATAACTGATGAACGTGTACAAAAACACTAAAATGTAGCTGCAGGAATACAGGTTCTGACGATACTGTTTAGAATCACAGTTAACACCAAGCACCGTAAGAAAAACACCATCTACCGATCATGCTTCTCTGATTACATGGTATCAACATCCAGTAATGGCGACATTTGAATGTAAAATCACAACAGTAAAAAGTCTAGGTACAGGCACATGCATGCAACTAATCAAGGCAGTACGAATTCACTGGTTCCTATCATCTGGGAGAATCCCATAGTAGCGAGATGTGCCTATTGTAACCTGTGTGATGATTGGCTCATTCTATCGACATCATCAATTGGTAGAGCTAGTTTGAGTACTCACCGTCTTTTCAACTTAGGATGAAGCCAGAACACTGTATTTACATATTCCAAGACACTGCGTGTTCACAGTAAATGACATTACTTGTGGAATCCGTCAAGTTTAATTAGCACTGTGGCTGTAATGACAGCACACCAGGCTCAGAACCAGTTAACTACTGAATATTCTATCTAAAACAGCAGCAACAATTTTAATTTCAAAACATGAATATTCATTATGAAAAAAGCAGGTCATGAATATTCATGACAAAACAGCAGATATAAATACATAGTTGTAGGATACAACTGGTGTCACAAAGAACACTATTCTCATCAACAACAGAAGTGCCACAAGGAACTATTCTCATGAAACAATGACAGAAGTGTCGGAAGGAACTATTCTCATGACACAATGACAAAAATATCAGAAGGAACTATTCTCATGACACAATGACATAAATGTCACAAGGAACTATTCTTATGACACAACAAAAGAAGTGCCACGAGGAACTATTCTCATGACACAAAGAAAGAAGTGCTACGAGGAACTATTCTCATGACACAACGAAAGAAGTGCCACAAGGAACTGTTCTCATGAAACAATGACAGAAGTGTCAGAAGGAACTATTCTCATGACACAATGACAGAAATGTCACAAGGAACTATTCTCATGACACAACGACAGAAGTGCCACAAGGAACTATTCTCATGACACAACGGCAGAAATGTCACAAGGAACTACTCTCATGACACAATGACATAAATGTCACGAGGAACTATTCTCATGACACAACGACAGAAGTGCCACAAGGAATTGTTCTCATGACACAATGACAGAAGTGCCACAAGGAACTGTTCTCATGATACAACGACAGAAGTGCCACAAGGAACTGTTCTCATGACACAACGACAGAAGTGCCACAAGGAATTGTTCTCATGATACAACGACAGAAGTGCCACAAGGAACTGTTCTCATGACACAATGACAGAAGTGTCACAAGGAACTGTTCTCATGACACAACGAAAGAAATGTCACAAGGAACTATTCTCATGAAACAACGAAAGAAGTGCCACAAGGAACTATTCTCATGACACAATGACAGAAGTGCCACAAGGAACTGTTCTCATGACACAACGACAGAAGTGTCACAAGGAACTATTCTCATGGCACAATGACAGAAGTGCCACAAGGAACTATTCTCATGACACAACGACAGAAGTGCCACAAGAAACTATTCTCATGACACAATGACAGAAGTGCCACAAGGAACTATTCTCATGACACAATGACAAAAGGGCCACAAGGAATTATTCTCATGACACAACGACAGAAATGCCACAAGGAACTGTTCTTGTGACACAATGACAGAAGTGTCACAAGGAACTGTTCTCATGACACAATGACAGAAATGTCACAAGGAACTGTTCTCATGATACAATGACAGAAGTGTCACAAGGAACTGTTCTCATGATACAACGACAGAAGTGTCACAAGGAACTATTCTCATGACACAACGACAGAAGTGTCACAAGGAACTATTCTCATGACACAACGAAAGAAGTGCCACAAGGAACTATTCTCATGACACAAATGTCACAAGGAACTATTCTCATGACACAAAGACAAAAGGGCCACAACGACAGAAATGCCACAAGGAACTGTTCTCGTGACACAACGACAGAAATGTCACAAGGAACTGTTCTCATGACACAACGACAGAAGTGTCACAAGGAACCGTTCTCATGACACAACGATAGAAGTGTCACAAGGAACTGTTCTCATGACACAATGACAGAAGTGTCACAAGGAACTGTTCTCATGACACAACGACAGAAATGTCACAAGGAACTGTTCTCATGACACAACGAGAGAAGTGTCACAAGGAACTGTTCTCATGACACAATGACAGAAGTGTCACAAGGAACTGTTCTCATGACACAACGACAGAAGTGTCACAAGGAACTGTTCTCATGACACAACGACAGAAGTGTCACAAGGAACTGTTCTCATGACGCAACGACAGAAGTGTCACAAGGAACTGTTCTCTGCATTCTACTCATAGCAGACTAAATTTTTCAGGCACGTTATAAAATAATTCCAGTGCAGTTATAACCCAGCCCTAAATGGGTTTGACTTTGCAAGATTGGAGACATAGAACCCTTGACTAGATACAACAAATGGTCGTCAATATTTCTCCCCACCCATTGCTACAATCATGTATCATACGACTCTTTAGGTCCACTTTATTGGTATCTTCTACACAGCAATTAATTTAGTACATGGCCAATATACTGCGTGAAGACAATAGATCTGATTGATCAATGACGAAATAGCCAAGCTTGATAGATCACAACCTTCCGTTTCTGACTCTCAGGTGGGTAATGGAGAATCTGCTTCATACAAAACATTGTACTGAATGCAAAGCAAGCAATGGTGACGTAGGCAGCAACACTCAACAACTGTACATTTTAGGTCGTCACAGACTCCCAAAGAACAACTTTATGCACATTGGTAACACTACAGACAACCTTTATTCCTTCATGAGAATATGCAACGATTTTCATTGGTTGACTGAACAACTGTGTAAATGGACATCGCGGCAGGGAATGTTCTAGAGTATATCGCAAATCAGCTGATTAATAATAATATCCACACAAACTATACTGTACTGTCACTGTGATTTTACCACTTAATATTTTTGATAGCATTCAATTTGGCAATGAATGAAATACGGCAGTTTTAAACATGTAGAGATCACCGTAATCCAGTTAGCCATTCCAATCGTCACCGTAAGACATGTAAAACTGCCAATTAATACATGGTAAATATACTGCTGCATTAATAAACACTGTTAATTAAATGTACAAGATCAAAAACCTAAGATAATTAAGAATTGGGGCAGTTTAATTTTCTGAAACGACTACGTTGGTGTCATTGAACCAATGAAGACTGTTGAACATTATCATTGAACACTGTCACATTCACAACTGAGACAACATACACTGTAACAAACCACAGACAAACTGATCGTCTAATTATCCGTCATACAAACATGACTAAAATAACAGCAATTAACAAATTAATCAAACAAACCTGTACAAACTCCTCCGACATACAAATGTGGTGTAACAAAATTACATAATAACACAACGAAATGGCGACTTTGTATGAGACAAGATCAGATGAACAACCACAAGCTCATTCCAGCAATGACTCCGTGACGCGGCTGATATGGTCCAATGTCTTCAGATCACCATCCATCAGTGTCACATGAAATAGTTTCTCTCAGACATCTCCAGATCTCTCAACATCAAACCGGCACGGATGCCTCGGTTATGAACGCAATGCTCAGGTCTCGGCATGTGTTTCCTTCATTCTCCACCTGGTGGACAGTCGGGTAGTTCTCTCTCGTACAGACAGAGGGCCTGATGGACGAACCTGTACTGCTCGTTTGTTTGAACCATGCCACCCCTGCAACAAAAACAGATCAAAAGTAAGTTCTTCTATAGCGCTGTAGCACGACCTTGTGACCATTTGAAGTGTTTAACATTTCACCCTCTCAAAGACCTGTTTAATTATTGTAGTTACAAAACAGGCCAAGCTTCAAAACCGCACAAACTCATCAAGATATGGGTGTTCCGTGTCTTTTGCATTTACCATTTTGTACTTTGTTCTTAAACATGTGCTGAGCGCTGTACAAGCTGCTGCCAGCTCGCTCCCAGGTTATTTTATTTATGCTATTTTAGTTTGTTTTAAGTGTACAGTGACACTAAGTTTTGAAAGAACTCTTTGTGAGTATACAGTCCATATACTCGATACATTTCTATGCGCGAATTGGTGAACATAAAGGTGAAATCTTATGATGAACATTGTGAGTTTCCTGGTTCTGAATATCGCATGCCTACACGGCTTCAAAGTGCACAGCCAACGCACAATTGCCTTCTATTGTATCAGACTGGAGACAACAGTACTGAGTCTGTTTCCGTGAAGCTATCTGCTGCCCTACTTAACGCTCGCTCCGACCACCTGCACTTTTGGATTATACCACTGACTACGACCTCGATGTGCTGTTCCTGAGAGAGACGTGGCTGAGACCAGGAGACAGGGACCAGGCCACCATAGGTGACCTGTGTCTGCCTGGCTATAGCCTCATCCACGTTCCCAAACAAACAGGATTTGGTGGCATTGGGATACAAGGACTTGTTGAAAATCAAACAGATACTGAGTGACAATGACAGACCAACCTCGTTCAAGTTCATGGAGGTTATGTTGTCTTCCACAGAAAATACACTGTACAGGATAACTGTCGTCTATCGTCCTCCACCAAAGCTTATATCAACGGCATAATTTTTGCAAGTTTGGTGATGTACTAGACACAACTGGGCATACTGGTGGCCGATTACTTATCAACTTTCATGTAGATGATCCTACCATTAAAGAGGCTTCACATTTGTTGGATGTAATAAATTCCTATAATGTAACTCAGAATGTGACACCAACCACACACTTGACCTAATTATTATCAGGTCGTCTGAGGACAATGTGACTGACGTCTTCGTGCAAGACAGTGCCCTGTCTGATATATGTGATAATTTTCCCGTTCACTTCTGCCTATCAGGGAATAAACCTAAGCTGAAGAAGAAGGTGATCACATCACAGACATATTGACATCTGCACATTCAAGAAAGACATACAGATGTCAATGCTACATTTGACATCTGAACGTGACCTGCCGCTAGGTGAAGTTGTTGAGCAGTACAACAGTGTCCTAGCAACACTCCTGGCCGAGCACGCTCCAGCCCAACAAAGCAGTGATGTTATACGACCACAACCAGCTTGGTATACTGCAGATATCCTGGAGGCCAAGAGGGTTCGCAGGAATGCAGAGAGAAAGTATCAGGAAACCGGACTTGTGGTGCATCTGCAGATGTACAGGGGTAAACGGCGTGAATTGAATTGATTGAAGCGCAGTCTGACCCCAAATGTGTTTTCAAGGTCATTGATCGGCTGATGCATCGCAACACTCCGAGCATCCTCCCCAGTCATGACACTCCTGTCGAGATGGCGGACAGATTAGCAGACTTCTTCACACACAAGATCACTAAGATACGCAATGACTTGTCACAGGTGCGAGATCACCAGCTGTAAGACACGCAATGACTTGTCACAGGTGCGAGATCACCAGCTGTAAGACACGCAATGACTTGTCACAGGTGCGAGATCACCAGCTGTAAGACACGCAATGACTTGTCACAGGTGCGAGATCACCAGCTGTAAGACACGCAATGACTTGTCACAGGTGCGAGATCACCAGCTGTAAGACACGCAATGACTTGTCACAGGTGCGAGATCACCAGCTAGATTTACATGAACTGGTTTCACCTGATGAGAATATCACCTACAGTTTGTCAAAATTCACCCCTGCCTCAGAAACTGAGATCAGGAAATTGGTCGCATAATCTAATTCAAAGTCATGTGGCTTAGATCCACTTCCGATGTGGATTTTGAAAGACAATCTCAATGAATTGTTGCAGGTGCTGATTCAAATTGTAAACAGTTCCATGTCATCGGGGCTTGTATCTGACTCGTTGAAGGAGGCCATGGTGACCCTTGTGCTGAAAAAGAACAATCTTGATCCCGAACTACTGAAGAACTTCTGACCAGTGTCGAATCTATCATTCATCTTCAAGCGGATACAACATGCAGTGGCATGTCGACTCAACACCTACGTGTCTGAACACGACTTGAATGAGATTCTCCAGTCAGCCTACAAGAAACACCAGTAAAAGCAGCCGTGACAGACATCTCCATTGGGGAGAGCATTATCCCAGAAATGTTGAAAGCGAGGAAAATGTGTGCAATTATTGACTCAACCTATGGACTGCAGGCACATGTAAACACGGTGTGCCGGTCAACTTACTACCATCTCCGGAGCATCGGGAAAATCTGAAAATATCTGGATGTGAGTACGGCCCAGATCGCCACCCACGCCCTCGTCACGTCAACTGGACTACTTGAATGGATTGCTGCATTGCGTGCCAGCTGGCCAAGTTATGAGTGCAGAACACAACCGTGCGCAATGTTTCCCGTGTCCCTAGACGGTCTCACATCATGCCAGTTCTTTGTGCACTACACTGGCTGCCTGTGAGGTAGTGTGCAATTCAAGTTGCTCACACTGACGTACAAGGCATTCCACGACGAAGGCCCATCCTACATCAAAGACATGCTGGTGCAACACAATCCAAAATCATCACTTTGGTCTGAGAGCAGGCTGCTGCTGGGTGTGCCCATGTCAAAGATGCAACTGGGGGACAGGGCCTTCTCTGTGGCTGCACCCACACTGTGGAACAACATACCCCTATCCATTCACCAGGCTCCAACAACAGATATATTCAAAAGACAGTTAATGACATACTTGTTTTGCAAGGTATTTTAGAACAGTTTTAATTATTTATGACATTTTATATACAAAACACCTGTATTGCATTGTTCATAGCTAGTTTTGTATGTGTTTATTTTAGAGATACTTTATAGTTTATATATCTTAGACCTCTAGTATTAATTTTCCATATTTTTTATATAGAATTAAACTAGTTTTTTTTACGTTTTGAGGTTTTCTTAGTATGTATGAATTGCTTTAAAGAATTTGTAAAGCGCCTTTGAGCAGTTTAGGCTGAAAAGGGCGCTATATAAATATACATATTATTATTATTTGTTTCATAACATTGCAAGTTGTGTTTATTTTAAAGATAATTGAATTCCACTGAAGATGGTTCTAAATGTACTTATCAACTTTTAAATAAAATAAAACACATATGCTGTGTCTGGCTGCTTCTGCATAGAATGCTATGTATATCACAAACTCTGTCAGTTGTTATTTTCAAAGAGCCTCTGACATTGAAAAAATCGCAATACAAGGCCATGTGACATAAACATCTAACACACAGGAGAGACACTAAACTATCCAGTGACACAAGTTACATAAGTATCCAGAAGATGACGCCACCTCCATGTGTTGTCAAAACTAACGGCAGTGGGAGAAGGGCATCCGGACACTTGCAGGTGGCTTCATGTCAAAGGGGTTAACTATATAGCTGTGTCAGGAAGAAAATGTGTGATTATAGAGTGATACTGATGTAGACAGTATAGAAAACGGTGGCAGAAGGAAAAGATCAATATGAAGACAGAGACAAAGTCAAGATTGATCTCAGACCATCGGAGGGAAGAATAGAGTGGGAGAGACGACTCATTGAGATGTGGCCTGCTCTGCAAGGGATGAAGAGAAGACATAGACAGTACACAGACCTGTCGATCCTCATGGCACACACGACACCAAGCACGTCCACCATGTGCTCTTCTCTCAACTGCTGCATGCCGATACTTGTGGCCACGAAACATCCACTCCGACCAATGCCAGCACTAAAAAAAAAATATACAGTCTTATTACAAAGTATCACAACAATGCAGCCACTCTAACAAATGCCAGCACTAAAACCAAATATACTGTCTAATCACAAAGTATCACAATGATGCAGCAACACAGCCTGATGCTGGCATTACAGACAAACATAGTCTTATCACAAAATATCACAACGAAGCACTCACTCCGACCAATGCCGGAACTATAAACAAACACACAGTCTAATCACAAAGCATCACAACAAAGCATCCACTTCAACCAATGCCAGCACTACAAACAAACATATAGACTTATCACAAAGTATCATAATGAAGCACCCACTCCACCTAATGCCAGCACTACAAACAAACATACAGTCTTATCACAAAGTATCACAATGAAGCAGCCACACAGTCTGATGGGCATTACAAGCAAACATACAGTCTTATCACAAAGTATCACAATGAAGCAGCCACACAGCTTGATGGGCACTACAAACAAACATAGTCTTATCACAATGAAGCAGCCACACAGCCTGATGGGCACTACAAGCAAACAGTCTAATCACAATGTATCACAGTGACACAGCCACACAGGCAGATGCCAGCACTACAAACAAATGATCAGTCTTATCACAATGCAGCACCCACTCCACCCAATGCCTGCACTACAAATAAACATACAGTCTAATCACAAAGTATCATGGATGACCCACTTCGAACAATGCCAGCACTATGAACAAACGTACAGACGAATCACAAAGCACATCCAACAAACTGTTAGTATTGTGTACCAATCTTAACATTCTATAAATGGACAAACAAACCAAAATGAAGCATTTGGGCACTAACAATGAAGACTGGCAAATAAAGCTATGAAAACAAAGGTATAAATTTGATGAGTAAAGTTTACAAACCATTTAAAATGTGAAACAACTGTAAACATTGCCCGAGTCTAACCACCAACAGTAACTCGCTCTCACTTTTACAAGACTCCTTAATAAACCAAGCAGACAGAACTGTACGCCACAATGACTGTTCACTGGCACCAACCTGCAGTGGACAATGACTGGTCCCTTGGGTCGGCCAGTCTCAGGGTCGTAGCGATGTCTATCGACGTCCTTCACAAGTTTCAGTAGTTGTCTGGCGGTGTCAGGGGCCTTGTGGTCCGGCCATGCTGTATACCATGCATGGAGCAGAGAATGGTCCTCGTTCCTGTACTAAAACACAAACATTACTAATGAACATCACATATATATTTCATTTCATCTTATGTGGGGTGCGGTAGAATTTTAGAATGTCAAACAAGAACACTCATGGAAGATATTGTTCATGGCTCCAAGATTCAATCTTAATAGCAAGATGGGTGAACAGGATCCGTTGTAGACGGGTCGAAATGTCACATCTTTCAACTATTGCTACAAAGTAAGCTTAATTCTTGCTATTAAAAAAGAACACTGATGTTTGAGTCGACATGCTGCTGTTTTGAAACACTGGTAATTCTGTGCAACTCGCCTTGTCTCACTTCCCCCAGTACCCAACACTAGTCAGTGGTGTGTCTCCAGTGATGGAATCGCAAAGTTGGAATTGCAGTGGTGGAATCACAAAGTTGGAATTGCAGTGGTGGAATCACAAAGTTGGAATTGCAGTGGTGGAATCACAAGAGCGAGCAACTTTCACAATAACTGTAATGTGGCTGAACTCTAGTGTTTATAAGAACAGGTCTGTCGAGGTAAACTGTGACACACGGTGAGCAAGAATTGTTAGAAGAGCATTGTATAACTTGAAAGCATTGCAGTGCAATTTGTTTACTTCTACTACTGACTGAGCCAGTGCCAAGTTGGGAACAGACAGATGTTTCACTACTACTGACTGAGCCAGTGCCAAGTTGGAACAGACAGATGTTTCACTACCACTGACTGAGCCAGTGCCAAGTTGGGAACAGACAGATGTCTCACTACTACTGACTGAGCCAGTGCCAAGTTGGGACAGACAGATGTTTCACTACTACTGACTGAGCCAGTGCCAAGTTAGAACAGACAGATGTTTCACTACTACTGACTGAGCCAGTGCCAAGTTGGAACAGACAGATGTTTCACTACTACTGACTGAGCCAGTGCCAAGTTGGAACAGACAGATGTTTCACTACTACTGACTGAGCCAGTGCCAAGTTGGAACAGACAGATGTTTCACTACCACTGACTGAGCCAGTGCCAAGTTGGAACAGACAGATGTTTCACTACCACTGACTGAGCCAGTGCCAAGTTGGAACAGACAGATGTTTCACTACCACTGACTGAGCCAGTGCCAAGTTGGGAACAGACAGATGTTTCACTACTACTGACTGAGCCAGTGCCAAGTTGGGACAGACAGATGTTTCACTACTACTGACTGAGCCAGTGCCAAGTTGGGACAGAAAGATGTTTCACTACTACTGATTGAGCCAGTGCCAAGTTGGGACAGACAGATGTTTCACTACTACTGACTGAGCCAATGCCAAGTTGGGACAGACAGATGTTTCACTACTACTGACTGAGCCAGTGCCAAGTTGGAACAGACAGATGTTTCACTATTACTGACTGAGCCAGTGCCAAGTTGGAACAGACAGATGTTTCACTACTACTGACTGAGCCAGTGCCAAGTTGGGAACAGACAGATGTTTCACTACTACTGACTGAGCAGTGCCAAGTTGGAACAGACAGATGTTTCACTACTACTGACTGAGCCAGTGCCAAGTTGGAACAGACAGATGTTTCACTACTACTGACTGAGCCAGTGCCAAGTTGGGAACAGACAGATGTTTCACTACTACTGACTGAGCCAGTGCCAAGTTGGGACAGACAGATGTTTCACTACTACTGACTGAGCCAGTGCCAAGTTGGAACAGACATATGTTTCACTACCACTGACTGAGCCAGTGCCAAGTTGGAACAGACAGATGTTTCACTACCACTGACTGAGCCAGTGCCAAGTTGGAACAGACAGATGTTTCACTACCACTGACTGAGCCAGTGCCAAGTTGGGAACAGACAGATGTTTCACTACTACTGACTGAGCCAGTGCCAAGTTGGGACAGACAGATGTTTCACTACTACTGACTGAGCCAGTGCCAAGTTGGGACAGAAAGATGTTTCACTACTACTGATTGAGCCAGTGCCAAGTTGGGACAGACATATGTTTCACTACTACTGACTGAGCCAATGCCAAGTTGGGACAGACATATGTTTCACTACTACTGACTGAGCCAATGCCAAGTTGGGACAGACAGATGTTTCACTACTACTGACTGAGCCAGTGCCAAGTTGGAACAGACAGATGTTTCACTATTACTGACTGAGCCAGTGCCAAGTTGGAACAGACAGATGTTTCACTACTACTGACTGAGCCAGTGCCAAGTTGGGAACAGACAGATGTTTCACTACTACTGACTGAGCCAGTGCCAAGTTGGGACAGACAGATGTTTCACTACTACTGACTGAGCCAGTGCCAAGTTAGAACAGACAGATGTTTCACTACCACTGACTGAGCCAGTGCCAAGTTGGAACAGACAGATGTTTCACTACCACTGACTGAGCCAGTGCCAAGTTGGAACAGACAGATGTTTCACTACCACTGACTGAGCCAGTGCCAAGTTGGGAACAGACAGATGTTTCACTACTACTGACTGAGCCAGTGCCATGTTGGGACAGACAGATGTTTCACTACTACTGACTGAGCCAGTGCCAAGTTGGGACAGACAGATGTTTCACTACTACTGACTGAGCCAATGCCAAGTTGGGACAGACAGATGTTTCACTACTACTGACTGAGCCAGTGCCAAGTTGGAACAGACAGATGTTTCACTATTACTGACTGAGCCAGTGCCAAGTTGGAACAGACAGATGTTTCACTACTACTGACTGAGCCAGTGCCAAGTTGGGAACAGACAGATGTTTCACTACTACTGACTGAGCAGTGCCAAGTTGGAACAGACAGATGTTTCACTACTACTGACTGAGCCAGTGCCAAGTTGGAACAGACAGATGTTTCACTACTACTGACTGAGCCAGTGCCAAGTTGGGAACAGACAGATGTTTCACTACTACTGACTGAGCCAGTGCCAAGTTGGGACAGACAGATGTTTCACTACTACTGACTGAGCCAGTGCCAAGTTGGAACAGACAGATGTTTCACTACCACTGACTGAGCCAGTGCCAAGTTGGAACAGACAGATGTTTCACTACCACTGACTGAGCCAGTGCCAAGTTGGAACAGACAGATGTTTCACTACCACTGACTGAGCCAGTGCCAAGTTGGGAACAGACAGATGTTTCACTACCACTGACTGAGCCAGTGCCAAGTTGGGAACAGACAGATGTTTCACTACTACTGACTGAGCCAGTGCCAAGTTGGGACAGACAGATGTTTCACTACTACTGACTGAGCCAGTGCCAAGTTGGGACAGAAAGATGTTTCACTACTACTGATTGAGCCAGTGCCAAGTTGGGACAGACAGATGTTTCACTACTACTGACTGAGCCAGTGCCAAGTTGGGACAGACAGATGTTTCACTACTACTGACTGAGCCAGTGCCAAGTTGGAACAGACAGATGTTTCACTATTACTGACTGAGCCAGTGCCAAGTTGGAACAGACAGATGTTTCACTACTACTGACTGAGCCAGCGCCAAGTTGGAACAGACAGATGTTTCACTACCACTGACTGAGCCAGCGCCAAGTTGGAACAGACAGATGTTTCACTACTACTGACTGAGCCAGCGCCAAGTTGGAACAGACAGATGTTTCACTACTACTGACTGAGCCAGCGCCAAGTTGGAACAGACAGATGTTTCACTACTACTGACTGAGCCAATGCCAAGTTGGAACAGACAGATGTTTCACTACCACTGACTGAGCCAGTGCCAAGTTGGAACAGACAGATGTTTCACTACTACTGACTGAGCCAGCGCCAAGTTGGAACAGACAGATGTTTCACTACCACTGACTGAGCCAGTGCCAAGTTGGAACAGACAGATGTTTCACTAACACTGACTGAGCCAGCGCCAAGTTGGAACAGACAGATGTTTCACTACTACTGACTGAGCCAGCGCCAAGTTGGAACAGACAGATGTTTCACTACCACTGACTGAGCCAGTGCCAAGTTGGAACAGACAGATGTTTCACTAACACTGACTGAGCCAGCGCCAAGTTGGAACAGACAGATGTTTCACTAACACTGACTGAGCCAGTGCCAAGTTGGAACAGACAGATGTTTCACTACCACTGACTGAGCCAGTGCCAAGTTGAGAACAGACAGATTTTTCATCAAAGCAATGACTTTGCAATGAGAAAAGAAAATTATAAACTAATTACTCCACATGAAAGTCCATTGCTGTAATCCTACACAAACTTCCAATAGTCCAGTGCCATACAGAATAATAATCTGATGACAACTGAACTGTATTAACTTCAAGGGTCAACATAAGTGACAAAGCTTTAAAATACCATCAGAAATACACCAACACGTGTGGTGTAAACACACCAAAGCGTATGGTGTAAACACACCAACGCGTGTGGTGTAAACACACCGACGCGTGCGGTGTAAACACACCGACGCGTGCGGTGTAAACACACCGACGCGTGCGGTGGAAACACACCGACGCGTGCGGTGGAAACACACCGACGCGTGCGGTGTAAACACACCGACGCGTGCGGTGTAAACACACCGACGCGTGCGGTGTAAACACACCGACGCGTGTGGTGTAAACACACCGACGCGTGTGGTGTTAATACACCGACCCGTGTGGTGTAAACACACCGACGCGTGTGGTGTAAACACACCGACGCGTGTGGTGTAAACACACCGACGCGTGTGGTGTGCAGTCGAATCACGTGAAAGGTGAATACCTTGATTGTGAGTCGGCGTAGGACGTAGCCGTCTTGCTCTGAGACACTGCGCACGTAGACTGTCACGTCTTCGTAGACACCGCATCGCTCTGGGATGTAAGCCTCACACTTGGTCTGACAGACACGGCAACAACGATTACATTCATAGGTGTCGTTAAAAAAAACTTTAATATCAACGAAATGCTTTGGAACTCGAAGAAGAAAGAAAGAAGAAAGAACATTTATTTGACCCCCATGTACATAAGATCATACTTCTTGGTTATATACACATAATATTCACTGGAAAACACAGACACACGTATATTACATCATATGTATGCATACAGAAAATGTACAAAATAATAAGTAAATAAATAAAAAAATTCCACATGGGGCCGGTGACTCCTATTAAAACAAAATGTCACTCTCTTGGGAGCCACCCCATTTACATTAATAATTCTTCTTAAAAACAATAGTGTCTATTTCATGTGTGTATGTTTGTATGTAGGTTAACATGGACACGTGTGTGTGCTTGTGTGAGCATCACTGTGTGTGTTTGTTTGTTTGTTTGTGTTGCCTGTACATGTTTATGTAATTGCTACATTCCAATGGTTTGTACATTTGCATCAGATCATATTTATTTGTTTTGTTGGCATGTACAACAATTTTATATTCTGCATTCATACGATCATACTTTTGTAAGAAATAATTGTTTACATAGAATGTGAAACCTTGTAAAATGTGTGTTTATTTTTTCTTTGATTAAATCAGTAGTGTTATTTATAGCGTGTGGCAAGTTATATTTCAGACATTTCATTGCAAACTTGTGTTTAGTTCTAAAGGTATATACATTTAATAATTTTTTAGTGTTGTAATTGTGTATGTTAGCATTTCAAACAATGGGCCAGTTCAGTAAATAGACCTGTAGCTTGTTGTGAATATATCTAAAGTAAAATCCCTAAATACAATAATTAATGTGTGATAAGAGTAATCAGTTATACAACAAAACTTATATTTGTACGGGTGTTATATGTTTTAATCTATGTAATACACCAATTACTTTACATTACTTTGGAACATTTATTTGTTACTTTTTTCAATTTAAATTTGTTTCCAAGCTTAATCATAAGTAGTTAAATTCTTCTACTGTACCAATATTTATACCATCTATTTTGAGCGTAAGTGTCTCTATGCATTTATTGGGCATATGAAAAATAATGTATTTTGATTTGGTTTTATTTAGCGATAATTTATTAATATTTGGCCATTCAATAACTTTAGAGTTCTTAAGGACTGTTTGTTTTTATTGTGCGTATCACTAAAAGATGATGTAGTACAGAATAAAGTAGCATCATCAGCCTGCATAATGGAATCAATCATGTAACCAACTTGTGAGAAATTATTTATGTATATAATAAACAGCAGAGGTCCAAGAATAGAGTCTTGAGGAACGCCAGTTGTTACAGGCAGAATTTCTAAATTTATTTCTTCTATAAACATACTGTTTTCTATTTTGTAAATAACTTCTAAATAGTTGCAAAGTTGAGTCTTCTCAGCCTAATATTTTAATTTATTTAATAGAATATTGTTGTCAGTGGTATCAAATGCCTTGGACAGTTCGCAAAAGATACTAATAGGTTCATTGTTGTTATCCATTTGAGTTACAATTCTATAAATTAACTGAAGTGCAGCATATTCAGTAGAATGTTTAGGTCCAAAACCATAGTGATTATCAAAAAGAAGATTTGAATCATTGAAATATGAAGAAAATTGAGTAAAGATTTTTTTCACAAGTACTTTTGATATAGCAGGAAGGAGAGAAATGGGCCTGTAATTTTGAAATAATGATGGATCATCTTTTTAAACCTCAGAAATGCAACAAACGACAATCGCTACATATGACATCATGACAGGGAGTGGTAAATACCATCAGAGGAGAATACACTAAGACTTCGTATTTATTCAGTATTATTATTATTTAATATTTATTTATTATTTTGTGTTGCCAAAGTTTCTGCAATGGTATCTTTGAAAATATGGACAAATGCCTTCCTCTCTGTCCTGCCCTTCTCCACTCTGCCTTCTCTTTACCCCCCTCAACTACCCTCTATCCCACCCTTCTCTACTCCGCCTCCTCTCTACCCTCTCAACTACTCTCTACCCCACCCACCTCTACTCCGCCTCCTCTCTACCCCCCTCAACTACCCTCTATCCCACCCTTCTCTAATCCGCCTCCTCCCTCCCCCCCTCAATTACCCTCTATCCCACCCTCCTCTCTACCCCCCTCAACTACTCTTTACCCCACCCACCTCTACTCCGCCTCCTCTCTACCACCCTCAACTACTCTCTACCCCACCCACCTCTACTCCGCCTCCTCTCTACCCCCCAACTATTCTTTACCCCACCCACCTATACTCTGCCTCCTCTCTACCCATTTCAACTACCCTCTATCCCACCCTTCTCTACTCTGCCTCCTCTCTACCCCACTCAACTACCCTCTATCCCACCCTTCTCTACCCCGCTAAACTACCCTCTATCCAACCCTCCTCTCTAACCCCCTCAACAACCGTCTACCCCACCCTCCTCTACTTTGCCTCCTCTCTACCCCTCACAACTACCATCTACCCCACCTTCCTCTACTCTGCCTCCTCTCTACCCCCCTCAACTACCCTCTACCCCACCCTCCTCTCTACCCCCCTCAACTACCCTCTATCCCACCCTTCTCTACCCCGCTAAACTACCCTCTATCCAACCCTCCTCTATTCCACCTCCTCTCTAACCCCCTCAACAACCGTCTACCCCACCCTCCTCTACTCTGCCTCCTCTCTACCCCTCTCAACTACCATCTACCCCACCCTCCTCTACTCTGCCTCCTCTCTACCCCTCACAACTACCATCTACCCCACCCTCCTCTACTCTGCCTCCTCTCTACCCCCCTCAACTACCCTCTATCCCACCCGCCTCTACTCTGTCTCCTCTCTACCCCCCTCAACTACCCTATCCCACCCTCCTCTACTCCGCCTCCTGTCTACCCCCCTCAACTACCCTCTACCCCACCCTTCTCTACTCCGCCTCCTCTCTACCCCCTCAACTACCCTCTACACCACCCTCCTCTACTCCGCCTCCTCTCTACCCCCCTCAACTACCCTCTACCCCACCCTCCTCTACCCCATGTTCCTCACCTTGTTCTTCTCCTTCAGTTTGGTGATCATCACAATGACAGGAGATTTCTCGAGCCAGGCCATGCGCCACAAGTCTCTCACGGTGTTGGGCATGGGCCCCTGGGTCGCGATGTACGCCCTCTCCTCCCCGGCATACCCCTACAACCATACACGGGGTCACACATTTCCATCTTTTCTATATTCATATCTAGAAGTGTTAATTTTTACACTGAGGAGTTTCTTTCTGCAGTAAGAACTATACATGTGCAGTGTAGCTCCTGTGCCAGCACGGTGCGTCCACTTCACAGAGTCTTGTATTCAGTTACTGTTGAATCAAGTAGATCCATTCGAAGACAAAGTAATCTAGTTTTATCACTGCTATCATGGCAGACGACAAACAGAGAATGACAGGTTCACAACTAGCAATCTTCTGGACAGTAACTTTAAATATCTTTGAACTAGTTCATCACATTGGTTGCTGGCTGTGAAACACAAAGTTTTAAATTGTGTTTTTCCAAAGAATTCAACCATCTGAATGCGCCCAGGGCAGGGCCAGTTACTTGACCCACTTTTCTCCTCATTTATGGATAATTAATTGGATATGTTTTGTAAATATGTATTATTACTATGCAATGGTGTATTCCATGTATAAAATTACTATTAATTATTACTATACATGCAAGGATATATTATTAATCGGTGTCTATGTCGTTAATAAAATTGGGGTTGTAACTGAATATTTAATAATCCACCATTAAACACTTATGTTGTTTCAGTTGCAATCCCTGTCCTTTATTGAAATAGTGTGTCTCCTTTAAAGGTCATGTTTCCTATCCGCCGGGAAACTTCTACCGACTTTTGTCCATTTAAAGCTGGAAAGAATTGCAGGGATCCCCTTGGAGCACGGAAACACGTCAATGATGTGTTGTACGCTGGAATGCCACGTACTTTTTGCCACATGTGCCCAAAAGATACATGTAAAAACATGTCCGAGAAATCTGAGAAAATTAAAGGGCACTTGTAAAGAATCCTGGCCCACCTTGATTTTGCTGTTATTAACTATAGTTCTGCCTAAATTTTACACGTCAATGCAATAATTAAATAATTCGTCATCATCCCAGGCATATTTATGCTATAAAAATATTGCGTCTTAGGCTTTAGTGCATTTGGAGGCTCAAAGATTGCTCCGGTTTATTCCAGTCAGCACCCGAACACAGACAACGGCTGCGCTGACAACTGAACAATGGCCTGAATACAGTTATTTAAATCACATCTTACACTGGTGACTGGACACTGAGAACAGTCTAATCAATACCCTTGTGGCTTGTCTACACCTTGCCTGTCATTGACATTGTTTATAAACTGTCCCAATATGTAACTTTATTTATTTATCATCAAATGATTAAACTTACCAAAATCAACAAATTGTTCTGTGTAGACCTGAACCATTGAATGACAGATGTGGCAGTAATTTGCAATTACTGCAATGCATGACTGGTTTAATCTATCATGTGTCATGTTTGGGTAAACTTTTACATGATTAGTTTATACTTAGACATACAAGAAACGACTAATTAGATACACTTTTTTGTACAGAATATAAATACTAAAATTATAAAAGAATCTTAATTTTATCGTGAAGAAATGTCACTTTTGAAGCAAAAGACATTGAGTCCATTAGTCAAACTATGTCATTGCCCTTATTTGGTGTCATGAGGTGATCTGCCATCTTGGCTATACACCATTAAATGTTGTGTATTGTTTACCATGGAACCGAAATGATGCAGCAGTATTTTGATGGATAGTGACATATCTAACGCCTGACAGTAATATACAAGGTCTTAAGGTAACTGGCTAAAGATGTCCAGCTGATAAACTAGTGGACTGTTTCCCTTGTTTGATTGCAATAGACGCTGATGCACCTCCTTGCAGTTGTTGCGTATAGCTTGCCAAGGGCCGTTGCTATGATATAAGACCACATAATCGCTAATGGACTCAATTTGCCAAGTTGACATTTACCAATTTAATTGAGTTGAGTCTCAAAATGACATTCTCTGGCCTTTTATGCAAAATATGAAGTATAAAATGTCACCACGGCAGTTTAAAAATAGTATCCAACTTGATTATTGTGTAGTGTTTCAAACAGGGAATCTAGAAATGTTAGAAACTGTTATTCAAACCCTGTGTAGTTTTCTAGTTGGTGCAGACAGACCTACATTAAATATGCATGCTCCACATGACGAGTGTCGTTTGTGAGAAACATTTGGTTGGCCAAGTGTGAGAAGCATTAACTTGTTCACTGACTGTGTCAAAGTCCAGCAGACCAGAAACCGTTGCAAGCAGTGTGAGTGCGATTCTTTGTCAGGTCAGAAAACATTTACCATGTCAGGTGTGACTACACGAGATGTAGTTGTCACAAACAATTATGTGAGACGCAGCATCCAGTCCTAAGGACTGCTCAAAGCACTTTACACGTTACTCCCTGACTGACCTCTCCAATTGAACATCATCTCAACTTCTCTAGGAAGCATTCAGTCACGCTACAATTAATGCACAAAGACAGGTACTCATTCATACAGCTGAGTGAATTGGAGCAACATAGAATGAACTTGCCCAAGGTTTGACACTGCAGCACAGGATTCGAACCCAGGTTCTCTCTAATGAGAGCCTGATGATCTAGGCACTGTGCCACTGCACCCCACTAAATGAGATGTGACTCATGTGGACATAGTTGTCATGAATTACTAGACAAGACTCACCCTGATGTAGTTGTTATGGCTGACTAGACAACACTCACCCTGGAGTAGTTGTCATGAATGACTAGACAAGACTCACCCATGTGTAGTTGTCATGAATGACTATACAAGACTCACCCTGATGTAGTTGTCATGAGTGACTAGACAACACTCACCCATGTGTAGTTGTCATGAGTCACTAGACAACACTCACCCATGTGTAGTTGTTATCAGTGACTAGACAAC
This sequence comes from Escarpia spicata, assembly GCA_963995525.1. Classification (NCBI taxonomy): domain Eukaryota; kingdom Metazoa; phylum Annelida; class Polychaeta; order Sabellida; family Siboglinidae; genus Escarpia; species Escarpia spicata. The sequence continues at coordinate 49,079,923 of OZ023212.1, forward strand.
ACTCATTCTGATGTAGTTGTCATGAGTGACTAGACAACACTCACCCTGATGTAGTTGTCATGAGTGACTAAACAACACTCACCCTGATGTAGTTGTCATGAGTGACTACCGGTAGACAACACTCACCCTGATGTAGTTGTTATGAGTGACTAGACAACAATCACCCTGATGTTGTTGTCATGAGTGACTAGACGACACTCACCCTGATGTAGTTGTCATGAGTGACTAGACGACACTCACCCTGATGTAGTTGGCGTTGATGTAGCTACACAGTTCATCATCTCCGTCCACCGGCAGCTTCACCCGTGTGTTCTCATCTACAACACCAGTAACACATTAACACAGCTTCACCCGCGTGTTCTCATCTAGAACACGAGTAACACATTAACACAGCTTCACCCGTGTGTTCTCACCTACAACACCAGTAACACATTAACACAGCTTCACCCATGTGTTCTCATCTACAACACCAGTAACACATTAACAGCTTCACCTGTGTGTTCTCATCTACAACACCAGTAACACATTAACACAGCTTCATCCGCATGTTCTCATCTACAACACCAGTAACACGTTAACACAGTGCTCAATGTGTGCTAGCAGTGGTCAACATGTTAACACAGTGTTCAACATATACTGAACAATGTTTAACATGTTAAAACAATGTCCAACATGAGTTAACAGTGTTCAATATGTTAGCAGTGTTCAACATATATCTTAAACACTGTTTACCGTGTCAACACAGTGTCCGACATGTGTTAAGTGTTCAACATTTGTTTTATGTACCATCACCAGGAATCAGTCAGGGGTGGTAACCATGGTAATATGTGAATGCCCAGTTCATAACCAAAGAGGCTCCTCAGATATTAGAGCTATGACCCGGGGGACTCGGCAGACAATCAAAGTGAGCTCTTCACTGACGCTGTCTGACAGACCACACACAGGTAACGACATGCTCCAGTCAGGACAGGTACTTTGAGTCATGCATCAATAGTGCTTTTTGAAGTCAAGTCTCTGAGGTAGATTATTTGAGATGTTGGAGTCTGTAGAGAATAACACATGGTTTTGATGAAAGTGGTGACTCATGTCCACGGAAAATGTTTCAATGTTTCATTAAGCAAGCATATCATTCCAAGACACACAGTACATTCCACCTACTTGGAATTATAACCTCTGGTCTAGTCAGGTGAAATTTTTTTTTAGAATTTTCTTAGAACACTGTTTAAAAACCTTTCACCTGCATGGCCCACTTTAGACATGTCACGAATCACGATGCACTTTGAGTGAGTGATTCAGAACTCGTCAGAACCAAATTGTATGTTTTTATACTTTGTTTCCCTTCACTTCCCAATGACTCAACATCACAGGAAATCTAAAACTGTGACTTACAATTTCTTTATTAATATTCCAAGTTTTATTTATGTTATTCCTCAGTTTATAAATTGCAACAAAACAATGTATTTTTATACATAGAACATATGTAAATATGCATATAGGTAAATGCTGTGTGTTCCAGTAGTTTACACAAGGCTTGCGTGGAAAGTTGATTAAAAGGCTCCACGAGTACAAACCACAACTAAAAGAGTTGACGAGATGACAGACCGCGACTTACTTGGGATAATACTTCTGTATCTGTTCTTCAAACCCGACCCCGCGACAGCGATTCTGTCTGGATGGTTCATGGGAATCTCCTGTAAGGTGAAACATCAGGCTGTCAATAGAGGGGCACAATGTCACAGGAGGTGGAACATCAGACTGTCAATAGTTGGGCACAATATCATAGGAAGTGGAACATCAGACTGTCAATATTGGGAACAGTGTCATAGGAAGAGGTGGAACATCAGACTGTCAATATTGGGAACAGTGTCATAGGAGGTGGAACACCAGACTGTCAATATCAGTGTTCTGCCTAGGTTGAATTTGTAGGGCGTTACGCCCTGCCCTTTTTCAGTGATGCCCTGGTACCCAAAAAAGGCAAAAAGAACGCCCTCCCTTTTTTATACGACGCCCTGCTATATTCTGCATGTAACCCTACTCATGGCTACAGATGGTTACATGATCGTGTATATTATTATTAATTTTCAAGCGCCCCGATCTCGAAACGCATCCCGATCACGCCACACTGCGTCCACTGGATTAATCGTGTTTTGTTAAAATAAAATATGTTGTATTGTCTATATATATATATATATATATATATATATATATACTATATAATCATCCATTTGACCACATTTAGATTTATTTAAATGTAATTTTTCAAAATTACTATATTGCTTGACATTTTTTATTTTTCAAAATCGAACATAACAGTATATCTCAATTTATGTTAAGCTTAGCCCAAAGACATATGGCACACATATTACCTGTGTAATATTCTCTACGTATATTGAATATTATGCAGATTGACACAAATTAAAAAGTTATATAATGCTAAATATTGTGTTTTGTTCTACAAATGCTTCCCCAAGCCAATGTTATAATGTCTAAATATACGTATACACTGTGTACACAATATACTATATGTAAGTAGTATGATATTAAACTACACGCTGTACACTGCTACTATGTCTTGTTAACTATTTTATTTAGTCGCATGTCACAAGTGCCTTTTTAACCATTGCTTACTGCACTCTATGTGCCCTTTATTAAAATGGCACTCTGCCCTTTTGAAAACCTGGGCAAAACTCTGTTAAGTACAGGTCATATTAACTATTTAGTTACGCGTCGCATGTGCCTTTTTAGTTATTGCTCACCGCGTTCTATGTGCCCTTTCTTAAATGGCACCCTGCCCTTTTGAGAACCTGGGCAGAACACTGAATATTGGGGAACAGTGTCATAGGAGGTGGAACACCAGACTATCAACAGTGGGGCAGTGTCACAGAAGGTGGAACACCAGACTGTCAACAGTGGGGCACAATGTCATAGGAGGTGGAACATCAGACTATCAACAGTGGGGCAGTGTCACAGAAGGTGGAACACAAGACTGTCAACAGTGGGGCACATTGTCACAGAAGGTGGAACATCAGACTGTCAACAGTGGGGCACAGTGTCATAGAAGGTGGAACACCAGACTATCAACAGTGGGGCAGTGTCACAGAAGGTGGAACACAAGACTGTCAACAGTGGGGCACAGTGTCACAGAAGGTGGAACACCAGACTGTCAACAGTGGGGCACAGTGTCATAGAAGGTGGAACATCAGACTATCAACAGTGGGGCAGTGTCACAGAAGGTGGAACACAAGACTGTCAACAGTGGGGCACAGTGTCACAGAAGGTGGAACACCAGACTGTCAACAGTGGGGCACAGTGTCATAGGAGGTGGAACATCAGACTATCAACAGTGGGGCAGTGTCACAGAAGGTGGAACACAAGACTGTCAACAGTGGGGCACAGTGTCATAGAAGGTGGAACACCAGACTGTCAACAGTGGGGAACAGTGTCATAGGAGGTGGAACATCAGACTGTCAACAGTGGGGCACAGTGTCATAGAAGGTGGAACACCAGACTGTCAACAGTGGGGAACAGTGTCATAGGAGGTGGAACATCAGACTGTCAACAGTGGGGAACAGTGTCATAGAAGGTGGAACATCAGACTGTCAACAGTGGGGCACAGTGTCATAGAAGGTGGAACATCAGACTGTCAACAGTGGGGAACAGTGTCATAGGAGGTGGAACACCAGACTATCAACAGTGGGGCACAGTGTCATAAAAGGTGGAACACCAGACTGTCAACAGTGGGGCACAGTGTCATAGAAGGTGGAACATCAGACTGTCAACAGTGGGGCACAGTGTCATAGAAGGTGGAACATCAGACTGTCAACAGTGGGGAACAGTGTCATAGAAGGTGGAACATCAGACTGTCAACAGTGGGGCACAGTGTCATAGAAGGTGGAACACCAGACTGTCAACAGTGGGGCACAGTGTCATAGAAGGTGGAACATCAAACTGTCAACAGTGGGGCACAGTGTCATAGAAGGTGGAACACCAGACTGTCAACAGTGGGGCACAGTGTCATAGAAGGTGGAACATCAGACTGTCAACAGTGGGGCACAGTGTCATAGAAGGTGGAACACCAGACTGTCAACAGTGGGGCACAGTGTCATAGAAGGTGGAACATCAGACTGTCAACAGTGGGGCACAGTGTCATAGAAGGTGGAACACCAGACTGTCAACAGTGGGGCACAGTGTCATAGAAGGTGGAACACCAGACTGTCAACAGTGGGGCACAGTGTCATAGAAGGTGGAACACCAGACTGTCAACAGTGGGGCACAGTGTCATAGAAGGTGGAACACCAGACTGTCAACAGTGGGGCACAGTGCCATAAAAGGTGGAACATCAGACTGTCAACAGTGGGGCACAGTGATATAGGGGTGGAACATCAGACTGTCATTAGTGGGACATAGTGTCACAGGAGGTGGAATGTCAGACTGTCATTAGTGGGACACAGTGTCACAGGAGGTGGAACATCAGACTGTCATTAGTGGGACACAATGTCACAGGAGGTGGAACATCAGACTGTCATTAGTGGGACAGTGTCACAGGAGGTGGAACATCAGACTGTCATTAGTGGGACACAGTGTCACAGGAGGTGGAACATCAGACTGTCATTAGTGGGACACAGTGTCACAGGAGGTGGAACATCAGACTGTCATTAGTGGGACACAGTGTCACAGGAGGTGGAACATCAGACTGTCATTAGTGGGACACAGTGTCACAGGAGGTGGAACATCAGACTGTCATTAGTGGGACACAGTGTCACAGTCAACCTGTCAACAGAGAGAACCCAGATTATCATCCTATTACCTGGTGTATACGTTGACATTTGCTCTGGACTCAAATGAAATATTTGCATGCTATTGCACTGACATGCATCTGTTAACAAGCCTTACATGCAAACAGCATACAGCTAAATGTCAAGTCTCCAGATGCACACAATTAGCAGTGTTTCACCTCAACACTGACATTCTACAATTAGAAACCTGCAATTATTTCAACAATTTGTTCAAAAGTCAAGTGAGTGATGTTTCACATTGTGCAATATTATATCATGTATAATAAATTGGTCCTCGCGACAAATTCCATGTTTTATGAATATATTTATTGTATCCCACACAATTAACAATTAACTAATAAACACACTTATATATGAAATCACACATATTATGTAATTAATTTACGTGTATAATAAAAAAATTCCTTGCTTTATATTTAAATGGCCACAATGTACGAATACTTTTATTACATACAAATTAAATCAGTTAAAAAATAAATAGGTTAAAAAGTAAAAAATATAACTAATTTTTAAAAAATATAAAGAAATAATTACAAAAATATAACTTATATAGACAGCATATACAAATCACCACTGTACAATATAGAATAGTTCTGTCCAAACACACAACATAGGCCCATTAACAATGTCTGTACAACTGCACATACATTTTTATCAAGCCATTGACAACACAGATCCTATCTTCTAAAACCATAAATAAAGTATTCTTGAGAATTAGGGCACTGATGCTACAGTTTAGTGTGATAGTTTGGCCGAAGCTCACTAAGCACGTCACCTAATTAACCAGTATTCACTGTCAGAGAGTGTAAAGTGCTACAGATGTGTGCTGATCAACAGTCCCAGCAACATGATACAAGCCAATGTTGATTGTGTTTGTAAGAATCCATTTACTGCTCATTAAGTACTTGGCCTAATTAGCATAAGTTATCTCTTGGTAATACAGCTGTAGAAGTGTAGATGGCCAATATTAGTTATATATATCAGTTACTTGCTCCTACAATATTCTCACTGAAGGCCTGCTTGTGTTGATCTTTGTTAAACTAGTACTATGAATGTGAAAAAGTAAATGTAAGTTCTTATATAACTAAGTATTGAGTCCTTCAAAGAACACTACACTTTACTCCCTGGCAGACCTGTTCAATCGAACACCGTCTTGACTTCTTCAGCCATGTTGCAATTAATGATGGAGACTATTTGTACACAAATATCCACCATTGTTTATAGCCAGGTACTCATTCATACAGCTGAGTGAACTGGAGAAACATAAAGTGACTGAACAAGATTCAACATTGCAGCAGAGGATTTGAACGCGGGTTCTCTCGATTGAGAGTCCGATGCTCTATTCACTGTGCCACTGTGCTCTACGATGTGTATCTATGAACATAATTTACAAAATGTAGCCTCACAGAACTGACATTTAGTTTTTTTATAAATGTACTGGATAGCCTCGGAGAGCTGGCATTTATTTTTAGTTATTCAAAACCGTTACAAATCACATGGAATACCCGAACAACTCTAGGTTAAGCTTTCTATAATAGTGCTGCTAAAAATGGTGGAGAAAACTTTCAAAGGAAGGAAAGAGTGATGTCATTGTGTTACTTTTGGTGTAGTCATTTCTAGGGTTAGACTATTTTTATTTATTCATAATACAGCTTTTTAAAATGCAAATCTAACGAATCGTCACTTGTTATTACGACATCAGTGTTCAATTGTCAAATACAGACTGTTTACCCCACCCACCCTAATGTTGATCTCACACAACATGGCATCATAGTATGTCTTATAATCCTAATGAACATAAGTAATCATTAGGTTATAGATGTGTATATAACACATATAGACCCTGTTGATTTGAATCCTTCAATTGTACAGTCTGCCCAATATGTCATTTCAAAAACTTCTACATAGCATTACTGAATCACTGCATTCTACGTGTACTACTTCTTGATGCAAATGATGATGGTGGCAGATTTTCACATTTTTAATGGTTATGTCGTAAAATGTCATTTTGTAACATCGTAACATCATTATCTGATCTACCGAACATTTTGTTACACCACTACAAAGGCAATGTAATGAGTCCACTGAGTGGTAACATGTTAACGTACGACTATTCTTCAGATATGGACTGTTGTATTTCCCCTACCCCATATTTTGGTCAACGCAACGTACTCTGATCGTGTTCATTTTTCTTATGTTACAAAAAACTGGCAGATATCTCGTGAAGAATTTTTCACCAAAGGTGCCCGGAGATGTGGGCTAGCTATTTATGTAAAGAACGGGTTGCCCCCAGAGTTTGGGAATGAAGATCGTTTTCGAGGCACATTTATAATACTGGGCATCCGGCCTACAAAATTTTATGCCTTTCTAACTGAACACCAAATTCTGTTGAAAAGAAAACTCTGGCGTATAAGACAAACGCAAAATGTACTTACCCAGAATTCCTCGTAGAGAGCTGTGGGGTTTTTGAGACACAACCGAAGCTGCTTCCGTGACATGCGATTCCCCGCTGACAGCAGATACTCCTCCGCCGAGCTGGAGACAGAATCGCTCGTCAATCACTGTCATCCATTAGAAATATTGAGTCATTAATAAATCTACTTATAATCGAGCTTGTATATGTATGTGGGCAGTTTAATGTTTTCCTCTTAGACGGTTTGAACCTTGAGTGCCAAACTGTCAGGGATTAATGTACGGCCCTTAGAATAGGATGTAGGACCTAACTCTTTCCTCAATACCCCATATATGTCAAGATTCTCACCTTTCAGTTGTTCGGAACGTTAAATGTTGTGTGCATATAATAAGTAAAACGTAACCTAACAATCGCAGGAACCATGCGTGTGTGGCAGATACGTTGAGAAAACGGCCCCTGCATCATGGAATTGGCAACGTGAAGTAGATGCATAATGCTTATGTCTACCCTCGTGCCAATAGCATAGCAATACAAATATTATTCGACAATTCTGCACTATCATGACTAGGGCCTATCTATGGACGTCAACTTCACATTTTTTTATGGTGTTTATGTAATGCTTTCTGACATTTGTTAAATATTATTATGACAACTGTCAACTACCAAGACATCCTGTCAGGAGATGGGTATTTGTGCAAGTAAATGTAGTGGTTGGTTGGCCAGGTAGATCTCACCTCCTTAGTGGACGTCTCAATTCAAGCACAACAAATCTCTTAGGTCAATTTAGCAAATTGTTATATGTTGTGTTGTCGTTAGCTATAATGTGTTTTGGTGAATACTCAAGCTCAGAGAAAGAGAACCAGCTAGCAACTGGGAGAACCACCAGGGGCCTACACGAGAGAGGACTAGTGACAGAAAAAGTATATACAATGGTGGTGCCAATGGAATACAACAAATACGTCTATTTCTATTGCTGGTAGTTTATCTTTCAATTGCTTATAATATATAGGTTTCATGCTGCTTATATAACAACATGTGTATGAGAATCTTCCATTTATTTCTATTTATATCTTTTGACCTGAAACGTTTTGTTGCTACTGCAATTATTTCCTGTCCTGGTCACATCTGCAGCCTGATGGTACAAAGCGGCCCAGTTAGGTGAATGAACGTACAATATATTTCCTTGAATCAATTTCTCTCCATTAACCATAACGATGCAAAATATTATGATAACTTTTATGATGTGGAATACGACTATTTTTGAAATTAATGATTTCACTATATTTTTATAATTCATAACTAGGCCTCTTTTCTGCTTTTGCTACAACACTGCACAGTATTTTATATAACATTTCAATGCATCCTGCATGCTTAATGCACAGTATCGAATGTCAAAACATGAGCCATTTGTTCTGAACTGCATCACCTATTAACAATTAACAATGCACGCTGAAATCAACAGAAATGTAGAATAATTTAACAGGTGCAATTACAGGGTACATTACGACAGATAACATGAGAGGAACTGGCTGGAAGGAATGGAGCTTTCTAGTAACCAATTAACGTTGTGCCAGCGCCGCCCCCAGCTATTTGTATTCCTTGAGTAGATGGCTAATTTGTGAGATGCTAAGCTGAAGCTTACGGTTTCCTCTCAATTCTCAGGTATCCGGTCATAAACCATATATCATACCAACCATGAACCAGCCCACTTACATGGCACAGTAATGTGTGAGGTTATTAAAACAAACATTTGTAGAGCACCACGTGTTAGGGACCAGCCCTGTCGTAAGTTAGTATACGCTGTAAAACCAAAGAGCGATGCTTCATACATGGAAACATAAGAATACGTTTTAATTTTAAAATAATTTTTTTAAATAAAAATGATATTTATTATTATACTTATTAGGATAAATAAATCACTAAAGAAACACATCTAGTTAATTACTAAAATACAAACTTTCCTAATTCACAGTTGGAACTGCACTGAGCAAACATTTGTTGTGTCTGGGAAATGGTGGGCTGAACAGACAGTGAGGATATCAACATTCATGATTTACGAGGCAAACGACAGGCTAGTCTAAAGCCCACTTAATAGAGTCACATCACAGTGACACAATTGTAAATCCATTCCAATTCAATGTATTGACAGAAAGGATCAATTCCAATAAAATCAAATTTTATTAAACTTTAATTTGCATTTACCAACATCAGTTAACCAACATTACACAACATGCTGGAAGTTTGTAACTGCATCCAATGAAACATCAGCTGTGAGTCACAACCATACAAAAATAATTCTTCAGTTTGATTAATCACAGAGCGAGGTAGAGTTTTTATGAATGTTGCTCACTAATTAGAACGTGTTCATGTAAGTAATACCAGACAGAAGTGTCTGGCTGAATACCAACAGGATATCTCTTGCACTTGATCTGTGGCGCTTACAACCGGCCACCATCTGTCAGTGATGATATCTCTTGTATTTGATCTGTGGCTCTTACAACCGGCCACCATCTGTCAGTGGTGATATTTCTTGCATTTGATATGTGGCTCTTACAACCGGCCACCATCTGTCAGTGGTGATATCTCTTGTATTTGATCTGTGGCTCTTACAACCGGCCTCCATCTGTCAGTGGTGATATCTCTTGTATTTGATATGTGGCTCTTACAACCGGCCACCATCTGTCAGTGGTGATATCTCTTGTATTTGATCTGTGGCTCTTACGACCGGCCACCATCTGTCAGTGGTGATATTTCTTGCATTTGATATGTGGCTCTTACAACCGGCCACCATCTGTCAGTGGTGATATTTCTTGCATTTGATATGTGGCTCTTACGACCGGTCACCATCTGTCAGTGGTGATATCTCTTGTATTTGATCTGTGGCTCTTACGACCGGCCACCATCTGTCAGTGGTGATATTTCTTGCATTTGATATGTGGCTCTTACAACCGGCCACCATCTGTCAGTGGTGATATCTCTTGTATTTGATCTGTGGCTCTTACGACCGGCCACCATCTGTCAGTGGTGATATTTCTTGCACTTGATCTGTGGCGCTTACAACCGGCCACCATCTGTCAGTGATGATATCTCTTGTATTTGATCTGTGGCTCTTACAACCGGCCACCATCTGTCAGTGGTGATATTTCTTGCATTTGATATGTGGCTCTTACAACCGGCCACCATCTGTCAGTGGTGATATCTCTTGTATTTGATCTGTGGCTCTTACGACCGGCCACCATCTGTCAGTGGTGATATCTCTTGCACTTGATCTGTGGCGCTTACAACCGGCCACCATCTGTCAGTGGTGATATCTCTTGTATTTGATCTGTGGCTCTTACAACCGGCCACCATCTGTCAGAGGTGATATCTCTTGTATTTGATCTGTGGCGCTTACAACCGGCCACCATCTGTCAGTGGTGATATCTCATGTATTTGATATGTGGCTCTTACAACCGGCCACCATCTGTCAGTGGTGATATCTCTTTTTTTGATCTGTGGCTCTTACAACCGGCCACCATCTGTCAGAGGTGATATCTCTTTTTGATCTGTGGCTCTTACAACCGGCCACCATCTGTCAGAGGTGATATCTCTTTTTTTGATCTGTGGCTCTTACGACCGGCCACCATCTGTCAGTGGTGATATTTCTTGCATTTGATATGTGGCTCTTACAACCGGCCACCATCTGTCAGTGGTGATATCTCTTTTTTTGATCTGTGGCTCTTACAACCGGCCACCATCTGTCAGAGGTGATATCTCTTTTTTTGATCTGTGGCTCTTACAACCGGCCACCATCTGTCAGTGGTGATATCTCTTGTATTTGATCTGTGGCTCTTACAACCGGTCACCATCTGTCAATGGTAATATCTCTTGTATTTGATCTGTGGCTCTTACAACCGGCCACCATCTGTCTGTGGTGATATCTCTTGTATTTGATCTGTGGCTCTTACAACCGGCCACCATCTGTCAGTGGTGATATATCTTGCACTTGATCTGTGGTTCTTACAACCGGCCACCATCTGTCAGTGGTGATATCTCTTGCACTTGATCTGTGGCTCTTACAACCGGCCACCATCTGTACCCAAAAAAGGCAAAAAGAACGCCCTGCCCTTTTTACACGACGCCCTGCTATATTTGCATCGTAACCCTACTTGCGGCTACAAACAGTTACACGATGATTATTAATTTGTGCCAACAAATATTAAAATACGTTGATTTCAGGGAGCGCCGATCTTCGAAAGTGGAGAGATCAGAGTGACGGACTTTCGAGCATCACCTTGAATATACATATCGACAAGCAATCTTGATTTTGTTCGTATTTTCAAAAGTTACAGTCTGATTGTTGGGAGGCTTCTACCATTAAATTTGCCGTTAAATTCTTTCTCATGTGATGTGTACAAAATTATTAAAATGCATTTTTATCTGAGGATGCGCCAACCTTCGCAAGTCAGTAGACCCTGTTTGCGACGGACTTTTGCACAACGCATCGACTATACGTAAATCGCCAAGTAGTCCTTATTTTGTTCATACCTTCAAAACCTAAAGTCTGACCACCTAGATACTTCTACAGTTAGATCTGTCATTTCATTCTTAATCGTGAAGCGTGCAAGAATTATTAAAATACATTTTGATCTGAAGGGCCGCCAAACTTTGCAAGTAATAGACCAGAGCCTGATCGCGACAGACTCGCAAAGCGCCAGCAGGACCGTAGCCGGCATGTGTGATTAAAAAATGTTTTATTCATACACTCTTTATGTGTTAATGTACCAATATATAATGATACCTAACGACTGAACAATAGTACTGAATAATTGCGTAATGTGTGCATTAAAACAACCTACTCCCCCTCAATATGCAATGACCAGCCAGCACACGAAGGTGTTCATGCTCATGCAAGGCATCCCATTTCTAAGTCACAACGTCACGTGCGTGTATAGTGAACTAGCCAGGGGTGCTAAGGTTGCTGGCGGCCAGCTTCTCGTTTTTGTCAAATCGTTTAGCAGTAGCTACCTGTAATAATTATTATGCAGAGGGGTACCATTAAACAGTGGCTTCAAACTAGTGATAGTTACTTTTTTGTTGTTGTTGACTGATTATTAACATTGAGATTGTGTGTGGGTGTTTTTTTTATCTATAAATAAAACAAAATTAGCTATGCATTATTTTAATGTATGACATCACACCTTTTCAGTTACACCTTTTACTATTTGCAGTGCAATGTATCATAATTTCTGTTCAGCCTAGCCCAACAGTATTTTCTATACCGTTTGCTTATATAATAGTCTCTGGGAATATTAAATATGATGTGAATTTATACATAAAATGTTATGTCATGCTGAATTTTGTGTTTTGCTAAAACTTAAATAAAGTTAAGACATGTCAATTTAACTAAATTAAACATGCTGTACTGTCTATAAATACTATAATTTTCCATTTGTCCATGTTTATAATGATCTAAATGTAATTTTTCAAAATTACTATGATGCTTGTACATTTAAAATTTTCAAAACGGACCATAATAGTACATCTCAATTATGTTAAACCTAGCCCAAAGGAATTTGGCACAAATATTACATGTATAATATTCTCTGTGTATGTTGAATATTATGCAGATTGACACAAATTAAAAAGTTATGTAAAGCTGAATATTATGTTTTGTTTTACAATGCCTGAGCCTATATTATAGTACATACATATATGTATACACTCTGTATATAATATACTATATGTAAGTAATAAGATATTAAACTAGAAGCTGTACACTGCTACTACATCTCGTGTATTTAATTTAGTCGCGTGTTGCAAGTGCCCTTTTAATCACTGCTCACCGTGCTTTGTGCCCTTTTATTAAAATGGCACCCTGCCCTTTTGAAAACCTGAGCAGAACACTGTCTCAGGATGAGAAATTTCCGGTTTTTGCCGGAATTCCGGTTTTTATACTGCTCCAAAGATCACTTTTGTGAATTGTGTAAATCCAGGGAGAAAAAAAAGAATGTTTGGGGGTAGGGCATATAAAATCCTGGACAATTCACTGACGATCTATCTGCGGGTTGAGTTAACCATCTATCCACCGGGTGTCGCCACATGTTAATGACGCTGCCTGGCGATTAGAGACAGAACCGACCCAACCGAACCCGTGAATCTGCGAAGTAAAACCCTTAGTTCTGTCGGCTGTTTGCTTCAGCGCTTTCGAAGTGCGCGCACAAAAGCAGTGGACCAATAGGAAACGACGATGTATTTTGTGGAGATGTCGATCATTTTCGAACACAATGGCTAATTGACGATTTGTTGTATGGCAAGACAAATGTTGCGTGGAGGACATTGACAAAAGTGTCAAGAATAAGTGGAATTGGGTATGGCTGGAGAGATCGGCTGGAGACGCTATGTTGGATATATTCATCAGTAAATTATCAGCACCAGGGAAAGCCTACTGTTTGTGGTGTGAGGCTGATGTCAACTATGCGGATTGGATCCTACAGGCTACACTGCAGTCAGAGGGGAACCGAAGGCATAGAAGTACACACGCTGGCACTGCCCACGCTGGTCACCAATGTTCTATTAGAACCTAAACAGAGGGCGTATCATATGGAAGTTTGCTGATTCCATGTAGACAACACACTTCCACAAGCACCCACAAGTTCCAGATTGGACTCGTGGGCTACCTTATTCTCTACTGGCAAGTTCCCAGCCTTGTAAAGCTGGTGGCTGCAATGATGAGCTGCTTTCGTGGTCCTCAAGTGGAAGGGTGTTTTAGTCACATGTCTAGCATCATGATTACTGCCTCTGCCAGAAAGAATGTTAGTACATTCAACACTATCCAGACAGTGAAGTACTCATTCATGCCGTCATGGCAAGCAACAAGACTGCTATACAGAACTTCCACAAACAGGACTGGTCGCCTCGTTCACAACACGAGGGGTGCACACAAAATGTACTCCATCCATCTTGCCGAGGAAGGAAAGATGAAGGAGGAGAAGAAAACTGACCTGAACATGTCAAAGACGAAGGCAGCCACCATGTACAAAGCTAAGGAAGCAATTGAGCTGGCAAAGAAGAAAACTAGAATGGCCCATCAAACAAAGCTGGCTAAGGAGAAAGCTGCCCGTCAACCAACTCGGGTTCAGCCAAGAAAATATCATTAACAAGTGAGTTAGTACTATGGCAATGTGTGCGTGAGTTCGTGTGCTTTTTTTGCTATTTGAAATGTTAAGATTTTCTATTTAATATTGCTCAAAATACACCATATGTCGCCTACAATTAAATAATATCTCTGAGGAGTCACCCCCCTCCCCCGATTAGATGAGACAGCCCACTCGGGCTGAAATGTGGGCCACAGCAAAATTTCCGTTTTTTTCTCTGAATGTCACTCTCATCCCTGCTGTCTACGTGTGAAATTTGTGATTTGTGCATTAATTAACAAGATACTTTGTGCAGTTGTGACTAGAAACATGACACCAACCAATGATGTGAGAAAGCTTAGTCAAATGTTGGAAACAAAACATAACATCACAGTGGCGCCCTCTGATTGCTGGCTGACCATTTAATTCATCTACCGCTTCCATCTTTCTTAGAACAATTATTTTAATGGGAGTCTCCCGACCTTATTTATTACTTACGTTATTCACTGTATATGTATCGTATTTATAGGTCAAATAAATTGATTCTGAGTTCTGAGTATCTGGTACACATACAAGTATATCACGCTAAATAACATTATTTGGTCTTTTTAATACATCGCCAATTGGTAGATCAGAGATAAATGGTTTGAACAAAACAACTGAACACAGAAAGAAGCAAGTGAATCCACCTAGGAGGAGATACAGCCAAAATGCCTCCAAAGTTAGCACCTGGCAGGAGATACAGCCAGACTGACCCCAAAGTTAGCACCTGGGAGGAGATACAGCCAGACTGACCCCAAAGTTAGCACCTGGGAGGAGATACAGCCAGACTGACCCCAAAGTTAGCACCTGGGAGGAGATACAGCCAGACTGCCCCTAAAAGTAGCACATGGCAGGAGATACAGCCAGACTGACCCCAAAGTTAGCACCTGGGAGGAGATACAGCCAGACTGACCCCAAAGTTAGCACCTGGGAAGAGATACAGCCAGACTGCCTCCAAAGTTAGCACCTGGGAAGAGATACAGCCAGACTGCCTCCAAAGTTAGCACCTGGGAAGAGATACAACCAGACTGCCTCCAAAGTTAGCACCTGTGAGGAGATACAACCAGACTGCCTCCAAAGTTAGCACCTGGGAAGAGATACAGCCAGACTGACCCCAAAGTTAGCACCTGGGAAGAGATACAGCCAGACTGACCCCAAAGTTAGCACCTGGGAGGAGATACAGCCAGACTGCCTCCAAAGTTAGCACCTGGGAAGAGATACAGCCAGACTGACCCCAAAGTTAGCACCTGGGAAGAGATACAGCCAGACTGCCTCCAAAGTTAGCACCTGGGAGGAGATACAGCCAGACTGACCCCAAAGTTAGCACCTAGGAAGAGATACAGCCAGACTGACCCCAAAGTTAGCACCTGGGAAGAGATACAGCCAGACTGACCCCAAAGTTAGCACCTGCGACGAGATACAGCCAGACTGCCTCCAAAGGTAGCACCTGGGACGAGATACATCCAGACTGACCCCCAAAGTTAGCACCTGGGAAGAGATACAGCCAGACTGCCCCCAAAGTTAGCACCTGGGAAGAGATACAGCCAGACTACCCCCAAAGTTAGCACCTGGGAGGAGATACAGCCAGACTGTCCCCAAAGTTAGCACCTGGGAGGAGATCCAGCCAGACTGCCCACAAAGTTAGCACCCTGGAGGAGATACAGCCAGACTGACCCCAAAGTTAGCACCTGGGAGGAGATACAGCCAGACTGCCCCTAAAAGTAGCACCTGGTAGGAGATACTGCAAGACTGCCTCCAAAGTTAGCACCTGGGAGGAGATACAGCCAGACTGCCCCCAAAGTTAGCACCTGGGAGGAGATCCAGCCAGACTGCCCACAAAGTTAGCACCCTGGAGGAGATACAGCCAGACTGACCCCAAAGTTAGCACCTGGGAGGAGATACAGCCAGACTGTCCCTAAAAGTAGCACCTGGGAGGAGATATAGCCAGACTGCCTCCAAACTTAGCACCTGGGAGGAGATACAGCCAGACTGCTCCCAAAAGTAGCACCTGGGAGGAGATACAACCAGACTGCCTCCAAAGTTAGCACCTGGGAGGAGATACCGCCAGACTGCCCCCAAAAGTAGCAACTGGGAGGAGATACAACCAGACTGCCTCCAAAGTTAGCACCTGGGAGGAGATACAGCCAGACTGCCTCCAAAGTTAGCACCTGGGAGGAGATACAGCCAGACTGCCCCCAAAAGTAGCAACAGGGAGGAGATACAACCAGACTGCCTCCAAAGTTAGCACCTGGGAGGAGATACAGCCAGACTGCCCCCAAAGTTAGCACCTGGGAGGAGATACAGCCAGGCTGCCTCCAAAGTTAGCACCTGGGACGAGATCCAGCCAGACTGCCCCCAAAGTTAGCACCTGGGAGGATATACAGCCAGACTGCCTCCAAAGTTAGCACCTGGGAGGAGATCCAGCCAGACTGCCCACAAAGTTAGCACCCTCGAGGAGATACAGCCAGACTGCCCCCAAAGTTAGCACCTGGGACGAGATACAGCCAGACTGCCCCCAAAGTTAGCACCTGGGACGAGATACAGCCAGACTGCCCCCGAAAGTAGCACCTGGGAGGAGATACTGCAAGACTGCCTCCAAAGTTAGCACCTGGGAGGAGATACAGCCAGACTGACCCCAAAGTTAGCACCTGGGAGGAGATACAGCCAGACTGCCCCTAAAAGTAGCACCTGGTAGGAGATACTGCAAGACTGCCTCCAAAGTTAGCACCTGGGAGGAGGTACAGCCAGACTGCCCCCAAAGTTAGCACCTGGGAGGAGATACTGCCAGACTGCCCACAAAGTTAGCACCTGGGAGGAGATACTGCCAGACTGCCCCCAAATTCAGCACCTGGGAGGAGACACTGCCAGACTGCCCCCAAATTCACCACCTGGGAGGAGATACTGCCAGACTGCCTCCAAAGTTAGCACCTGGGAGGAGATACTGCCAGACTACACCCAAGTTCAGCACCTGAGAGGAGATACTGCCAGACTGACCCCAAAGTTAGCACCTGGGAGGAGATACAGCCAGACTGACCCCAAAGTTAGCACCTGGGAGGAGATACAGCCAGACTGACCCCAAAGTTAGCACCTGGGAGGAGATACAGCCAGACTGCCCCTAAAAGTAGCACATGGCAGGAGATACAGCCAGACTGACCCCAAAGTTAGCACCTGGGAGGAGATACAGCCAGACTGACCCCAAAGTTAGCACCTGGGAAGAGATACAGCCAGACTGCCTCCAAAGTTAGCACCTGGGAAGAGATACAGCCAGACTGCCTCCAAAGTTAGCACCTGGGAAGAGATACAACCAGACTGCCTCCAAAGTTAGCACCTGTGAGGAGATACAACCAGACTGCCTCCAAAGTTAGCACCTGGGAAGAGATACAGCCAGACTGACCCCAAAGTTAGCACCTGGGAAGAGATACAGCCAGACTGACCCCAAAGTTAGCACCTGGGAGGAGATACAGCCAGACTGCCTCCAAAGTTAGCACCTGGGAAGAGATACAGCCAGACTGACCCCAAAGTTAGCACCTGGGAAGAGATACAGCCAGACTGCCTCCAAAGTTAGCACCTGGGAGGAGATACAGCCAGACTGACCCCAAAGTTAGCACCTAGGAAGAGATACAGCCAGACTGACCCCAAAGTTAGCACCTGGGAAGAGATACAGCCAGACTGACCCCAAAGTTAGCACCTGCGACGAGATACAGCCAGACTGCCTCCAAAGGTAGCACCTGGGACGAGATACATCCAGACTGACCCCCAAAGTTAGCACCTGGGAAGAGATACAGCCAGACTGCCCCCAAAGTTAGCACCTGGGAAGAGATACAGCCAGACTACCCCCAAAGTTAGCACCTGGGAGGAGATACAGCCAGACTGTCCCCAAAGTTAGCACCTGGGAGGAGATCCAGCCAGACTGCCCACAAAGTTAGCACCCTGGAGGAGATACAGCCAGACTGACCCCAAAGTTAGCACCTGGGAGGAGATACAGCCAGACTGCCCCTAAAAGTAGCACCTGGTAGGAGATACTGCAAGACTGCCTCCAAAGTTAGCACCTGGGAGGAGATACAGCCAGACTGCCCCCAAAGTTAGCACCTGGGAGGAGATCCAGCCAGACTGCCCACAAAGTTAGCACCCTGGAGGAGATACAGCCAGACTGACCCCAAAGTTAGCACCTGGGAGGAGATACAGCCAGACTGTCCCTAAAAGTAGCACCTGGGAGGAGATATAGCCAGACTGCCTCCAAACTTAGCACCTGGGAGGAGATACAGCCAGACTGCTCCCAAAAGTAGCACCTGGGAGGAGATACAACCAGACTGCCTCCAAAGTTAGCACCTGGGAGGAGATACCGCCAGACTGCCCCCAAAAGTAGCAACTGGGAGGAGATACAACCAGACTGCCTCCAAAGTTAGCACCTGGGAGGAGATACAGCCAGACTGCCTCCAAAGTTAGCACCTGGGAGGAGATACAGCCAGACTGCCCCCAAAAGTAGCAACAGGGAGGAGATACAACCAGACTGCCTCCAAAGTTAGCACCTGGGAGGAGATACAGCCAGACTGCCCCCAAAGTTAGCACCTGGGAGGAGATACAGCCAGGCTGCCTCCAAAGTTAGCACCTGGGACGAGATCCAGCCAGACTGCCCCCAAAGTTAGCACCTGGGAGGATATACAGCCAGACTGCCTCCAAAGTTAGCACCTGGGAGGAGATCCAGCCAGACTGCCCACAAAGTTAGCACCCTCGAGGAGATACAGCCAGACTGCCCCCAAAGTTAGCACCTGGGACGAGATACAGCCAGACTGCCCCCAAAGTTAGCACCTGGGACGAGATACAGCCAGACTGCCCCCGAAAGTAGCACCTGGGAGGAGATACTGCAAGACTGCCTCCAAAGTTAGCACCTGGGAGGAGATACAGCCAGACTGACCCCAAAGTTAGCACCTGGGAGGAGATACAGCCAGACTGCCCCTAAAAGTAGCACCTGGTAGGAGATACTGCAAGACTGCCTCCAAAGTTAGCACCTGGGAGGAGGTACAGCCAGACTGCCCCCAAAGTTAGCACCTGGGAGGAGATACTGCCAGACTGCCCACAAAGTTAGCACCTGGGAGGAGATACTGCCAGACTGCCCCCAAATTCAGCACCTGGGAGGAGACACTGCCAGACTGCCCCCAAATTCACCACCTGGGAGGAGATACTGCCAGACTGCCTCCAAAGTTAGCACCTGGGAGGAGATACTGCCAGACTGCACCCAAGTTCAGCACCTGAGAGGAGATACTGCCAGACTGACCCCAAAGTTAGCATCTGGGAGGAGATACAGCGAGACTGACCCCAAAGTTAGCATCTGGGAGGAGATACAGCCAGACTGCCCCCAAATTCAGCATCTGGGAGGAGATACAGCCAGACTGACCCCAAAGTTTGCATCTGGGAGGAGATACAGCTAGACTGACCCCAAAGTTAGCATCTGGGAGGAGATACAGGTAGACTGACCCCAAAATTAGCATCTGGGAGGAGATACTGCCAGACTGCCCCCAAAGTCAGCACCTGGGAGGAGACACTGCCAGACTGCACCCAAAGTTAGCACCTGGGAGGAGATACTGCCAGACTGCCCCCAAATTCAGCACCTGGCAGGAGATACTGCCAGACTGCCCCCAAATTCAGCACCTGGGTGGAGTTACTGCCAGACTGCCCCCAAATTCAGCACCAGGCATGAGATACTGCCAGACTACCCCCAAAGTTAGCACCTGGGAGGAGATACTGCCAGACTGCCCCCAAATTCAGCACCTGGGAGGAGATACTGCCAGACTGCCCCAAAATTCAGCACCTGGGAGGAGATACTGCCAGACTACCCCCAAAGTTAACACCTGGAGGAGATACAACTAGACTGCCCCCAAAGTTAACACCTGGAGGAGATACAACTAGACTGCCCCCAAAGTTAACACCTGGAGGAGATACAACTAGATTGCCCCCAAAGTTAACACCTGGAGGAGATACAACTAGACTGCCCCCAAAGTTAAGACCTGGAGGAGATACAACTAGACTACCCCCAAGGTTAACACCTGGGGGTGATACAGCCAGACTGCTCCAAAGTTAATTTAATATAGCAGAATCTTACTTGAAATGCCACTTGAATAAGTTCTCAGAGGTCTACCCAAAACCACACGTTTGCAACTTTTTAACACCAGATCTTGTTCTGTCTTTGATGATGTTATTTCTATTTGTCCATGCAATGTAATGTCTCTAATTTAAAGTACAGCCAACACCTGTGAGCTGTGTAACAATCATATTCTGAGTGCATGTCACTAACACAAGACCGTCCACTTAGTCTTGCTTAGCCAAATACTGCCTGCCTTCATGAAGCAAGCACCGAGTCTCTCCACAAAATACATAGTTTGTCTGCTGAATAAAGTTACTAATGTAAAACTGCCTTAAAGAAAACAAAACAACTCCAACATATATGGTAATATCCAAAACAAGCATTCCTCTTGCCAGATTTGAACTGCAACCAAACAGTTAGAAACATGACAGAGCTGGGCTAATGAAGGACAACCTCCATTACAGAAAAGTTCTACATAAACACATTAAACAGTCCTGAATCCACCAAACAAACCAGGAAGCAAGATCTCATTCCATTAAACACCTATGAGACTCACCCTGTTTGTCGGGGACAATATCGGTTGCGACAACGTCGCTCCGTCGCCGATGTAGGTTCTGTCAGTGTTGACATGTCACTATCAGTATCAGATGTCTGACACTCTGCTGTGTCACCGATGACTGCCATGACAGCCAGCGACACGACACTCTGTCTGTGTGTCTGCCGTATCAGCGACTGCAATCTGCTGATGAATGATTAACCACTTGTAGGAATCAGCGGTGGTCACTGCTGCTCTAAAATCCCTGCAGGGGGAGCTGTACGCCATGCTTCGATGACTGCAATCAATAACTTATGACCTTCTATGGGGGGGGTCTCGTCTGGCAAGGTATGCATAATTTGCTACTTTGTCAGGTCAAATAAAGGCAATTAAGTGGTTTTTTTCCCCTGATCCGTGGCCGCTATACAGCACTGTGAAATTTGTGAGTCGATGTTTGTCACATCGGATGAAATATGCATGAGACAACAAGTGGCCGTTGGTGCGGATCGTGGGAGATTTACATGTGAAACTATGCAATGAGTCTGGTCGAAGTTCACTCTACTGTTTAGAGCCCTCCCCTATATTGTCTCCAGATATCTACCCTTGGCTTCTTCTCACTGCCCTGGAGACTAAAGCTCCCAGGATTTTTGAGCCATGCACAAGAATCAACAGTAAAAAAGAAAAACTAAAAGTCTATTCTCAAACACCATCAAGCTAAGAAAGTTCTTGATGCAAAGATGATTGTTTTAGTAAGTTATACATTTTTTTAATATAAGCAAACATAGGAGTGTACACAACCATGTGATGCTAAGTACCAGTGGTAATTGCTTAACTTTAAGAATGCTTCATGAAACCGGCCTCTTCCTGTATTGATGGAATGTGAGAGATCAACCATTACACGAGAAACATGTTTGGTATTTGAGAGGATGTGAGGACCATTTAGCAATATCCATGACCCTGGTCTGTGGGGGTCTGGAGACAGCCACAGACAGCTTGTCTCGCTGACTTCAGTTGACTGCCTTTTTAAAGGTGCATTGAACCATCAAAGACTTACTAGAGCTCCGACCGACCGAGTCCCTCCGTTAAACCTACACTGAACGCACAACAGCCAGGCCTGGCAGTTAGGATATGAGAACTATGAAAGCATGTGTATATTTCATGTGAGTGTGTGTGAAAGGGTGCCGTGTTAGTTGCATGCAATTGTATTGGAAGACATTGTTGGTAATATGAGACTGGATCCATCAGCGAGGACAGTCCAAGACACACTGCAGTGAGTGGTTGGATCAGTAGGACAGTTGCCAGTATCTGTCACAAGGCACACTGGCCAAAGAGCATCAAACCTCAAGACAGCCAAGGGTTGTTGCAGTTCGGGAGCATGACCACCAATATGACCACCATGCAGCAGGACGTGCACAGTGTACACTGCACCTCTGGCCCTGGCTGCTCCCAGGTCTCTTGTGATCAGAAAGAACTACACTCATTTGAAAAGTTGACAGGATGTACTAACTTGACACGGTGCACCAATTGACAGTTTAGTTCAATGGTTTGCGATCTATAACATGTTGACACAATGCACTACATTGACATAACACACTATATTGTCACAATGCACTTGGTTGACATAGTGCAATATGTTTACACAGTGCACTATGTTGACACAGCGCACTAGATTGACACAGTGCAGTAGACAGAGTTAGTCCAATACGGCCACCCACAGAGTAGTTGTATTGTCATCAATAAGTGATCCCTTGTGGTCAGTCCTACCCCAGGAGCTCACACATATTGACAACCAAACCACATCCTACATGAGTGCACGGATTTACTTTGAAGGCCAACATATCTACAACAACATATCTACAACAACTACTCATTAATACTTAATACTTTACTGAGTAGATCTATGTGACAAGTTTATCTGTTTTCAACAGACTTTCCCTGCGTCAAACTATTCTAATGTATCCTTTATAGAAAACAATCAGCAGAAAACAATTATATACATAAATTGTTTCTTTTATAATATCCTTTTTCCTTTTTGTTTAATAATAATAATACTTAAGGTAACTTCTTTGGCACCCAAATCCTAACAAAAGGGTTAGTCAATATCAAAATCGATAAGCCATATTAAAGTTGTCAACAGAACTTTAGCTGAATGTTTGTATCAGAAATATTATCGCAATTTCAGGTTTTGTTTGACATGGGACAAAGCAGCCTGTACACTGCCTTCGTTCTTGGGTTCAACCAACAATACAAGATAACTGTAAACTTATGTATAACAGGTAGAGATACCACTGGGTGTTGTAGCTTGCTGACAATCATAACTATAGATCACTTCTATCTTTGGCCTAGTGTTTACATCAAGGCATGTAAAAGATCCCATGCAGTAGGTAATTATACAAACTGCCATGGACTTATAGATCTCTGTCTATAAAACTCACTAACTCTTAGGTTATACCTGAGAATTGGATTCTCTACTATCACTGGAATGAGATGGGAAGGGTGATGATCCCATTCTCAGGTAGGCAAAAAACATAATCCAACTTGTGTTCTCTAAACCCAATCCCACTTGATTTCTCTAAACTCAATCCCACTTGTGTTCTCTAAACCCAATCCCACTTGTGTTCTCTAAACCCAATCCCACTTGTGTTCTCTAAACCCAATTCCACTTGTGTTCTCTAAACCCAATCTCACTTGTGTTCTCTAAACCCAATCCCACTTGTGTTCTCTAAACCCAATCACACTGGTGTTCTCTAAACCCAATCCAACTTGTGTTCTCTAAACCCAATCCCACTTGCGTTCTCTAAACCCAATCCCACTTGTGTTCTCTAAACCTAATCCCACTTGTGTTCTCTAAACCCAATTCCACTTGTGTTCTCTAAACCCAATCTCACTTGCGTTCTCTAAACCCAATCCCACTTGCGTTCTCTAAACCCAATCCCACTTGCGTTCTCTAAACCCAATCCCACTTGCGTTCTCTAAACCCAATCCAACATGCGTTCTCTAAACCCAATCCCACTTGCGTTCTCTAAACCCAATCCCACTTGCGTTCTCTAAACCCAATCCCACTTATGTTTTCTAAACCCAATCCCACTTGCGTTCTCTAAACCCAATCCCACTTGTGTTCTCTAAACCCAATCCCACTTGTGTTCTCTAAAACCAGTCCCACTTGCGTTCTCTAAACCCAATCCCACTTGCGTTCTCTAAACCCAATCCCACTTGCGTTCTATAAACCCAATCCCACTTGCATTCTCTAAACCCAATCCAACTTGCGTTCTCTAAACCCAATCCAACTTGTGTTCTCTAAACCCAATCCAACTCGTGTTCTCTAAACACAATCCCACTCGTGTTCTCTAAACCCTACCCCACTTGTGTTCTCTAAACACAATCCCACTCGTGTTCTTTAAACCCAACCCCACTTGTGTTCTCTAAACACAATCCCACTCGTGTTCTCTAAACACAATCCCACTTGTGATCTCTAAACACAATCCCACTCGTGTTCTCTAAATCCAATCCCACTACATTCTCTAAACCCAACCCCACTTGTGTTCTTGATACACGTGTATACTGATCATATGAAACAACAGTGAAATGAGGCGATCAGAAAGAATGCTGTCTTTGCCAAGAATCCTGGCAACTACAGTGATCTATGTATCTTAACTGATAGCACCAAATGAAAGTCTCGGGCATACCCAGCAAGATTAATTTTTGTTGGCGAGGGATCCAGGACAATGTTCCTCAAACACTGGTCAGGACAAAGCTCAGAACAGACCGCAGGACAGAGTTGGATGACCTGCTACTTCTTGAAGAGGTGCAACAGTTACGATTGAGAACAACAAAATGTGCGGTAGTTGTAGCACCCTTTACAACAAGTAGCCTACACACATGAAGGTACAGTCCCAGTCCACCGTCTGCATCATCTCAGTGAGGAAATCTGGAATGCTGAGGAAACAGCAAACAGAAGAATGTCATGATTGCCTTCAGGAAGGACAACAGAGCTAACAGGGACGACTGACCAAGGGTCTTCCTGTTATCAGTTGCAGGAAAGATCTTCTCCAAGTTCTGCTCAACCCACTACAATGACCACCTGAGAGCATCCTTCCTTTCCTACCCAAAAGGAATGTGGTTTCCGACGCATAGGTGGCATTGTCCGCTGCTCATGAACTGCAGGAAAAGTTTCGGGAACAAGGATGCAACCTCTACTTTGTTTTCATTGATCTAATAAAATCATTTCATTCAACTAAACCGTACTTAAAATGTCACAAGGAATTAAAACTGAACTATGGACAAAACACGAACAATTATGCAGCAAGGATGTGAAATTTGGCTGTAAAATGGAACCATGAAAACAGGACACAGTGAGGTGTGTGACATTGGTTACATATGTCTGTTGATTACATCTAGAATTGTGTACTGTGTGACATTAGTGACATACAGCTGTTGATTACATCTAGAGTTGTGTGCTGTGTGACATTAGTGACATATGGGTGTTGATTACATCTACAGGTGTTTACTGTGTGACATTAGTGACAAATGGCTGCTGATTACATCTACAGTTGTGTACTGTGTGACATTAGTGACATACGGCTGTTGATTACATCTACAGTTGTGTACTGTGTGACAATAGTGACATATGGCTGTTGATTACATCTACATGTGTGTACTGTGTGACAAAAGTGACATATGGGTGTTGATTACATCTACAGTTGTGTACTCTATGACATTAGTAACATATGGATGTTAATTACATCTACAGTTGTGTACTGTGAGACACTAGTGACATATGGTTGTTGATTACATCTACAGTTGTGGACTATGTGACATTAGTGACATATGGCTGATGATTACATCTACAGTTGTATACTGTGTGACATTAGTGACAAATGGCTGTTGATTACATCTACATTTGTGTACAGTGTGACATAAGTGACATGTGGCTGTTGATTACATCTACAGTTGTGTACTGTGTGACATTACTGATATATGGCTGTTGATTACATCTAGAGGTGTGTACTGTGTGACATTAATGACATATGGCTGCTGATTACACCTACAGTTGTGTACTGTGTGACATTAGTGACACATGACTGTCGATTTTATCTAGAGTAGTGTATTTTGTGACATTAGTGACATACGGGTGTTGATTACATCTACAGTTGTGTACTGTGTGACATTAGTGATATATGGCTGTTGATTACATCTAGGGGTGTCTACTGTGTGACATTAATGACATATGGCTGCTGATTACACCTACAGTTGTGCACTGTGTGACATTAGTGACACATGACCGTCGATTACATCTACAGTAGTGTATTTTGTGACATTAGTGATATGGCTGTTGATTACATTTAGAGGTGTGTACTGTGTGACATTAATGTATACGGTTGTTAATTACATTTAGAGGTGTGTACTGTGTGACATTAATGTACACGGTTGTTGATTACATCTACAGTTGTGCACTGTGTGACATTAGTGACATATGGATGTTGATTACATCTACAGTTGTGTACTATGTCACATTAGTGACACATGGCTGTTGATTACATATACAGTTGTGTACTGTGTGACATTAGTGACATATGGTTGTTGATTACATCTACAGTTGTGTACTATGTGACATTAGTGACATATTGATGTTGATTACATCTACAGTTGTGTACTGTGTGGCATTAGTGACATATGGGTGTTGATTACATCTACAGTTGTGTACTGTGTGACATTAGTGACATATGGCTGTTGATTACATATAGAGGTGTGTACTGTGTGACGTTAATGACATATGGTTGCTTATTACATATACAGTTGTGTACTGTGTGACATTAGTGACATATGGCTGTTGATTACATCTAGAGGTGTCTACTGTGTGACATTAATTACATATGGCTGCTGATTACACCTACTGTTGTGCACTGTGTGACATTAGTGACACATGACTGTCGATTACACCTAGAGTAGTGTATTTTGTGACATTAGTGATATGGCTGTTGATTACATTTACAGCTGTGTACTGTGTGACATTAGTGACATATGGGTGTTGATTACATCTACAGTTGTGTACTGTGTGACATTAATGACATATGCCTGTTGATTACATCTGCAGTTGTGTACTGTGTGACATTAGTGACATATGGGTGTTGATTACATATACAGTTGTGTACTGTGTGACATTAGTGACATGGCTGTTGATTACATCTACAGTTGTGTACTGTATGACATTAGTGGCATGGCTGTTGATTACATTTACAGTTGTGAACTGTGTGACATTAGTGTTTCTGTGTTGAAGCATGTCTATTTTCCTTTGTCTCTCAAAAACCATGTGACAGACAAATTGGAACTTTCGTGTGAAAGTGTAATACAATTATACATGTGGTTTCTGTGATGATGTTGACTTCCCTTGCTCTCTCAGAAACCATGTCACTGACATATTCAGTAGGTTGAAGGCTGAAAGCTGGCCCGACAATTTACTTTGTCCAGTTACAAGATTTAATGGCAAAGTCAATTCTTTCGATAATTTAAACAAATGCATGCACATTTTTATTAAACCAACTGCAGGTATTATTTACAGCAAGAAGTGGATTTGCAACCAGTTGAGGAAACAGTATTGAGCAGCAGTGATTGCTTCAAAGTTTATAACAAATGTCCAATGTAAGGGTTAGTGAATAATCCTTCTAGATGATCACGCCACTGGAGGGATCATGCAGTGAACATGTAACTTGGTCAAGTATTAGTTGACCAGAATGGTGCTGCCGGTAAAAGGTAACAATTATAATAGAATGACTTCTTCAGCGCCAATATCCTTGGAAAATCTTATCTCAAGGGTGCAACAAATATGTAAGACCAGATGGGGGGCATGGTCAAATACCCCCTCTAAATCTGCCCATACAACTGTTGTCCTACAGCCTAGGAGGAATGTATTGATAGAGTCAGTAGACTAGTGGACTGGGAACAACATAGTGCTGCCACCTAGTGAATTGAGTAAACAACAACATGAAAAGCAGTGCACTGAACCTTGCAATATTTCTCTCTATATATCTGCCATTATGTAGAATACCATATTCAACATTGAAAATTATGTGAACATGATTTGGTTTCAGGTATATCGATTTGCACATTGTTCTGCCTAAACTAATTTCTGGTTCTCATGTTATCATTTATTTAACTGATCATTTTTAGCACTTATTTTAAGTACCTCTGAATGGACTTCTTCTAGACAATAAATCATACAGTGCTTTATAACCTGACTTATTATTTCTCTATATGAAGCATTTATACACAGAATAGGTTTAGATAGGCCACATATATGTCGTAGGTTTTGATAGGCCACATATATGTCGTAGGTTTTGATAGGCCACATATATGTCGTAGGTTTTGATAGGCCACATATATGTCATAGGTTTTGATAGGCCACATATATGTCGTAGGTTTTGATAGGCCACATATATGTGTACACTATTACATCTCTATATTAAACTTTAGCAAGCAGGCGTTCTCTATAGCTGAAATTGCCCGTCTCGAATGATTACTTTTGTGGGTCCCTTTTCCTGATGTTGTACTTAACAATTCTGGTTTGATATCTCTGAGCTCGAGTTCTACTGGATTTGGGTGTAATAGATGTTTATTACTACACAGTAGAACCACTAATGCAGCCACAAGTAATTATGATAAAGTGGCCTGATTAAAGGGGTGACCTGATTACAGAGGCTAGTCAGATACAGATGCACCAATCTGGCAAAAATAGACTGGCTGAATGGCTGTTTTAAGGATGCGGCCATCTCCATATCAAACAAGAGAATGTCAAAGCAAGGAATGAGATAAAGGACTGACCTCTCTTTGGGTGGACTGCCGACCGTGCGTTCGTGGACGCTGTGTCCAAGGTCAATGGTGAGATAAGCATTAGAACCGCGTCTGAAGGGAGACAATGGTGAAAATGTACAAAACTGCACTCAATCTTGGACACTGTTGACATGTTTGTAACTACCTGTACATGAAACAGTACACAACTAATTGCATGTAATGTTAAGGCTGTTATTATCTAGAAATTTCTGAAAGAGAAAATAATTATAATTATGTCCTGTTAACCAAAATTGTGCATATCCATAAAGAAAGCACCAGATTCAAATCATTAATTAAACATCATATTATTAAAACAATGAATTCTTCTCTAAGATATACGTCCAGTGTCCAAAAACGTAAGAAAACGAGACAAAGGAGAGGCCTAGTCTGCAGCCAACACACACACACCCTTTACATTCCACTTTAATAGTCTACAGCTAACACACACACACCCTTTAGATTCCAGTTCCATAGTCTACAGATAACACACACACACGCTTCACATTCCACTTCCATAGTCTACAGCTAAAACACACACCCTTTACATTCCAGTTCCATAGTCTACAGCTAACACACACACACACTCTTTACATTCCAGTTCCATAGTCTACAGCTAACACACCCACACCCTTTACATTCCCATTCCATAGTCTACAGATAACACACACACACACCCTTTACATTCCAGTTCCATAGCCTACTGCTAACACACCCACACCCTTTACATTCCAGTTCCAATGTCTACAGCTAACACACCCACACCCTTTACATTCCAGTTCCATAGTCTACAGCTAACACACCCACACCCTTTACATTCCAGTTCGACAGTCTACAGCTAACACACACACACACCCTTTACATTCCACTTCCATAGTCTACAGCTAACACACCCACACCCTTTACATTCCAGTTCCATAGTCTACAGATAACACACACACACCCTTTACATTCCAGTTCCATAGTCTACAGATAACACACACATTCCCTTTACATTCCAGTTCCATAGTCTACAGCTAACACACCCACACCCTTTTCATTCCAGTTCCACAGTCTAAAGCTAACACACGCACACACACCCTTTATATTCCACTTCCACAGTCTACAGCTAACACACCCACACCCTTAACATTCCACTTCCATAGTCTACAGCTAATACACCCACACCCTTTACATTCCAGTTCCATAGTCTACAGATAACACAAACCTACACACTTTACATTCCATTTCCATAGTCTACAGCTAACACACACACACCCTTTACATTCCACTTCCATAGTCTACAGCCAACACACCCACACCCTTAACATTCCACTTCCATAGTCTACAGCTAACACACCCACACCCTTTACATTCCAGTTCCATAGTCTACAGATAACACAAACCTACACACTTTACATTCCATTTCCATAGTCTACAGCTAACACACACACACCCTTTACATTCCACTTCCATAGTCTACAGTTAACACACACACACACTTTAGATTCCAGTTCCATAGTCTACAGATAACACACACACACGCTTCACATTCCACTTCCATAGTCTACAGCTAACACACACACCCTTTACATTCCAGTTCCATAGTCTACAGCTAACACACACACACACTCTTTACATTCCAGTTCCATAGTCTACAGCTAACACACACACACCCTTTACATTCCACTTCCATAGTCTACAGCTAACACACACACACACTTTAGATTCCAGTTCCATAGTCTACAGATAACACACACACACGCTTCACATTCCACTTCCATAGTCTACAGCTAACACACACACCCTTTACATTCCAGTTCCATAGTCTACAGCTAACACACACACACACTTTTTACATTCCAGTTCCATAGTCTACAGCTAACACACCCACACCCTTTACATTCCCATTCCATAGTCTACAGATAACACACACACACACCCTTTACATTCCAGTTCCATAGCCTACTGCTAACACACCCACACACTTTACATTCCAGTTCCAATGTCTACAGCTAACACACCCACACCCTTTACATTCCAGTTCCATAGCCTACAGCTAACACACCCACACCCTTTACATTCCAGTTCGACAGTCTACAGCTAATACACACACACACCCTTTACATTCCACTTCCATAGTCTACAGCTAACACACCCACACTCTTTACATTCCAGTTCCATAGTCTACAGATAACACACACACACCATTTACATTCCAGTTCCATAGTCTACAGCTAACACACCCACACCCTTTACATTCCAGTTCCACAGTCTACAGCTAACATACACACACACCCTTTACATTCCAGTTCCATAGTCTACAGCTAACACACCCACACCCTTTACATTCCAGTTCCAAAGTTTACAGCTAACACACCCACACCCTTTACATTCCAGTTCCATAGTCTACAGATAACACACTCACAACCTTTACATTCCAGTTCCATAGTCTACAGATAACACACACATTCCCTTTACATTCCAGTTCCATAGTCTACAGCTAACACACCCACACCCTTTTCATTCCAGTTCCATAGTCTACAGCTAACACATACACACCCTTTACATTCCAGTTCCATAGTCTACAGCTAACACACCCACACCTGTTACATTCCAGTTCCGTAGTCTACAGTTAACACCCCTCCCCCCATTACATTCCAGTTCCATAGTCTACAGCTAACACACACACCCTTTACATTCCAGTTCCATAGTCTACAGCTAACACACCCACACCCTTTACATTCCAGTTCCATAGTCTACAGATAACACACACACACACACACACACACACCCTTTACATTCCAGTTTGATAGTCTACAGCTAACACACCCACACCTTTTACATTCCAGTTCCATAATCTACAGGTAACACACACATACCCTTTACATTCCAGTTCCATAGCCTACTGCTAACACACCCACACCCTTTACATTCCAGTTCCATAGTCTACAGCTAACACACCCACACCCTTTACATTCCAGTTCCATAGTCTACAGCTAACACACACACCCTTTACATTCCAGTTCCATAGTCTACAGCTATCACACACACCCTTTACATTCCAGTTCCACAGTCTACAGCTAACACACCCACACCCTTTACATTCCAGTTCCATAGTCTACAGACAACACACACACACACTTTACATTCCAGTTCCATAGTCTACAGCTAATACACACACACACACATACACACACGCACACACTTTACATTCCAGTTAAATAGTCTACAGATAACACACACACACTTTACATTCCAGTTCCATAGTCTACAGCTAACACACCCACACCCTTTACATTCCAGTTCCATAGTCTACAGATAACACATACACCCTTTACATTCCAGTTCCATAGTCTATAGCTAACACACACACCCTTTACATTCCAGTTCCATAGTCTATAGCTAACACACACACACCCTTTACATTCCAGTTCCATAGTCTACAGATAACATACACACCCTTTATATTCCAGTTCCATAGTCTACACCTAACACACCCACACCCTTTACATTCCAGTCCCATAGTCTACAGATAAGACACACACCCTTTACATTCCAGTTCCATAGTCTACAGCTAACACGCACACACACTCTTTACATTCCAGTTCCATAGTCTACAGCTAACACACCCACACCCTTTACATTCCCATTCCATAGTCTACAGATAACACACACCCTTTACATTCCAGTTCCATAGCCTACTGCAAACACACCCACACCCTTTACATTCCAGTTCCAATGTCTACAGCTAACACACCCACACCCTTTACATTCCAGTTCCATAGTCTACAGCTAACACACCCACACCCTTTACATTCCAGTTCCATAGTCTACAGCTAACACACACACCCTTTACATTCCAGTTCCATAGTCTACAGCTAACACACACACCCTTTACATTCCAGTTCCACAGTCTACAGCTAACACACCCACACCCTTTACATTCCAGTCCCATAGTCTACAGACAACACACACACACACTTTACATTCCAGTCCCATAGTCTACAGATAAGACACACACCCTTTACATTCCAGTTCCATAGTCTACAGCTAACACGCACACACACTCTTTACATTCCAGTTCCATAGTCTACAGCTAACACACCCACACCCTTTACATTCCCATTCCATAGTCTACAGATAACACACACCCTTTACATTCCAGTTCCATAGCCTACTGCAAACACACCCACACCCTTTACATTCCAGTTCCAATGTCTACAGCTAACACACCCACACCCTTTACATTCCAGTTCCATAGTCTACAGCTAACACACCCACACCCTTTACATTCCAGTTCCATAGTCTACAGCTAACACACACCCCCTTTACATTCCAGTTCCATAGTCTACAGCTAACACACACACCCTTTACATTCCAGTTCCACAGTCTACAGCTAACACACCCACACCCTTTACATTCCAGTCCCATAGTCTACAGACAACACACACACACACTTTACATTCCAGTCCCATAGTCTACAGATAAGACACACACCCTTTACATTCCAGTTCCATAGTCTACAGCTAACACGCACACACACTCTTTACATTCCAGTTCCATAGTCTACAGCTAACACACCCACACCCTTTACATTCCCATTCCATAGTCTACAGATAACACACACCCTTTACATTCCAGTTCCATAGCCTACTGCAAACACACCCACACCCTTTACATTCCAGTTCCAATGTCTACAGCTAACACACCCACACCCTTTACATTCCAGTTCCATAGTCTACAGCTAACACACCCACACCCTTTACATTCCAGTTCCATAGTCTACAGCTAACACACACACCCTTTACATTCCAGTTCCATAGTCTACAGCTAACACACACACACCCTTTACATTCCAGTTCCACAGTCTACAGCTAACACACCCACACCCTTTACATTCCAGTCCCATAGTCTACAGACAACACACACACACACTTTACATTCCAGTTCCATAGTCTACAGCTAATACACACACACACACACATACACACACACTTTACATTCCAGTTCCATAGTCTACAGATAACACACACACACTTTACATTCCAGTTCCATAGTCTACAGCTAACACACCCACACCTTTTACATTCCAGTTCCATAATATACAGGTAACACACACATACCCTTTACATTCCAGTTCCATAGTCTACAGCTAACACACCCACACCCTTTACATTCCAGTTCCATAGCCTACTGCTAACACACCCACACCCTTTACATTCCAGTTCCATAGTCTACAGCTAACACACCCACACCCTTTACATTCCAGTTCCATAGTCTACAGCTAACACACACACCCTTTACATTCCAGTTCCATAGTCTACAGCTAACACACACACCCTTTACATTCCAGTTCCACAGTCTACAGCTAACACACCCACACCCTTTACATTCCAGTTCCATAGTCTACAGCTAACACACCCACACCCTTTACATTCCAGTTCCATAGTCTACAGATAACACAAACCTACACACTTTACATTCCATTTCCATAGTCTACAGCTAACACACACACACCCTTTACATTCCACTTCCATAGTCTACAGCTAACACACACACACACACTTTAGATTCCAGTTCCATAGTCTACAGATAACACACACACACGCTTCACATTCCACTTCCATAGTCTACAGCTAACACACACTCACCCTTAACATTCCACTTCCATAGTCCACAGCTAACACACCCACACCCTTTACATTCCAGTTCCATAGTCTACAGATAACACAAACCTACACCCTTTACATTCCGGTTCCATAGTCTACAGATAACACAAACCTACACACTTTACATTCCATTTCCATTGTCTACAGCTAACACACACACACACACACCCTTTACATTCCAGTTCCATAGTCTACAGCTAACACACCCACACCCTTTACATTCCAGTTCCATAGTCTACAGATAACACACCCACACCCTTTACATTCCAGTTCCATAGTCTACAGCTAACACACCCACACCCTTTACATTCCAGTTCCATAGTCTACAGCTAACACACACACACCCTTTACATCCCAGTTCCACAGTCTACAGCTAACACACACACACACCCTTTACATTCCAGTTCCATAGTCTACAGCTAACACACCCACACCCTTTACATTCCAGTTCCACAGTTTACAGCTAACACACCCACACCCTTTACATTCCAGTTCCATAGTCTACAGCTAACACATACACACCCTTTACATTCCAGTTCCATAGTCTACAGCTAACACACCCACACCTGTTATATTCCAGTTCCATAGTCTACAGTTAACACCCCCCCATTACATTCCAGTTCCATAGTCTAGAGCTAACACACACACCCTTTACATTCCAGTTCCATAGTCTACAGCTAACACACCCACACCCTTTACATTCCAGTTCCATAGTCTACAGATAACACACACACACACCCTTTACATTCCAGTTCCATAGTCTACAGCTAACACACCCACACCTTTTACATTCCAGTTCCATAATATACAGGTAACACACACATACCCTTTACATTCCAGTTCCATAGCCTACTGCTAACACACCCACACCCTTTACATTCCAGTTCCATAGTCTACAGCTAACACACCCACACCCTTTACATTCCAGTTCCATAGTCTACAGCTAACACACACACCCTTTACATTCCAGTTCCATAGTCTACAGCTAACACACCCACACCCTTTACATTCCAGTTCCATAGTCTACAGACAACACACACACACACTTTACATTCCAGTTCCATAGTCTACAGCTAATACACACACACACACATACACACACACACACACACACACACACACACACACACACACACACACACACACACACACACACACACACTTTACATTCCAGTTCCATAGTCTACAGATAACACACACACACTTTACATTCCAGTTCCATAGTCTACAGCTAACACACCCACACCCTTTACATTCCAGTTCCATAGTCTACAGATAACACATACACCCTTTACATTCCAGTTCCATAGTCTATAGCTAACACACACACACCCTTTACATTCCAGTTCCATAGTCTACAGATAACATACACACCCTTTATATTCCAGTTCCATAGTCTACACCTAACACACCCACACCCTTTACATTTCAGTTCCATAGTCTACAACTAACACACACACACCCTTTACATTCCAGTTCCATAGCCTACGGCTAACACACACACACCCTTTACATTCCAGTTCCATAGTCTACTGCAGACACAGTATGTTTGTTGTCAAGACTCGAACCAGACACAGTATGTTTGGTGTCAAGATTCGAACCAGACGCAGTATGTTTGGTGTCAAGACTCGACCCAGACACAGTATGTTTGGTGTCAAGACTCGAACCAGACACAGTATGTTTGGTGTCAAATCTCGACCCAGACACAGTATGTTTGGTGTCAAGACTCGACCCAGACACAGTATACTTGGGGTCAAGACTTAAACCAGACACAGTATGTTTGGTATCAAGACTCGTCCCAGACACAGTATGTTTGGTGTCAAGACTCGACCCAGACACAGTATGTTTGGTGTCAAGACTCGACCCAGACACAGTATGTTTGGTGTCAAGACTCGACCCAGACACAGTATGTTTGGTGTCAAGACTCGAACCAGACACAGTATGTTTGGTGTCAAGACTCGACCCAGACACAGTATGTTTGGTGTCAAGACTCGACCCAGACACAGTATGTTTGGTGTCAAGTCTCGACCCAGACACAGTATGTTTGGTGTCAAGACTCGACCCAGACACAGTATGTTTGGTGTCAAGACTCGACCCAGACACAGTATGTTTGGTGTCAAGACTAGACCTAGACACAGTATGTTTGGTGTCAAGACTCGACCCAGACATAGTATGTTTGGTGTCAAGACTCGTTCCAGACACAGTATGTTTGGTGTCAAGACTCGAACCAGACACAGTATGTTTGGTGTCAAGACTCGACCCAGACACAGTATGTTTGGTGTCAAGACTCGACCCAGACACAGTATGTTTGGTGTCAAGTCTCGACCCAGACACAGTATGTTTGGTGTCAAGACTCGACCCAGACACAGTATGTTTGGTGTCAAGACTCGACCCAGACACAGTATGTTTGGTGTCAAGACTAGACCTAGACACAGTATGTTTGGTGTCAAGACTCGTTCCAGACACAGTATGTTTGGTGTCAAGACTCGAACCAGACACAGTATGTTTGGTGTCAAGACTCGTCCCAGACACAGTATGTTTGGTGTCAAGACTCTCCCCAGACACAGTATGTTTGGTGTCAAGACTCTCCCCAGACACAGTATGTTTGGTGTCAAGACTCTCCCCAGACACAGTATGTTTGGTGTCAAGACTCGACCCAGACACAGTATGTTTAGTGTCAAGACTCGACCCAGACACAGTATGTTTGGTGTCAACACTCAAACCAGACACAGTATGTTTGGTGTCAAGACTCGAACCAGACACAGTATGTTTAGTGTCAAGACTCGACCCAGACACAGTATGTTTGGTGTCAAGACTCGAACCAGACACAGTATGTTTGGTGTCAAGACTTGAACCAGACACAGTATGTTTAGTGTCAAGACTCGACCCAGACACAGTATGTTTGGTGTCAAGACTCGACCCAGACACAGTATGTTTGGTGCCAGTGTAACCTACCTCTCCAGTAACCCCCTGGCCTTGATCTTCATGGGCGGGGTGTGTAGGGGTGTGTGTATCGGGGTGTGTAGGGGGGTACTACACCCTCGGATGGGGGTGCCAATCAAGGGGGTGCTTGTTGATGACCCACTGCTGTATGATGGCGTACTGCTCTCATTGGCTGATGAATTCCCTTGTGATGGCGACCCACAATGCATTGGAGTGCCACACGAGACGCACGCCGACTTGATTCCTGCGGTGATCACCAGGTCAGGCTGTATACCCGTGACTGCATTGACGCCAGGCTTAGCGCAAGGATACATACAGATCTGTCGTGAGACGTCTGGTGGAGGAGTGAACAGGGGGAACAACTTGCTGCCGTTCTTGGAGTCGATTGTTCTGTATCGCCGCAGGACACACACAATCTGTGGACAGGAAGAGAGGCTCTGACACACTTGGCAAGCAAACATCCTTTGAAACAGGAACATCGCAGTAAATAGCACATTTTATAGGCTCCTTTCAATAGATTCAACAGACCTTTTAAAAGAATGTTTTAATTTCCTTGTTTGGTCTATCAATTTAATGAAAATAAAGACAATTCTGCTCTTACAAGTGATCTCATATGATCAACTACCCCATGCACACTCACATTTCCGGTTGACACTTCTCCTAAGAAGATGTGTCTGTCATATAAAGCTTGTGATCACACTAATAAAGCACGACTAGTGTCAATAGCTCTTTTACATAAACCCAGTTGTGTGAGCCACTGTTCTTCCTGACAAGAGAAACACCCCAGTCTGCAGCAGTGTCAACCAACAGGGCCACAACAACCTTCCTATGTCGTAAACAGACACACTTACTATGATACACACCTATCGCCTTATTATGATACACGCCTATCACCTTATTATGATACACACCTATCACCTTATTATGATACAAACCTATCACCTTACTATGATACACACCTATCACCTTATGATACACACCTATCACCTTTTTATGATACACACCTATCACCTTACTATGATACACACCTATCACCTTATGATACACACCTATCACCTTATTATGATAGGTGATATCTAATTAGAGGCATTTCCATAGAAAATAAAAGACAACAAATGATTCACTTCTCTGGCAATTTCAGATGACTCTGTCAAGATAATAGACTATGTCAATTAGCATGTCGAGCCTCTGGTGCGTAATACGAGAACAAATACTACATCATACCAACAGAAATGCTTACTGATATTTAACAACACCCACCACACTTGCACCAGAACACAACAATCAGTTGATCTGATGTTTAACTAATTTTAGACATGACTTTACATGTGTTGGCATGGAAACATATTTAACGATGGTGTTATTACTATGTTTTCACCACCTGGTAATTAAAAGGCTGCTAATC
This sequence comes from Escarpia spicata, assembly GCA_963995525.1. Lineage (NCBI taxonomy): Eukaryota > Metazoa > Annelida > Polychaeta > Sabellida > Siboglinidae > Escarpia > Escarpia spicata. The sequence continues at coordinate 49,118,729 of OZ023212.1, forward strand.
TGCAGAGATATGTCGTGTACAAGCGGCTTCCTGTGCTGAAACCAGGTGCAAACTGATGACTTACCAAACCAACAAGAAGACCGGCAATCAGAACCGCAATGACACCACATGTGTATGTGAGATAATCAGGTATGTAGACTGGGATTCTGTGCGAGCTGACCATATCTTGTGGCTCAGGATTGAACTGGAACAAATCAAAACATTTGTGTGACATCGAAACTTGTTTTTGTAAAATAAAATTATATTGAAACAGTCAGTGTTATAAGATACTGCTAGAACAATAAGAGTTATTAAGACCGGTGATATATTGTATAATTCCATGACCATTCATAGAACAGATAGAACTTTGGTTTGTTCTACTCTATGTGTGCTACATACACTTTCCTATCTTGGTTTGTTCTATTCTATGTGTGCTACATATACTTGCCTATTTTGGTATGTTCTACTCTATGTGTGCTACATACACTTTCCTATCTTGGTTTGTTCTATTCTATGTGTGCTACATACACTTTCCTATTTTGGTCTGTTCTACTCTGTGTGCTACATACACTTGCCTATTTTGGTCTGTTCTATTCTATGTGTGCTACAAACACTTGCCTATTTTTGTCTGTTCTACTCTATGTGTACTACACACACTTTCCTATTTTGGTTTGTTCTACTCTATGTGTGCTACATACACTTGCCTATTTTTGTCTGTTCTACTCTATGTGTGCTACATACACTTGCCTATTTTGGCCTGTTCACCCTCTGTGTGCTACATACACTTTTCTAGTTTTATCTGTTCTACTCTATGCGTGCTACATACACTTTCCTATTTTGGTCTGTTCTACTCTAGGTGTGCTACATTCACTTGCCTATTTTGGCCTGTTCTACCCTGTGTGTGCTACATACACTTTTCTACTTTTATCTGTTCTACTCTATGCATGCTACATACACTTTCCTATCTTGGTCTGTTCTACTTTATGTGTGCTACATACACTTTCTTATTTTAGCCTATTCTACCCTACTTTTGCTACTTACACTTGCCTATTTTGGTTTGTTCTACTCTATGCTACATATACTTTCCTATTTTGGTCTGTTCTGTTCTGTGTGCTATATATACTTGCCTATTTTGGCCTGTTCTACTCAAAGCTACATGCACTTGCCTATTTTGGTCAACTACTCTAGATGTTTGTAAAACATTTTTGTCTAATTTGGCCATCATTACCCTATGTGTTATATACATTCGTCTAAGTTGACCTGTCGCACCCAATTAATGCAATATACACTTGCCAACTTGTGAGCATGTGTGTGTGTGTGTGTGTGTGAGTGTGTGTGTGTGTGTGTGTGTGTGTGTGGTGTGTGTGTGTGTGTGTGTGTGTGTGTGTGTGTGTGTGTGTGTGTGTGTGTGTGTGTGTGTGTGTGTGTGTGTGTGTGTGTGTGTGTGTGTGTGTGTGTGTGTGCGCAACTCTATTTGTATCTTGCCCTCTTATATATTAGTGCCCTGTGTTATAACTGTACCCTGTGTTATAACTGCACCCTGCGTTATAACTGCACCCTGCGTTATAACTGCACCCTGCGTTATAACTGCACCCTGCGTTATAACTGCACCCTGCGTTATAACTGCACCCTGCGTTATAACTGCACCCTGTGTTATAACTGCACCCTGTGTTATAACTGCACCCTGTGTTATAACTGCACCCTGTGTTATAACTGCACCCTGTGTTATAACTGCACCCTGTGTTATAACTGCACCCTGTGTTATAACTGCACCCTGTGTTATAACTGCGCCCTGTGTTATAACTGCGCCCTGTGTTATAACTGTGCCCTGTGTTATAACTGTGCCCTGTGTTATAACTGCGCCCTGTGTTATAACTGCGCCCTGTGTTATAACTGCACCCTGTGTTATAACTGCACCCTGCGTTATAACTGCACCCTGCGTTATAACTGCACCCTGCGTTATAACTGCACCCTGCGTTATAACTGCACCCTGCGTTATAACTGTACCGTGTTATAACTGCACCCTGTGTTATAACTGCACCCTGTGTTATAACTGCACCCTGTGTTATAACTGCACCCTGTGTTATAACTGCACCCTGTGTTATAACTGCACCCTGTGTTATAACTGCACCCTGTGTTATAACTGCACCCTGCGTTATAACTGTACCCTGCGTTATAACTGCACCCTGCGTTATAACTGTACCCTGCGTTATAACTGTACCCTGTGTTATAACTGTACCCTGTGTTATAACTGTACCCTGTGTTATAACTGTACCCTGTGTTATAACTGTACCCTGTGTTATAACTGCGCCCTGTGTTATAACTGTACCCTGTGTTATAACTGTACCCTGTGTTATAACTGTACCCTGTGTTATAACTGTACCCTGTGTTACTGCCATTTGGATGTAGATTTGTTTCTAACTGTAATAGTTTGTGTGTTTGTAAGATGAATCCAGGAGGCCTTACTTGTGAGTGGACACTGTGAACTGTGAGACCAGGGACCGTATCCATGATGCTGTGTGATGCCAACACTGCTTCCACATCCTTCGCTAACAGCAGGCTCTCAACACCAGGGGGCACCACTTGGTTGTCTCCTGGTCGCACGAAATACATCTCCAGTGACCGGCTGTTTGGCTGAAATGGAGTTAAGGTTGTTCAGTTAGAACTAGCACGCTGGTTGTGATGCTCAGGACGCATCTGATACTGAGGTCGCAACATTCGGTGGCAACTTATTGAGAATGTGGATCAAGTGATGTGTTCACCCCATGAGAGATCAAGTGATGTGTTCACCCCATGAGGGATCAAGTGATGTGTTCATCCCATGATGGATCAAATGATGTGTTCATCCCATGATGGATCAAGTGATGTGATCATCCCATGAGGGATCAAGTGATGTGTTCATCCCATGACGAATCAAATGATGTGTTCATCCCATGAGAGATCAAGTGATGTGTTCACCCCATGAGAGACCAAATGATGTGTGCACCCCATGAGATGTCAAGTGATGTGTTCACCCGATGATATACCAAGTGTTGTATTCACCCGATGAGAGATCAAGTGATGTGTTCACCCGATGAGAGACCAAGTACTGTGTTCACCTGATGAGAGATCAAGTGATGTGTTCACCCGATGAGAGATCAAGTGATGTGTTCACCCCACGAGAGATCGTGTGATGTGTTCACTCCATGAGAGACCAAGTGGAAAAAGAAAGAGTGTAGCACAGAAAGTATATACCAATTATCTTGGAATGGCAGCCCAGCTCACAGACTGACTGCTGTGCTACAGTCAGTGTGGATGTTAGTATCGCTGACCCTCACACTGACTCTGACTTACCTGTGGCCGGAGAATGACAACGTTGACTCGAGGAATACTCAGTAGAGCGGCCATTGTGTTCTTCAGCTTGACCAGCTGGGTGGAGGTCAAGGACCCAAGGTCACTGTCCAGTTGCTGCAAGAGACAGTCACCATAACAGCATTGTCTGCCGCAAACTCTCCTAACTCAAACTGTGTTTATTTACCTTGTAACATGACATTATATTTAAGCCAACCAACGTCATGATCTCTGCAAATTGTGTCCACATCTTGGGGTATCATCAGTCATATTTCACATTTTACATATTTCATACAGAAATTGCAGACTTTAAAAATGTATGTTAGAAGCTGTTAACTGAAAAAGATTTAATAAGATTTAACAACATTGCCACCCAGAGAATTAACTTTAGGTGGCAGGTGGACAAGGAAGCCCTTTGGCTTATCGAGAGTCCAACCCTTTTATCTATGTGTATCCCGCCCTTTTGAGGTATGTGTCAATTTTATTTTAAAACATATTCACGCTATTAGCACCCACACAATCAGCAGATAATCTGTCCTATTCATTTACAGTCCTTTGTGAAAATTAGAACTTTCTTATATCTAATCTATACTGCTCCTTTAATAATGTAACTTCATGTCCTCTAGTCCTTCTATCTTTCTTAACTAAGAAACAAATATTTCTATAAATATTTTCATAACCATTCAGTATTTTAAACACTTCTATCTGATCTCCTCTCAATCTCCTGGTCTCTAGTGTTGTTAAACCACATTCTTTTAGGTGAATTTCATAACAAAGATCCCTCAGTTCTGGTATAGTTTTAGTCGCTCTCCTCTGTACTCTTTCTAGCATATCTATGTCCTTCTTGCGATATTTTCAGACCATTTGATCAACTTGTCAAGATCATCTTGTAAATGCTGTCTATCTCCATCACTTTTAATCCTTCTAAACACTTTTGTATCATCCGCACATTTCAACACCTTGCTAGTTATTTCATCATCCAAATCGTTAATATATATTAAGAATGATATAGGTCCCAGTACTGATCCCTGTGGTACTCCACTCAATACAGGTTTACCGATTAGTGGCTTCTGTATTAACAATATAAAACAAAAAAGACAGAATTTTGTAATATTTTCAACTGATCTAACACTAAGAGGGAGCATATTCCAAAGAGTTGGTGCAGCAATAGAAAAAGTCCTAGTTCCAATGTTAGTGTTGACTCTAGGAACAAAAAGTAGGTCAGAAATAGATGATCGAAGCTGGATATGTTTTCTTACAGGAGTAAGCAGTGAATGCAAATAAGATGATTGCTTACTGAACAGTGCCTGGTATGTAATGGTACAGATCTTAAATATTATACAATATCATACAGGAAGCCAATGCAGACTTCAAAATTGGTAGAGCAACCAAAATTAGGAAATAAAGTTGAGGTTAGAAATATGTCTATACACATCTGACTTCATTTCAAATGCCATGGATAACAAAAATGTCATCAATATATCAGGATAAACTGTAGTTATACTTTAAGTTCTTACAAGTCAAGAACATAAAAAATAATTTGAAAATAACCAAGGATATTTACAGTTATGGAACAGCCAGTGTTCTTAAATTGTTCAAGAAAACAGTACATGACTTGTGTGTATGTGACTGCAGGCACACAAGAGCAAGAAGATGATTTGTTGGAATGACCTTCACATCATCAATGACCTTCAGAACACCCATCAACAGCCTACTTAATGAGGTGTATCGTTTAAGCTATTGAACCGAGCAGACTTTTTCAACCGCACAGATCAATAGAAGATCATTTAAGGTGAACCGAGAAGACAGTTGAGTGAACTGTGGATGGACTAATCCAAAGCAACATGCACTATGACAGAAATAATGTCCTTACTAAATTCAACACTGAGTGCCTTGTTGCTATAATTGTTCAAAACACGGTCTGGAGCCACTAAATGGCAACCTATGTTTACGAACAAAGGACCTGACACAGTCAAACCTTACTTTATGGTTAACAGGGCTGGAAGTTGCAACTACCTAGTTGCATTTTCCTGTATAATATCACACCTGCAACCAACTAGATAAATTGCTTAGGTTGCAATATGCAATTTAGAACTTTGCCCATTAATTACTGCCCAGACAGACAACTGACCATTTGGGCCCTTGTATTAATATATTAAAAGGTATTAGCCATCAGACAAATTGTGAATGATGATTTTTTAAACCCCTTTCTCTGCCAATGCTTACTCCCTACAGCAGCAAATATTGATAAATTGTAGTAAGTGACTGATGACTTTGGCTAAGGCTATGAGTTCATAGTCCTATGCAGGCACCCTTGTTCTGTCCACCCTTGTATCATTTGGTGATTTGGGTAACCAGCAGAAAAGGGAAACTCCTAACCAACTAGCTGTTTTTTTGTTTGTTTGAAGTTTAAACTGAAATAGCGGTTTTGTTCCTAAATATTTGACTACAGGAGCGCAGTGCACCTGGCTTAACTTCGGGGCCTGCTTAAGACAGTCACAAATTATTTTCGTAATGTTCAGCGAAGTACAGAAAATGAATTGTGGAAACATGGCCACCTTGCTCTTCAGGTCACTTTGGCCCAGTTCCTAGGGTGATCCCCCTAATATGGCCACCATGCTCTTCAGGTCAAATTGGCCCAGTTCCTAGGGTGATCCCCCTAATATGGCCACCTTGCTCTTCATGTCACTTTGGCCCAGTTCCTAGGGTGACCTCCCTAATATGGCCACCTTGCTCTTCATGTCACTTTGGCCCAGTTCCTTGGGTGATCCCCCTAATATGGCCACCTTGCTCTTCATGTCACTTTGGCCCAGTTCTTTGGGTGATCCCCTAATATGGCCACCTTGCTCTTCATGTCACTTTGGCCCAGTTCCTTGGGTGATCCCCCTAATATGGCCACCTTGCTCTTCATGTCACTTTGGCCCAGTTCCTTGGGTGATCCCCCTAATATGGCCACCTTGCTCTTCATGTCACTTTGGCCCAGTTCCTGGGGTGATCCCCCTAATATGGCCACCTTGCTCTTCATGTCACTTTGGCCCAGTTCCTAGGGTGATCCCCCTAATATGGCCACCTTGCTCTTCATGTCACTTTAGCCCAGTTCCTTGGGTGATCCCCCTAATATGGCCACCTTGCTCTTCATGTCACTTTGGCCCAGTTCCTTGGGTGATCCCCCTAATATGGCCACCTTGCTCTTCAGGTCACTTTGGCCCAGTTCCTTGGGTGATCCCCCTAATATGGCCACCTTGCTCTTCAGGTCACTTTGGCCCAGTTCCTTGGGTGATCCCCCTAGTATGGCCACCTTGCTCTTCAGGTCACTTTGGCCCAGTTCCTTGGGTGATCCCCCTAATATGGCCACCTTGCTCTTCCTGTCACTTTGGCCCAGTTCCTAGGGTGACCCCTCTTAATATGGCCACCTTGCACTTCAGGTCACTTTGGCCCAGTTCCTAGGGTGACCCCTCTTAATATGGCTACCTTGCTCTTCAGCTCACTTTGGCCCAGTTCCTAGGGTGGTCCCCCTAATTTGGTCATCTTGTTAATCAGGTCACTGGCCCAGTCCCTAGGGTGGCTCCCCTGTTGAGTGTACAGAGCTGTGTTCCAACTTCCACCCAGTTAGACAAACAGACTGAGAAACAGACAGACACAGATCCGAAATAGAGAAGATTCTTGGAAGTCAGAAATGGCAGTACGACCCGTCTACCATTGACAACCCAACAAACACGTCACATCGGAAACACTGAACAAATGTCTGCCTAAGACATCTCTAATAAATCAGCAAGCTTCCTGTACCTACCAGCTCCGACTGTCTGGCAAGATGCCAACTACACAACCAGCAGAGCTAAAAATCAACTGAAGCCCTAGTAGCAACCCATTGCCATATAATATCACTGGTTCTACCTTCTATGACTAATATTTCGCAGTAACACAGCTGTATAAGTATTGGCTTGACAGCCGCAAGAAAGTGATCACATTTACATGTGTTGTATCAGCAAAATATCACGGCTCACATCTGGGTACAAAGGTCTGGAACAACGCAACCTAATGGCAAAATATAATTTGTTTAAAAGATAAATTCCTGGACTTATATAGTGCGGTATCCAGTCCGTACAGGTGTTCTTTTATACACGTTACCGGCAACTTACCCCCGGCAGATCTGTTCATTCGACTACCATCTGTACTTCTTTGGGAAGCATTCAGCCATGCCGCAATTACTGTAAAAGTTTATAACTACTACTCATTTATGCAGCTGAGTCAAACTAAGGCAATGTGGAGTGAACAAAATTATACAAATGTTTTTAAACCCAAATTCTGTCAAGTGAGACTTCTATGTTCTGCTACGTACTCTACCGCAAATGTAGTAAAATGCATTCAATTATGTTGTTAACCAAAAATCCATTACAAATTAATTTCAAAATACGTGTTGGAGCTGTATTTGCATAACAAACATGCCTAATGCAGTCTATTAATTCCAATACTTCCGCCACCCCCCAGGGAACCAGCCTGTGTGGGCTGTGATCAGCTGATGCATACATTTAATCTGACGATCAATACACTACAACAAGAAGGTACTAGAGAAAGAGGTAGGCTAAGCCATTACATTATTGCTTCTACCTGACATAAGTGTTTAGTATAAGTATGTACCTTTACGATATTCACAAATGTTGATTTAGCTCACATGACTTTTAAGATTTTGATATACTACAAAAGTACAAATCTTCAATACTCGATAAACCGAATCTAATCGCGGTCTATCCCCTAGGTCATGTCATCATTGAACTATGACAGAAGTAGGCCAGTGTTCCGGAGACAATCACACTTCGAGGTCATGTGACCACAGAGAACAGAATGATTGCAGCGAGATCAATAGTGCTGAAAGAGTGCTTCAGTCAGCCACTGTTTGGTAACACTCACAGGCACCTTTTTACTATTAGGCCGTTGTCATGGATACGACTCCGAGCTGTCATTTTTGAGTGCAATCCGACCTGGTTGGATGTTCCTAGCAATCTTGTTAGTGTAACAGTGATTGGGGACCAGTGCAGCGCACCAGGGAGGGGATAGTGAGAGCACCATTAAACACAGCCGCGTAGTGGAACTAGTGCAGTCGACATAAACATACGAAAATAACACATGATGTGTGTGCATACATGCGTGCATGCGTATGTGTGCATGTGTGTGTGTGTGTGTGTCTGATGGTGCATAATGACTCATGCATAGTCAAACTGACTATCCAGCCATGGGTAGAAGTAGAGCTTACAGTTAAAAATGAATCACCTTCAAATTATAAACTAACTATAACTGGACCTTTATTACTGAAATCTGTAAAGATCTGCACATTATAATTAATTTTACCATTAATATAATTTGAAATATTTGGAATTATATAACTCAAAAGAAAAATTTTAATTCCCATCATGCCATACGTATTTCTATTTAATTAAAGGCAGTCATTAAACACATTTCAACTATTAATAGATATTGTGAAGAGAAACCACTTACAATAGAAACTGCACTCATAAAGTATTATGGATTTTTTACTGTTCTCCAATTAATGCTTACAAAAAAAATTGGTAACTGATCCCATAAGCTGCCAATATTAATAGCAAACTCATTATCCTAACATGCAGAGTTAATAAATATGACAGCCAGAGGTGACACTAGACCACTGGAGTTCATCATAAGACCAGGTTGTGTTACTGATGTAGTCAGGATCACATTACTCACAGAATCCATTGATTGATGCATAACACCTTCTCATCCACTGGAAAGGTTGGAGTGTAGAGTGCAGACACAGAGCAGAAAGGGTTAATGCACACAGACAGAGAGGAGAGGGTTAATGAACACATACGCGGACAGGGTTAATGCATGCAGACACAGAGGAGATGGTTAATGCACAGATGAGAGGGTTAATGCACAGACTCAGAGGGTTAATGCACACATACACAGAAAGGGAAGGGTTAATGCACACATAAAGGATTAATACACAGACACAGTGAGGAGATGGTTAATGAACAGACAAAGGAGAGGGTTAATGCACAGACTCAGAGGGGAGATGGTTAATGCACACACAGAGGTGAGGGTTAGTGCCAATAGACACAGAGAGGAGATAGTTAATGCACAAACAGAGGAGAGGGTTAATGCACACAGACTCAGAGGGGAGAGGGAAAATGCACAGACACAGAGAGGGAAGGGTTAATGCACATAGAGGATTAATACAGACACAGAGAGGGTTAATGCACACAGACAGAGAGGAGATGGTTAATACACAAACAGAGGAGAGGGTTAATGCACACATACTCAGCGGGGAGAGGGTTAATACACAGAGGGAGGGGTTAATGCACACACACACACACACACACACACACAGAGAGAGGGTTAATACACAGAGGGAGGGGTTAATGCACATGCACACACACACACAGAGGGTTAATACACAGACACAGAGAGATGGTTAATGCACAGAGGAGAGGGTTAATACACACAAACTCAGAGGGGAGAGGGTTAATGCACACAGAAACAGAAAGGGAGGGTTATTGTACAGAGAGAGAGAGAGAGGGTTAATACACAAACACAGAGAGGAGAGGGTTAACCCTGGAGTCTGACCAACAGACGAGACCTTTACGCATTATTATTACTAGCATTTCTATAGCACCATATCTCCGGGACCAGCCCGTTCATAGGCGCGTACACACATTATAACACGTACATGGAAACAAATATAAAAATATATATGTATAAAGATGCCTGTAAATATATATTAAGATTTACAAGATTGTATATATAATGTAACTAAAATACATGACATATTTACACAAATATTAATATAATTAGGTAAAAGAATATACATTATAATATATAAAATTGTACTAAAAGATAAATAATAAAAAATTAATTAAAATATATTATATAATAAAAATAAATTAAGTGATTAAATACAGTGTCTATTTGACGAATATTTATTGGCAGAGCGTGCCAGAGCGTAGGTCCAGACAGAGAAAGCTCGTCTGCCACAGCCCTCTAAGTTCTAGCGCAGGACTACGAGCAGATGTAGATCAGCAGATCGGAGGTTGTGGGTGGGCGTATACGGCAGTGTTTCCTCCAGCAGGGTAAAAGGGTACAATTACGTACCCAAAAATAATTTGAGGGTACAGATACGTACCGAAATTAAATCCAGATTTTAAAATGTTGTTTAATATTCTGTGCAATGAAACTCATACATGATGACGTTTTTAAAGGTGAAGAATGAGCGAAGAAAAAGCGTGCCTACACGTTTATGCTAGCTATTCTGTGATTGGCTAAACGTGGTATTCACTGCAGGATTGAAGCCTTCACCTCAGGATAGAACATGGCGTACTGGTATACTGGTAGGCTTAGTGTAAAGAATACGGCGTGCTGTCATGGCTGTACATTTTTCACAATGTTTTCGAGTATTCATTGTTTCTTGGTGAAGAAAAATAATGCAACAAGATACCATACTACAGTTTACAATAAGATCTTGGATATACGCTGGAGCAAGACCATGTAGAGCCGTGAAAACAAGGACCAGCAGTTTGTACTGGATACGCCAGCAAACTGGAAGCCAGTGCAGTTCGACCAGCACAGGTGTTACTGTAGTCCAGCCACGATGTCACCAGGGCGTGGACTAGTGTCACACACATCAGTAGTCAGACCATGTCTTATTTTTGAAATTGCATAGAGGTGGTGGTACGCTGACTTGGACATCCTGACACGTGTGACGACATTGTTAGTTCACAGTCGATTGTAATCCTGATGTTGCGGATGGTCGGTGACGGAACAATGTTACATCCGCATATACTAACACACGAAACGTCGACTTGGACATCCCTGACACGTGTGACGACATTGTTAGTTCACAGTCGATTGTAATCCTGATGTTGCGGATGGTCGGTGACGGAACAATGTTACATCCGCATATACTAACACACGAAACGTCGACTTGGACATCCCTGACACGTGTGACGACATTGTTAGTTCACAGTCGATTGTAATCCTGATGTTGCGGATGGTCGGTGACGGAACAATGTTACATCCGCATATACTAACACACGAAACGTCGACTTGGACATCCCTGACACGTGTGACGACATTGTTAGTTCACAGTCGATTGTAATCCTGATGTTGCGGATGGTCGGTGACGGAACAATGTTACATCCGCATATACTAACACACGAAACGTCATGTAGGTGTTTACGATTTGGTGCCGTGATGATAATAGCCTCAGTCTTGTTTTCATTCAGCAGTAGATTGTGGTCTGACATCCACTGCTTTGCTTCTTCGATGCATCGGTCGATGCGGTCAATCGCAGCAGCGACTTCTCCATCCCTTGTTCCACTCAGGTCAACATACAGTTGGGAGTCATCTGCATAAAGATGGTACTGCAGCTGGTGCCTTCTGAAGATAGCACCCAATGGCAGAGTGTAGATGGAGAAGAGGATTCGGCCCAGCACAGACCTTTGTGGGATGCCAGACTCGAGCAATGTTCTACGCGAGTTGTGGCTACAAATGCATACTGACTGAGTCCAGTTCGACAGGTATGACTCCAGCCATCAAAGGCATTGCACTGAAATGGGCCAAAGTGACCTGAATAACAAGATGACCATATTAGGGGGATCACCCCAGGGACTGGGTCAAAGTGACCTGACAAGCAAGATGACCATATTTGGAGATCTTTCAGTGCAATGCCTTCAAATCTTATGTGGCATAGTTGGTTGATTAACATCGAATGGTCAACAGTATCAAACACAGCACTCAAGTAGCACTGCCTTGACACCTTTCCTTTTGTCAAGGGAAAGGAGACAGTGCTGTCTCAGTGCTGTCATGTTGTAGGTATGCACTTTGGAAAATTTCCATCAAATTCTTGTTGTCTAGATGCTGGTGAAGTTGGACTGCCACTTGGTGCTACGCGTGATGAGTCAGTGCATGAATTATTGACAGCTCGGCAATGCCAGAAAGCTGTAATTATTTTTTCGTTCAGTCAGTAATCCATCTTCCCATTTACACTGATTTTCAGGAATATAGGCTTCCTATCAGTAATAGTTCAGAACCGTGTCAGATATTGTCACGAAAAGAACACCACTGTCAGTAATACTTTAATACTGTGACAATGACGATAGTTGCACCCAGAACAAAATTGTCTCTAATAAACTATGACTCCGTATGCGGTGTTTTGAAGCGTTCAGTTAACAAGGTAAGTTAGATATTCATAACCAGCATTGATGGAAATCAAACGTGAAGAAGCGTAACTGTAATGTCAATGAGTCTATACACATTGTAATTATGATTTTAGGTAAATTTCAAAAACAGCATGCTGACTACAAAAACATGACAAATTATAACACGTCACGTCATTGTCTATTTGTGGTGTCATTAGGATTAATATTAGTAGCCGGTATACCTAGGGCCAGGCTATAGACTACACAGTATAGTAGCTTGACTAGATCAAAGACAAACACAAAGTCATGCCGGGGGACGGCAAAACCATTACGTTATGCTAGTCATCGACATCGTGTAGTCTACTCAACTCTAATATATAAGCCTATCCCTATACTACAGGCTGTAAATGATAGACTAAACTCAATAAATACTCCAACTTAGTCTTAGTACAGTCAGTTGGCCTAACACTACAAGTACAACACCCACTACTCTGTCACTAGTACTAGTCTAACGACGTAGTCAGTACCTGCAAATATCCCGGCCACCAGTGACCATGTGAAATAGGAAAATAAATGTCGCGTATCCGGCAGTATGTAAAGCCGACCCCCTTCTTTAAACTTGATAATACGGGCCATGTCTGCGTGCATGCTGTTATAAACGTTTGCAGCACACGGTTCTTCTTGGCTGGTGGTGCCGGTTCGATCCCCGCAATCATTCCGTGCCGCGTGAGTCGTGACTTCGTCTTGTTTGAGCGCCATGAGCGCGGAAATGTGAAATTATTGTAACGATGTTTCGTATTGGTCAGATTACGATCAGATGAAGCGAATGAAAAACCATGTCACAACAAGCAGTGTTTATATGCTGCCACCTGTTGAATGAAGTGAAGCTACATTTGAGGAGCACAGAAGTGATTGACAATCATTGTGACAATGAAAGAATCCGTAATATTTTCATCCCTCACCGTAATACCGTAATTTGAGGTGTATTTCCAGAATGATTCCGGACAATCCGGAATAGCAGGCAGGGCTATAGAGAGGTTCCACTGTACTGCACACAATTGTACTATTTATTATTAGACTCCCAGTGCCAAAGGTGACCTTAATAGAGAGGTTCCACTGTACTGCACGCAATTTCACTATTTATTATTAGACTCCCAGTGCCAAAGGTGACCTTAATAGAGAGGTTCCACTGTACTGCACACAATTGCACTATTTATTATTAGACTCCAATGCCAAAGGTGACCTTAATAGAGAGGTTCCACTGTACTGCACACAATTGTACTATTTATTATTAGACTCCCAGTGCCAAAGGTTACCTTGATAGAGAGGTTCCACTGTACTGCACACAATTGTACTATTTATTATTAGACTCCCAGTGCCAAAGGTTACCTTGATAGAGAGGTTCCACTGTACTGCACACAATTGCACTATTTATTATTAGACTCCCAGTGCCAAAGGTTACCTTGATAGAGAGGTTCCACTGTACTGCACACAATTGTACTATTTATTATTAGACTCCCAGTGCCAAAGGTTACCTTGATAGAGAGGTTCCACTGTACTGCACACAATTGCACTATTTATTATTAGACTCCCAGTGCCAAAGGTTACCTTGATAGAGAGGTTCCACTGTACTGCACACAATTGCACTATTTATTATTAGACTCCCAGTGCCAAAGGTTACCTTGATAGAGAGGTTCCACTGTACTGCACACAATTGCACTATTTATTATTAGACTCCCAGTGCCAAAGGTTACCTTGATAGAGAGGTTCCACTGTACTGCACACAATTGCACTATTTATTATTAGACTCCCAGTGCCAAAGGTGACCTCAATAGAGAGGGTCCACTGTACTGCACACAATTGCACTATTTATTATTAGACTCCCAGTGCCAAAGGTGACCTTGATAGAGAGGTTCCACTGTACTGCACGCAATTGCACTATTTATTATTAGACTCCCAGTGCCAAAGGTGACCTTGATAGAGAGGTTCCACTGTACTGCACACAATTGCACTATTTATTATTAGACTCCCAGTGCCAAAGGTGATCTCAATAGAGAGGTTCCACTGTACTGCACACAATTGCACTATTTATTATTAGACTCCCAGTGCCAAAGGTGATCTCAATAGAGAGGTTCCACTGTACTGCACACAATTGCACTATTTATTATTAGACTCCCAGTGTCAAAGGTTACCTTGATAGAGAGGTTCCACTGTACTGCACACAATTGCACTATTTATTATTAGACTCCCAGTGCCAAAGGTGACCTCAAAAGAGAGGTTCCACTGTACTGCACACAATTGTACTATTTATTATTAGACTCCCAGTGCCAAAGGTGACCTTAATAGAGAGGTTCCACTGTACTGCACACAATTGCACTATTTATTATTAGAATCCCAGTGCCAAAGGTGACCTTAATAGAGAGGTTCCACTGTACTGCACACAATTGTACTATTTATTATTAGACTCCCAGTGCCAAAGGTGACCTTAATAGAGAGGTTCCACTGTACTGCACACAATTGTATGATTTATTATTAGACTCCCAGTGCCAAAGGTTACCTTAGTAGAGAGGTTCCATTGTACTGGACACAATTGTACTATTTATTAGACTCCCAGTATCAAAGGTGACCTTAATAGAGAGGTTCCACTGTACTGCACACAATTGTATTATTTATTAGACTCCCAGTGCCAAAGGTGACTTTAATAGAGAGGTTCCACTGCACTGCACACAATTATACTATTTATTAGACTCCCAGTGCCAAAGGTGACCTTAATAGAGAGGTTCCACTGTGTTTATACTATGGAATATGTAACATGACTAGTTAGTCAATTCATTACTTTGAGCCATCAGTTATTATAGTCAATACGGCAGCTAGTCCATGTTTAGATGTCCTACACGAAGGTCCTTCATGACGGCTGCACCAGGCATAATGACACGGCACTGACAACGACCCACTGACACGAAGTAGAGTTCTTTGTTCCTGGTCGCTTCTCCGTCGTTTAATGCTGGATCAATACTCAGTAAATGTAGCACTACTTGTTATCCACGACACGGCATAAACTCAACGAATCCTTGAGTTCTCACAGAGCCGAATGCGTGGGAGTTGCAAGAGCAACGAATCCACTTCAAACAGGCTGGTTTATAAGCTCAAGTTGCACTGTGTTGTGATGTGTTAATAAGGTTTTGGGACCATACCTAACCATTTCCATTAATCACAGCATCAGTTTTGTCCTGATAATACACCGATTTCAGTACTACTAAACTGAGATATGTCTTGCTATAATAAAGCCCCCCCCCCATCTATGAACACAGAGTAGACATGATCAGGTCTATTACACATTTATGTTACTGGCAGCTGATACTTTATTTATATCAACATCAAACAATTCATTTGAAGTAATTCTGGGAATGCAATTAAGATTGTTTTGTTATTTTACTGGCAGTGGTTATTTTCATTATTTATAAACATCCAACAATACGAAGCAATAACATGAAATTAATTAAAATTGCAAGTAGATGCCCCGTGAGATTTGTTGAGAACTTGATACTTGAAGTCTCACACCCCTGTGGGTCTGCCATTGACACATGAAATAAGCCGCATACCAATACTGTAAGTAGTGAGGTTTAATATTTGTCAACAAATGGTCTATGGTCATGTATGAATTTAAACAAGACCCAGATAGTAACAGTGGCCATCTGCAATACCGGGCCATAGATTCGGGGTGCGAGCATTAAAACATAAAAGTGCACGAAAAAGCCTAAAAGATGTTGTCTTAGTAAAGCTTGGAGCCTTCATAGATCTAAAATGTGCATAACACCAAGAAATGTTTTCACTTGCTTTATTTAAATGTTTTGTTCTCGGATCATGTGACACGGCCGGCGTCCACTGAACATCATTTACTTACGCTGATGAAATTTGAGGATTGGTGGAAACTGTAACTTATGCAATTTCAAACTGTAAATTATTCATACAACGGCAAAGATAGAGTAAACAAAATTAGTCTCTTACTGTTTAATGTAACATTTGTAGCTTCCTTACTAGGACCGGAAACATCTTTATTCAACAGATAACAAATACATATAATGTTCACCATTTTCATAAACAAGAAACATCTGCCAGGAGACCTCACCAAGGCTTACAAGTATGCCGCTAATGTGAGAGCCACCCACTCACTGGTTTTTCTACGGAACTAAGACTGTCTACTACTCCTCACTGTGGTAAACAAACCATATTTATACTCAACTTAATGCACTTTCTTATCAATCATTGGTGTTATGTACTATACATCGGTGTTAGATACTATGCACTGGTGTTACATACTATGCACTGGTGTTACATACTATGCACTGGTGTTACATACTATGCACTGGTGTTACATACTATGCACTGGTGTTACATACTATGCACTGGTGTTACATACTATGCACTGACTGGTGTTAGATACTATGCATTGCTGTTATATACTATGCATTGCTGTTATATATTATGCATTGCTGTTAGATACTATGCATTGCTGTTATATACTATGCATTGCTGTTAGATACTATGCATTGCTGTTATATACTATGCATTGCTGTTATATACTATGCATTGCTGTTATATGCTATGCATTGCTGTTATATACTATGTGTGCAATTGTGTATAAAATGTTGTGGAAACTTAGAATAAAGATGAAAAATGAATCAAATATATAAGACCCATTGCACAACACTAATTAAAATGACATATAAGATGCCAAATAATGTTTATAATTGAGGACATTCGCCTTACAAAAAAATCACATTTATATCATCACTGCGCAGTGGGGAAATATTTATTTTGGGTTGTCCCTAATGTGGTATAAAACAAGTCTGGGGAGATCAATGAATCATGAGATGATATTTCATCTGATGCTGGAGTTTTGTTTTTATGGGTCCCGTAAATAATACCTTAAAAATGGTGTTAGCTGCATGTGACTCATTCTTATCCTATCTGCAGCGTCACTTGGCGGCAGGGATGACTGGTCTGGAGGGCACATGACGTTACCCACTGGGGGGGGGTACAGGGGGTAGGAACTTCCTACTTCCAACTGGAGAAAACATAATTTTTCAAAAAATATCAGGAATTGTTTAAAACAAAATGGATTCTGCTTAATTTAGTTCATATCTGTATTTATTATCATTATTAATGAATATTCATTATGTAAAATCAATAAATGTTCTGTTTTTAGAGGGCCGTGAGCAGGTTAAAAGGTCAATATTCGGTAGGTGGCAGCACTGATTGTGTACAATTAGTAGTTACAATTAAAATTGTGTATATTTTTTAATAATGATGTACACTTGTAAATGTTACCCTCCCAATGCAACTTGTAAGCGTGTTATCAATATCAGCCTAAAATAAACAAGCCTAGCTGGTTCCTAGCGCAGTAGAGATCACCCATTAAACACCAACAAAAAAACGACCAAGAGCCTGAGGTTGCCTATAAACACGTCCAGGGCTAAGTGTGACTGAATCATCCAGAGAGAAGCAAGGGAACAGGCTGGTGATCAGACAGGTAGTGCAGAGGGAAAGAAGGCCAGTGATTGAAACAAGAAAGGTCCTCTGGTGAGACTAGGTAGTACTCCAATAGCTGCTTCAGAGAGAAGGGTGATTTCAACAAACAACACCTTCTACCTTGTATTTCTGTGACACCCCCAGTACTAGTATTTAATGCTCAAAACACTTGAAGGAATGTCACTGATAGCAAGTCCTCACAGACTCCCTGGGGCACAATCCTAACTCCCTGGGACACAGTCCTGACTCGATGGGATCCAGTCCTAACTGATTCTCTTGGACACAGTCCTAACAGATACCCTGGGAAACAGTCCTGACTCGATGGGATCCAGTCCTAACTGATTCTCTTGGACACAGTCCTAACTGACTCCCTGGGAAACAGTTGTAACTGACTCCCTGGGACACAGTCCTGACTCGATGGGACACAGTCCTAACTGACACTCTGGGTCACAGTCCTAACAGACTCCCTAAGACAGAGTCCTAACAGATTCCCTGGGACACAGTCCTGACTCCCTGGGATCCAGTCCTAACTGATTCTCTTGGACACAGTCCTAACTGACTCCCTGGGAAACAGTTGTAACTGACTCCCTGGGACACAGTCCTGACTCGATGGGACACAGTCCTAACTGACACTCTGGGTCACAGTCCTAACAGACTCCCTAAGACAGAGTCCTAACAGATTCCCTGGGACACAGTCCTGACTCCCTGGGATCCAGTCCTAACTGATTCTCTTGGACACAGTCCTAACTGACTCCCTGGGAAACAGTTGTAACTGACTACCTGGGACACAGTCCTAACTCCCTAAGACACAGTCCTGACTGACTCCCAGGGACATAGTCCTGACTGACTTCCGGGACACAGTCCTGACTGACTCCCGGGACACAGTCCTGACTGACTCCCGGGACACAGTCCTGACTGACTCCCGGGACACAGTCCTAACTGACTCCTTGGGACACTGTCCTAACTAATTCCCTGGGACATAGTCCTAACTAAATCCCTTGGGCACAGCCCTAACTGACTCACTGGGACACAGTCCTAACAGACTCCCTGGGACAGTCCTAACTGACTTCCTGGGACACAGTCCTAACTGACTCCCTGGGACACAGTCCTAACTGATACCCTGGGACACAGACCTAACTGGGAATCAGTCCTAACTAACTCCCTGACAAACACTGATCAGAAAAAACACATGCCTGGTCCGCAGAGCCTCAACCAGAGACCCGTCCACATGTCATTTGGACGGGTAAAATTCGAAAATCGTATTTTTGGACGGGTTACAATTGATTGTGGACGGGTCCGCCAGGCTGGCCCTTCCATATCCATCCAAGTCGTATTTCGTGCTGACTAGCCATGTAATTTTATGACGTCATTGAAACTGCCACGAAGCCAGTTATAAAATCTACTGAGATTGGTTTTGAAAATCTACCACCTGGATCGCCTGGCCAGCTGCCCGACATACGCCAGAAACCAATTAAGGCCTCGACTTGCTAGGGTAATTGTCACCTAACCACTAGCAGTGGTTGCTTGAAAAGCAGGCAACACTTGCGTAGACCAAATAATCAGGGTGGGGAGATACAATAAGCACTCGTCGATTACGACGAGACTCGATTGGATAGTTTAGTGAACTGATTGGGTGATGTTATGCAGGCACCAACTGTATTATTAGTGCCTAGGAAGAACTCTCTTTCCTTTCCCAAACTATTTCCTAGACCTAATTGTAACCGCATCAAAGGCACCGGCAACCTAACAGACAACAGTGACTATCACAATAACTAACTAGCATTACCACAGCAGCGACTGCGGCTGTTGGATCTGGCCAGATCTGGTGCAAAATTCTGACAAACCACCTGTCACGCAGCCCTTACATCATTCAGTCCGCGTTAAATGATACATATCTAATATCACTGGAATGACAATATAACATTCTTTACAATAGTATACAATTTTTAGAAGTAGTACTTTATTTGACGAACTTGTCGTGCGTGATTTAGTAACTTCCTGGATTCCCAGGCACCGTGAACAGGCTGGGCTTGTCACTGGATCTACTTCAGAGAAAGGTTTTATTGGTAATCTTGTGGACAGAGGAGCGGGGCGGGATACGACGGGGGGTGCATCGGAGGAGGGGGGATCATTACGGAAATTGTTTTTGTCAGGTATGCAGCCAACTGTTGATGTTACACGAAATTGATGCCGTCAGAGAAATGAAAGTTACAATCAGTTGAAGTGTAAACATTTTACCTGTTATTGCCCAATATACAACTTTGTGCATCACCGATGACATTTGTCAGTTTTGCACTGTTCAAATTATGTATGTTGTGTGATAATTGAACATGATTTACAAGTGCGGAAACTAGATTTTGTTTGACAATGTTGCATCCTTTTTGAACATGATTGCGATAATCAGCCTGCAGTGGAGCCTGCAAGCTGCACGTGTGGCTACTATGCTAGATTTGGTTACGGCTGTACTACTTTTAGCGCGTTGTCATTGCGAGTCCTGCTCGTCGCGCGTTGTTTGGTCGCCCCGTTGGGTGGTTTAAGGCATGGAGCTACGCTTGCTAATTAAATTATTGGTTTGACTGATTTATAGCAACATGAATACAAAATGTTTTAATTAATAACTGTAACTTATTACTTAGACTTTTGTGGCAATTAAATGTGTTCTAATGAAACAACTTATATGTGCTATATTGTAAGTGGCATTAAAATGTAAAATCATATGCTTTGAACAAAAATATATATATACAAATTAGGAATTCTCATTCAATATTCAATATGTTTGATTGTGCTAAATGAAAGACACAAATATAATTAACTGTTTTATCAAGGGTACACTTACATTTAAATTAATTTATACATGGTTGTGTACATAGGTCATTCCAAATATTCACAGTACTACACACTATAAATTATGATTACATTATGTGCTGTATTAAAAACAACTTAAATCAGTCAGTGAATTTCTGTTGGTGCTGCTAGCTCAGTTGGTAGACCCGTTGGTTTCTTGCCATTTATTTTACAAGTGGGTGACGGCATGCAAACCATTGATTTTCTTTACACCTTTTTTTTTAATGTTTTCACGAAGTAATATAAACCAAATCATTTAGTACACCGGTACTACGATGCACTATTTGTAAATATTTTTTTTATTTTTGTAGTAATTATTTATTCGCCACAAAAATGAAACTATGGTCATTATATATAACGATGTTTCTAAATTTTATTTATCCAGACAGATCACAATCTGTTTTCACATATATAATTACAATATATTACCGTACAATATATTTACAATTAATAAATTATATATCCATTACACTATATTTGTTTGGATAAATAACATTTAAACATCGTTATATAATTATAATATTTTCATTTTTGTGGCGAATAAATAATTACTACAAAAATAAAAATTATTTACAAACAGTGCATTATAATATAAAATGATTTGGTTTGTATTACTTTGTGAAAACATAAACAAAAAAGTGTAAAGAAAATCAATGGTTTGCATGCTGTCAGGATTGAACCAGCGTCGCCCGATTGTAAAATAAATGACAAGAAACCAACGTGCCGACCCACTGAGCTAGCGGCACCAGCGGAAACTCTCTGACTGATTTAAGTTGTTATGATAACATATATATGATTGTACAACTCCTTCATATATCAATATTCTAGTGATAGTATGAGATTATACACGTTACTTACTGTAGATAGATACAATATATGTGATACAATATGGATACAATATATGCTATGTATGTCTATTGCTGTAGATTATCTCCCGTTGTATATATAATATAATTATTCTGAAAACGAGCCCAAGCTCGGCAAAACCTAGTCGACTTGTAGGCCCATTCGCATTCGTTGTTTTGAATAAAATTTGATTCATGTGGAACCGTAAGATAACTGCTTGTTCCTCTACGATGACTAGTGTTTGTATTACGTTGGAATATTGCACAATAACTCATTCTGACGCTCATTTCGACCCAACAGCTATACTTGTAAACATGCTCTGAATGCATGGAAAGGGTCGGCCTGATGCGAGTTTGAGTCATAAGTGATGTCACATCTTGGCATCCCGAAAAGCGCGCCAAAAATATGCATATTCAAAAATGTCTGGATGCACAGCATAAAATGTGGAATTTCTAAATCATTTAATTGTTTTGATTTTTTTTGGCTTGGTGGCTTGGTGGACGTGGAAAATAGATAGCAGGATGTAATATAACATGATTTCAAGCACTAAGTGTTTTTATTCCCTTTAATGTTTTAAATAATCAGTTATGGTCAAAGTAAGATATATTGTAATGGGACTGAGACATAGTATTTAGTTGTATGAGAGAGGACCTATGCAAAATAGTTTAGTTATCTTAGTATTAATTTAGAAAACAAAAATATTAAATCTTAATTTAAAAATTATACAAAATAATGGACATAATTTAATATTCTATACATGTAATCTATAATTGAACCCAACCTAGGCAGAGGTATAATATTGGTAAATAGTAATATCTTACCAGAACAAGGATGAACTTTGATGGAACAGGTCTTTGTTCAGTCCAATGTTGGCTGTCCGGGTCGTCAAAAGGGGATGCTTCAAACTTAGGCTTTGCCTTCTTTTTAATGTTCCAAATGGTAATCTGTCTCTGTGTTTTCGAGTCGTGCAGAAAATGGTTTGTATCGCCGCCATCTATCCCTATCATATGCCCCGCATGACGACTTTGGGAGGATTCGCGCCGGTAGGCATCACGAAAGTCATATTTGGCAAGATTTGGTATATTCCACGTTCGCCAGGGTGTGACATCGACGGCGGGTTTATGGCGGCTCGTATCGGCGCCGTCGTTCACGTGGACCGCAAGGCCTACAAAACGCAAAGGATAAGCATAACAGTGGCACATCGTGATTCAGGGTAGCATAGCTTCATCTGCCAACTGTCGCCAACTACCTACCGAGCTGTCTTTGGTTGATACTTGCGAGGAGGACGAAAATGACGACAAAATACTCGGCCCACCCCCATATTCCTCCACACATCATGTTGACATTTGCGGTTTGTGATTCCGCAGCTCGACTATCGTTGTACACGTACCAAAGCCCGTAAAATATAGTTCATTTTTGTATTACCGTAATATATGATGTGTATGGAATATGTCTTTCATATGTATACTGTCTCCAACATTAAATGATCTGGTAACTATTGTATAAAATATGAAGCATTTCCAGTTGCAGTAAAAAAGTGTAAACATGCGGATGAATTCCGATATTGGAT
Source organism: Escarpia spicata (assembly GCA_963995525.1). Lineage (NCBI taxonomy): Eukaryota > Metazoa > Annelida > Polychaeta > Sabellida > Siboglinidae > Escarpia > Escarpia spicata. Next base: position 49,141,997 of record OZ023212.1, read on the forward strand.
CTCATGAGTGTAAACATTCTAACAAGCGCGCACTAAACACGGGCTGAAGTATATCATCCGCCTCGTGTGACCTGTCAGTGCATTCGTAATGTGAGTTAGCGAATATACAATTAAATTATCCGTGTTATATGTTTATTCTCAGTGGTCATATGCCTGCTAGACAGTCGGCTAGTTTGCCGGCAATAAATTCATTCATGCAAAATGAACAAATGAGCTCTAGATTCTCAAGTCGCTGTGAGCATGCGTCAGATAATTTTGGTACCCCCTATGCAACGTCAACTCACAGCCATGGCTCAATAGAAATAGTGACTGTATTTTGTTCAAGCTTCCACAATTGTATTAATCCCTTGCAACACTTTATAGGTGTGCTTTAAATGTTACTGGTTGTAGATAAAGCAAGTTAGTTTTGTTTGACAGATTATGGTACTAGATTTCTGTCATAAATTTGTTTTTTCCCAGTTAGCATATTCACATACTCTTGTTGCACCACCCATGGCATGATTGTGTAATTATCAGTTTTGGGACAATATGAAAGATGAGACAGTTTGCCTGAATGTATTCTATATCATTACAAACTTATTTTGAGTACTTAATTTACAGACAGTTCTCTGTAAAATATATATGCAGAAATTTAACTTTTATGATATATTTAGTAATTTCTTAGCAGTGCTCAGTTAAAATCACACAAGCAACACCCCAGCATCAATTCCGGACTGTATCTCAAAATGATTGTTGGTGCAGTGAGACTTATTTGGTGCCTTGGTCGTAGTTCATGGCACATGTTTAACTCGAGTAAATATAATTTAAAACAAACGTTTTCCATAACGTTCAGTTAAATAATTGTATGTATCATGATTTAGTATATCATTACATGCTATGTAAATCTGTCTTCTTTCTTGTAGATGTCTCTCAGCATACATATCTTGCACATAAAGACATCAGTAATTGCCAGTTTGCTACCATGAGTGATGGCGGTGAACAACCAAGATCTCTCCAGTCAGAACTCGTCTCTTACATTAGGTTCATCAATCGCACACAACAAACTGTTGATGTGTTTTGGATTGATTATGTTGGAGATAGGGTGAAGTACACAACCCTGCAGCCAGGGGGTCAGTTTGCGATCGACACTTTTGTGACACATCCTTGGATATTCCGGGACGCAGTAACGGGCTACCCACTACGGGTGGAGGGGCATGAGGTGTTCTATCCACGACCGTGGAACCCTGAGCACAGCCGACAGTGTGAAAACATCTTCATTGATCTTTCAGGTATCCTTCTTTCCTTTGCTGTTAAAAAATAGCAGTCATTATTTACCAAGACTCAATTAAGAGACAGGAACCGAAAGAATTGGGGGGTGACATCTTGATTTTTAATGTTGTCCACTCATAATACCTGTGCACTTGAATGTCATTCTAATTTTGTATATTGGTAAAAAATTATTGTTTGCAAAATTCGGTGTACTGAAAATTTACCCCCGTCTCTACAACACTGACCTCTGACCTACTGTGACCCCCAAATCATGAGCACTCAAAACTGAGCTCACCCCTGATTCATCAACCCCACCACAAATAAATTGATGGCCACTTCTTAAAATACAACATTCTTGGTAGTAATAATAGCTATAAAATTAAGTGAAGTGAAATTTATTACAAAGTTTTAATTAACACAGTTGATCATGATAATGATTACGACGGCACACCATACATTTCTGTTTCAGTTGGCATATTCTGTTTGCAGATGTAATAGTTACTAATATTACATTCTGTGTCATATTTGGGCAATTCCACGGTAACGGAATTACAATTCACAGTATTTTTTGTCATATAATTTTTTAATTTTCCAGTTCATGTTCCTAGAAAGGAAATTTGAACATGTTTTGGAAGTACACAGTATTCCCTATAACAAACAGTGGTTGTTATTAAGAAATGTAACAAAAGGATGAAGTTTTTTGGTAACGGAATTACACAGAAAATTTCAAAATCAGTTGCTAACAAATATCATAACAAATCAAAACATTACTAGATAGACATATAACATGACCTTGTATTGGACAGAAGTTTAGTCATGGTACGTGCACTGTTCTTTTACATTGAACAGGTTTCTTTCGGTAACGGAATTACATGGCATGGTCAGACAGATTTACAGAGCTCAACATTTTTCAAAGAAGTTGTCATCCTCAATTTCAAAACCCTGAGTCCCTGACCAATCAATTTCTTTGGATTTTTCTGGCCGGAGTACTTCACAACCACCCACTTCACGTCCAGATTCTTACGCAAGGCCTCTACTTCATTCTCAATGTTGATTGCCATGTGCTCCGTCACATTGTTATCTTCTTCATCATCTTCATTGCTTCATAAGTTCATTGCTTAGCCTCTGAAGTAGTCCAATGTGGAAGGTGTTCTGTATTGGTTCTGTACATCAATCACAAATGATGTAACCACTGTGACTCTGTGCACTGGCTTTGTGTTGGAAATTGGATTGATCTCATTCCAATCATTTGACCTTTGGAATTTCTAGTTCATACTTGGCTTTACTCAGTACTGAAATATTCAATCAGAATATTCAACATTTCCTGGCAGCAACCTCTGCAAAATCACTAGATGCGATCACCTCTGCTTTACCTGACATCACTTAGGCGGATACCAACACTGGACCTTTTCCATGACTGGCAAAGACTTCCTCACTATATTTCTTTCTAGCAGTATGATGCCAGAGAGCATGAAACATTGCTTGAACTGTATGGAAGGACCATCACAAAAGATGACACTTTTCTTTAACTGGTGGACTGTTGAATCGATATGTTAATGAGTGGCCTTGAGGAACACATTCACAGCATATTTGTTGTGTTGTAGTCTGAAACAACCATCATTGAATGTACTCCTCCCTGTTCCTAAGCACATACAGTGAAAAGGGAAACCAGACTGTAGGTCCAATTGTTGCTTGAATTTCATTTCAGTGTTAAACTTCTCAGCAAACTCTACTTATATATATATTTACAACTGTGCATAATTTTTCACTATTGCCTGATGCCCGTCTTGTAGCAAAAAAACATTGCCTGGACCTACTGGGTAATTCACAAATTGATGATGCATAAAATAAGGTGTTTGCTTTGAACATTCATCAAAACATTCTGAAAGTGATCCTTAGTGGATAGTCTTGCCTATCTTGTCAGTTTCCATAGGCCACTGCTGCCATCCAGTGTTGATAGTATCATCCGTGTTAGATCGGTGGAACAAGTGTTTGAATCCTTGGACAGTTTTCACAAGTACCATCCATGGATTCCATTCACAATTAACTGAAACATTGTCTTGGTGTCTGTGTTGACCTCTAATGCATTTAGGTCTAATTACTGGCTTTTTATACTGGAAGAGAAAAATTATGTAATTCTGTTACTGTAATTCCATTACCAAAATGTAATTCCGTTTCCATGTTTCCCACAAGTTGGGAGAAGACACACTAAAAGTATGTAATCTAAACTCTTCCTGAGGGGTATCTAATAAGATAATTTCATGTAACTTGTAATTTCAAGGACTTGACAGCTCAGGAAAACTTGTTCTACTTTTTGGTAACAGAATTACAAAAAAATATATGAAAATATGTGACAATCCATTTCAAAAGATAGGTTGTGCAGTACATGTTGCTTTCTGAATTCTTAATAAGTATTACATGAACTTAAAAAATCAGCAAAATAAAAGTTAATAAGTTGTGAGTTAACAGTTAGATGGAAGGGGTTTCTGTTGGGTGTTGTTTTTCAATAGCTCGATTGCTATAAGAAAGCACTCCATTAGAAATGCATTTTTTTTCTAAAAGTTGACCAACAGCACTAATTTTAATAATAATAATATGTTTTACATCAATAGTAAAACTTTTATGCTGTTTCAATAAGATTAATTCTTGTTGGAATCTGACCTCTCTAATACGGAATTGCCCATTTACTTATATATATTTTATTTGGAGTAATTTACAAAGCTTTGATATGAGTGGGTGTTCATTTTCTCCATGGCAATTTGTGGAAGAAAGTTTTCTTGAAGTAATTGTGGTACAGTGCGTCTGATACAAAGGCAACAATATATTGTATTAGTTTGTTTAATTTGGATGTTACAGTCATAGTTTGGGTGGAAATTATTTATGGTATCGCATTGAGGTGCCTTTCTTCGTTTTTTGGGTCTATTTCATGTATTTTATACATTTTCATTAGCAGTGAACATGTCTTTAAAGTATTCTGGAACAGTTCCATTTTTATATCTAGAAAAATGTCATGCATGATAGTTTAAAAAGGTCATCTGTTTCAAATAGTTATAATTCTATAAGTAAAGGTGTACTGTGTGAAGTATATTTAATATTTGATATATATCTAATTGCTTGTTTTTTGTAGTTTGTTTATTCGTTTGTATATTTTGCCACCCCATGCTAATATGCCATGGCTCAGGTGTGACATAAATAGCGAAGAATATATTATCTTTGCACATATTGCCAGGTCAGTAGAATATTCAGGTCTGAAGCCATACTGATTTGGGTGGAGCAGCTTATTAAGAGTGAGATAATTGAGTATAAACTCTTTTTTTTTAAACTTTGGATATGCATGGCAAAAGAGATATTGGTCTGTAGTTTTGAAGTTATGATTATCATCCTTTTTGTGGATGGGAACAACTTTTGCTATTTTTAGTCTTTGAGGGAATTTACCACAAAATAGAGAGTGATTAATTATACTCGTAAGGGGTTAGGCAATGATATGAACAGAAGCTTTCAGCGAGACAGAAGAAATGTTGTCATGCACTGTGTTTGTTTTTGACATTAAGTTATTTATAATATTTATTGTATCATGTTTACTGATAGGTGTAAATTGGAAGTTAGTATAATTTGTTCTTTTTAGGTATGATTTCCCATTAACATTTTATTTGTTTTGTAAGCTGTGGTCCAATATTTATGAAGAAATTGTTAAATTGTGTTGCTATTTCTTTTTTATCTGTCATCTTGGTTTCATTTACATTGAAATATATCGGACATTGTTTGTGTATTTTAGATCTGTTAATAACATAAGCAATATTTTCCCATGTATTTTTATGTCATTCCTGTATTTACTAAATTGCATATTATAATAATTAATGCTATAGCCAGTCATCAAAATGTTCAATCATTGCATTCAACTTGTTTTAGTGGTGTATGTGGCATCAGCCAGGCAGTGCCACATATATAATGGTTTTTTACTATTCACCAGGTGGCACCATATTCTGGCAGCATAACTCCCTACCTGTTTGTTTTAAATTTAATTAGGGTATTGCATTTGGTATATTGCAACAGTGACAAGTAAATAATATTAATAACTAACTGCTCAAGTGAACCGGGGAAAAGGACACTTTTTACATAAAACGGTGGATATTTCTACAAATTCTTTCCCCAAATCCTGTACAGTGGAATGTGACCCACCCTAAGCTCCAATCATTTGCCCTTAAATCTGATCCCATATTTTGTAAAAAAAATAGTGTTTGCAGAATTCTGAAAACTGACTATTGACCCACTTTCAAATCCCCATCACTCATCCACCTGTCCAAAAGTACTCTGGCACCTTCACTGTTACCAGCTTTATTTTACCAGAGATGTGTCAGATTTAATACTTTAACCCTGAATATATTAAACTTTTACTAATAGTTCAGATTATGCTTTTCTGTTCCATGTGTACATTAGAACCATTACAGTAATAGCTAAAAACATACAAATTCAACATTTATTTACTTTGCCACAACCACGCATTTTTTTGGCGAGCATTGCTCAATAGTATCTGTTTTATACATCTGTTTTTGTTTTGATTTATCCCATTGAATGATGTGTTATGAATTGTGTTGGTAAGCTGCCTTTAATTAAAGCAAAGTGCGGTTGACATGATTTTGAGGTACTGTTTGTTTTGCGTTTCAGTGTATACCTTGAAGGACATGTGTAAGGCAGTTGTGAACAGACATTACACGGCAGAAAGACTGGAGAAACTCGCCCCGGTGATACCTGCAGACGTCCTACTAGAGCTACTGCATCAAGACCCTACTTCACCAAGCTACCAAGTCTCTCAGTATTATCAAATCTAACATGTGCAATTCATTTGTTATCGCCAAATCATCTCTTGTTTGTTAATAACATTTTGCTATGAAGTTTACTTTTTATAAAGTTATGCTTGGTTTAATATGTTTAAAATAAACCAATAATTTATCAGCATGGCTACCTCTGTTGACCTATATATGTATATACAAACAATTTTGTATGTGAAACTATTTTTCTTTACAGCTTTTAGTATTAGGAAAATGTTGATAATGTGTAGAATGTTTTTATGTGGATATTGTTGATGTACTCGTAGGGTATTAGCTATATGCAGTGGGCTGTAGTAATATTTCATGCAGCATGTGTTACAAAAAATAACATATGACAATACATTTTTGTCACTGCTTCATCACATTAACAATGCAACAAATTAAGTTGTGATCAAAACGATCAGATTCTGTAACTTTAAAGTTGTGTGTTCACTGCAGTTAGCAACATTGAATAAATATTGCTTGTTCTTACTCTTAGTTTCCTGCATTTGGATTTGTAGCCTCACATATTCTTTACCAGGTATATACATCCTTTACTCGATGTTATAAATTCATTTACGCTTAACAAAAAAACTTGAGTATAACTTCAATAAGAAGTCTATTGGTCCATCCTCGCACGCCAGGGGTCGCTGCTGCTGATTACGTCAGTGCCAGCCAGCAGTACCCCCTGTCTGATCGCTTTGTGAAACAGAATTTAAACTCAGCCTATGAAATCGCTCACTAGATCAATAGAGGTGGGTTGGTCAGGTGGTTATAATAAAACTAATTTCAACCAACTATGGCTCGTGTTACGTGCAATGTTTAGGAAGTAGAAGCAATTATTTGAATACACAATACCGCTCGGCTGCTTGTACTAAAGGGCAAACGGGTCATTTTATATTGGGATTCCCAGAAGTCGTTTATCCGTCTTCAAATTGGGGCTGGTATTTGCGCTGTTCTCACGAATGACGCAGTTGCGACTGGCGAAGTAAATTACTAGTTTGACTCGGCTAACTTCCACACTTCGCGTAGGGGATCAGCCAGGGCTAATTTTGCATGGCAAACAGCTATCAGCTAGAATAAAAGAAAGTGCATACTTTCAAACGATACCAAGATCGTTGGGATTGGATGAGATGCGAGGTTGTTAGCGACCATAGAATTTCATGTTTTGGACGAGTTTCAAGTTGTTAATTTTTGGCTCGCTTATCTATTTTTTATACCACTAAATATATATTGGGTTTTTATGTCACTTTAGCTATAGCAGGAAGTGGGAGGCTTGTACCAAAAATTGATCGGATTTGGGTTCTTTCAAATACTGGGAAATGGGAGGCGAGACCACAGCCACACCCCCTCTCTCATTATAGCCACACACCCTCTCTCATTACAGCCACACCCCCTCTAGAGTAATGCTACACAATATTATTACAGCCACAGCACGAGGGGCAGGAATCGGAAGGATGGTACTGAAAATTGATCAGATGTGGGTTCTCAAAAACCCCCTCTAGTGTAACAATATACAAAAATAAGTACTTGCATAAAGAAACATGTAATTCAACGTGGTACACTTATTTATTGGTGTGACAACATAACACAAACACATCACGTCTAGTCATTAAACTGTCCCTGTAGTTGCTTTGCCACCTTGACAGACATCTTCCCTTGTTCCTGCGTGATGCACATCGCCGCAATGATGTTGAGGCCAAACAAAGCAGCGATGGGAACATGGATTGGTCGTAGCATCCTCGCATGCATTTGTGCCACGCCGGCCCAGTCAGGGGGCATAGCTATGGTTTGGAAAGTCTTACCGAGTGCGGTACACCCGAATGCTGACAACAACACCGGCTGCACGAAGCCGAAGATGGTTTGTAAACAGCCAGAACGTATCTCGGCACAGAGAGGACAGCTGATGCGATCAGACATGATTGGTAGAGTCACCAGGATGGCCTGGAACACTGCAGTCGTCAGAAACGGTATAACAACCACTGGAGCGTACGAGATGTAGCGACCTAGTGTTCGTAGTTTGAACTGTTGCCGATAGTGATAGTTGAACAGTACTCCAGACAACGTGGCGATGCCTCCCATGATAAAGTTGCCATACGTCAGTGGCCACCTGAAAGACAGTGTCCACATTTGTCAGTTTATTTATAATTCAACAGATTCAGATCTGTTTAATCAGACAAATGTTTAGGCTTTATGAGTTTATTTTGATGCAGGTATATGAAAATAATGTTCTATCTGTGAAAACAAAGATACACATAAAAACGTCATGTAATTTATATGAGCCATTGGTGTCTGGTAAGTGTCTGAGATGTAAGTGGTTTGAAGGAAACCATCGTGATTAAATCTCACCACTGTCACTAGAAAGATCTTATTTTAAATGCACATTTATTCAGTAAATGACATCTCATTACAATATACACTTCTGTTGTGCAAAAAGTATAATAATTACTAACTTTGTTCTACTACCATTGGAAACTGGTTACGTTATGTCTTAATACTCTTCTGCACAAATGGTATTATTACATTATATATTTGCATAATTTTGCATAAATGGTCTTATTACATTATATATTAGTATAATTTTGCATAAAATGGTCTTATTACATTATATATTAGTATAATTTTGCATAAATGGTCTTATTACATTATATATTAGCATAGTTTTGCATAAATGGTCTTATTGATGTTTAACCATCACCTTTATGGTTTAATAAACTTAAACAAACACTGTGCATCATTGTGTCTATTTGTGCTAAATGAACAACTGCATCGACTACATTGCATCCAATGAACAAACCAGAATATTTATGCTGTGTGTATAAATGAGAGATTAGCGGAGGAATCACAGAATACACCTTCATTTCCAACTCAACATCATGAATCATGCACTGAAATCTGACCACCATTCTGTTCATTGGTAAACAGAGTATTGTTGGCAGAATCATGTGCCTATAAATGGACCCACCTCTAAATCTCTAACATTGAAATCTGACCCACCCTGAAATCCTGTGTACTGACAACTGAGCCCACATTTGATTCCTCAACCCACCCACCAGATAAATCATGACTAGTCACCCCCTTATTGCACTGCACCCACATTTCACTCTTTGGCTTCCATTTGTTTACGATGTTCCATTTCATCTTTTCCACTTCATCTTCTGTGAGTATGACAGCGCCCTTGGGTATGTTCCTTGCGTCTGCAAACTTCTGAACACTTCTCGTCAACTTGCCCTCCATCGCCCCCTGTGAACACAAAGGAGAACTAACAAACATCAAAACAGTATCATCAAGAAATTAGTAATATTTATTAGCTACCAGTCAATACTGAGTGACATGTATGTGTTGCGTTTTGGAGAAATGATAGAACTACCGGGTATGTATATATGATCAATATAACAGTGGCAATTCTCTAACAAACATTAGAAGAACCTTCTATGAATGTACAGAAATTCTGGTTTCTTGGCCTGTTTTAATCGACACTGTTTTCCTTACATTAGAAACTTTATTGACACATCTTAATATTTTTGGAGTGGCTATTCGTCCTCCGGTATGGTCGAATAGCATAGGGTGCGACATAGGCCATTTATCCGGACAAATTTTCTTGTGCAATTTTATATCATTGTGCATATTTTTGCACATCTCATCTATTATGTTAGGAGCAGATTGGGTCCTACAACTGCTGTGATGGCCAAATGGTTAAGACGTTTGACTTGAAATCCAATGGGATCTTCCGGTGCAAGTTCAAATTGCAAGGAGCGTAATGGATAGCGTTGTAGAAGTAATGTACACTGTCATGTCTTGTGCAACATTGATCAAAGTTAGCTTGGATTCGAACAACTGAGATGAACGCGGTGGTGGTTGGTTGTGTGTTCGAGGGTTTTGAAACGTTATCGGTAGCTGTTACCAATTTCCAACAGAGAAATTTTACAGTTCTACGACACCGGGCGAACAAGTGCACAGTTACATTGTATTGCGTAAGAGAAAACAAAACATTTTAATTTTTTTAGCAATCCAGAATCCTACGAAATAACAAACACATGTAATCAAAATAATATATCCATAGCATTTGAATCAAGACTGATTCAAATACTATGATACGTCACAGATTGTCAATAAGCAATGTTTTGCACTAGTTTGTTAAAGGTACTAGATCTATGTTTACGTAAATAACTTTTTTATTTATCCGGTCAAACGGCATATTTGTCATAATAAGCTGGCATAGCATATTTACCTGGTCAATCAGTGTATACGCAATCATGAGCTATCAGTCCGTATCCGGCCAAATAGCGATATAGTGCTATTTGACCGTATCTGGTCAAATAACGTATTGGCGATCATGGGCAATTTGTCCGTACATATTTACCCGGTCAAACAGCACATAAGCGATCATGGGCTATTCATCTGTATCTGGACAAATAGTCCCCGAGACTATTCAACCGTATCCGGACAAATAGGCACGACCTAACATTTTTGTTTGTTTCTCAAAGCGAAACAAGTTCGTTGACAAATACTGTGACACATGGTCAAAATAGTCAGTGATGAAAAAGTTTCCTGCGAGCTAAACATCTAACAAATGAACCTTTACGTGACTTTGTCAGCTGACCTTCAATGACATCAACATTGAACAAATAACACTATTCACAAATAAGGCTAACCACATGCTAAACTTTCTGTGTAATCTGAAATTATATCCATCTTGCTGGTTCACAACAAGGGTCTAGAATATGCCAGCATGTGTGTGTGTGTGACACTGTGCGTTGCGTGTGTGTGACCCGGAGATTACAAAAGAGACCATACAAAGTTGAGTATGTTGTTGGCAATGGTATATTACATCGGTTTGGTGGTATAGATCATGATAGATGCATAATCAAGGAGCTAAACTGGCCGTTCACGCAAAGATGTTGCTGAGTGCAGCCCCATGGAAATAAATGTTTTCTTAATGTTGAGTGAATGTCAGCAGACACTGAGACAGTGGGTTTGACTATAAGGCGCACGACCATGAAGTTGATGAATGACCACGGACGACCATGTAATATAATGTGTTGGTGGATAGTTTGGTCGTTAATGGTATATATATATATGGTTTGTGTGTGCATTATTTTAAAAATTGAGTCTGTATGTCACCCAGAATTTACACAATTTAGGCATTTTCCGGACGAGCATTGAGTCTTGGCACTGTAGCGCCACTTGGCGAATGGAACCGACGAGTTACCACAACTCAACTAACGTCTCAAGCGATGATAAAAGTTGCGAATTTTGGTATTCCAATGTGAAGAACATATCTGAAATTTGGCGAGCTGCACACACATACCTCTTATGTGTCACCAACAGCCCGCCTGGTTACCAACACTACATACATTTAGTCGTTCGTGGTCATGCGTGGTCGTGCGCCCTTTAGACGTCATATCGGACTCGGCCGGAGACAGTCGCATGAGGAGTGGGTGATAATAGAGGAGGTTAAGTTAGATTTCCATCAATTACGTTATACTGCAAAAGTAAGTTAGTTTATAATTATTCTTACGTCATAAGCTACTGCAGTACTGCAGAACTGTTGCAAATAAAACAACGACAGGTCGTATACTGTCCTTATCTTCAAAGCACCTTCAGGTTTTCCGATTTTAGAATTGAATACTGACAGATTCCCAACAATCACGCCCCTTGCGGAATATTTGGTACTATGCCGTTATTAATTTACCACTAATCCGACAGGTGGTGGGGCTGGTTTTGCACCACAAATTACCATTTATATTACACAAATATGAATAATTATACAGGCATACCCGTGTGCTATATTGTTTTACTTGTACGTTTAGCATGGAGTCTGCCAATAACCACTTATTGACAACACGACAACTATTTTCGCTTGTGTGCCTTTAAAACGCCGAAGGGTACCCAGTGATCTCGGCCTTTCGCGATCTCGGCCCGAGTGATCTCGGCCTGTTTCCGAGTGATCTCGGCCTGTTTCGGTGAACTCGGCCTGTGACCTCGGCCTGTATGAGGAGTGATCTCGGCCTGTTCGAGGGTATATTGTTGACCAGAAACGATAGCAGCATGAAGTCGGCCTGGGCAGCAGTGAATTCGGCCTGTGCAGCAGTGAACTCGGCTTGTATAGCCAGTGATCTCTGCCAGTTTGAGTGATGTTAGCTAGCGTTTTTTGTGCAACATAATTATATTATGTATTGTGATAACTGCTACATAATGTCCAATATGTTGCATATGTTGTTTTTATAACGTCTTTTTGTTTTGTTGGGTTATTTATGTGAGGCAGTGATCTCGGCCTGTTTGAGTGATGTTAGCCATACATTTGTTGTGTGTATATTGATGTATAGTTTTGTTTTGTTTGGTTATTTATGTAAGCAATTCGACATTATCATCAGCAATTTCTGCGTGATATGTATTAGTATTATAGTGATTCCCGCCAAGATATCTACCACTGATCACTGACAGCAAATATAAATTAAATGCAAATAAAACTGACTTTCTAATTATTGGTAAATCAATGCAGTGTAGTTAATTTGATGTGTTTTCCCTAAGCGTATTTTGAAACAGCATATCACGCCAGCAACCTCGGTGAGCAGGGGTGTCATATAATAAACATTCATATTAACTACTTCGACTTGTAACGAAGTAGTTTTATCTAAGGTAACGCTACTTTTCACCTCGTTATTTTAATTTACTTCCGCGATATATTTTGGTTACTTTTTTTCTGAACTACGACGCCTTATGGCGTTCCGCCCGTCAACAACATTTCATTAAACGTATTTAAGTTACACAAATTAGAGCTACGGTAAACTTTATTAACGTGGTGATAACTGTCACTTGTTTGAGTGAGTATTGTCAAATCTTTGGGAACAGTAAATGTGGTGTGCGAGGCATTGACATTGTTTGTTTTGCGCCGACATCAATCGAATCATTTCCCTTAATTCTGCCAGTCGTGACTTCCGCGAATAAGCTTTCTGCGACGTGCAAAGTGCAATTGGGGAAAGCAGAGGCGCAAGCAAGCAATTACAGTCTTGTACTCGTAAACTATTATTGTCGCATTTTCATAAAATAAATTCAAATGTCATACTTTGGCGCTTGTAATGGAACCGGTAATGTTTAGTCCTTGACACTCCCCTCTTTGTAAAGCTGGGTGGTGCAGAACATTCAGACCAATCGTAATTACTGTTTTTTTCTGATTGGTCCAGTTGTCTAATATCCCATGCAGTAACCAGCCTCGTAGCCCATTCTGACCAATCATCTTTATGGACCACGTGGACCCCCATATCGGCCCTTCCGAATAGATTAGTGAACTACATAGACAGCCACAAGGGCTTAAGAAACCGATCACGCCTCACTGATTTCTTCTGTAGCTGCTCGCCAACCTCAAAGGGATGCTCCCTATACCCAACAGTGGTCGCAACGATGTAGGCTGTTATGCCCATGAAAACATTGTATAGAACAAAGACTACGCAGTTGGTATTTTTGTGTTCTCGAGCAATTGCCAGTTATTACCATGATATCTCAGTATTTGAAATTTAGTATATTTTAGCATGTTTTTTTAAATGGTAACGTAACATTGGCTGTGTTAAGACAACACTATTAATAAATATAGACCCATAAAATATATTTATAAGGTAACCTTTTTCCGAGGTAAATTTAGATGTGTTCCTATAATGTGATACTTTCTGCCATAGAACTCCTAAACTTGAGCATTAGACATCTGTGTGAAGTTGAACATTCGTATTGCTTGCGTATTTTACGCCAGTGCACTTGTACTTTGAATGATCACATAATTATAATTTCTTGTAATATTTCAGAAGTTTTGCGAGTACAATGTTATATTCGTGCTTATAATTCACTAGCACGTATTCATGTGTGGTACCGTATATGTCATACATGTTTTCTGTTTCCAACTAAATTTTCTTATCTATATTTTTGGTAACAGGCGGTGACTAGTAAACAAGTCGACCTTGCATACAATGATTACACCGTTCAAACAAAGCACCTGCTCTGTGAAACAATACACGCCTAACAAGCCAATAGTCATGGCTTCCTCACGTCTTAACAAATCAAAGACAAGCAAAATTATGAAATCTGCTCAATAAAGCATTTCAAGAGAAGAGAGCTGATTATGGCCTCAACACATTCTCACAGCACACAAATCAAAGACAAACAACATGAAAAGATCTGCTCAGTGAAGCAATGCAGGAGTAGCAAGTCAATTACACTTTCACACTTTCTTAACGGACACAAATCAAAGATAGTGTTAACATGATAACAAAGATAACTAAGGGAGATTATGAAGCAAATTACAATGACACTTACCCTATCTAACGTACATGTAATATTTTTAATCTGATTCTTGTGTATTGTAATAATAAATTGGTTAAGTAATTGTGACTTGAGCAATAACAACAATAGCATCAAATGGTTTTCCTAAAAAATAATTAGAAATTGGGAAGACAACTACAGAAAACTACAACTTGAGACAGCCTCAATGCTCAAACTTGAGCAACTGTTGACCTCAAACTCGGACAACTATTGACCGTTCATGGGGTAAGCACTTGCGGTAAGGTAAGAAGTAAGAATACGATCACGACAGATCGTCAAAACATCTTTATTGCATTGCATATTGTAACAAACAGATGGATGCAACTTCATTATTTCTGGTTAGCATCACTCACATAAAAAGGCCGAGATCACTCCTCAAACAGGCCGAGATCACTGCCGCACAGGCCGAGGTCACAGGCCGAGTTTACCGAAAAGGCCGAGATCACTCGGAAACAGGCCGAGATCACTCGGGCCGAGATCGCGAAAGGCCGAGATCACTGTGAACCATCCTTGACCTTCGATCATTCCACCTGTCTAGTCATGGCGACGTCTGGCATTCGCTCATGCATCGCTAAAAATGTCGACACCCTCGCAATAGTCGGCGCGGTGGCAGTTGCATATTGTGGCCTAAAATTGCTGCGTTCGATATGGAGGGGCTTCAGCGTGTTCATTCTTGCAAGAGCCTTCGGGCTCAGCGTCAACCTAAAAAGAATGGGATCGTGGGCAGGTACATGTGTTCTTCGAGCCTGCCTGGAGGCTGGAGGCTGGAGCAGGAGGCTGGACGAAGTCCGCGGGTTGAGGGGGGTTGGCGTTGGAATTGGCGTCACAGACTAGCAGCGTGTCTTGTCATTTGTGGCGTTGCAGATGTTGCTTCGCCTTCAGAAGTTTACAGTTAATTGCTTTAAATCACCAGAGAGCAGACATGGTTTTGCCTTTGTCAGGCTTTGACTGAGTTTGACTAGTTTTTAGTCAAACTTGAGTTTGAACTTTGCAGTTAATTTGAGCCTTGCCCTTGTTTGTTACTTTTATTAGATATATAAGTTTTGTAAAATTGTATAGTCAACTAGACTATCACTAAAAGTCTAAATGACGCTATGCAGTTTTAGTATAGTCGGTAGACAAATTAGTAAAACAAATAAGGAGAGGTCAACTGATTCGTTTTAATTATTAAATCATGTTTTACAGAATAACTTAGTCTTTTGAGAGAATAGTTTCTTTACATGAAAGTGCCGCTTTCGAAGCCATGGCCTCTAGACCAATGACAACATTTCTTTTAATTATCCGAGCGACTTGCCGAGTGGGAGAAGAGCTGGGACATGGCCTTCCACCCAGAGAAGTGCACCACTCTGCCTGTCACCAGAGCCAGGAAGGTGCTGAAGCACCCTACCAGCTCCATGGGCACACACTTGAGACCACAGACTCTCTACAACAACGCCGCCAAATAGCTGGACTGACCATGCTGTATAAAATTCACAACAACCACGTCAGTGCCACTGGATTGAAGAGTAAGCTGAAGCCACCACCACCACCACCACGCCAACGACGCAACCACAATTCTCACAGCCACTGTGTCGCACTCAGTACCATCAGCACTCGTTCCTGCCCAGAACCATCAGGAAATGGAAGGACCTTCCAGTCCCAGTAGTGGAGGCCAACACATTCAACACTTGTGTCAAGGATCTCCAGACTGACATTCAACTGATAGGGTCTTTGTTAGAGAGCAGTAGAAAATTAGTAGTTGCTTTATAGTTGTTTTTTTTGTTTTATTTATTTTCTGTCTGTTTTGTTCCTGACACTGCCTTATGCAGGGTTAGGGCCGGCTAGCCTCTGGCATAAGAGGCGAAGAGCGAAAGATGGTAGCCTGCCGGCAGCTCCACCACAGTTACAGTTTATTAGTAGGGTGTATTTTTATATATTTTGTACGAGGTAGGTTTTTTTTTACAAATGCCAGATCCCCAAAATAGTGGCAGAATAATCAGATATTGAAGGAAGAAGAAGTTGAACTGTTAAATTAAAAATTTGTTTATGCTTTGTTAAAATAGATTTGCAAGTTGGACAGTAAATATGTTAGAATACATTTAGTTTATACCGACTAACACAATTTTACAATAAAAATAATTGGACAACAACCCTTTATGCCATACATATAGGTCATAAGATTACCAATTGGCAATAACACAGTTATTTAAAGACAAGTAAAAAATAATCATTTGATTAAATGTTTTAACGATGTTGTATTTTAAGTGCCTCTGAACTAGATTTTATATCCAGAGAAATGGGGCTCTGCAAATAATTTTTTAGTAAATAGTTGTTTACATTTTAAAACTAAAATGAGTTAAATTAAAATATAATAAAAACAGTTAATTGCAGATAAGCATGATAAAAAACTGATCTAGCTGGCACATTGTATAGAGTATTGAATATTTTGGTTTTTTTAAGATGACATCCATAATCCAATTTTAATACATATTTGCTTCACATGTAAAAAATAGGTACATATTTTTTTGTATTCATTAATTCATGAATTACCTGTAGTTTAAATGTGAATGAAAACCTTACAAATAGTAATAATGAATGAAACAAAACATACTTCTGGTATTAAACATATTTCTGAAAAATGGAACAGATTTTGTTTGACAATAAATGTATATTTAGTCTGAAAACACTTGGTTGGAACAGGAACAGACGGTAAATACAAATGAAACGTGTGCTACTGGTTATACTGAATTTCAAGAC
Organism: Escarpia spicata; assembly: GCA_963995525.1. Lineage (NCBI taxonomy): Eukaryota > Metazoa > Annelida > Polychaeta > Sabellida > Siboglinidae > Escarpia > Escarpia spicata. The sequence continues at coordinate 49,159,102 of OZ023212.1, forward strand.
AGAAAGATGGTTTCAAGTTAATTTTAACCAAGAAAATGTAGCAAGTTAGATAAAACAAATATGACCGCCCAGAATGTGCCAGTTTGTATACAACCTGGACTTTTCACGTGAAATAAGCCTGTTTTTTGCATCAATCTATTTATAGCAGTTTCATGTAGAATAATAACCTGTGCAAACGTGTTAACAGACATTTATCTCTTACTCCAGTCGTCACTGGCTCCACGGATGGCATTGGCAAAGCATACGCATTTGAGGTAAGCTGAGATTTGTCTCTAAATGCAGACTGCAAGTGTGTAACTAGTGATTACACAATACAGGAATGTACAGCAAGTGTGTAACTAGTGATTACACAATACAGGAATGTACAACAAGTGTGTAACTAGTGATTACACAATACAGGAATGTACAACAAGTGTGTAACTAGTGATTACACAATACAGGAATGTACAACAAGTGTGTAACTAGTGATTACACAATACAGGAATGTACAACAAGTGTGTAACTAGTGATTACAAAATACAGGAATGTACAACAAGTGTGTAACTAGTTATTACACAATACAGGAATGTACAACAAGTGTGTAACTAGTGATTACACAATACAGGAATGTACAACAAGTGTGTAACTAGTGATTACACAATACAGGAATGTACAACAAGTGTGTAACTATTGATTACACAATACAGGAATGTATAACAAGTGTAACTAGTGATTACACAATACAGGAATGTACAACAAGTGTGTAACTAGTGATTACACAATACAGGAATGTACAACAAGTGTGTAACTAGTGATTACACAATACAGGAATGTACAACAAGTGTGTAACTAGTGATTACAAAATACAGGAATGTACAAGTGTGTAACTAGTGATTACACAATACAGGAATGTATAACAAGTGTGTAACTAGTGATTACACAATACAGGGATGTACAACAAGTGTGTAACTAGTGATTACACAATACAGGAATGTACAACAAGTGTGTAACTAGTGATTACACAATACAGGAATGTACAACAAGTGTGTATCTAGTGATTACACAATACAGGAATGTACAACAAGTGTGTAACTAGTGATTACACAATACAGGAATGTACAACAAGTGGACACAGTTAAGTTTTACACACTGGCAGTGCAATAAACAACAACATATTAATTTGATTATATATATATTACAAATATAATCAGTTTCCAACAATATTGTTGACTGAAGCATCCATAAATAATTATTACTTAAGAATAACTAATTATATTCTGTGGCATTGACTTTTTAATTTAATTTTAATTAGTCACTAAGGCAACAAAACTTAAATAATGATATTTATTATTTATGGAGCATTGCATAGTTGCAGAATTACTATACATTGAATAGTGTGGACTTCTGAGCAATGTAGATCCGATTATCTTTAATGTTGTTCTTTGAAACTCATCGTAAAAAAGTGAAGCATTCAAACGTTGACTAGTATTGTTGTCTTGTTATTTGCCAGCTGGCTCAGAGGGGGATCAACATTGTCCTTGTGAGTCGGTCAGCCGAGAAGTTGACAGACACCGCAACTGAGATAGGTACGGACAGGACCACTGCTGCGTGCTGACAAACACAAACACTCGCAAGTACAAGCAGTGATGAATGTGGCCTGGTAGTGTCCAACTTTGGAATGCACTGGTATAATTTTGTTATTCTTCTTTTTAAGAGTATTGTTCCTTTCTGACACAACTCGGCCACGCATTTGGTAATATTATTTCTCTATGTTGTCTACTTACATTTTAATAGTAAATATTTATTTGTTACAAAATTACCTACTTATTTAAGTGTTGCATTTAATGCTTTTTATGAAATTATACTCATGAACAATATACACGTACACATTATGTATCGGTTGTCCAAATAAACCATAAACACGCATGCACACACCACACATACACACACATACACACACACATAGTAATACACACACACACTGATATATTTATAGTTTCCTGTATTTTGTTGCAAACTCAGAGAAGAAGTACAATGTGAAGACAAAGACCGTGGCTGTTGACTTCACGGGTGGGCCGGAGATCTATGACGTCGTGCGGCAAGAACTCGATGGCCTTGAGATCGGCGTGTTAGGTAGGAGGCTCTCTCACTTGTAGACACGCTAATGATAATGTGCTATCTTTAAGGCCAGATACCCCAGGTGAAATGGTGTTTTTTGACAAAAAATACTTTGTGGTTTTCTGCCATAATTATTATACCTTTGTATGCATACTATCAATAAAGTTCACTTCTATGATAATTACATTACTCTGTGTGAGTTTTAGTCATGGATCAAGCATGTCAGTGTCATGTAATCACACAATCTTTGACTGCCATATTCTCAAAAAAAAAATTCTTAAAATGTCTGCATTTGGAAACAGGATATCTCTGGGAGTAATTATGCTATATAAATAATGTTTTCAGTGTTGCATTCATCAGATTCTGCTCTGTGAAATGATCAGACATTTTTTTAAATCATCAATATTTTGAAAAAATGAAGATTTTTTGTTGAACTTTACAAAAAAATATTTTCAAAAGTAAAAATAGAACATGGAAAAATACTCTGATAATTTCAGAATAGAATGTATACAGAACATGGATTTGCAAGAATAATAATTACTATTTGCTGAAAAAAGAATGGCAATGTTTCCAAATGTACCAATATTGGCTTATAATAGCAGCCATTTTGTTTGTTACCATTGAAACGGGGGTCTGGCCAAAAAATTTTCAATATTTTTTTACTCAGTATGATCCAATCCATAATTCGGGCTGGCAAAAATTTTATAATTTGCCCAAATTAAAAAGTAATCCTATCTATCTACCGTGTCTGGCCTTAACAGAACCAGATACTAACTATTGTGAAATAGATCCATATTCTAATTTTGATTACTTGTTTTATCAATATTGATCCAAACAAATTGTTAGAAATTTGTTTTGAGTGAATTATTTTGTGAAAGACACTATTGCCTGAAACTACACTAACATTCTCTGCTTGCATGAACGGCCATTGTTTGTCGCTTGGTTAGTAAGAGAGCAGACAATGTACTAAACCAGTCTAGACGTAGTGGTGTCTCTAACATGATATTTCAATGAGACTGATTTGACCATCTTGAATCTTGAGTTCTTCCTACCAAAATACCTCTTGGTGAAGTTGGTGTCTCCTTTCCGTGTAACACACAGTCTATTTGAACTTGCCTCCACATCTCCTGTAGCCCTCCTGTGTTTGTTAAAATAATCAAAATATTTTTTAATCTGTTATAAAACTAAGCAGCAGATATCGCAAAGTATACTAGAAGAAGACATTGTTGTCATTGCTACTGTTAGTCTTCTCATGCAGTGGCAACTAAACACTGACTAACACAGTCTCTCGTTTCAGTGAACAACGTTGGCATGGGGTACCACCACCCAGAGTTCTTCAACCTCCTCGAGGACAAGGTGGGTGACATTGGAAACAACTATCCTAGATGACATAGCGGATCCATCAATTACATACAAATTCCACCTTGAAATTGCTTTTGTCTTGTTTATTGTAGAGTGTCTTCTTCATACTCTGTCTTCTTCATTATATAGTGTCTGTCCATTATTTGTGTCTTGTTCTTTGTAGAGTGTCCATTCATTTTTATATCTTGTTCATTGTAGAGTGTTCATTCATTGTTGTGTCTTGTTCACTGTAGAGTGTCCATCCGTTTTTAGTCCTTTGGCCGAAGGTCCAAGGGACTATTGCCATCACTCTGCGTCCGCCGTTAGCTGCCGTATCTCAGAAACCGTTCAGCAACCTTTTCTCTAATTTTGCATAGACATATCTTAGGGCACTGCCACTAGGCACGAGAAATCTGTATCTGGCCTATTTTTTCAAAAACTGTGCAGCAACTTTTTTCCGAATTTTGCATAGATGTATCTTAGGGTGCTGCCACTATATACAAGAAATCTGTATTTGATTGAATCATTCTAATGGCACCTAAGGGGCCCCCAAAGTGCAAAAGTTTTACATTATCTAGTGATGTGGTTTTGAGAAGGGCCCTTGAGACCACCCCCAACAGTAGATGTTGTGTATTGTGCCACAAAGTCAAAAGCTGTGACTAATCTCTACAGCCTAGTCCATTGAGACCTTGACTAATCTTTAATTGGTCACAGCACCCAGGCAGAATAGACACACTTGACCCCTGTTAGACTGAACAGTTGCCTAATACTTTTAAACTATCTTCAAAACTATAAATTTTCTATAATTGCAAGTTGTGTTTATTTTGATGTTCATTTAATTATTATAAAATGGTGTGACTGTGGTGTCTATTGGTTAAAGATGTATTGTCTGTAGAAACCTGTAGGTGACAAACATAGAAAATTTATATTCTGTCACCTGTAGGTGACAAACATAGAAAATTTATATCCTGGACAACTATAGAATGAAATATCCTACACTTTATTTATATCAAATGCATTTTACTGTTCTGTTTATGCTTGCCATGCCTTGTGTAGACATGGTACTGTGTAAATCAATTGTATCAATATAGACTAATAATTACAGATTCACAATATAGTTGACACCTGAAACAACCAAATGTCAACCATTAGAAGAGTTGACATAGTTCCGCTATACACTAGCAAGAAATCTGTATTTGATTGAATCATTCTAGTGTCGTCAGCATATGGTAGAACATACATTTTCTACATCATCAAGTCCATTATAATTGTGACTAACAGTGTTCAAAATTATTCAGGTAAATAGCAAATAACAAAGGACACAAGTTTTCTCCTTGCCATACCTCTACACATGAGAAGAAGGCTGACACAGCCTGGCCCTGATTTATACATGATTAAGCATTTTTGTACATGTTGTATACAATTTTCAACACAGTACCATTAATACCGAATGAAATTATCTTAGACCACAGGGAGGACCGGTCTACTAAATCAAATGCTTTCTTATAATCGATGAAGGCACAATAAAGCCTTTTGCGTCGAGACAAATGCAGTTCAACCAATACCCCTATTTGAACACTGCCTGTTCTTCACCTATTACATTCGCTTTGTTTAGGTATGTGGTCAGTCTGGTGTTCTGAACAATCACTAAGGATTAATGAACACTTGTGCAGAATGTCACCCACTTGGCAGGTTTAATCGATCTATTCAGCAATGAGTACACTGCTTAGGCCTCACTCTGGACACTGTCACTCACAGTGTTGTGTATTGTCTTAGTTGGTGCATTGAGCTAATCTACTTGACCATGAATCAGTGGTGGCTCTGGTTGTGTATTACACCCAGCTGTGGAGCTAAGATTCTCTGCCTGCTATTGTTTGATAGAAACTGTGACTAATCTGTAATTGGTCATTTGGCCCATTTTTGTGTCTTGTTCAATGTAGAGTGTCCATCCATGTTTATGTCTTGTTTGTAGAGTGTCCATCCATGTTTATATCTTGATCATTGTAGAGCGTCCATCCATTTTTGTGTCTTGTTCTTTGTAGAGTGTCCATCCATTTTTATATCTTGTTCACTGTAGAGTGTCCATCCATTTTTGTGTCTTGTTCTTTGTAGAGTGTCCATCCATTTTTATATCTTGTTCATTGTAGAGCGTCCATTCATTGTTGTGTCTTGTTCATTGTAGAGTGTCCATCCACTTTTATATCTTGTTCATTGTAGAGCATCCATTCATTGTTGTGTCTTGTTCATTGTAGAGTGTCCATCCATTTATATATCTTGTTCATTGTAGAGCGTCCATTCATTGTTGTGTCTTATTCATTGTAGAGTGTCCATCCATTTTTGTGTCTTGTTCATTGTAGAGTGTCCATCCATTTTTATATCTTGTTCATTGTAGAGCGTCCATTCATTGTTGTGTCTTGTTCATTGTAGATTGTCCATCCATTTTTGTGTCTTGTTCATTGTAGAGCGTCCATCCATTTTTATATCTTGTTCATTGTAGAGCGTCCATTCATTGTTGTGTCTTGTTCATTGTAGAGTGTCCATCCATTTTTGTGTCTCGTTCATTGTAGAGTGTCCATCCATTTTTATATCTTGTTCATTGTAGAGTGTCCGTTCATTGTAGAGTGTCCATCCATTTTTATATCTTGTTCAATGTAGAGCGTCCGTCCATTGTTGTGTCTTGTTCATTGTAGAGCGTCCATCCATTTTTGTGTCTTGTTCATTGTTGATTGTCCATCCATGCTTTGTGACAACAAAGCTGAGTAAGATTCATAGCGCCAACATGTCCCTGTCATTTACTTCAGTGTCCAAACATTTCCCCTCTACCCAATTATCCCCCATTTCCCCACTGTCCCCACTCTACCCATTTCCCCCAATCTCCCCACTCTACCCCCATGTCCCCACATCTCTCCCCTCTGTACCAATTGTCCCCCATCTCCCCACTTTACCCAATGTCCCCCATCTCCCCACTCAACCCATAGTCCCCCATCACCCACTCTACCTCATGTCCCCCATCCCCCCACTCTATCCCATGCTCCCCGTCCCCCAACTTTACACAATGTCCCCCATTCTACATCATGTCCCCATCTCCCCACTCTACTCATTGTCCCACATCTCCCCACTCTACCCTTTGTCCCCATCTCCCCACACTATTCCATGTCCCCCGTCTCCCCACACTATTCCATGTCCCCCATCTCCCTACACTACCCATTGTCTCCCATCCCCCAATCTACCTCATGTCCCCCTTCTCCCCACTCTACCCATTGTCCCCCAGCTCCCCATTGTACCTCATATCCCCCATCCTCCCACTTTACCCATTGTCCCCCATCACCCATTCTACCCCATGTCCCCCATCCTCTCACTTTACCCATTGTTCCCCATCACCCATTCTACCCCATGTCTCCCATCCTCCCACTTTACCCATTGTTCTCCATCTCCCCACACTACACCATCTCCTCCATCACCCCCCTACTACCCACTGCCCTGCATCTCCCCACTACCCAATGTCCCCCATCCCCCCACTCTACCGATTGCCCCAATCTCCCAAGTCTACCCATTGTCCCCCATCTCCCCACTCGACCTCATATCCCCGATCTCCCCATTCTACCACATGTCCCCCATCCGTCCACTCTACCCCATGTCCCACTCTACCTATTGTTCCCCATCTACCCCATGTCCCCCATCCCCCCACTTTATCCATTGTCCCCCATCTCCCCACTCTACCCATTGTCTCCCATCTCCCCACTATCCATTATCCTCCATACCCCACTCTACTGATTGTCCCACTCTACTGATTGTCCTACATCCCCCATTCTACTGATTGTCCCCCATCCCCCACTCTACCCATTGGTTCCCCATCCCCCATTCTACTGATTGTCCCACATCGCCCACTCTACCCATTGGTCCCCCATCTCCCCATTTTTTATGAGAAGAATGTGGAAAACCTACATTTTGATATTAAAATGTTGTTGATAGCTTACTGCAAATGATGATGTATTCTTTTTGAAAATACCTGAGTAATATGGAATAATTTTTCTTCTTTCAGCAAATTCGTGACCTGATAACTTGCAACATCAACTCCGTGACATTTGTAAGTAAGACAGAAAATCAGAGACATTTCAGCCATAGTTTTGATATCAGACAATACAGACCGTTTTGTATGTCACCATGTGAATTCCTTTCTTTGTCAATTTGGAAATTATATTATTTTAATACTAGTGATCTGGTTATTCAAAGTTACCAATGAAACTGACTTAAATGCTAACTAATTAAATAAGTTTCTACAGAGCATTTGAACCAGCTCTGAGCTGCTAATATTTTTTTGATAGAATAAAACTGATTCGCCAACAATAATGTTTAGGTTGCAGGTTCATATTCCATAATAGTAAACTCTTTCAAACATATATTTCTAGATGCCTTTTATTTTCTGTAATACTATTTAAATTAGAAACATATTGCTTTATCCCAAACCCTTATGACAGTGCAATAAATGTACTTTAATTGCACACATAAATACATACTCAGTCTCCAGAACAAAGTGATGTCATCTGACGGTAACTGTCATTTGGGTATCTGTCACCAGACTCTCTTTCTCAGTGAAGTGCCACAGCCAGCGAGGTACGTGAGTGAGGTGACATGTTAACCGTTGTTGTAGATGACCCGCCTTGTGCTGCCCGGTATGACCGAGAGACGGAAGGGGGCGGTCATCAACATCTCGTCCGTCGCGGGAACCTCCCCTACCCCCCTACTCACTGTGTACTCGGCCACCAAGGCCTACATTGACTTCTTCAGTCGTGCTCTGCAGACTGAGTACAGGACCAAGGGCATCATTGTACAGGTGGGTGAGCTCTCACGGTGACCTATCCATCATGTGACCAACAAGGCCCGTCAAGCCATTGTACAGGTGGGTGAGCTCTCACGGTGACCTATCCATCATGTGACCAACAAGGCCCGTCAATCCATTGTACAGGTGGATGAGCTCTCATGTTGACCTACCCATCATGTGACCAACAAGGTCTGTCAAGCCATTGTACAGGTGGGTGAGCTCTCATGTTGACCTACCCATCATGTGACCAACAAGGTCTGTCAAGCCATTGTACAGGTGGGGAACTCGGATATTCACCTATCCATCATGTGACCAACAGGGCCCGTCAAACCATCAAAATGGATGCCGTACACATGTAGCTTTCGAACGTTGGTTGTATATTATATTAACATTCTGGCCCCAAACGTTTTTTGTGTGACAAAAACATAAGGCAAAGTTTTTTACAAATGATGGCTGCATGTAGGTATGTTTGATCTTACAGATGTCATGCCATGCTAGTAATGTAATGCATAAATATTTATTTTATTAACATTGTAGGCAAAGCTAAGCTAGAGGTCACATGCATAATTTTGACTTGGGCAAACCGTGACATTAGTTCGGCAGCAGGCCAAAACACCTTGCAGTAGGGTCCGGACAAAGTCTTTCTGCAGTTTCTGTATTTTTTTGAAGTGTCCTTATAAAGAATCTGATTGAGGTCACCCTGGCCCTCTTGAGCATTTTTCAAAATATGCAAATTAGTGTTGCCAGTATCAGATATTCTATTTCGTCAATATCTCAATAACTACTGACAACAACACAACAAATGAGGTGTCTGTATCCATGTTTTGAAGGTCTGTGGTAGTGCTCAGGATGTGTCCTAAATGTTTTGAAGGTCTGTGGTAGTGCTCAGGATGTGTCCTAAATGTTTTGAAGGTCTGCGGTAGTGCTCAGGATGTGTCCTAAATGTTTTGAAGGTCTGCGGTAGTGCTCAGGATGTGTCCTAAATGTTTTGAAGGTCTGCGGTAGTGCTCAGGATGTGTCCTAAATGTTTTGAAGGTCTGCGGTAGTGCTCAGGATGTGTCCTAAATGTTTTGAAGATCTGCGGTAGTGCTCAGGATGTGTCCTAAATGTTTTGAAGGTCTGCGGTAGTGCTCAGGATGTGTCCTAAATGTTTTGAAGGTCTGCGGCAGTGCTCAGGATGTGTCCTAAATGTTTTGAAGGTCTGCGGCAGTGCTCAGGATGTGTCCTAAATGTTTTGAAGGTCTACGGCAGTGCTCAGGATGTGTCCTAAATGTTTTGAAGGTCTGCGACAGTGCTCAGGATGTGTCCTAAATGTTTTGAAGGTCTGCGGCAGTGCTCAGGATGTGTCCTAAATGTTTTGAAGGTCTGCGGCAGTGCTCAGGATGTGTCCTAAATGTTTTGAAGGTCTGCGGTAGTGCTCAGGATGTGTCCTAAATGTTTTGAAGGTCTGCGTTAGTGCTCAGGATGTGTCCTAAATGTTTTGAAGGTCTGCGTTAGTGCTCAGGATGTGTCCTAAATGTTTTGAAGGTCTGCGGCAGTGCTCAGGATGTGTCCTAAATGTTTTGAAGGTCTGCGGCAGTGCTCAGGATGTGTCCTAAATGTTTTGAAGGTCTGCGGCAGTGCTCATGATGTGTCCTAAATGTTTTGAAGGTCTGCGGCAGTGCTCATGATGTGTCCTAAATGTTTTGAAGGTCTGCGGCAGTGCTCAGGATGTGTCCTAAATGTTTTGAAGGTCTGCGGCAGTGCTCAGGATGTGTCCTAAATGTTTTGAAGGTCTGCGGCAGTGCTCAGGATGTGTCCTAAATGTTTTGAAGGTCTGCGGCAGTGCTCAGGATGTGTCCTAAATGTTTTGAAGGTCTGCGGCAGTGCTCAGGATGTGTCCTAAATGTTTTGAAGGTCTGCGGCAGTGCTCAGGATGTGTCCTAAATGTTTTGAAGGTCTGCGGCAGTGCTCAGGATGTGTCCTAAATGTTTTGAAGGTCTGCGGCAGTGCTCAGGATGTGTCCTAAATGTTTTGAAAGTCTGCGGTAGTGCTCAGGATGTGTCCTAAATGTTTTGAAGGTCTGCGGTAGTGCTCAGGATGTGTCCTAAAGGATACGACACTCCTTCACCCAAAATATGCAAATTAGATGCCACCTTTTGCACAATATTGGATTTGGTCCAAAGTGTCTATACCTGTGTTTTAGGGTATATATAATATTGATGATGATATTCAGATAGTCCTGCCAATCACTTTCCACACTTTAAATGCAAATCTAGCTTCTAATTACTAGCACGAGACCCTATCATAGCAATGATGAAACAACACGTGTTGACAACTAGACTTTATTCTCTCTTGTTGTCTTATGCTACAAACCTCACAACTGTCCATTTGGTTGTATCTGTTTACAGTCTCTACTCAAATTAGCGGCAGCCATTGAGACAAATCAATGTTTTGTCAATATCTTCGAAACTATTAATGACAGCATTTCGAGTCAGGTGTCTAACCCCACAAGAGAGGAAATGTGATTGTGACATTAAGAAGGAGACTTGTACACTGATATTCAAGCACTCTTAACTGTTATATTAAAGAAACGTAATTTTTCAGTAACATTTGATGTATACGTGAGACAATCTCAAACCAGAGGTATACATACACTGTACCTTTCTTTTGGAAAAAACTGGCGAAATCCCGGCATAGACTTTACAAAATCAAGTTAATCGCTAACCACCTGGTGGCAGCAACTCATGTATTGTCATTTTGACAGTCCGTCCCTCCTCGACAGGCACAACGTAACAAATAGCATAAGTGAGCTGCACAACCCGACACAGTGCTAAATACCCTCCATTGTAAATCTGCAGGTAACACGGAGTTCTGCGTTGTAATGGATGAGTAGGATGAACATATCGGAGTCATTGCATATGATGCAGATGCTGTTTGCTCCAGCATGGGCTACTTGTGGCGTAAGTTGAACTATGATCACGTCCGCCTTCTCATGTATAGCTTAACTTAACACTTAAGATCATTTCAGTTTCTTAGAACACCATGATATAGTTGTTCAGTTTCTTAGAACACCACGATATAGTTGTTCAGTTTCTTAGAACACCACAATATAGTTGTTCAGTTTCTTAGAACACCATGATATAGTTGTTCGGTTTCTTAGAACACCATGATATAGTTGTTCGGTTTCTTAGAACACCATGATATAGTTGTTCAGTTTCTTAGAACACCATGGTATAGTTGTTTGGTTTCTTAGAACACCATGATATATTTGTTCGGTTTCTTAGAACACCAAGATATAGTTGTTCGGTTTCTTAGAACACCAAGATATAGTTGTTCGGTTTCTTAGAACACCAAGATATAGTTGTTAGGTTTCTTAGAACACCATGATATATTTGTTCGGTTTCTTAGAACACCGTGATATAGTTGTTCGGTTTCTTAGAACACCATGATATAGTTGTTCGGGGAAAGGATCACGACAGTCGCATGTGTGGTTGGAAACATTTCAGTTTGTCCCTTTTCAACAAGCTGCTAACAAATTAAGACTCAACTGAATTTTGTTTTCAGTCACAGTCATGACAACTTTCTGGGGTGGCAGCGGAGTCTGAGGACTGCGGCTGTGTCGTCTGTCGGCATGGTGATCACCTCGAGCTGACCGTGTTCCACTTTAGATGCTGAAGTCATTCATAGCACAACACCGTTGGATTGTTGTAATCCCAATACTTGTAGACCGCCTTAGTGCAAATGTTCAGGGTTTTTTCTTCTGGAAACTGACATTGTAGGAACCCACCAGGATGAGGCTTCATTCAGTTTCTGTTGGTCAGCTTCTTTCCAACAACTCCAGTTGTGCTTTTTCGATGTCGACCGCATCCTCTCCTCTCCGTTCACTGCGTCTGGAGCTATTGTGCTGGACACAATGTTTATGATGCCGGGTGGTTGATCTGCAGGACCAGGAAGATCGATACATGCCTGTAGTCGTTCTCAGTCTTGTCAATCAGACTGGATGCGTGACAGCGTCTCCACTTTAAGTGTAGTCACATCTCTCTGTCTGTACACAGCCGCCATGTTAGCGACTTCTTCAACAACTTTGCTGCGTACGAGCATGCTCAATGCCCACCGTTTCAGATGAGGTAGCTTGTTATTCCATTTGGGCCAAGTCTGTACCTCACAAATGTGGCTTGTTTGAACACATCAGACCACATGCCATTTCATACTCCTGGTTTATGGCGCATCACATGTTCGCCCTTCATGAACCTATGAAGAATATCGTTGATAGTGCTTCCATTGACATTAAATTTATAAACCATATCGGGCGTAGTTTAAGTTGCCAATAGCAAAGAAATAGGACAACATCTCATTCATTGTCAGAGATGGAAGGTAGCATCAATATTTCATTACTAAGATATTTTGTAATATTTCATAGTGATGTTGTACTTGGTACACTGATGGCGTCCACTAGCTTTTTGGATGAGACTATTGAAATTCCTGACCCTGTGGACATAGGGCTGGACACCTCATTTGAAACGCTGTCATAAATAGTTCTGAAGATACGAACAAAACATCAGTGTTTTTTAATGACTGCTGCTAAACTTGATTGGCTGGACAAGTATTTTAATATCATCGTTGATTTGTAAAAAAAAGGTAGAGACATTTTTGTTATCAAGCATATTAACTGCAATATGGGCCAAATTCAATATTTTGAAAATGGGAGCACCTTATTTGCACATTTTTGGTAATGGATGGTAGAATCTTTTTGAAAACATCCTGAACAATACCACTGACCTTCAAAACATGGATTCAAACACCTTATTTGTAGTGCTGATGTTAGTTGTCACTGAGATATTCACGAATATTTGGTAATGGTGCTAGTAATTTGCATATTTTGAAAAATGCTCAAGGGTGCCAGGGTGCCATCACTCGGATTCCTTATAAGGACACATCAAAGATATACAAACTACAAAAAAACTTTGTCAGAACGCTACTGCAAGGTTCACCCCCAAAACAGCATTTCACTGCCAGACTACAGAGTGGATCCAACAACTACACACCAATTCACATTGAAAATACCTGTCATGTTTAATGTAGAGTGTCCATCCATTATTTGCATGTTGTTCAGTGTACAATGTCCATCCATTCTTGTCTTGTTCATTGTAGAGTGTCCACCCATTCTTGTCTTGTTCATTATAAAGTGTCCATCCATTTCTTTGTCTTGTTAATTGTAGAATGTCCATCCATTCTTGTCTTGTTCATTGTAAAATGTCCATCCATTTCTTTGTCTTGTTAATTGTAGAATGTCCATCCATTCTTGTCTTGCTCATTGTAGGGTGTCCACCCATTCTTGTCTTGTTCATTGTAAAATGTCCATCCATTTCTTTGTCTTGTTAATTGTAGAATATCCATCCATGTCTTTGTTTTGTTCATTGTAGAGTGTCCATCCATTCTTGTCTTGTTCACTGTAGAGTGCCCATCCATTTCTTTGTCTTGTTAATTGTAGAATGTCCATCCATGTCTTTGTTTTTTTGTTCATTGTAGAGTGTCCATCCATTCTTGTCTTGTTCACTGTAGAGTGCCCATCCATTTCTTTGTCTTGTTAATTGTAGAATGTCCACCCATGTCTTTGTTTTGTTCATTGTAGAGTGTCCATCCATTCTTGTCTTGTTCATTGTAGAGTATCCATCAATTTCTTTGTCTTGTTCATTGTACACTGTCCATCCATTTCTTTGTCTTGTTCAATGTAGAATGTCCATCCATTCTTGTCTTGTTCATTGTAGAATGTCCATCCATTCTTGTCTTGTTCATTGAGAATGTCCATCCATTCTTGTCTTGTTCATTGTAGAGTGTCCATCCATTCCTGTCTTTTTCATTGTAGAATGTCCATCCGTTTCTTTGTCTTATTCATTGTAGAGTATTCATCCATTTCTGTGTCTTGTTAATTATGGAGTGTCCATCCATTCTTGTCTTGTTCATTGTAGAATGTCCACCCTTTCTTGTAGAAACCTCTTTCTTCCGGAAACATCTGGAAGAAAGTGGAAGATAGGGTTTAGACTATGGAAACTATTAAAAAATGTTTTGTATTGATTTCATTCTAGATATAAAATATTTAATGCTTATATAATATTAGTATACATAAAAAATGTATGCATGTTGAAATTTGTGCTCATTAGTTTGTGTTATTAGTTACCTAAACATTTTAGTAAATAAAAACAAAATCCAGCATGGTTCACTTTTATCACCCACCATATTCCATGTGGTGCATACCACAATGACACATTTAAATTGTTCAATATTCATAGAAATTTGGTTCAACAATGAATCTCCACCAAGTCATAGTGTTATGCTGTGTATTTATGTTAATCAAATGCCATAATCAAGACAAAATATAAACTGAAAGACATGTTTAGAATATCTCAGTCATCACCTGCTTAGCACCGCAACTGTGCTCTGACTTAGTGATACATGTGAACTACTGAACCAGTGAGCAAGAAGTAGCTAGCTGAACTAGGTGGCTGTCAGGCCTGGTGGATGTAATACACAAGAACTGAAGCCATTTAGTCTTCTACTATGTGGGAACAGCTAGACAAACCTGACTGCCTGAAGGAAGAAGCCATAAGTGACACGTTAAACCTACGTATGATAAAGAACTGTATTCTACAAACACTGAAGTTAACTATAACACAAGTGAAAATATTATATAAATAGCCCATATATGTGCCAGAAATAAGAAGAAGTCTTATTTATTATGTACAATAGAGCTACAATATAAAAAAATATATGTTATATCAATATCACTTGCTTAAAATAATTTATTAGGATATTTGTAGTTACATACATTTTCTTCCAGAAGAAACTGGAAGAAACATAGAAAAAAACTGCCCTTTGCAAGAAACTACAAACCCTGTTGTCTTTTTCATTGTAGAATGTCCATCCATTTATTTGTATTTTTCATTGAACAGTGTCTATCCATTCTTTTCTAGTTCATTGTAGAGTGTCCATCCATTTCATTGTTTTGTTATTTGTAGAGTGTCCATCCATTTCTATGTCTTGTTAATTGTAGAATGTCCATCCATTTCTGTGTCTTGTTCATTATATAATGTTCATCCATTATTGTATTGTTCATTGTAGAGTGTCCATCCATGTCTTTGTCTTGTTCATTGTAGAGTGTGCGTCCATTTCTTTGTCTTTTTCATTGTAGAGTGTGCGTCCATTCTTCGTGACAACAAAGCTGAGTAAGATTCGACGCGCCAACATCTTTGTGCCAACCCCAGCCAAGTACGTGAGGTCAGCGCTGGCTACGATCGGTGTCGAGACGAACACGTTCGGCTGCATGTCGCACGCTCTGCAGGTACGACTCACTCAGTGGTCAATGTTCTTAAACCTGTTCGTCTTGCTTTTTTGAGCTTGGCTAATCTATTCAGACTATACACACAGCTGCTTACAAATTTATATGTATTTTTGTGAGTATGTATAAGTTCATGCATCGTCATCTGTGTTATGTAAGTGGGTGCACAGTTATAGACATGCAAGAACATCACAAGGCAAATGGAGTGTTTGCTGAACCTCCAGTTGTTTCATTTGTGACTATAAAGACTGCAATGATCAGATCTCCCATTCCAGATCCTGCAGTGATCAGATCTCCCATTCCAGCTCCTGCAATGATCATATCTCCCATTCCAGCTCCTGCAGTGATCAGATCTCCCATTCCAGCTCCTGCAATGATCATATCTCCCATTCCAGATCCTGCAATGATCAGATCTCCCATTCCAGCTCCTGCAATGATCATATCTCCCATTCCAGCTCCTGCAATGATCAGATCTCCCATTCCAGCTCCTGCAATGATCATATCTTCCATTCCAGCTCCTGCAGTGATCAGATCTCCCATTCCAGCTCCTGCAATGATCATATCTCCCATTCCAGGTCCTGCAATGATCATATCTCCCATTCCAGATCCTGCAATGATCAGATCTGCCATTCCAGCTCCTGCAATGATCAAATATCCCATTCCAGCTCCACAAAGACATGAATTGGCAGAGACAACAATAGAGAAATGTGACTGCGAAGGCTGATGTTTTGACCATCGCAGGTTGTCAGCTAAGACTACTTGCCACTAAATGGTATCTCTTCCCTGGGGAGATTAAGTGGGACAAACTCACCCACCTTTTGAAGACATCAGTAACACAACCAGCCACATCTTAGTGCAGCTTGTTCACATTAAACAATGTTCTTAGTACAAGAACAAGTGCATCTTAGTGCAGCTTGTTCACATTAAACAATGTTCTTAGTACAAGAACAAGTGCATCTTAGTGCAGCTTGTTCACATTAAACAATGTTCTTAGTACAAGAACAAGTACATTGATGCAAGTTATAAACAAAACGTTCCTTTTGTAAACATGTTGGCAATACTGCGGAGGCAGAAAGGGCTAACTGCAAGTACCCTCTAATGTTCGCTGCAGTCACATGGTTCACATGCAGTCAATATGTGATTCAGTGAACTTCCTGCTAATGATTACCACTTAATTTACCAGCCCTGACACGTGAGGATGGTTCCAAATCGGAGACAATCTCACAGAAGCGATACATTGATGACCTCTCATTCATTCCCATCCAGGCGTGGTTCAGGGGGTGCCTGCCCACCAGTATTGTTGAGACAGCATTCTTCAGACTATTCCTGGCTGCTAAGAAGAATATCTTGCTTGAAACGGAGAAAAGAGGCAAACAGCAGTAACAAGGTTGGAGAAATACTGACAACCTGAAACCAATTCTGATTTGGTAGCACGGGAGGCATGGAATGTTCTTTAATCTCTGGGTTTTAAAGGTATCTGTCTTCACTTGGATGGAAGAAACTAACCCTTCCAATGAAGATGTGTTGCGCCCACAACATTTTTACTTTGTAAACAAAGTCTTGCTTTACAAACACTGATGGCAGTTTTGTGGAGGCGAGCACGTCTAACCACAGTTCGGTGCATTCACTTGGTTCTCAGTCTTACACAAGTAATGCCTAATTCAGTGAACCTTCAGTCACCTCTGGCATGTGTCATTTTCTGGGTAATAGACCAGACAGACGCACAGATAACCCGTCATTCCCAGTCAGGGCTGGTTCCATGGTTGTCTTCCGAGTCAAACTCTCACAGTGACATTGCTTACACTATTCCTGGTTGCCAGGAAGAATTTCTTGCTTGAAATGGTGATAAAATGGAAACCGTAGTAATAAGGTGGAGAAATACTGACAACCTAAAGCGACTTCTGTAGTAGCACGAAAGGCTCTGAAACTGCGTTCTTGAGAAGTAGCCCAAGGATTATTTATGAAGGTTGTCGAATGCCTTTTCTAAGTCAGTGATGGCAATGTTTGTCATACTGGTCCATTTGGTGCTTCGTTCCTAGATGCCATAATATGAAAATGTGGTCTATGCAAGAGTTCTTGAGACCATTGTGTCCTGACAGCAAGGTGTAATGTGCAGGTAATATTCTATCAGGATGTTACAAGTCTTTTGAAAAATACCTAATTGTATAACCATAATTATAATCCGGGCACACAACACAATGTCAGTGAGACTGAGAAATAAGGTTTGAAGGGATGGCAGAAGAGAGGAAAGTCACTGAAGAGGTGGATCAACTGGACCAGACATGATACGGGACTTTGACTATTGACAACACAGTGATACACAGTTTACACCACTCGTCAGACGAAGCACCATCATAGGGAAAAGTGGGGGGGGGGGTAATTTCACCTCTAAGTCTGTTAGATCTTGGGGAACCTCCAACATTAGCACATGCTGAACTGTGACAGCGAAGCATGTTCAGATTTTTACAAAAATACAGTCATTATAATAACGTGTTGTAGTGGCAGTAACGTTGTTGTCCTGGTGTGTTTCAGAACTGGCTGTATGAGCTGGTGCCCATGCCTATCTATGAGCGACTCACTCTGTCTACCATGGTGGCCACTCGCAAGAAGGCTCTCAAACGGGCAGCGAAACACGACTAGAGAACACACCCAACAGTCGGAGCAGTGATTGCCAGGCTGCAGTATTAGCCACGACAGCTCTTTGTTAACCACAGTACTAGCCGTTAGGTTTCTTAATAAACTACTGGAATGCTCAGTGGTTACTGATATTCCACACAGGGCTTTTTCATTGCTGACATTTCACAGTGATTGTATGAGTTTGTACAAGATGGCGGAGCTGTATGTGAAGATCTGTTAACATTGATTGTGTTTTGTTTTATTGCTAAGATTCCAGTGATTCTATGTTGAGTTTGTTCGTCAATGGTAGCTTGGCATTGCAACACAGAATTATGTTTTCTACACGTTTCACATGTTGTCTAGAACAATTAATAAAATAAATGTTCAACATAACTTTGACTGGTGCATGGTATTACCTATTGTTTGCTGCCAGGGTCAATACTACCTCTTTCAGAAAGGAACCACTTTTTTTGCCTCGATCATTTTTTATTGAATACAACACTTTGTAATTGTTTAAATATTTGCATGAACAAAATTTATCTATACAGTCCAAGATTATTGTAAATAAATTTTGCATTGCTCTAAATCAGCCAGAAATATTTGATGATATTTTTGCCTGTTTTTATGTAGAAATTCTATTGCTCAGATAGCTATAATTGTTCCTTGAATATTAAAAAAAACCTTTGTTACCTGGCTTCTTTCTTTAGAAAATCAAGTTTCTTGTGAGTTAAATGAATGGTTTGATCTTATTGCTGGTTGAATTACTTAATGCCTGGTCTTAAAATTTTGGATTCAGATTTTGAAAAGATCATTGTATTGAAAAATAACTCAAAATTGTCCAAACCCTGCATATACTACACTGTATATTACTTTATAGTATATATAGTTTGCAGAGCACTAACAAATGTGCAACATTTCATTGAGCTGCCTACTTATAAATAATCTTGCTATGGTAGAATTGTGGAAAACTACTGTTTTCTTCGGATGGTTCTATTCAACCATCCATATCTGCAACAAATTGACTACCTGGATGACACTGCGATCATGGTAAAGCTGAATGTTTCCTCTAATACAATGTTCATAACTCCACACCACCAAAATATACCTTTTAAGGTGTGAAACGTTTGGACATCGTCCGGGGTGGTCACTCCACATTTAGACACAACTTCTGCTGTTTATGATAATAAATTGTTTATTATCGAACCAAAATAACCGGCAAAGAAAATACACCATATCAACAATGCATTTAATATTGTACACGACTGACGTATCGAATTGGTACATTAAATGTAAAAGCACAGCAGAAATCAATAAAAATGCTGGGTGAAAACAAGGTATGTAAAACAAGACATTATAACATAATAATTAATGGCAGGTCAGTTAGATGCAGACATAATATAACTCGATGCCAATAGATCCGTGTCAACTTCACATTTTATTTTGTGTGATCTCTAGGATCGACAAATCAGCAGTACACGCTGACAAAGTTTATATTGCTCGCCTACTCTTACCCAGACAATAACAATGTTTCCTATACAATATAAGCAGTTGGGCTCTCACAAGAAAACCTGACAAACATTTACAGACTTAACTATCAACAACCGTAAATACTCGACTGTCCCAGGCCTTCCGTGTTCTGATGTCCAGTTTTATTGTTTGTTTTCACTCGGCCTTCTGATCTCCCACTTTCTAACAAAAACTTGATTTAAAAATTGTCATTTCTTGTTAGGTGTTCATCCTTGGTTAAGTAAAATAGTTATAATTACATAATTAATGTGTTATGGAAAACCATTAATATGTACAGCAAAAACCCTGAAAATCGTTTTACCTGCAAACTACTCCTACCTACTCTTGACAGGCAGCAACACCAACTGAACAAATATGTGTCAAACTTTGAAGAGAACTTCTGCCATAATTATGTGGGGAGATCCCTGCTCCCAACTTTGAAAGTTTGTTGCTGATAGATAGCCACAAAGCACCCCCCAAGTTGCATAGATCTGTGACGACTGGACGGATTGAGCTGTCTTGAGTTTACACCGATGCCATGAACACAGGCAGCATTCAAGTGCATAAGTGATACTAGCAGCAGTGTCTGATATACACCTTCCCTGGTGCAACATGTTCTATAGTTGGAGTCGTTTTAACCAGCAGGACTCTGAAGACAACATGTCATGTTCTTGGTCACGTTGAAAGACTACGGTGCTACAAATGTAAATCCTTCTAAAACATCAATTTTCACAGGCAACACAGTCACATCAAAGCATATGAAAACCGAGTTAAGACCATTGCATAACAGTTTTACTTCTACATACATACATACTTTCAAAGTTACCCTTGTTCGTGACTGAGTTCGTTCATCTTGTAATCTGGTATTTGAGAACTGGTCTCGTTACATACACAAAACGTTTTGTGTAATTTCTATAACTCCATTGTGTTTATCATAACCTAACCCTCACTACTAACAACTGCGCCATGCCAACTGTAAAAATAAACGGCCGAGTGATTACAGAAGACAATGTTTACATTAGATCTTCAAACAGTTCACTGAACAAGGGGGTTCCCCCTGTAGACCAATCTGTGCAGCAGTAAACTTGAGCAAAACAGTCCTAGGTATTTTACAAAGGCAGACAAATAGTTATAGGTCATTTCATAGCATGTGTTGACATTGCACAAGTGCTTAAAGAAAGGTCTGTACAAGGCGATATCATCAATTTGAAGATCAAGGCAGTTTCACATGTCAGTCAAGGCATTTCAACGGAATCTGGGGATCGTTTCACTCAAACAAATAGCTGAAAATATAAATCATCATTGAATGGTTGTATTTGTACAGTGGTGCATTCCGTGTTCAGTACACAAGATCAAGTAAGGACTGAAATTGATTTTAACAAGCAAAATCAAGCTTATGGGCAGATAAGAATGTCAGTTCCCTGTTCACACCAACATCAGCTGATTCCATGCAAGGATATCGCGTCGTGTAAACCCAGCTTAACCAGGACCAGTAAATGCCACCTAGAAGATCCCGGCGAGTTTGACCTCAGCGGATGAGGTAGGGTCAGGGAGGATGATGGAGGAGGGTCGACTGCCACGCCCTAGGACACTCGACTTGCGCCGGGCCTGGCGGTGGATGGCCTGCCTCCTCAGCGCATTGTTCAATCGAGTCGACGCCCACAGCCACAACCACAAGGGGGTGAGCTGCACCACCCACGACTGGGAACAGAATGTATGCAAGTATGTTTAAAAAGATGTAGTCTATTCCTAGTTTTCATTTATTAATTAATATAATGTTCTTAAGACTGTACTGACTATGTTGAAGGAATACTGCCCACCAAACCGTGTTTAGTAAGCCCGTAACAGCGGTCGCAATTTGAAGGCACGACCAAGGATGCATGTTCAAATAGTAAACAAAACATAGTTTCAAAACAAGATTTATTGGCCATACGGCCGAGTCGGGCTGAGTTAACTGCTGTACCCTTTGATGTTCAAGTTTCCCACGTTTAACAAAGTTAACTTCCTGTTGCAAATTACTACGCCCACTAATTCCGGGTAGGCGAGCAGACTGGCTCCATTTAGGACAAAATATGTCAACATTTCACATTATCCGACTTTCACCAGCACTTCTTGCCAATAGATCAGGTTAAATCTCTGTCACTTCTGGGTAGTGTTTGAGTCACTAAGTAAGCTAGGTCAAGAACACATGGATGAGTTCACACATCATCTGATTAGAAACTATTGCTGACACTAGAGCTTACTATTGCTGGTCAAGACGTAAGGTGTGGTCAAGACTCACCTGTAAGGTGTGCGGCCAGTAGTCAAGACTCACCTGTAAGGTGTGAGGCCAGTAGTCAAGACTCGCCTATAAGGTGTGAGGCCAGTAGTCAAGACTCACCTGTAAGGTGTGAGGCCAGTAGTCAAGACTCACCTGTAAAGTGTGAGGCCAGTAGTCAAGACTCACCTGTAAGGTGTGAGGCCAGTAGTCAAGACTCACCTGTAAGGTGTGAGGCCAGTAGTCAAGACTCACCTGTAAGGTGTGAGGCCAGTAGTCAAGACTCACCTGTAAGGTGTGAGGCCAGTAGTCAAGACTCGCCTGTAAGGTGTGAGGCCAGTAGTCAAGACTCGCCTGTAAGGTGTGAGGCCAGTAGTCAAGACTCACCTGTAAGGTGTGAGGCCAGTAGTGAAGACTCACCTGTAAGGTGTGAGGCCAGTAGTCAAGACTCACCTGTAAGGTGTGAGGCCAGTAGTCAAGACTCACCTGTAAGGTGTGAGGCCAGTAGTCAAGACTCACCTGTAAGGTGTGAGACCAGTAGTCAAGACTCACCTGTAAGGTGTGAGGCCAGTAGTCAAGACTCACCTGTAAAGTGTGAGGCCAGTAGTCAAGACTCACCTGTAAGGTGTGAGGCCAGTAGTCAAGACTCACCTGTAAGGTGTGAGGCCAGTAGTCAAGACTCACCTGTAAGGTGTGCGGCCAGTAGTCAAGACTCACCTGTAAGGTGTGAGGCCAGTAGTCAAGACTCACCTGTAAGGTGTGAGGCCAGTAGTCAAGACTCACCTGTAAGGTGTGAGGCCAGTAGTCAAGACTCACCTGTAAGGTGTGAGGCCAGTAGTCAAGACTCACCTATAAGGTGTGAGGCCAGTAGTCAAGACTCACCTGTAAGGTGTGAGGCCAGTAGTCAAGACTCACCTGTAAGGTGTGCGGCCAGTAGTCAAGACTCACCTGTAAGGTGTGCGGCCAGTAGTCAAGACTCACCTGTAAGGTGTGAGGCCAGTAGTCAAGACTCACCTGTAAGATGTGAGGCCAGTAGTCAAGACTCACCTGTAAGGTGTGAGGCCAGTAGTCAAGACTCACCTGTAAGGTGTGCGGCCAGTAGTCAAGACTCACCTGTAAGGTGAGGCCAGTAGTCAAGACTCACCTGTAAGGTGTGCGGCCAGTACCCGGTGGTCTTCTCGCTCCAGCCGAGAGTGGTTAGTGCATGGCGAGCGTAGGTGGACGCGGTCGGAATAAAGAGATTTGGGTTTGACAAAGTGGAACTGAACTTGGTCATGCTTGTCGCGACGTAGTAGGGGATGAGACACTGGATGGTGATGCCCTTGCTGCCGTACTCGTAGTTGAGAGCTCGCGAGAAGAAGTCAACGTACGCCTACACACAACAAGCATACATACACATAGACATCCACAGGAACTAGGGCATTCTTGAAATGTTCACATCAATGGGAAATCAACAAGTGCGTTTGCAACAATAACTGAGAGGACTGGGTGTAAACAGCAGACAAAGGAAGACGGGAGGAGCTGAGGGACGAGGCTGGTGGGAAAGAGAGTTTCAGGAGGAGGCTGGTGAGAAGTTAGTTAAGGTGGATTGGACACATGGAAGTTAACGAAAAGAACAGAAGTGCTAAGGGTGGAGGGTGGTGGAAGAAGGGGAAGACTGAGAGCATGGGGGGAAGAGAGACTAGGTGGGACTGGGAGGACGGAAGCAAGAGACACTAGGTGGGACTGGGAGCATGGGAGGAAGAGAGACTAGATGGGACTGGGATACTGGGAGGACGGAGGGAAGAGAGACAATGTGGGGCTGGGAGACTGGGAGCATGGGAGGAAGACAGACTAGATGGGACTGGGATACTGGGAGGGCGGAGGGAAGAGACAAGGTGGGACTGGGAGCATGGGAGGAAGAGAGAGTAGATTGGACTGGGATACTGGTAGGACGGAGGGAAGAGAGACTAGGTGGGACTGGGAGACTGGGAGGACGGAGGGAAGAGAGACTACCGGTAGGTGGCACTGGGAGGACAGGGGGAAGAGAGACTAGGTGGGAATGGGAGACCTGGAGAACAGGAGGAAGAGAGACTAGGAGACTGGGAGGACAGGGGGAGAGAGACTAGGTGGGACTGGGAGGAAGGGGGGAAGAGAGACTAGGTGGGACTGGGAGGACAGGGGGAGAGAGACTAGGTGGGACTGGGAGGACAGGGGAGAGAGACTGAGTGGGACTGGGAGGATGGGGGAAGAGAGACTAGGTGGGACTGGGAGGACAGGGGAAAGAGAGACTAGGTGGGACTGGGAGACTGGGGGAAGAGAGACTAGGTGGGACTGGAAGACTGGGTGGACAGGGGGTGAGAGACTGGGTGGGACTGGGAGGATGGGGAAGAGAGACTAGGTGGGACTGGGAGGACAGGGGGAAGAGACTAGGTGGGACTGGGAGGACAGGGGTAAGAGAGACTAGGTGGGACTGGGGAAGAGACTAGGTGGGACTGTGAGGACGGGGGGAAGAGACTAGGTGGGACTGGGAGGACGGGGGAAGAGAGACTAGGTGGGACTGGAAGGACGGGGGGAAGAGACTAGGTGGGACTGGGAGGACAGGGGGAAGAGAGACTAGGTGGGACTGGGAGGACAGAGGGACTAGGTGGGACTGGGAGGATGGGGGGAAGAGACTAGGTGGAACTCGGAGGACGAGGGGAAGAGACTAGGTGGAACTGGGAGATGTGAGTTGGGGGAGTGGAGATGAGTGGTGGAGAAAACAGGAATCACTGACGGAAGAAGGAAAAACAAACTGAGGTCCTGTATCAACTCACCCTGGATTTCAGGGGAAAGATGAGAGCGATTCATCATAGCATCTTTAAGATAATCTTGTATGTTGTATTGGAGGTAGCGAATGGTTATGTATCAAAGAGACTACCTTACTGGCCGAGTAGACAGTCATCTGAGGGACGGGCATGCAACAACCTCCGGCCGACACATTCACCACAGCCCCTCGCCCCCTACAAAACACAAAACTCATACATTGTCAAACCACATAGTCTGAAAGCATTCTAAAATAGTCACCAAATAATACCAGTCGGTGCTTGGAACAGACTTGTGCAAACCCCTTCTATTGACAACTTTCAAAATGAGTGTGTTTGGTGAGAATTTTTCAAATCAAGGGTGCAAAAGTTGATTTAGACTGTTACAAAGAAATTTGCTGCCAGGCAATAATGGTGAAATCACAGATCACTGATCATCATAAATGGGAGACGATACTCTGATAGGATTGATCAGTGACATTAGAGAGTGTAGATAAACCTGAAGGGTATAATACATACCGCTTGATCATCTGAGGAAGTACAATGTGGGTCATCTACAGAAACAACAACACATGGTTTATGTTGGAACCAGCATATTCATACGACAGAATCTCCAGAGACAACAAAAAACAACTTAACTAAAATTCCATACAAATTAGTTTGGGTTATTTTAGTGCAACCAAATGCAAAGATGAGTCACAGATATTATTACAATTCTTGTTGATACCATTCAGTGATGTCGTACGCGATTGTTGCCAGAACATTGCTTGCTGTGTTTAAGTAACTGAGAATCATTAGAAAGAGGCCAAGTATGGAAAGGAATTCAACAACAAAATTGCTATGTTGGGGTTGGTAGTCTGTTCCATGTGTGTGAGTGTACGCACCATCGTGGCTGCAGCAATGTTCACGTGCACAAGCTGCCACAGTTTCTACAAAGTACAACATCAACACTTAGTCTTCTCACAAACCATACACCGTTTTGACATGAACACAGTGTTAACATATGAATAGTGTCAACACATCAACACAATGTTAACACATGAATAGTGTCAACACATCAACACAATGTTAACACATGAATAGTGTCAACACATTAACACAATGTTAACACATGAATAGTGTCAACACATTAACAGTGTCCACACATCACCAGTGTTAACACATGAACAGTGTCAACACATTAACACAGTGTTAACACATGAACAATATCAACACATTAACAGTGTCCACACATCACCAGTGTTAACACATGAACAGTGTCAACACATTAACATAGTGTTAACACATGAACAGTGTCAACACAGTGTTAACACATGACCAGTGTCAACATATCAACACAGTGTTAACACATGAGCTAATTTGTAACACATTAATACAATGTTAGCACACAGAGTGTCAAAACATCAACACAGTATAAACACATGAACTCATTTGTAACACAAACACAATGTTATCACATGAATGCAGTGTTAACACACTGTTCCCGAGAGCTGTCAAAACAGCTGTTCAAACATGACTTGAGATTTGACATTACATTTAGGACCCTGGTGCAGTGATATTCCAGGAAGACAGACTTGAAGGAGTTGTCTGTTTTGGACACAAAAAGCTATGTCTCTGGATAAGTTCATCATTATTTCAATTATTATAACAGCACCAACAAACATGGAAACTGAACCTTCGCTGCCTGGAGCAGGGACTTGACAACTGACTGAAGTCATTGCATCAGCACCATAGTGGTGAAAGTGAGTCATTGGCCAGTGATGTATTGTCACATGCAGTACCACCTGATGACAACAACTGTGTCAAATCCAGCTCTCCCAAGTGGGAAACATTTTGTATTAGGGACTGGTAAATAGTCAATGTTCCTCTTAAAGGGAGACAGTCTCTTGAAATGAGAAATTGTTAAACATCAAAGGGTATTGTGGTTAACTCAGCCGGCCTTGACATTATTGCCAATAAAGCTTCTTTTGAAACTGGATGTTTTGTTTTTATTATTAAAACATGCTCCAAGGCATATCTTCGAAATTTGAACATTGTTACAACTTACAGGCTTACTAAACACAGTTTGGCGGACAGTATACCTTCAACATAGTTAGTATAGAAAAACTAGGAATAGACTGCCTCCTGTTAAGACACCTACAGTCGACTAAGGCAGGTCAGCCACCGGACTATGAGTTGAGTGGAAAACCTCTGTTTGTAAAGAAGTGTTTATATAGCACTGGACTGCTCAAAGCGTGGTACACTTTACTTGCTACACCTACCAGTGATAATGTCCAACCACTCACCTCTGCGGGGACATTGAGGAAGTAGTCGGGGTAGTCATACATGACTCCCACATTGTTCACTGCAAACACAAGATGTAATACATCATTTATATTACATCTTGCTATATTATACAACAATCTAGCCACTATTCTGTCAACAGAAATGAAACTGCTCACTTGCACTTGTGGGTGAAACTTGTGATGAGCCGGTGTTGATTCACCATTCAAGTGTACAGTTTTATTTTATTCATCTCAACCTTTTGATTCTGGTACTTTACGGAATTCACTGAAAATGTTTACACAGAGTTATTGTGAGTGGATGAGCAAGTCGAACACAAACAGGAATTCATTACCAGGGATTGGAGAAGACATGCCTGTGTCCTTTGGGCACATCAGATATAGAACTACCGGGAGTGTGCCTTTTCGAAATTTGATATGCCCCAAATCAGTTTACTAAAATTCTAATAATTAATTTGCATGATCGTATGATCGCTTAAATAACATGGTAAATGTGAACATTAATTTTTTTATATTAGTCATGTAATCATGTTATTCTTTAACTTGTTTTGAGTTCTATTCAGGAATGCCTGCCCGACACATTTCTGGTTACAAAATACATAAAATAAGAGAGCCCAACTAAAAATATTCAAAGAACCATGTTGATTAGGCATTAAAAAACTCATTGATACACGGATGAACAGATATGGAATAACCTCACTCAGTCCATGGCTGTGGTGCCATCTTTTGAGAGAAAATTAGATTATAAATTGTGGGAAAATAACCAAATTAAATTAGCCCAATTAAATTATTCTATACAGTAAGACTATTACATGTAAATCTGGAACATAGCATTGCCTTTTTTCTAAAGTTCATGGCCCAAGGTGACGGGGACATTTGTAATGAATGTACTATTTGTGAGCTTTGGTGACAGAGGCATGCTTTATAAACATTCTTAAATTTTTATTTTTTATACAATGTACCCCAATTGTAATATTTAGCAAACATACATGAATTTTTAAATATGCATATAATATACATGTATGGATGATATTATTTTGTATAGATATGAATGGATTGCATTTTGTTCAGCAAGAGTTGAAAGTTGTTGATGGGTGATAACATGGTGTCAGCGGCAACAAACGCTGTTTACAGTGCTCGACTAAAGCTTATAAACAATGTCAATAATAGGCAAGGGCACAAGGGTATTGATTAGACTGTTCTCAGTATCCAGTCATCAATGTAAGATGTGATTTAAATAACTCCATTCAGGCCATTGTTTGTATTCGAGCGCAGACTGGAGCATACCAGAGCACTATTTGGGCCTCAAAATGCAGTAAGCCTAAGATGCAATATTTTTATAGTGTAATATGCCTGGGATGATATGGGATTATTTAATTATCGCATCAATGTGTTAAGTTTAGGCAAAACTATAGTTAATAATGGCAAAATTGAGGAGGGTCCAGATTCTACAAAAGTGCACCTCAGTTTTCTCAGATTTCTCAGACACGTTTTTGCATGCGTCTTTTGGGCACATGTGCCAAAAAAGTATGCGGCATTCCAGCATACAACGCGTCATTGACGCATTTCCGCATGCCAAGGGAATCTCTGCATTACAAAAGAAAGGTTTTACACTTACCAAGGATGCCAATTTCCTTTCCTTCGATCTCCTTCTGAATCTTGTCAAAGACGGGTCGGCCTTCGTTGAAGTCTACGGGGATACTCTGAGTCTCCACACCAAACGTCTGTTCTACAATCACAGGGAGAATAAAACATACTGTCGTTGTCTTATCACAAGGTGTAGAATTCAACTAAAATAATGTGTATTCAGTTGCAATGTACATAACTCAGGGAGCAAATACAAGCAAAGACTTGTCTTTCATTAAAAACATTCTATAGATTTATACACTATTTTCTGCGATATTTTCAAATGAAACTGGTAATAAGCTAAATTCATTTTAAATGTGTTTCACATCATAGAAACCTTACCAATATACTTGGCTGTGGTGTCGCAGTCCTCCTGGCCAAGGGAAATGATGATGATGTTGACTCCACAGTTGGCCAATTCTTGGGCATAAGCCTTCCCTATACCATGGGTGCTTCCAGTCACCACTGGAACACACCAACACACTGAGAACACACCAACACACTGAGAACACATCAACACAGTGAGAACACATCAACACAGTGAGAACACACTGACACAGTGAGAACATACTAACACAGTGAGAACATACCAACACAGTGAGAACACACCGACACAGTGAGAACACACCGACACAGTGAGAACACACTGACACAGTGAGAACACACTGACACAGTGAGAACATACTGACATAGTGAGACCATACTAACACAGTGAGAACACACCAACACAGTGAGAACACACCGACACAGTGAGAACACACCGACACAGTGAGAACACACCGACACAGTGAGTACACACCGACACAGTGAGAACACACCGACACAGTGAGGACACACCGACACAGTGAGAACACACTGACGTAGTGAGAACATATCGACACAGTGAGAACACATCAACACAGTGACAACACACCAACACAGTGAGAACACACCGACACAGTGAGAACACACCGACACAGTGAGAACACACCGACACAGTGAGTACACACCGACACAGTGAGGACACACCGACACAGTGAGAACACACTGACATAGTGAGAACACACAGACACAGTGAGAACACACCGACACAGTGAGAACACACCGATACAGTGAGAACACACCGACACAGTGAGAACACACCGACACACTGACAACACACTGACACAGTGAGAACACACCAACACATTGAAAACACACAGACACAGTGAGAACACATCAAAACAGTCATAACATACTGACACAGTGAGAACACACAGACACAGCAAGAACACACTGACACAGTGAGAACACACAGACACAGTGTGAACACACCAACACAATGAGAACACACTAACACAGTGAGAACACATCAACACAGTGAGAACACATCAACACAGTGAGAACACACCGACACAGTGAGAACACGTCAATACAGTGAGAACACACCGACACAGTGAGAACACACCGACACACTGACAACACACTGACACAGTGAGAACACAACAACACATTGAAAACACACAGACACAGTGAGAACACATCAAAACAGTCATAACATACTGACACAGTGAGAACACATCAACACCGTGAGAACACAGACACAGTGTGAACACACCAACACAGTGAGAACACGTCAATACAGTGAGAACACATCAACACAGTGAGAACACACAGACACAGTATGGACACACCAACACAGAGAGAACACACAGACACAGTGAGAACACACCAACACAGATAGAACACACCAACACAATGAAAACACACCGACACAATGAGAACACATCAACACAGTGAGAACACACCAACACAGTGAGAACACACCAACACAGTGAGAACACACCAACACAGTGAGAACACAGACACAGTGTGAACACACCAACACAGTGAGAACACATCAACACAGTGAGAACACAGACACATTGAGAACATACTAACAAATTGAAAACACACCAACAAAGTGAGAACACATCAAAACAGTCATAACATACTGACACAGTGAGAACACACAGACACAGCAAGAACACACTGACACAGTGAGAACACACAGACACAGTGTGAACACACCAACACAATGAGAACACACTAACACAGTGAGAACACATCAACACAGTGAGAACACATCAACACAGTGAGAACACGTCAATACAGTGAGAACACATCAACACAGTGAGAACACACCGACACAGTGAGAACACACCGACACAGTGAGAACACACCGACACACTGACAACACACTGACACAGTGAGAACACACCAACACATTGAAAACACACAGACACAGTGAGAACACATCAAAACAGTCATAACATACTGACACAGTGAGAACACATCAACACAGTGAGAACACAGACACAGTGAGAACACATCAACACAGTGAGAACACACAGACACAGTATGGCCACACCAACACAGAGAGAACACACAGACACAGTGAGAACACACCAACACAGATAGAACACACCAACACAATGAAAACACACCGACACAATGAGAACACATCAACACAGTGAGAACACACCAACACAGTGAGAACACACCAACACAGTGTGAACATACCAACACAGTGAGAACACATCAACACAGTGAGAACACAGACACATTGAGAACATACTAACAAATTGAAAACACACCAACAAAGTGAGAACACACAGACACAGTGTGAACACACCAACACAATGAGAACACATCACCACAGTGAGAACACACAGACCCAGTGAAAACATACCAACACAGTGAGAACACACAGACACAGTGAGAACACATCAACACAGTGAGAACACATAGACTCAGTGTGAATACATCAACACAGTGAGAACACACAGACAGAGTGAGAACACATCAAAACAGTGAGAACACATCAACACAGTGAGAACACACAGACACAGTGAGAACACACAGACACAGTGAGAACACACAGACACAGTGAGAACACATCAACACAGAGAGAACACATCAATACATTGAGAACACACAGACACGGCGAGAACACGACAACACAGTTGAACATCAGTAACACAGTTAGAACACAAAGTGAGAATACACCAACACATTTGAACACACAGACACAGTGAGAACATACTGCATACACTGACAGTGTGCAAACTGACACTGTATAATGTTAGTGCTGACAGTGTGTGAAATGTCTGTCACCTGTAGGCACTTAAACTATTAATTAAATATTGCGCTAGAACAATGTGAACAATTGGCTTAAATTAAAGGTACTAGCTTAAGGGTCACATAACGGTTTATTTTATTAAGATATCTTTAATAAATCAAAAGATATTACAATTTTTAGACGGCAAAACAGCGTAAATTTTGTGTATTCTTTATACAAACAAAATAGGCACATTTTTGTGTTTTCTTTCAATATATATTCGATTAAAATGTCATAACCAGGGTTTGCTGTTTTTTTCCAAAGGGTGGTTTTTCCATATTTCTTCCATCCCGGAAGAAATAGTTTCTTCCGTAAAGAAAATGTATGTAACTAAAAATATCCTTATAAATCATTTTAAGTTAGTGATACTGATATAAAATATGTTTTTAACATTGTAACTACATTGCACAAAATAAATATGACTTTTTCTTATTTCAGACATATTATGTACTAAGACTGTCACTTGTGTTGTATTCATTTCAGTGCAGGTAGAATACAGTTCTTTATAATTTGTGGGTTAAATGTGTCACTTATGGCTTCTTACCCCAGGCAGTCAGTTTTGTCTTGCTGTTTCTACATAGTAGAACAAGCACTAAACAGGTTTAGTGTTTGTGTAACATCCACAAGGCCTGACAGCCACCTAGTTTAGTTAGCTACTTCTTGCTGACTGGTTGAGTAGTGCTAATGTAAATACTACCGGTAAGTCAGAGCAGAGTAAATCACTTAGGCAGGTACTTACTGAATCCCAACAATAATATAGATGCATATACAACATATGGTATCGTCAACACGAGTAGCGCCAAACATATCTTTCACTTTATATTTTGTCCCAATTATGACATAGTAGAGAATTGATTGAAGGGCCTAGTTTCAAGGGATATTAATAAATGAGAATAAATGGGAGCCATACTGGATTTCGTTTTAGGTAACTAATAAAACACAAGTAATAACATAAAACATCAACATAAACACAAACATTTCTTATGCTATGCTAATATTATAATCATTAAATGTATTATATTTATATATTGAATAAAATCAATACAGAAATACATATATATCAGAATAGTTTCCATTGTCTAATGCTATCTTCCACTTGCTTCCAGTTTCTTCTGGATTTTTCCTGAAGAAATTGGTTTCTTTCGGAAGAAACCTAACCCTGGTCATAACAGTTTCATTTGTACAGCAATTTAACTAATCTTTTCAGTATTTTCAAGCATGTTGATTAGGGTAATAAATATACATTAACCAGAATTTAATATTAACAATAACTTAATTAATAAGTACATTTTTACTAATTAGTTTGCAAACTTGACAAACTGACACACTACAATAAAAGGCCATAACATCCATTAATATGAAAATATTTACATAATTTATGCAAGGTGTATAACCACAATAATTATGGTAATAAATACACATTGACAAGTAATTTAATATTCACAATAACTTAATTAATAAGTCAATATTGACTAATTAGTGCATTAACTTGGCAGACCGAAAATAAAATATATAAAATATCACTAAAAGGCCATAATGTCTAGATGATAAAAGATATTTATATAATTTATATAACTATAAGGCATACAACCATATTAGATTTTATAAGAAATACACATTAGCCAGTCATTTAACATTAATAGTAACTTAATTAATATGTAAATATTGACTAATTAGCTTGTGAACTTAACAGACCAACACATTACAATAACTGGCTTTAACTTCCTTGATTATAAATGTATCTGTGCAATGTTCTGTTTTTACAAACACATTAACAACGCCATAAATAGACACCACCAAATCTACCAATAAAAGTAACTCAATTGAGTAAGTTTTATTGCATATTCACAGCTGACTGTCTCACAAATCCACGTCATTGTAGTGTACCATTGTTCACAATATTCAGTGTCTCATAAAATAATGTCATACACTTCAAGGTGAAGTGGTAGATGCAGGCAGGTGAAGTGGTAGATGCAGGCAGGTGAAGTGGCAGATGCAGGCAGGTGAAGTGGCAGATGCAGGCAGGTGAAGTGGCAGATGCAGGCAGGTGAAGTGGTATATGCAGGCAGGTGAAGTGGTAGAGACAGGCAGGTGAAGTGGCAGATGCAGGGAGGTGAAGTGGCAGATGCAGGCAGGTGAAGTGGTATATGCAGGCAGGTGAAGTGGTAGATGCAGGCAGGTGAAGTGGTAGATGCAGGCAGGTGAAGTGGTAGATGCAGGCAGATGAAGTGTTAGATGTAGGCAGGTGAAGTAGTAGATGCAGGCAGATGAAGTGGTAGAGACAGGCAGGTGAAGTGGTAGATGCAGGCAGGTGAAGTGGTAGATGTGGGCAGGTAAAGTAGTAGATGCAGGCAGATGAAGTGGTAGATGCAGGCAGGTGAAGTGAGTCATGTTCACATGACACTGAATGCTCAGTGTAAATGCTTTCACTGTGTGAGATATTCAGATTGATGAAGTGTATGGATGCATGCAGGTGATGAGTGTCATTGTCACAGGAACGTGTAGACTCGGTGTTACTGTATTTTGTTATTGTACTTTGTTACTGGGCTTTGTATGAAATAAAAAGCATGCATCACATTATTGTACATGCAAATCTTGTGAAATTAGTTTGTATATCCCTGTCCTATTTAAGATATCAGTGTGAAATTATGTATATGTATTATTAATGACTATGTCACTCACATAATTATGTAATTTGATGGACATAACTGTGGTGTTCATTAATTTAATGCATTGTATCTTGTCATACAATCAATGATACATCAACTGGTCAGTGCTTGAGAACATGCTGTGGCAACTTTGTACAGCCCAGCATGTCATAAAACAACTTGTTAAGTCCAATCATTTAAAATGTAACATAAAAAAATACTTTTGGTAACAATTTGCTTCCAATCATTCAATAAAATATTTTATTTAATAATAAAACATTTTAACTTATTTTTGGCAGTGATATTGACTATCAATCTGTTAATTAATAAAACTAAAGTAAATGCATATATAAATTTGTCTTCTATCATTATAGTAAATTATTAAATATTTTACACTACTATAGAAAGTTTAGGCATTATATATATATATTAATGAATAATAATAATATGATATATGGCAGTGTTTTTCCTAGGTAAAATGATGGGCAAGGTGGTAGGGGTAAGGTGTGCGAGCGCCGCAGCCACGAAACATTGCTAGGAAGGTCCGGGGCATGTTCACCTGGACATTTTTTTAAACTACCTTTAAAATGGTGCATTCTGAAGTATGTTTTAATCTTTACTCTTGAATATAGAGGGGAAGATATTAATCAACAAGACAAAAAGTAAACATGTTTATTACACTACTTGTAAATGTAGTAATCATGATTGATGATAAATGTCAGTAATCATGATTGCTTCATTGTGTTAAGGTGTGGTTTCCACTTGACCACTGGCCCTTGGTTGTGGTGATGTTTTTCTTGCCCTAACCCTAGGCCTTGTTACCTCACTGACAGAGTCAGTGACAGTGATATAATTTGAAGCCTCTTCCCCCCATCATCACCCTTAAGTTTAAATGATTATTATATCATAATATTTTGATGCTAACTTGGTGGATTCTGTTTCAAAGATTATACTTTATTTGTTGCTAGCATGTTATGCAATTAATTAAACAGTCATTTCTGGAATGCCACAAAAGTATGTTTCTATTAATCGCCAGAAAGTTTCTCAAATAGTGTCTTTTTTTTAAAACAGTGTAAGTTGTTTAGTATATCCACATTATGTGCAAACATCATTGTCTAGCCCAAGATATTGATTAATAAGTATACACGGGTTTGGGCAATAGGCGTCTTTTACGAAATATGAACTTCGGTGATTTATATACTTCACTCTAATCAACCTTGATTTTTGCCTAACTCATGTTTTGCCTAACTTTTATACCTCAGTGAGTTAGTTCCATCATTCAACATTATCCATGGCATTTTTATGTTTAAGAATATTGCGTCTTAGCACCCTTTCGAGGTGTAAATAGTGCCCCGGTTAGTATCAACATATGCTGCTATATCGCTCATTTTACGTGCGCGATGCGGCAACGTTCGACTGCTGCGGCGCAGACCGGATCACTATTTGTACTTCGAAAGGGTCCGGATTCGACACAAATGCCGACCAGTAGTAGTAGTGACCTAGTGTCATTAGCCTTCATGGCTAGTTAAATTGAATGCAAAGGGTACCTTAGCTCAGCTACCGTTTTCTTTTTTTCTCCGAGTTCCACATGTCTCCCAAATGCAGTTACCGTTTGGGTGCCATGTTACTTGAATGTCTAGATTTCTAGTATGTCAAAACTCAACAAGGTGTCACCACTGGAGACACCGGGGATCCCGCGGGAATATTCCAAAATTGGACAACTGACAAGTGATGTCATTCACATTGTCCAATGGAGTTAATTCCAAGAGGTAAATACTAACCGGCTCTGAGCGACGTTAAGATGACTAAACTATGTTGCTACAAATCTGTGATTTTGCACGAATATAAGTGACTTTGTGGTATCATTTCTCGCCGCTCGCCAATGCTGAATGTATCGCGAACTAACAAAAACTGGACCCAGGAAATAGCAATTTCAGCTTATTTTGGACGAGGCGGCCCGCCTCGTTTGTCATATACCAGGGGAAACATTGATATGTAAGTCAAATTTCAAAATTTGGCGATGTTCAAAACACCATATTTCACGTTCGGGCTGCGAAATGATTTGTTCACCACAAACTAATTTTGAGCTATAAAACGTAGAAATCATCGAATATTCAAAAGTATTTTTTATATACGGTATATGTCATATAAACAAACTTATTCAGCTTAATCTTGGTCCGATTTCAACCTGACATAAAGACGACAAAGTAAAGTAACTTACCGGCTTTCAGTAAGTAGCTGTAAAGGGCGAATTTAGACCGATGCATATGTGAAAAAGCCAGTCAAAACAAAACGCAAACCAGATTTCGGTAAATGACACATTCTAAACTGACGCAAACGAATGGGTACGCAGCAAGAGCTGATTGGAAAGTTTTCTTGAAATGCCTAGTCACAGCCACGGCACTGCCACTGGGCTCACTCACTATGCTCAAACACAATGCCAATGGCAATGTCCCCACCATCACAAACTGCCCAGCAGGATACTGGGGGCTCAAAGCTGTGAATCTCTCAATATTTTCAAACAGAGGATACCTGAAACTCCAAATTAAAAACATAAAAACACCAGCTACCCCGTTACCACCATCATATCCGCACCTTTTTTGTGTTTTTGTTTCAGACTGTATTTACTTGACAATAACACTGCGTTACCACCATCAAGGCATCATATCCGCGCCTTTTTTGTGTTTTTGTTTCAGACTGTATTTACTTGACAATAAGTTATAACACATAAAAAAAACTCGTTCCAGCTTCCACCTATACAAAAATACGATAGGCAGCGTTATGATTACCCACATTTATTACAGACGGTAATAATTTGCTTAGTTACGTAAGTATGACGAAAACTCGCAACCATAAATAATAATAATTCGCCTGACGATCTACCTGCCCAGGGTCCGTAGCGTTTGGCGAAGTTGCGTTCGGGAAAGAGCCTGGCAAAGCCATGGACACGTATCGCTTCCCATGCATTGCCACTTAAAGTCAACGTTCGCTTGGCTGCGAATGCCGCCCCAACCAATGCAAATACATCTCTAATCGAAGTAAATACACGGATTATTTCTCGAGCCAGAAGCTCAAAGCTGTCAACGGCGGCTGCCATCTTGTGTGCACTAAATGAACTAACGAAATGGAGCCAGTCGCGAGACTATTAATTAGGGACGCGAAAGATTACGGCATTCTGTGTCTGTATCTGTATGCTACGTTGCCCGATCAATATTGATCATTAAACAACGGTTGGTTTATTGTTGGAAGAAACAAACAAAAAAGAGAGAGAAGAAAAAGAAAATATACAAAAGACCAAAAGTATGAGAGAGAAGAAAGAGAGAAAACAAAATTGTCGTTGTCTTTTTTTCAAGTATCAGCTAGGTCTAGGCCAATTCGGCAACCGTAGCAGTCCCCGGAGATAAACTCCGGCCGACACAGCCATAGTCCATCATTTACCATACTTCGGACAAGGACAAAGACAAATAAGTCAGAAGGAAAGCTGGGCACGCTCCCTTTAGAAAATACCCAAACTGGGAGCCTCAGCAACACGTACGTGCTGGCAAGGAGTTCCACATAGGAATGACCTGTGCGTGCATGCAGCAACTAAGTCAAATAATGTCCATAGGCGGATCCAGGGGGCCTGGTGGCACGTGGCCCCCATGACCTTTCTAATTTGGCGTGCCCGTAGACC
Source organism: Escarpia spicata (assembly GCA_963995525.1). NCBI lineage: Eukaryota > Metazoa > Annelida > Polychaeta > Sabellida > Siboglinidae > Escarpia > Escarpia spicata. The sequence goes on from OZ023212.1 coordinate 49,197,189, forward strand.
TTTTTGAATGGGCCCAGTTGACTATGCCCCCCAGACCCGTTGAAATGTAAATTTAACAAGATTGCCACCCAGAGAATTAACTCGATCTAGATGGCTGGTGGACAATGAAGCCTTTTGGCTTATCGATAATGCAATCCTTTTATTTACGTCTATCCTGCCCTTCTGAGGTATGTGTCGATTTTATTTCTAAATATATTCACGCTACTAGCACCCACACAATCGGCAGACAATATGTTAACATTTTAAATGACGCATATGTTGTACAGCGGTATTATTATTTTTGTTTTCCTTATACGCTATATTTCGCCTAATTAATCCAAGGATTTGATTTCCCTTTGAAGCTGCAATACCGCACTGCTCTGAAACCTTCATATCAGCACTAATGGTTAACCCTAAGTCCTTTTCTTTTACAGTAGTACTTAGTACAGTACCCCCCATTGTCTATTCTACCTCTTCGTTCCCATGTCCTGTGTGGAGGCATTTACGTTTCCCGTAATTGAACATTTGCCACATTTCAGACCATTTGATCAATCTGTCAAGATCATCTTGTAAATTCCGTCTATCTCCATCACGTCTAATCATTCTAAACACGTTTGCATCATCCGCAAATTTCAACACCTTGTTTGTTATACCATCGTCTATATCGTTGATATATATTAAGAATAATAAAGGTCTCTCCTCGCGCTGTGGGTACATGGCGTAGAGGCGCGTCCCCTGGGTGGTGGATTGGGGAGCCCTCCTTTGGGGGGTTGCACGTGAATAATACGTACCATAGGAGAATGGAAAAATCTGACTCCAAACCCGGGTAGATGGAGCTCGTCAGCCTTGGAAGGCAGTCCACCTAGGAGAAGGAAATCTCTGATTCAAAACCCGGGTAGCTGGAACTCGTCAGCCTTGGATGGTAGTCCAGCTAGGAGAAGGAAAACTCTGACTCCAAACCTCCGCTGCCTTGCGGCTATACCGGATCTCGTGAAAGGCTTCGGGAGTAAACCCCGAGGAGTAATCCGGAGCTGGAGTCCCTAAGGCAGTTCGTCGTTGACTTCAACATCGTTCTGGCAACTCCTGCGACGGCACCGGTGCCAAGCCGTATGGGCTCTTGCTCTTCCCTTGGATTACTTCAGTGGCGTGGAGAGGTGGGACCTGCTGCATGGGCAACAGCTTTTCTTCCATATCACCATTGCCCAGGCGTGCGCCCTGGAGAGGACACTCCAGCGCCGCTGCAAAGCGATGACACAACACGAGATTGTGTCATTCAGGGAAGGGCGGCGCGCGCGCGCCGCCTCTGCGGCGGCGAGGGCGGGTGGGGACGGCGACGGTGGGTGGGTGCATGGGTGCGTGCATGCGTGTAAGGCTAGGACACCACAGTAGAACTCACAAAATATCACTCTTTTGATAGTAGAACTCACAAAATACGTACATACACATACATACATACATGATGTAGTGATGTGATGAGATGATGTGATGTAGTGATGAGATGAGATGATATGATGTTGTGATGTGATGTAGTGATGTAATCAGATGATATGATGTAGTGATGTGATGCACTGATGTAATGAGTTGATATGATGTAGTGATGTGATGCGATGATATGATGTAGTGATGCGATGATATGATGTAGTGAATGTGATGAGATGATATGATGTAGTGATGCGATGAGATGATATGCTATGTTGTGATGTAGTGATGCTGTATTGTGATGTAATCATGTATTGATGTGATGTAGTGGTGATGTGATGCTGTGCTGTGGTATTGTACTGGAGGATGTGATGTGGTGTTGTGATGTGATGTGATGCTGTGTTGTGATGTAGTGCCTTGGTGTTGCAGTAGAGGATGCGGAGGACGTAGAGGAGGAGGACACCCTCAAGAGCCTCGCCTTCCTTCTCGAGAAGATCGAAGGCTGCTCGGTGAGTCGTGTCATGTGATGGTTCTTATACACAGGGGGCAGCCATAAAGTATGTCACACTGGTGATGTGACGAAGTGTTACATAGGAATGGGGGTCTTGTGGCAAAGTGTTACGTGGGAGTGGGGGGTCTTGTGACAAAGTGTTACATGGGAGTGGGGGTCTTGTGACAAAGTGTTACATGGAATTGGGGGTCTTTGAGCAATAGTGACATAGTGGTACATGGGAGTGGGGGTCTTGTGACAAAGTGTTACATGAGAGTGGGGGTCTTTGGGCAATAGTGACAAAGTGGTACATGGGAGTGGGGGTCTTTGGGCAATAGTGACAACGTGTTACTTGGGAGTGGGGGTCTTTGGGCAATAGTGACATAGTGGTACATGGGAGTGGGGGTCTTGTAACAAAGTGTTATATGGGAGTGTGGGTCTTTGGGCAATAGTGACAGTGTTACATGGGAGTGGGGGTCTTTGCGCAATAGTGACAAGGGGGAGTGGGGGTCTTTGGGCAATAGTGACAAAGTGATACATGGGAGTGGGGGTCTTTGGGCAATAGTGACAACGTGTTACATGGGAGTGTGGGTCTTTGGGCAATAGTGACAGTGTTACATGGGGGTGGGGTCTTTGGGCAATAGTGACAAAGTGGTACATGGGAGTGGGGGTCTTTGGGCAATAGTGACAACGTGTTACATGGGAGTGTGGGTCTTTGGGTAATAGTGACAGTGTTACATGGGGGTGGGGTCTTTGGACAATAGTGACAAAGTGTTACATGGGAGTGGGGGTCTTTGGGCAATAGTGACAAAGGTTACATGGGAGTGGGGGACTTTGGTCAATAGTGACACAAAGTGTTACATTCGAGTGGGGGACTTTGGACAATAGTCACAAAGGTTACATGGGAGTGGGTCTTTGGGCAATAGTGACACAAAGTGTTATATTGGAGTGGAGGTCTTTGGGCAATAGTGACACAAAGTGTTACATGGGAGTGGTGTGTCTTTGGATAATCACGACAAAGTGTTACAAGGGAGACATGACATTTCGGACAATGCATGACAGAATGAATGTGTCATCAGTTTCAATTTTTTAGGCATCATAATAAATAACCATTTAAACTGGCAGTCATACAAACAATATAGCAAATAAAATATCCTTACTACTTACACTTCTTTCCTCCAGGGGGTAGATCACGTGGAGACGGGCACCATCTTAAAATTTCCCCATGGGTGCTCCAGCCCAGAGTGATATATATCAGCAGACTCGGTCTACGTCAATTAGCCTTTAATATTCCCTCATTACTCCTTCATTACCCGCCCGGTGGTACTACTTCCACTAGGAGGTCGGTCCCGTGACAGGCTAATTCCCCCTCAGGAGCAGACACTAGCTCCTTCACTTTCCGCCAAGCTAGACCATATATGGAAGGTAAACATGTAACAAGCTAGTTCATGTACGGAAGGCAAACTTGTAACAAGCTAGACCATGTATGAAAGGCAGACCTGTAACAAGCTAGTCCATGTATGGAAGGTAAACATGTAACAAGCTAGTCCATGTACGGAAGGTATACATGTAACAAGCTAGACCATGTACGGAAGGCCAACATGTAACAAGCTAGTCCATGTACGGAAGGCAGACATGTAACAGGCTAGACCATGTATGAAAGGCAAACATGTAACAAGCTAGACCATATATGGAAGGCAGACATGTAACAAACTAAACCATGTACGGAAGGCAAACATGTAACACGCTAGTCCGTGTATGGAAGGCAAACGTGTAACAAGCTAGACCATGTATGGAAGGCAAACATGTCACAAGTTAGATCATGTATGGAAGGCAGACATGTAGCAAGCTAGACCATGTATGGAAGGCAGACATGTAACAAGCCAGACCATGTATGGAAGGCAAACATGTAACAAGCTAGTCCGTGTATGGAAGGTAAACATGTAACAAGCTAGACCATGTATGGATAGCAAACAGGTAACAAGCTAGTCCATGTATGGAAGGCAGACATGTAACAAGCAAGACCATGTACGGAAGGCAAACATGTAACAAGCTAGACCATGTATGGAAGGCAAACTTGTAACAAGCTAGACCATGTACGGAAGGCCAACATGTAAAAAGCTAGTCCATGTATGGATAGCAAACAGGTATCAAGCTAGTCCATGTATGGAAGGTAGACATATAACAAGCTAGACCATGTACGGAAGGCAAACATGTAACAAGCTCGACCATGTATGGAAGGCAAACTTGTAACAAGCTAGACCATGTACGGAAGGCCAACATGTAACAAGCTAATCCATGTACGGAAGGCGGTCATGTAACAGACTAGACCATGTATGGAAGGCAGACATGTAACAAGCTAGACCATGTATGGAAGGCAGACATGTAACAAGCTAGACCATGTATGGAAGGCAACCATGTAACAAGCTAGACCATGTATGGAAGGCAGACATGTAGCAAGTTAGACCATATATGGAAGGCAGACATGTAACAAGCCAGACCATGTATAGAAGGCAAACACGTAACAAGCTAGTCCGTGTATGGAAGGCAAACATGTAACAAGCTCGACCATGTATGGATAGCAAACAGGTAACAAGCTAGTCCATGTATGGAAGGCAGACATGTAACAAGCTAGACCATGTACAGAAGGCAAACATGTAGCAAGCTAGACCATGGATGGAAGGGAAACATGTAACAAGTTAGTCCATGTACGAAAGACAAATATGTAACAAGGTAGACCGTGCATGGAAGGCAAACATGTAACATGCTAGTCCATGTATGGAAGGTCAACATGTAACAAACTAGACCATGTACGAAAGGCAAACATGTAACAGGCTAGACCATGTATGGATGGCAAACATGTAACAAGGTAGACCATGTATGGAAGGCAAACATGTAACAACCTAGTCCATGTATGGAAGGTCAACATGTAACAAGCTAGACCATGTATGAAAGGCAAACATGTAACAAGCTAGACCATATATGGAAGGCAGACATGTAACAAGCTAAACCATGTACGGAAGGCAAACATGTAACAAGCTAGTCCGTGTATGGAAGGCAAACATGTAACAAGTTAGACCATGTATGGAAGGCAAACATGTCACAAGTTAGATCATGTATGGAAGGCAGACATGTAGCAAGCTAGACCATGTATGGAAGGCAGACATGTAACAAGCCAGACGATGTATGGAAGGCAAACATGTAACAAGCTAGTCCGTGTATGGAAGGTAAACATGTAACAAGCTAGACCATGTATGGATAGCAAACAGGTAACAAGCTAGTCCATGTATGGAAGGCAGACATGTAACAAGCAAGACCATGTACGGAAGGCAAACATGTAACAAGCTAGACCATGTATGGAAGGCAAACTTGTAACAAGCTAGACCATGTACGGAAGACCAACATGTAACAAGCTAGTCCATGTATGGATAGCAAACAGGTATCAAGCTAGTCCATGTATGGAAGGCAGACATGTAACAAGCTAGACCATGTATGGAAGGCAAACATGTAACAAGCTAGACCATGTATGGAAGGCAAACTTGTAACAAGCCAGACCATGTACGGAAGGCCAACATGTAACAAGCTAGTCCATGTACGGAAGGCAGCCATGTAACAGACTAGACCATGTATGAAAGGCAAACATGTAACAAGCTAGACCATATATGGAAGGCAGACATGTAACAAGCTAGACCATGTATGAAAGGCAAACATGTAACAAACTAGACCATGTATGGAAGGTAGACATGTAACAGGCTAGACCATGTACGGAATGCACCCGCTAATGAGCACCTGTGACACAAGATGTATATGACAGTTTGAAGAATGAGAATTGTGGTAAGTAAACTGTTGGAAGTTGGAACACGTGTATGGATGGACGTAGCGTAGTGGCTTCTCGTGAGTGTCGAGTCACGCGGCTTATCTCATACTGCACCCGCTAACGAGCACGGGTAGAGAGCGGAGTTCAACTCGTGACTCCATTGTCTGTACTGTCTCGTGATTGAAAAGACATAACGCCTCTATCGGGTTTGCGTATATAAACCTAACAAAACTCTAGTGGAGCATATTACTTTCTACCGACTTCGAACAACGCAACTTCACTCCGACTGCTGAAGATGGCGAGCGCTCATGACAAGGCATGTCCCGAGGACAAGATGAATATTATACGTCTCCAATAAGTAAGTGCTGCAAACTTTGTATTTTATCGCTTGACATACGCTTGACCTCCCAAGTATTTCCTCGCCTTCTCTGCCTTCCTATCCTCCCCGTTTCTCTCTCCTCACTTCCCTCACCTTCTCTACCTTCCTATCCTCCTCTGTCTCCCTCTCCTCTCTTCCCTCGCCTCCTCTGCCTTCCTATCCTCCCTGTCTCCCTCTCCTCTCTTCCCTCGCCTTCTCTGCCTTCCTATCCTCCTCTGTCTCCCTCTCCTCTCTTTCCTCGCCTTCTCTGCCTTCTTATCTTCCTCTGTCTCCCTCTCCTCTCTTCCCTCGCCTCCTCTGCCTTCCTATCCTCTCCTGTCTCCCTCTCCTCTCTTTCCTCGCCTTCTCTGCCTTCCTATCCTCCTGTCTCCCTCTCCTCTCTTTCCTCGCCTTATCTGCCTTCCTCTGTCTCCCTCTCCTCTCTTCCCTCGCCTTCTCTGCCTTCCTATCCTCCTCTGTCTCCCTCTCCTTTCTTTCCTCGCCTTCTCTGCCTTCCTATCCTCCCCTGTCTCCCCTCCTCTCTTTCCTCGCCTCCTCTGCCTTCATATCCTGCCCTGTCTCCCTCTCCTCTCTTTCTTCGCCTCCTCTGCCTTTCTATCCTCCTCTGTCTCCCTCTCCTCTATTTCCTCGCCTTCTCTGCCTTCCTATCCCCCTCTGTCTCCCTTCTGTGCTTGATCTTGTCAAATCTCTTTTGGTGGCTTTCTTTACCTCCTTCTCAGCTAGTGTGTACTGTGCTTGAGCTTGTCTTGTCCCTTCTCGTGTTTTTGCACTCTCTCGTGATTGAAAAGACATAACGTCTCTATCGGATTTGCGTATATAAACCTAACAAAACTATATACATGTTGTGTCACAGTCCTTTCTTATCTATGCGTATGTTGACCTAGCCTGTCCTCTTGTCGTTTCGGCTAGCTACGCGGTGTCTGATTACCGATCGCGTCAGCCGATGTCTACATATTGTGTCATAGTCCATTCTTATCTCTCTCGTCTGTTGCCCTAGCTTGCCCTTTTATCGTGTTGGCTACCTACGCGGTGTCTGGTTACATCGCTGATATATTCCCACTGGTTGTACTTCGCACAATATATACTATCATTTTCAAAGTTTTCATATATGTTTCAGAGACGATATTTTCAAAGTTTTCATATATGTTCCAGAGAAGAACTCCGCGACTACCACGAATGTGCTTTCTGTGTCGTCATGGCTGAACTGCTGAGGACACGGGATCAGTTTGATCCTCCAAACCCTTGGGTTGATCCCCGACCCTGTTGCCCCCTTGGACACGGGGGATGTCGAAAATTGGTGTCCGGAGACAGATGATGATGGTTTCGTTGATGTAATCGATCGTTGATGTTAATAATCAACTTTCAAACTGTGGTGTTTGTTGGTTATTATATTATATATATATATATATATAATCTCTCTTTCATACATACATACATACATACATACAAGGATACCTACATACATTTTAAAGTTTCATATATATATAGATATATTATAACGTTTTCTCTTTGTTCTTTCGTTATTACATCATTCCGTTTACTTCTTTATCTCTCATTATACACCTTTCATCACCTTTTAAAACTTTTCTCTTTGATCTTTCGTTATGACTCTTTGATCTTTCGTTTCTTTCAATACCTTTCCTCAACCCTTGGGTTGACCCCGACCCTGTTGCCCCTATCGACACGGGGGATATGGAAAATTGGTGTGCGGACACAGACGATAGCGATGACGGCTTTGAAGATTTAATTGTTCGTTGACATCAATAAAACATTCAACTTTCAAACTGTGGTGTTTGTTGGTTATTAAAGCATACCTGTACACATTTTAAAGTTTCATATATATATATATATATATATATATATATATATATACGATCTCCCCAATCCTTGGTTTGACCCCGACCCTGTTGCCCCTGTCGACACGGGGGACATGGAAAATATATATATATATATATATATCATAACGTTTTCTCTTTGTTCTTTCGTTATTACATCATTCCGTTTATCTCTCATTATACACCTTTCATCACCTTTTAAAACTTTTCTCTTTGATCTTTCGTTATGACTCTTTGATCTTTCGTTTCTTCCAATACCTTTCCTCTTTGAACTTTTTTGTTATTCCCTCTTCAGTCTCTCATATATACACAATAACCCTTCCATGGCTGCTCATTCCACCGCTAGGAGGCGCTACACACGCTCATACATACGGTCACGTGACTACGCACTTTGCTCAGGGGGGCGGCTTTCGAAACCTCCCTATTATCAACCAAAAACTCCTCAAAAAGGGCTGTGGATACCTATCCAGATCCACTCTCTTACTACTCACGAGAAGTGGCAGTTACCGGTGATAAGTCTCAGTACTCCATTGGCGTAGAGTTGAGGCGCCAGGGGTCAATTCTGACAGTGGGAGAGGTCATCGTGCCTCATTGGATAGCTACCGCTAAACTGGGCAGCCCCCGGTCAATAAGCTGCTATCCCGCCACAGTTCGCCTACCTTACTGGGTGCGTGGGGCTTAGGGCTGCGAAAAGCATGACAAGTGGACTGTAAAACCCAAGCACCAGGCAAGAAAAGCAACACAAGAAACAAGCCAGCACTAAAAGTAGGATGCTGGAACGTAAGGACCAAGACCACTGGCCTACCAACGGACCTGCAGGACATGAGCGACGCACGAAAGACGGCAGTGATCAACAACGAACTGTTGAGACTGCAAGTGGATATCGCAGCACTACAAGAAACCCGTCTTGCCGAAACCGGCTCTCTTCGAGAAAAGGATTTCACCTTCTTCTGGCGTGGAAATGCTGCAGACGAGACCAGAGAATACGGCGTTGGATTTGCCGTGAAGAACTCACTGCTGAACATGATAGAACCTGGTGAGGTAGGAACAGAGAGGATTCTCACCCTACGTCTCCACACAACAGACGGGCCTGTCAGCCTCATCAGCGTCTACGCCCCCACCCTCCACTCTACCCAGGAGGCAAAAGACGAGTTCTACGACCAGCTGCAGTCAGTCATCCAGAAAATCCCAACCACCGTAAGCCTGCTTCTACTCGGCGACTTCAATGCACGAGTCGACACCGACCACGCCTCCTGGCCGCGATGCCTGGGACGATTTGGAATCGGCAGCATGAACGAGAACGGGCAACGACTATTCGAGCTATGCACACTCCACGATCTGTGCATTACTAACACCGTTTTTCAGACGAAACCGCAGCACAAAGTATCGTGGCGACATCCCCGCTCCAAACGATGGCACCAGTTGGACCTGATTCTCACGCGACGCTGTCAACTGAGAAGCGTCCTCACCACACGTTCCTATCACAGCGCTGATTGCGACACAGATCATTCGCTGGTCTGCTGTAAGATCGGGATTCAATCCAAGAAGCTTCATCGCGCCAAACCGATTTTTGATTCTTGTCTTTCTTGTCTTTCTTGTTTGGCTTTCTCATGACCTATTTTAATGTTTTTAAACTTGTCGTTAATTAATTGTCTCTGAGGAAGGTGGAAGTTTCTAAGAAGGGTGCGTTTTGTCGATGTAAGTTTGACTAGAACTGGTCTGGGACTGTTTGCGTTTTATTTTGCTTCCCCGAGCCTACGGATTTCTATGTCGGTGTATGTGAGGTCGTTGTTTACTTCGGTGCATATTTCTAGAATGTGTTCTTTGATAAGTTGTTGTCTTGTGATTCTTAGTTGTTGTCTTGTGGTTTTTAGTTGTGATATTGCTTCTGATAGGCTGAAGATGATTACATTGTTCAGCCTTTTTTCTTTTTTTTTCTCTCCAAATGATGCTCTTTAACTTGTGTTTAACTACTTCCTTCACTTCATTTGAGCTGATAGTGGAATTTTCTGAGCTAACGATGGGCTTTTTCAAATGTTGCTTCTGAGATCAGTTTATTTACTGTTTTTGTATCTACTTTGGTTCTGATTTCATTTTCTAGTGCACTGGTTAGGTATTCGGCCTTCTTTAGAAATTGTGATTCTGTGTTTATTTGAGTTGCCTTGATGAGAGAGCCAAGTTAGTAGACAGTGAAGAATTGATGCAGGATGTTTGAAGAATGTAATGTTTATGTCCATTAAATTTATAACGCCTATATATAATTAATTTGTTATAATGTCTAATTAATTTGGAATGTTTGTCTAAATAATTTATATGTCTATAAGTTTTGTATGTTTTGCGTTGTCTGGGGTCCTTCTTTCCATTGTTTATGTTCTAAATTTGGAAGGAAAATTTGAAATCAGGGTTTAAGTTATATTGGCAATTTTAGAGGGTAGAAGTGTTATAGACAGTATCTTGTTTAATTTACGTTGTGAGTTGAAGTATTAGTCAAAGAGCTTTGGATTATTAGTACTGGATAATGATTTAGAGCAGCTGTTGCTATGTACGCTTGTTGAACCGGAACCGGAAATTAATTCACCTGTCAATGTCCAATATATTTTATTGATTCTTTTATTATTTCAAAATATTTGTTCTGCGTTAAAACCCTCAATATGATGAGGTTACATATATGGAAGATGAAGATGAAATTGATATTTAAAACACTAACAATATCGGGACGCCAGAAGCTGTTCTACAAAATAGGTTAACGTAACGTTATAGTGTTATGACATGCATGCAGCAGACAGACGTTCTTCGTAAGTCCTACACGCAGCGCTTCTTGCTCGATTCCCGTGTTTCTTTTTCTTCTTCGTGCCGTGTCTGTCACAGGTGTTGGCGATCATGGTTCTCCAAACTGCACGGTCGTTTGTAGTTTGTAGCAATTCTGTTGTACTCCTTCCACACCATGTAGACATACCATTTATTATTTTTATTATCTGGCGTCCCCTCGATCTTTTTCTTTCAATCTTTCCAGTTTTACTTGTTTGTTCTAATGTTATCTTTCTCGTTATATGGACTATAAATCTTGCTTATTGTGTTCTAATTTTGTTATAATGATCTGACGTATAAACAGTGTTTAAATAACCAAACCCTATTGGTGTGAAAACGATCGATACAAAGTCACAAGTTCAAAGTAGAATCGATTTAATTTTCCAAAAAATTGGTGGTTTCCTGACTGCAAACACATGAATTTGTACAAACATATTACACATTGAAGCAAAATGTATCCATTCTATTAATTTAATTTATATTTCCGTATTTCTCCATGCAAACTAAATGTGATAGTTACTAGTTTACGCACGCACGCTCGCATGCATTATGTAATAAATGTGTGCGGCCGCGTATATCCTGTTGGGCTTTGGACAACTGGACAACGTATCAGCAGGTGTATTTGGGGGAACGTAAGTGTTCCCAATTGTCCCAGTCTGGTTGCGCCAATCATGCATGGAAGAAAGCATTTGGAAACGGAAGCACAGCTAATAATACTGAATTCTTGTCAGGTGCTATCCGCCAGAACTGTCTGTGTGTCTCGTGAATGCGAGGGTGAGCTCGAAGTCATCATAGACTGATGATTAGGACGCTCTCATAACACAGTTTACTTTGTGGTTTTATTACATCGATCCTACACGCATCCACGTTATGCGCAGCGAAGCGCTGTAGTTTATCCTGCGTGTCCTGCTGCATTGATTGTTAATTGTAATAAAACACCATGTCGTAAAACACCGATTTAATATACCACTGTAGACTAGTCAAAACCATTAATATAACGCACAATCAATTAATAAGTAAATGTTGATGTGGGTGGACAACTGGCCAGACCTCCACGGCTGCACCGTAAGCACTGTATTAATCCTCCATTTACCTTGACAAACTGACTTTCCATAATCAAGTAAGCCGTATTGTTGTGGTATAAGATATACTTCCGCCGAGAGTCGCCCGCCAGGAAGACAGAGGCGGTTCCGGACCAAGTACGATACCTGAGCAGAAGAGACACTGTCTCGTTAGCATGCTCACGACGTCATTAATTCCGTAGTTTGTCCAAGCGTCGTTTCGAGTTGCAATGACTCCGGAAATGAATAGCGATTAACGACTGCGCATGGTTCGTCGGCTTCATGACCCGTGAACAGCGCTGATGATAAATGAGTCGTCGCAGACTCGGTGGTGGCAAAACTAGACGCTAACAATCGTTCACCCACATTAATCGATCTCGGACGCCATTAATCCCACTACCTTCAACACACGCTCTAGTTACACCCAATACACACTCTAGTTACCCCAAAAACACGCTATTGTTACCTCCAAGACACGCTCTAGTTGCCTCCGTACACACCGGACGCGGAAGAATTCGAAATAAAATTTACCACTTCTATTCCTGCGCGGCAGGAATCATCTGCGGCGGCGACGGCTGTGGGCCTATGGACATCAACAAAGCGACGGAGCGGATTTGAAGAGGAAGCCATCGTGAAATATGTCTGCATTGTATGCGTTGTCGGAATATACTGGTTTGCAATTAATCCAGACAGGTTTTATAGGCACGCGTGACGGTAAAGTTCGTCAGAAAAAAACAGCTGACGCTTCACATATTAGTTCAGACACGCCTTCAGCGCCGGTTGTTTTTCCCGATCGATCGAGGTTGGAAAAATAACGCATTTCTTGTTTCGTAAAATTCGCTTATAACATTCTATCGTTTTTTCGCATTAAATTACAGTACACCATATGGTTAGTTAGCGCGAGTCGATCATCCAATTACTTCGAAATAAAAAAATGAATAGCCGATTTCGATATTTCACGCTTGTACACACTATTATGTAATGTCTCCCAATTCGCGAAGACCAGGCAACTGATTATGTCATTACGAAGAGTGTCACCGGACGACGCTACAAAAAAGAGCATTGGATTTTTTTAAAACAGCTGATGCTTCACAAACAAATACAGACACGCCTTCAGCGTCGGTTGCCTTTTTCGATAGATCGAGTTTGTAAAAACAACTCATTTCTTATTTCGTTAAATTCGCTTATAATTATCGTTTTTTTTGCAATAAAAACTGCACCTTATAGTTAGTTAGCGCGATCCGATTATCTAAATACTTCAAAATAAGGATTTTTTAGTCGATTTCGATATTTTACGCCTGTACACGATATATAAAGTCTCCCAATTCGTCGAGGTCAGGCGGTTGTTTACGTCATTATCAAATTAATTTAAAAGCAGGCTGAACGTTCAGGCACTAAAAAACAGCACATTTCTTGTTTTGTTAAATTCGCTTATAATTATCTTTTTTTCACAATAAAATTTAAACCACAGAGTTAGTTAGCCCGAGCCAATTGTCCACGTACTTTGAAATAAGGATCTAATAGCCGATTTCGCTATTTTTCACCCTCTACCCCAAACGACCGACACGGTATTGACCTTCCAAATAACACATTCGGGTTCCATTATAACATCGCCCTATACGTATTCCACCTTCCGTATACACCACTTCGGATAAATACCGCTTCGTCGAATTCGTAAACCTTTTATTAATAGCGCTTTATTATAACACCTCATTCTAGCCTTGGCTCCACCACTCAAACCAACGGTTCGGTTCATTCGCGCGTCAGCCTCTAGGCCCACATCCTCCACGCAACCAACATCGCCGGTAGGCGGCGACCCACATATCTTCCCTAACGCCAACAACTATGGGGCCCCCTCACATTCGAAGAAACCGCAACTATAGTGGCGACCTTTACCGTGTAGCTCGACCCAAGTCTGGCAATTCAGGAAAATGGTGTCACGTTAAATTATAGGAGAAAATGGCAAAATTTATGCAAATTTACACAATTTCTCTGATTTAAGGTCTGACATGGACACTATATACTACTACTCATAAACATCAATACATCTTACCGCTTTTATGACCCCCGAAAGGTGATTCTTTTCATAGACATTTAATCGATCACGAAGACAGTCGGTAATGCAGTAAACACTCCATGTTCGATTTCCGGTATGTGACGCAACCTCGGCTCGTCTCGTGTTTCTGTCGTCGTTGCAATAAGTGTGTCTGGTTGTTATCAGTGTCACGACTGCGGGGGCGATATGTCACAGCCGAGTTCTTTGCCATCAATCTCAAGCACGTCGACTTTGGCAAATGCGTTATGCATGTGATCACGTGGTTGAAAGCAGCCAGGTCGGTCATGTCCTGGGATCAAACAAATGTACTCCAAGGTTTCCGTTGTATTGCTAAATAGTTTACATTGTTTTGTTTTATTGAATACACCCAGCCTGGGCTTGCTCGTGAATACAAGAAATAAAGACCTCTCATATGTTTATCAAGATCTTCAGTTACATTAGTTGAAAACGATGCAACAGAAAAATCCGCATGGTATCAAACTATTAATTTGAGGACTGTAACATTTACTCTGTTAAGTGAGCGTATTAATATTTTCAATTTTTTTGGGTTGAATACATTGTCACGGAACTCTGTTACCGCCTCGTTATCGTCTGACATTTCCTTCGATCTTCCTTGTATCGCAGGGGCGCCAAATGAACATGAAACTCATTAATGTTTCGTGCAGGTGTGTCAATAAAACACGTACATATAATGTGTTTCGCAAACAGGAATCGGAGTCGCAAAACTGGGCCCTAAATCATGGGATGATCAAAACTTGGGATTTATATTAAGTGTGTTGCGTTCTTGCGTACGTGCATGCGTGCATGTCCCTTTCTTACAACGCTGCGAATACAGAACAAAATTCACAGTGGTATATTTTTAACATCTGTGTCCATTTATGTGGATCTGTGAACACATTTCAAGTTCAGGATACCGAACCGATAACCTAAGTGTGTGCTTCTCAACCGGTGTGCCGCAAACACCTCCCAAGTGTGCCGCGGCATCTCTGGTAATTAAAATAAAAAGTAATTTTATTATTGTTTTGCATTAATATTCGGCTACATTCAAAGACCCTATATTCTAAATGTCACTGTTTTATAATCATGATTGTAGAGACTGTAAACAGGTAGAACCAAATGGACAGTTGTGAGGTTTGTAGCATGAGGAAACAAGAGAGAATAAACTCTAGTTGTCAACACGTGTTGTTGCATCATCGCTATGATAGGGTCTCTTGCTAGTAATTAAAACACACTAGAAGTGGTGATGAAACAACACGTGTTGACAACTAGACTTTATTCTCTCTTGTTTCCTTATGCTACAAACCTCACTCGTTCAGGTGGAATTGAAATGCCCCGCGAGTCAACTACATGACCGAGAAACATGAGGGACGATCAGCCAAGTTGACATTTCTTCTTGTTCAGGAGGAGTCCCTTTTCTTTGAGCCTCTGGAAGAGACTGCGTAAGTCTTTGACGTGATCCTCTTTGTTGTCGCTACCCACGATCACATCGTCCATGTACAAAACATTCGCGAACGGCAGATCACTGAGAAGTTCGTGGACGTTCCGCTGGAAACACTGTGCCGCGTTCTTCAGACCGAATGGCATTCGGAGGAACTTGAAGAGGCCAAGTGTCGTGATGATGGCCGTTTTGTCCTGTGATGCTTCGTGAACGCATACTTGTTGGAAGGCCTGTCGAAGGTCGACCTTACTAAATACCGTGCAACCAGCCAACCGATCGTTGAAACTCGTCAATGCCGGAAGCGGATATCTGTCGAGTTTTGTCGTGTTGTTTAGTCGCCGAAAACCTCCGCATACACGCCATGAGTCATCTGCTTTCTTTACTGCATGGATCGGAGATGCCCAACTAAATTCACATTGCTCAATGACCCCCCCCCCCCCCCCCCCTCTCTCACTGTCGGAGTTGTTTCTCGACTTGAACCTTCTTCTCGCCATGAAGCTTCCGATATGGCGTGTATACCGGTGCACCCTCTGTCGTAATGTGCAGAGGCGTAGTCATGGTAACCACTTTGCTCATACTGGGGTCGGTGACTTGAGGAAAATCCCTCCACAGTCGAGCATATTCGTCGTCGTTGAATTCTGCACAGCGATCAGCGGTAGGAGTAACGGAATAGACAGATCAGCACGCCATTTCCACTGAACGCTCGTCCAAGGTAACGCGATCGATTAGACATCGTTTGAACGGGTCTATCAGGAAGCGTTTTCCGTCTCCCTCTTGGAAGAAATCCTTTCCCAAAATGGAATGGATCACGTCTGCCACAATCGTGTCATGAGAGCATGTTCGGTCCATAAGTAAATGTGAAGGTAGACTTGCGCCGGCCGAATGTGCGGATGCGTTGCCCGTTCGCTGACGACAGGATATGTTCAGTGGGTTTGGGATTACATTTTTCTTCCGGGGTCGGCGGTAGAACGGAGACCGGTGAACCGCAGTCTATCAAATATCCGGCCGGGAAGAGGAGTCGTTTCGTTTGTTCTTTAGGCGAGCCAGATACGACGCCGATTACTGACCGCCCCTTTCGTTTCCCGCCTCAGTATGTCGAGCCTTTGTAAGGTTCGCACGGTATCGCGGGCAGCATCGAGACTCGGCGCCGAATTTCCCGTGGTACCAACAAACTTGTCCTTTCTTCGAATTTTTGTCTGAACCGCCTTTTCCAGATGTCTTACCTCTGTGTCTCCGGAAAATGCGTATGGCGTATATACGCAAATATTACGTCAGGGTCACCACTTCTAGCGTGTTCTAATTACTAGGAAGAGACACTATCATAGCGATGATGAAACAAAACATGTTGACAACTAGAGTTTATTCTCTCTTGTTTCCTTATGCTACAATTGAACCTCACAACTGTCCATTTGGTTCTACCTGTTTACAGTCTCTGCATGACGACGACGCTCTATTATGCTATTTTTGATGTACGAAACATTCTGATGCGCATGCGCCTTGAAGACGCACATGGCGGCATCGGAGCTGAGGTGCATTTTAGCGCATCAGTTATTACGGGTTGATCTACACCGGAATCATGGCATTTTGTTAAACGTTTCTGTTCCACAAAACAGGCGCAAATTTCTCATTAGTGCCAAATAGACGTTCCGGCCTATACATTATTTACCTAACATGTGATCTGTAATAATTATTTAAGAGATGTGTTTGGAAAAAGATTAGGCCTTACGTTTATAATCCGCTTGAAATATTGAATGTTTTTTTTTTATATAAAACTACAATTCGCATTAATTTTTTTGTATGGCATTTGGAATTAGATGATTAGGTGTGCAATACGCGAAGATCGAACTAACTATGAAGTGTACCGCGAACTTAAAACGTTTGAGAAGCACTGACCTAAGCAACGTGCATTTATACGAAGAAACACCTAAGTTTACATGGTAAATCTAAACTAATTATACAGATAGAGGGGTAGAGTAGCTTGGGGCGTATGGCCCACTTCTTTCGGGAAATTGTCTCCTGTGTAAATCCTTTGGCTGTTACACTGATCTGTTGCATACATCACTTAGTTCATTATCATAGTTAAGTAATAATAATCATGTTAAGATTTTAATCAAAACAATACGCCCACCACTGGATTTTATATTAATTAGCCCCATTAAGTTATTTGTTTATTTATTTCATGTTACAAAAATATGGTATTATTGCATTGTGGAAAGGTACTGCATACTGGTTCACAACTATTTATATAATCATCTCAAGAACCCTAACTAAAATCGTTAATTAATCAGTCTTTTTTCTGAGATATAACAAGTGCGTTTAATCTAACATATTTATTATATACTCTTATACACTGATTGACCTTTGCAACTCATTTACTCACTTTCACAGTTATATCCATGACATCTGTCGTACTACGGACCCTGTGCCTTTCGTCTCTATTACCACATGGTTATTTTAACCAATATGTTTAATATTCAAAACATTACCATTTACGTATGATTCTGTTTTATTAAACCCATCCGCAACATTCACAACACGCATATAACATAGTTATCTAATGTGTGAAAACAATGCTTTGTTTTAGATTTCTATGGTTCCTGACCATTACACCATTTTGGAAGGGAACATTTGTATGATTTTTTTGAGTAAAATGTTTACTAAAACTAGTATATGAATATCGTTTGCTGCGATTATATTTCAACGGAATGTTAAGAGCTAACACGCTGCTCCACATGGCATCTCGACATTCTTATTTTCGAGCCGTATGGCTAGATAGGGGGTGGGCGTTATGCCACTGGGTGTTTTGCCCCGAGCTACTCTAGTTAACAATTCAAAAGTAAGTAAACAACTATAAAACAACAGGACAACTGATGTTGCTTACCCTTTCACCGACAGTTACATTACAGAATATAGCACCAGGTGAGTATTTGGAGGGTTAAGCATAGACGGATACAGGGGCCTGGGGGTCACGTGCCCCCAAGACCTTTGTATTTGTGAGTGCGTGTTCCTAGACCTTTGGAAATGTTCCCCCTTTCAGGTTATAACAATTTTTTTCGACAGCCCCCAACCCCCCGTCTTCCGATGGCACAGTCGAGCCAGCTGAGCCACCGGAGCTGAAGTTATGGCGGCGCTGGCAACGGAAACAATTCTACACTATTTGGTTCGGCCGCCAGTGGAGGTTTTTGTGTTCCCCAGATTCACTTTCTGGATCCGCCCCTGAAAGGCCAGTCACATCTGTTCCAGATATAATTTACTTTTCAGTTTGTTAATTTCCTTTTTCGAGTTGTCGGTCATAGGCTTAATGTATAGACTAGTGCGTGTCTGCAAGCGCCCCGATCTCAGTTCGATTAAGCGGATTTATAGTAATGTGCAGTGTTAATTCGGACGAATTAAGGCTACGCCCGGTAGACACAGATGTAACTCCGCTAAGCTAGCTAGAGATGTTCTTAACAACACACTTTAATAGTTTGTTCACAGGTTATATGTCTAAAAGATACATTATTTCATACTGGTATCTGTGGAAGAACAGTTCAACTCAAATCACTATTTATTTATCAAAGGCTGTACACGATATAACATATTTTAGCTTAGGCGCGGCGATTCCGGACAGAACACACAAGCTTCGTCTATTACCGTCGACAGCAAGCCACTAGCAAGTCACGCTCCACATTCATTGCCGTGAATGCGGCCGCGATTATGGATCAAAACCGTTTATTTGTTTCCGTATCATGGTGCATAAAATATTCTACGATCTATATATAATAGAGCGTATCAGAATTATCTCATTATGTCGTGGTACATTTATTTTCACGAGAAGCTGACTTATTTCTAATAAAACTAACAATTCGACATGTACCGATTGTTTTAATTGTCAAGGGCCGAAACATTCGCGTATCTATGTGCTAATGCGATGTCGAACCGGTTAAAATTAGTCGAACATTAGAATCTACCGATTTTATGTTTTAGTAAATGCTAGCGTTGTGACTTTGTTTATTAACAGGAAGCGTTATTTTAGTTTATGCTCTTTTGAAGTTATAGAAAAGGTAACACGGCGCTAAGTTGTCGGTATCATGGACGTCGTTCTTCTGACTTTCTAATTTAAAGTAGCCTCTACACAATTACTAAGTCTACGCATCGTATTTGTGTCGATTGTTGTTCGAGACATTTGCCATCTGGCACATTAAAAATGCTATTTCCGTTAGGCTATTGTCTATTGTGATATTTTGGTTCCGGAAATTACGGTTATTTAGATTCCGTTTCACGTATGGAGAGGTGGTACATTTGACGCAATGGTACACAAATGAGAAAAAACGTATTGAAATGGAAACAATATAATTTTATTGCAGCTGAGATAGGACTTTATTTGTAGAAATGGTCATAAACCAGCGACTGTTAGAAGCATAGAAATGTTAGACTATTGATAATCACGTGGTTGTCTGGTTCGTTAGTCACGTTGCGTGACATTTTTTAAACATCTTTTATATCGTGACAGTCTGGTTCGTTAAGGCCTCATCGTTACGTCAGAGTTGTAATCGAAGTCGTCTGATATTGGTGCAGGTCAGTTTCTCCAAGTTCGCGACCTGTCGTCACTTCCACCGATGACATCATCATTTCATGCAGGACTTGAGGAGAAATCCGGGGACGCTGCCGCCACAACGGTAACCTTGGCAACACACGGAGTCCGAGAAGCAAACTCCACCGAGCTGACATCTGAAACAACAAAACAGTTGTGTCATTTTATAACATTTAGAGCATGCTGTCTTAGTGTGCGCAGTGTGAACTTTGTTTTTGGCAACAACGAATCAGCTAGAACAAATCGTCTCCGACTATCGTCGGTACTCGGCAACGACACCAGGGGAATATATCTATGATTGTCTTCGTTGTGGCTTATATTTCAGGATTGTATTTTTGTGATATGTATAATAAGACATCATTCTAGAAGAAAGTTCTTTGTTACAAAACTCTGAATTTCGAGAATTATACCCCTATATTTCAGGAAACACAATGATAGTTATTTTATGTTGTTTGCTTTTCACTGGACAACTTTAATTACGGCACATTCTCCAGAGAGCGCTGCAATAGCAATATACTCGATTTAAGAGGTGCGATCGGTACCTGGGTCATTACTATCATCGGTTGCACTCAATGCCGCAGTTGGCGCTTGCAGAAATTAAATGAGTGGGTACAAGCTTAAGATCAAATACGGTAATGGTGATAATAGTAATGGTGATAATAGGTGCTTGTGGTTTGTTGCTCCAAGGGTAGCTGTTAGCTAGACAGAACTGAACGTCTAAGAAATTGTCTGGTGACACCAAACCATGTCTGCTTTTGGCTTTATTATCATTAGTAGCAGTAGCACACTTAGACAAAACCTGACATATCATAGTCAATTCTCAAGTTAATGTCAAGTCAAGTCTCGAGTCACTGTGCATGGTTCAACAGCACCCAGTGTAGGATTGTGGAAGACTGTGGACAGGGACTGGCCGGTCATTCTTCCCACCCTCCTATAAATATAGAGTTCCCAGAAACCAACCGAAATATCGAAGTAGATAATAGTAGTAGTGCAGAATATTCTCCTAACAATCCTTATGACACGTATCAGTGCCTTCTTCAAGTCAAGATGTAAGATTATTATTAGACGGATGTAAGGATGCCAACCAATGTTTGGAACGGGCAGTGGTTTTGTATGTTGTAACATCAGTGGACTGGTGTAAACTTGATGTGTTCTCTTTCAAAGCCTCTGCTGCTGCATGTGATGCCGCTGTCCTTATAAATGACATGACGTCTACCTTCAAAGAGTGATATTTTCGCGATCGTTTTAATCAATGCTATTAAAACTACAACTAACCATCGTGCGACAACCAGAAGCCGGGTAGCGTTACAAGAATCATCTGCAAATAAACTGACTTAAATATGTTCATCGAGTAGCCGCGCCAGGGTTTCCGAGCAACTGAGACGGAATACGCCTTCAGAGACCGTCCGCTGCCCACAACGGCCGTCCGTCTCAACAAACGAGTGACTCGCCCACTCTATCCGGCACACGGTCTTACATTCAGTTAATCATTCGTAAGTGAGAATGCTACACGTTGAAACGATGCATCCGTCATAATAGCCAGCGACCTGTAGTAATTGATCTCGTTGGCAAGATGAGATGAATACATCCTTCCAACAGGAAAGCTTCTAGGTAATTCTTGTGCATCGCCACATCCTAGCACGAGAATTAACTAGTGCAGACGAGGCAGTTAATAGAGCGTTGCTGGACGTTGAAAACAACTCTTAAAAAAACTAGACAAAACAGGCTTTGCGCAACTGAGAACAAACTCAAAATAAATAGGACATCACAATAATTGATTGGTTTATGTCTTTACGATATCGTCCGTACAATACGTCGGGCATGTGGCCACGTTATGTCCGGTATAGCTCTGTTAATCTGTCACATTGTGCTGCATTGGTCGGTACAATAAAACATCTAATAAAATACTGATTACTATAAACCATTAATATAACGCGCAGTCAGTTCGTAAATAAATGTGGACGTGGGTGGACAACTCGCCAGACTTGCACTGCTACGCCGTAGGCACTGTGATAATCCACCATTGACATTGACAAAGCGACCGATTCCGCCATCAAATGTAGCCTTATATTTCCGTCCGTTGTTGGCTCCGGACAGGGACAGAGGGTTAATGTTCTCGAGTGTGTGTGTGTGTGCGTGCATGCGTGCGTTTGCGCGTGCGAGAAAGAAAGTTCGAGTAAAACAAAAAACAATATGTGTGTGTGTGTGTGTGTGTGTGTGTGTGTGTGTGTGTGTGTGTGTGTGTGTGTGTGTGTGTGTGTGTGTGTGTGTGTGTGTGTGTGTGTGTGTGTGTGTGTGTGTGTGTGTGTGTGTGTGTGTGTGTGTGTTTATCAATGGCGTGCTGATAAAAGCAAATTAAGCAAGAAAAGCTTGTTTGGGAAGAGATTAAAACATACTGTTTCTTTTTTGTATCTTTGTAAGTTTGCAGCACAATCACGAGGTTTTATCAGCAGGTTGTCGACAAGCGATATACACGCGAGCTCAAGCAAAATTGACACCGTTAACAGCCAGACATAGTTGTGAACAATAGTGTGCCTTCTTACGTATAACTCATTAATTCTAGCAACATCATAATAACGGCCTAAGAGTAAATGTAACCCAATCATGTTTACCGTTTCCTGCCGCGATGGAACGATGCTCTCTTCAAGGAGCGGTCGAAGTCGGTGTTCAACCCTCCTGGCAACAGAACCATACGTTACATCACGGATACAGAACCATACGTTACATCACGGATAAAGAACCATACGTTACATCACGGATACAGAACCAAACGTTACATCACGGATAAAGAACCATACGTTACATCACGGATACAGAACCATACGTTACATCACGGATACAGAACCATACGTTACATCACGGATACAGAATCATACGTCACATCACGGATACAGAACCATACGTCACATCACGGATACAGAACCATACGTCACATCACGGATACAGAACAACAGCAATGTCAAACACGTCTTATAGTTCGAAGAGGATGTTCAAAAACAATATAATATTTGAGAAACATAGTTCATTTCGATCTCCTCGTGTCAGATCCTTCAGTTCTGGGAGAAGTTTTTATTCTCTATTATTTCAATTACTACAGTAGAAGGAGACAATATCACGTGAACAGTTGAATGAGATTTCGTCTTTGAACAACTGCTTATTATAGGGCCTATTCATCTTTCAAAATATACCAACAGAAAAGGTGGCTGGAAATATATGTTTTCCCAATAATTATACAAAGTGTCTTTACACTGTGTCCTATTTAAATTACTTGGGCTCGAACCCACTATTCTAATCCTCAACAATAACCAGACAGAATTTTGCGTGTTAGATTTTGAACATGTGAGACAGAAAGACAGACAGACAGACATATCTACATATTGATTAAAGAGAGAGGAGGAAGAGGGAGAGAGAGAAGGAGAGAGAGAGAGAGAGAGAGAGAGAGAGAGAGAGAGAGAGAGAGAGAGAGAGAGAGAGAGAGAGAGAGAAAGAAAGAAGGAGAGAAATAGCTCACCATGTGATCAGTGGAGGTGAGGGGAGGGGAGTTACGGAGGGTGATACACATGACGTAATCGCACACACGATCACGAAGAAGGCTCTATCATAATATATTTCCTTGGGACTAGGCTTTATGGGCAAGATAGAACAATGATCTCGTTGTCCGTGCGTTTGCAGCAACCGTGAAAAGACATCATCTGTGATTTTACACCGTTGGAAACAGCACGTGATGCAAATGTTTATTTAAAATGATGAGAAATTCTTTCCACGTAGGAAGTTGATGCGTCAACACAATGTGTTGCATCGCCTGGAAACGACATCGAATGTTGGCAATCAAATGAATGATCGCTGCAGCATCAGCAAACATTGTTATTGTGATCCGAGTGAAGGCAGGCGGGAGATGGAACAACTTGAGATGGATGAGACCAGGGATGCACTCTTTGCAATATGGTGCCACCTTTAGCAGATTGTTTACCAATTCAAAATCACATTATATATCGAATGGTGCTATTTATACAGTGTTGCATGAAAAGGCTCGTTCATCTAACCCTTCGAGGCAGTGGTTCGTATATGTCTAAAAGCTTCAATTACATCTTGTTCAAACTCACACTTGATGCCATGACGTTCTCTAGTGTGAAGTCTAACCACTTTTATGATATCATCCAAGACCACTACCAGGAGGGTCTAGATGAGCAGCTGGTACTCAAAGTGTCATTAACTAAAGATGTGTTAGAGAGCATGTATAATGCTGGCAGCAGTTCTTTTATATCTATTGCACCCATTACTTGCTGTTTTATGTACACTATAGTTTATATATATATATATATATATATGAAAAAATTTGTGTAGAATTTTGTAATGTATTTTTTTTCGGTAATTATTCGTACATTATATAATATCGACATTGTATTCTGATAGCCATTGTGCGCATTGATTTCAACATATCCGCAACCAGTGTTATTTTTAATGGTACAATGTTAGATTATTGCAGCGTTTGCCGTGTTTCAATAACATCATTCTGCCACAACAAGTAAGATAACATTTTGAACTATTTGAAGTGCAGAAGCAACATGTGAAACACGGGCATCCATGCGAAACGCATTAAGGTCTATGCTATGGAGAAGCAACACCACTACTAAAATGTATCAAACATTCTGAGTAGTTTTTTAATAAACAAATACACAACTATTAATGAACTGGTTGAATTAATCAGATCGTAAGCAACGTGGAGGACTTTCAGCTTCTGACACCATGATAATACGACACGTTAGAACTGTTCCTAACTCTTGGCATGCCTGACCATTCTAACACCATCTTGAATTACCTAGGAAGTATTAAGCAAAGTTATATTTTCTGTGCGAAAACTATTCGTTCGCATAACCCACCATCGTCTATGGCCAGGTACTCATCTACATAACTGTGTGCAAAATTAAGCACAAGGCAACGCAAGTTGTCGACATGGAGTGAACGGGGACTCACCTGCGTGGAAGGGCAAGGCGAGGTCTGCGGAACACAGCGCCACAACAAGCAACACCTGCAGTAACATGGTCGAGCACTTAACGGCACTACACGGCACAATACAGCACTACTCGGCACTACACGGCACTTCGCGGCACTCCACAGCACTGGCCTCCTACTTGTCGTCAATGATGTGTGGGTGCGTCTCTTATGCGACACTTTCTCGTTGTGACATGGACGGCGGGAAAAGGCAGACGACACCGGGACGTGGGTTGATTGGTCGAATACAACGTGACGATGATGCCAATGACGCCGACATATTCAGTCCGCCGCTCACGTCACAACTCGCATCTGATTCTGGTTTGCCAAGGTAGATTTAATTGAGGTGTTTAGACGGCGATTCTCGACATAGCTACCTACGCATACGTCTGTCCAGCGATTACCAGATAGCAGCGTCAAATACTAATTATTATTGTGAAAATGAATACGTCATATACTAATGATAGTAACGATGTAACGATATGGCCAAAATTCTTAAATCCATTAATTGTTCGTTAATGTCACTTGTTCTGTGTAATTAACAGATCCGTGCACATTATTGGGAACTCGTTGTAGCTCATGGGTTAGGTGTATATTAATAAATGTTACATGACGTAAACATGTTTCGTCTTTTCCACACTCTGATTGGTATATTATTTATCCACAATTTGAAGAGGCTGTTCAAAACAGTCTGTTTATTTATTTATGTCGTGAAATACTATAATCAGCGACATGGTATTTGGAGCGTATCTGGGAGTTGGAAACTGCAACTAAATAATTGTCTTATGCATCCCTAATCTACTAGGACATTATTTCCTGAGTTATTACCGTATGTGTATACGTTTGGTTTCTAAATACCATGTCCAATCAAGGTATGATTTACTGTAAGAACTGTATTTATCATCAGTACAGAGACACGTATAATAACATACCTCCTCTAGCAAGGAGGCGTTTCTAGCAAGGAGGTACGTCTAGCAAGGAGGCGTGTCTAGCAAGGAGGTACGACTAGCAAGGAGGCGTGTCTAGCAAGGAGGTACGACTAGCAAGGAGGTACGTATAGCAAGGAGGCGTGTCTAGCAAGGAGGTACGTCTAGCAAGGAGGCGTGTCTAGTAAGGAGGTTCGTCTAGCAAGGAGGCGTGTCTAGTAAGGATGTACGTCTAGCAAGGAGGTACGACTAGCAAGGAGGCGTGTCTAGCAAGGAGGTACGACTAGCAAGGAGGTACGTCTAGCAAGGAGGCGTGTCTAGCAAGGAGGTACGACTAGCAAGGAGGTACGACTAGCAAGGAGGCGTGTCTAGCAAGGAGGTACGTCTAGCAAGGAGGAACGTCTAGCAAGGAGGTACGTCTAGCAAGGAGGTACGTCTAGCAAGGAGGTACGTCTAGCAAAGAGGTACGTCTAGCAAGGAGGTATTTCTAGCAAGGAGGTGTGTCTAGCAAGGAGGTATGTCTAGCAAGGAGGTACGTCTAGCAAGGGGGTATGTCTAGCAAGAAGGTATGTCTAGCAAGGAGGTATGTCTAGCAAGAAGGTATGTCTAGCAAGATGGTATGTCTAGCAAGGAGGTATTTCTAGCAAGGAGGTATGTCTAGCAAGGAGGTACGTCTAGCAAGGGGGTATGTCTAGCAAGGAGGTATGTCTAGCAAGAAGGTATGTCTAGCAAGAAGGTATGTCTAGCAAGGAGGTATGTCTAGCAAGAAGGTATGTCTAGCAAGGAGGTATGTCTAGCAAGGAGGTGTGTCTAGCAAGAAGGTGTGTCTAGCAAGGAGGTGTGTCTAGCAAGGAGGTATGTCTAGAAAGGAGGTGTGTCTAGCAAGGAGGTATGTCTAGCAAGGGGAAATGAGGGTTCGTCTTCAGCTATCGGAAGCCTGGAACGGGTACAACACCAGTGACAGTACATTCGACACCAGTGGTAGTACACGGAACACCAGTGGCAATACGTACAATATCAGTAGCAGTACGTACAATATGAGTACGCTACACATAACTCTAACCCTATCTCCCCACTATACAATCTGCTGCATTACTACGTCATAGCACGGAACCCCAACGTGAGTCTGGACCTGGCCATTGAACTACATGTGCGCATGTTCTCACTTTGACAACAGAGCTTGCGCCTCCTGTTTAACCTCCGCCCGACGATAGGTGTTGATGCTATTAGACATTCATGAATCGTGTATATTGATCGACGCCTTGGACTGCTTGAAAGACATTGTCATGTTATAGTTATGTTACCCGCTATATGCGTCGGAACCGGGAGGGGGGCGGGTCTTGTGGGCTCAGCCCCCAATACTTTAAATGGGGTAACGGAGATCTAATTTGCCCGCAATATTTAGAGCCTCTATGTGTTTTTGATGAGCCTGAAAGGGTGCAAAAGGAGGTTTTTGGAGAGCATCAACCCCCAATATTCACCACTATCCGACGCCACTGCTGACATAATGCTGCAGTTGAGTACATCTCAGGCAGACTCCACGTGACAATGTAATACATACTTCTTCTTTCCTTCGGTTGATCTGCGCTATAACTTCATTCAATAATTATGTTTCTCAGCAATACAACTGGGCCACTTAAAGAAAATGTATCGCTTTGCCAATGGGCATTGCGATGCGTGCGTCTTGCGATTTTTGTTCTCTTTACACTATAATCTTCAATATATATATTAAAGGTATACGACGTAGTATCTCTGGGTAATTAATTGGCTTTGTGAGATCTGGTGAAGTTTGGAAAGTTGAATGAATACTGTGTGCGTGTGCGTGCGTGTGCGTGCGTGCGGGTGCGTGCGTGTGTGCGTGCGTGCATGTATGTATGTGTGTTTGTGCGTGCGTGCGTGCGTGCGTGCGTGCGTGCGTGCGTGCGTGCTTGCTTGGGTGTGGGTGTGTCGTAGGAGTGTTTGTTTGTGTGTGCCTTTGTGTGCGTGCTTGCGTGCGTGTGCATGTGCGTGCATGCGTGCGTGCGTGTGGGTGTGTCTTATGGATGCTTGTGTGTGTGCGTGCGTGTGCGTGTACATGCGTGCGTGCCTGGGTTTGTGTGCGTGCGTGCATGCGTGAATGTGTGCGTGCGAGTTGTGGTTGTGGGGGGTGGTATAATTAACTGGATAGAGAAATGGCTGATTGACAGAAGACAATGGGTAGTAGTTGATTGTGAGACTTCAAATTGGAAATCGGTTTTGTGTGGGGTACCACAGGGATCAGTACTGGGACCTATATTATTCTTAATATATATATCAACGATTTGGACGATCATATAACAAGCAAGGTTTGGAAATTTGCGGATGATGCAAACGTGTTTAGAATGATTAAACATGATGGAGATAGACAGCATTTACAAGACGATCTTGTCAGGTTGATCAAATGGTCTGAAAAATGGACATGAGAACGAAGATGTAGAATATACAACGGGGGGTACTGTACTAAGTACTACTGTAAAAGAAAAATACTTAAGATTAAGAATTAATGCTGATATAATGGTTTCAGATCAGTGCAGAATTGCAGCTTCAAAGGGAAATTAAATCCTTTGATTAATTAACTAATAACAGCGCTGTACAAAACAATAGTCATTTAGAATTTTGTATACAAGCGTGGAGGCCATATCGCAAGAACAAAAGATATGCTAGAAAGAGGGGAGGAGGTACGGTGGGAGCGAGTAAAATGATACAAAAACTGAGAGATCTTAGTTACGAAATACGCCTAAAAGAATGTGGTTTAATAACACTAGAGAACAGGAGATTGAGCGGAGATCAGACAGTTTTTTTTAAATTGAATGGTTATGAAAATGTTGATAGAAATATTTTTATTTATTTAAGAAAGATAGAAGGCCTAGGGGACATGAAGTTACATTAGTAAAGGAGCAGTGTGGATTATATATAACAAAGTTCTCATTTTCACAAAGGATTGTAAATGATTGGAACATACTATCTGTTGATTGTGTGGGTGCTAGTAGCGTGAATATGTTTACAAATAAAATCGACACATACCTCAGAAGGGCGGGATACACGTAGATAAAAAGGGTTGGGCTTTCGACAAGTCAAACGGCTTCCTTGTCCGCCTGACACCTAGAGTTAATTCTCTGGGTGGCAATCTTGTTAAATCTTGTTTTATCTCACCTGTCTTAACGGGAACAACTGTTCATATTTATATCATTAAAACGCCATTTTGGAATACGCCAGAAACATCTTCAGCGTCTGTGAGTATATAGCGCCAACCGGAGGATATGTATTTTTGTTGATTTATATTATAATAGACCAGTCTCCGGGCATGATGAATATATTCCCCTTCAATCAAAATGTCTTATAGGTGGTCACCACTGTTTATTTATTTTGTTATTATCAGATGCGAATGAGAAAATAATATATACGCCTAATAGACTACATTTTGAAGACGTGATATTAATGTGAAGCATCTACACAATACCTACAGGAGCGTGTGCGATACTGACACGCAATGACCTCCGGCGCAATGGCAGAAGGTGTTGGCGTCACGTCGCTTGTGTATCAATACAGCGTGATTAGGAGCAAAGCACCAACATAACCACATAAATGGCCAAAGAGGCACTCGGTAGTCACGTTGATATTGTCTATCTATAGGCTTCATTTCCGGGCGGCCGTCGTTAGAAAACATTACGCACCATTAACTGATTCCAAAGTCGACGTGGCACACATGCTAGGCACAGTGAAATAGTATTTATGATCATTCGTGTTTATTATGATAAATAAACACAGACGTGATGTTATGGAACAACATCAAGGACACTACTTCATATTCAGTCGTCATAAGGATGTAAGTCACTCCGTGCTTCATCCCCATAAGGATATGAGTGAATTCATGCTCCATCGTCATAAGGTTGTAAGTGAATCCATGCTCCATCGCCGTCAGATATTTAATCAAAACCATGTTTCATCACTTGTAAGGTGTGAGTCATTCCATCATCAATCTCCATGAGAATGTGGGAATTAGTAATATTAGTCTAGGTATCTCCGGCTTATCTCTGACTTCCACAGTCTGGAGATCACGGATGCTATATAACATTATAAAAGTAAAGGTAAAGTAAAGGTAAGTTCTTACACAGCGCAGTGTCCAGTCCTCAGGACTGTTCAAAGCGCTTTACTCCCGGCAGACCTGTTCTTACACAGCGCAGTGTCCAGTCCTCAGGACTGTTCAAAGCGCTTTACTCCCGGCAGACCTGTTCTTACACAGCGCAGTGTCCAGTCCTCAGGACTGTTCAAAGCGCTTTACTCCCGGCAGACCTGTTCTTACACAGCGCAGTGTCCAGTCCTCAGGACTGTTCAAAGCGCTTTACTCCCGGCAGACCTGTTCTTACACGGCGCAGTGTCCAGTCCTCAGGACTGTTCAAAGCGCTTTACTCCCTCGCAGACCTGTTCTTACACGGCGCAGTGTTCCAGTCCTCACGACTGTTCAAAGCGCTTTACTCCCTCGCAGACCTGTTCTTACACGGCGCAGTGTCCAGTCCTCAGGACTGTTCAAAGCGCTTTACTCCCTCGCAGACCTGTTCTTATACAGCGCAGTGTTCCAGTCCTCAGGACTGTTCAAAGCGCTTTACTCCCGGCAGACCTGTTCTTACACAGCGCAGTGTCCAGTCCTCAGGACTGTTCAAAGCGCTTTACTCCCGGCAGACCTGTTCTTACACGGCGCAGTGTCCAGTCCTCAGGACTGTTCAAAGCGCTTTACTCCCTCGCAGACCTGTTCTTACACGGCGCAGTGTTCCAGTCCTCACGACTGTTCAAAGCGCTTTACTCCCGGCAGACCTGTTCTTACACAGCGCAGTGTCCAGTCCTCAGGACTGTTCAAAGCGCTTTACTCCCGGCAGACCTGTTCTTACACGGCGCAGTGTTCCAGTCCTCACGACTGTTCAAAGCGCTTTACTCCCTCGCAGACCTGTTCTTACACAGCGCAGTGTTCCAGTCCTCACGACTGTTCAAAGCGCTTTACTCCCTCGCAGACCTGTTCTTATACAGCGCAGTGTTCCAGTCCTCACGACTGTTCAAAGCGCTTTACTCCCTCGCAGACCTGTTCTTACACGGCGCAGTGTTCCAGTCCTCACGACTGTTCAAAGCGCTTTACTCCCTCGCAGACCTGTTCTTATACAGCGCAGTGTTCCAGTCCTCACGACTGTTCAAAGCGCTTTACTCCCTCGCAGACCTGTTCTTACACGGCGCAGTGTCCAGTCCTCACGACTGTTCAAAGCGCTTTACTCCCGGCAGACCTGTTCAATTGAACAGTATCTCGACTTCTCTGGGAAGCACCCAGCCACGCTGCAATTAATGCGCGAAAACTATTCGTACACAAATATCCACCACTGTCTATAGCCAGGTACTCATTCATACAGCTGAGTGAACTGAAGCAACGTATAGTGAACGAACTTGCCCAAGGTTCGACACCGCGGCACAGGATTCGAACCCGGGATCTCTCGGTTGAGAGTCCGAAGCTCTAGCCACTGCACCATGGCGCTACTATTATAAAGTGAGTAGCCTTTTAAACATACACGTTAACATAATATAATATATATATATATATATTGATCGTAGTCACAAATCACCAGTAGAGAGATACCACACATGAGTTACCAATTTGGTAGGTTACTTGTACTTTCCCCTCACAGATCAATACGCGAAGTGTACCACACGTTAACCGCAGTCGTAGCGGGATTAACAAGCCATTCATTCACACCTAGCTATCGTTTGTAACGAGTCTATTGTTGGAAATAGCAGAGTGCCAGAGAGTGCAACGCAATGCACTGAAGGGAGAATATATCCAAGAAGTGTAAGGATGTTTCCCGATGTGCATCGAATTAATAATTTCTGTAGAAGTAAATATATAATTTTTCGTAAATTAGTAATATGTATTATATTTTCCGTATATAAACCGTGTTTAAGACCGTGCGATGTCAGAGCCACAATGGCTATTTTTGGATGATCAAATAATGTTTGCGTCCATTGTCTAATAATATCAGTCGTTTTATTTTGATAATCTTAGGTCGACATATTTGGACTGTTTTTATAATGGTCGTAATTATTTCCGTTGGTGATTTATTCGTAATTCTTGCCCTTGGATGACTTGTGGTTCCTTCTTTTGAGTAGGCGACGGGCAGTAATGGTTCGCTACTCATTCATGACCACGTGTCATCTGTCATTGCTTAGGTCGTTGTGGGCTATGTTTCCATCAACGATACACGTCAAGGGCCGGCAACCTTTTTGAATGAAGGGCCAAACATATGACTTGGACTAAGTCAGCGGGCCACACACGTATTGTTGAATATTGATGATCATTAGATTGATCCTTGTGAGAACTGGTACATTATGTTATATTTGGAATTTGACTAAAACAATCTTGTTTAGAACTATGCGGTGAAATGTAACTTACAAATTGTTAGCAGTCACGAATAAGCCGTGTTATTATCATTACACATCAACGTCTAAATGTGAACAACTCTTGGACGAACATCTGACATCAGCCACAAACCAAATTGGCAATGAGCTTAGCGCGTTTGATCAGATCAGGAAAGTTTTCCGTCGCCAAATGTATGTAGCAACACTGACAGTAGCTTTGAGTGTCATAGAGCCTCATCGTAGTTGATGAATGTACCCGCTCTGCTTTCATCCTATTGTCGAGTTCCATGTGGAACGAGTTGGAAAATAAGCCAACTCCTCACTGCGAGACCTTAGATTGGAAGGACACTCAACTCAGCCTTTCGCAGTTGAGTCTCCCACAGTACCAACGTGATCTCGGAAGCGGAGACGAACTGGAAAATATTACCGATGAGATGTCACAAATCGTTTTTGTGATCTGCAAATTCTGGTTCTTCTGTACCTTCTGCTCCAAAAACAAACCATAGTCCAACATCTCAGCTCATAGGGGGTATTCGCGGCGCCGCATAGCGCGTCGACGCTGCTAGCGCTCTTCGCAATATAGGAGGTATTGATACTGCCCAGTCACCTCAGTCAGAAGGTATTACAGTTGCCAGTGGTTTAGGCCAAGAGCGCGAACGTAGTTCACGGTCTTCACGATGACGCTCATAGTGTTCTGCACTTTCGTTTACTTGGCATTCATGGTGTTTTGAGGGATGATGCAGCAATTCTTCCTACCACGGAAGTTGCAGATAGCTATATCATCCCGCGGACCGCGTTGTGAACAATTTAAGTTTTAGTCTGCGGGCCGCATGGAATAGGTACGCGGGCCGCATTTGGCCCGCGGGCCGCAGGTTGGCGACTGGTGATATATGTCATCTGTCCTTGGTCATGTAGGCCTACCGTCGATCTTGCCTTGCAATATATATCGGCCTTTTTCTATGTCATGTCGGTTTATTTGGCTAAACAGCTGCTGCGGGGTGTCACTATGGTAATCAATGATCTTTTTAAAAGTATTTCTGTTTAGTTTTTCTCGTTCCCCGTGTCAGCCAAGTCTAACAGGGCTTCATTCTCATTCGTCGCATGTGCACAATAAACTGACGGTGTTTGTGAATTATCCACGCATAGTTTGCTGCTTGTGGACTTAGCTGGAGAGAAACCTTCTTCGTGGCTGCCCCCACATCGAGGTCCATACATAATACCTCGTCTATCCTAGCTCTCGCAACTGATGCTCTCGATTAACACGTTTTAGCCAGTAATTTTATATGAGCTTTACCCGGTGGCATTGTCTTTAATTTTATCAAATGTTTTATTAGCGTATTTTAAAGATAGTTTATATATATATATACATATATATATATATATATATAATATTATATTAATAATATACTGCTCTGTACATTTTGGAAATTACTTTTGGTGTACCGATATGACTTGTTTCAATGAATTGGAAAGTGCATTTGAGCACATTAGGTTGCACTATATAAATATTTACGAATGACTGACTGATTTCGTTATTTATCACGTATAACACCGCGCATTTCCTGCATGATTTTGCAAAAACGTGGATGTCGCAAGTGGACCAAAATTGACAAGATGATTACCAAAAGTTTGTAATGTATTTTTTTCATATTCATTTCAGATCCCTGCAGTTATTGTTCATAAATGAGTTAATAATGTTTAAGTAGTATCGAGTATATTGATCAGTTATTAAGTTTTACTGTAGCGTCAGCTCCCGTGACTCTGAGGTTTATTCAGTAGTGATTACTGAAGAAATCTCATGTTTTCACATCGATCTTTCTCAAACGTTCGGCCCACGTTGAGAAGTTAAGTTAATAAGCGTGCATATGAAATGGGTGCACGCACAAGTGGTGACCCAGACATGCGATGACCACAGCTTGAGTTTACGTTGCTACACAACTCTTGTGGTCGCAATTCCTACAGCATGGTTTAGAGTTTCCCTTCTCTATGGAATGTCGTACACAATTAGATTGTGTGTCGATAGATCATGTCTGTGTAATACAGTTAGACGTTTACTGAAACAAAATATTGTTACGTTGGTCAACATGAAACATGAATGCGTGCAAGAATATAACCAGGAACTGTTCAAGAAAGGACAAATCAAATTCTTCATAATCCAACAATTTATCGACCATAAAATATAAAGGCGATACTTGGTTTTTATTTACACATCAGACTTACGCAGCTGACTTCATTGTGCAATGTGCTCATCAAGTTCGTATCAGTTGCTATCATAGCAATGTGCGTATGTAGAAATCAACAACTCGAGGAGAGGAAGACCAGCGTTGACGTCATAGTTAGCGTCTTGCTATCATTGTGGCCAATTATTTAGTTTTTGCATTTGCAGCGACTTTTTTCCCTTATTCCCTCTAGGCTTCTTCGCCTTGGCAGCCTTCTCCTTTCCCTTTCCTTTCTTTGCTTTACCTGCGCCCTTCGTCCTCCCACCCCCCTCCCTCACGTCCTTGTCCTCCACGCTCTCCCGCACGTCCCTGTCCACGTCGCTCTCGCTGGCTGTCGGGGAGCGGCCCCGTTCAGTGTTACCTACCTCAGCGCGATCCTCGCTGTCTTCCCCGATCCCCTCCAGGCCTCCCCCAGAGCGCTGCCCGTCTTCCTCGGGCCCGCTCTCGGGGGGCGTCCATTCCATCGCCTCCGACCCAGTGTGGTAACGGTACAACATTCGTAACGACATCATAGTTCTCTTGTTTGTCTGTGGGAAGGGCAGCCCATGTCTGTCGAGCGGCACCTCCCCGGGCCGCGTCCGCCGGTAGCCCAGGTGGCGTCTGTTCCCCGGCTTCAGCGGAGTCAGAACCGTCTAGCGGAAAAGGGACAAGTAGCCATAACAGTAAAAAAAAAACAGAATATCCGCAGTGAACATTCTCTGAGGGTAAGTTTACGTTTTACAGCACCTTTTGTATCTGATCCGGCCGATGCAATCTTGTCCGGAGAAAATAGGCGAGCGGCAAATTCCCCCAAAGTATTTATTTTAGGAGTTTAAATGGCCCCCCTATACACACCCAAATGTTATATCATTTGAAAGCCATAAATGTCCCCGTCCCAAAGAATCCTGTCGTACAGCTGCCAAGTGGTGCAGTAAGCGTGAATCCAAGGTCAATCAAGGTGAAATGATGCATATTCGATGTTGTTTTTGCAATGCATACCGCGAAAGAAATAAAGTTACAATGACCCTGTAACTACTTTATCTATTTGTACAAGTCATATACTGTGTGAAAGAAACATTGCTCCCCGTCAAAATGAGATATGACGTGTAGCTGACAGTTGACGGAGTAGGTCTGGAGCGACGATCAAACAGAGCCACTGTCAAGTGATAAATGTTCGAAATTGTCTCATCCCGCAAAAGTCATACGATATAAATGGTTGCGTATATCTGCTTTATTGATCTATTCATGGCAATGTCGTATACCGTTGGGAAGCCAACTGTCTCCCCCTAAATATGGGGTACGACGGGTAGCTATCAAGTGGTGCAGTAGGTGAGGCTAAAAAAGGTCACCATCAAACGACGACTGTTTAAAACTATGTCATTCCACAAAAGTTCTACAATTCAGTGGTTACGTAGCTACTTTGTCTACACTAGGCCATGTTATATACCGTTTGAAAGCATATTGTAGCCCCGTCAAAATTACGTATGTCATGGAGTAGTGATCTAACTGTAGAGTGCAGGGGTCTTATGCATGAACCGAGACAATGAGCGTTGTCTCGGACTATTTACGAACGTCGGGACTTTGACGGGATAATCGCTATGCACGAACGCAGACAACTAGAAGTCTCGGACTTTCCGCGGGACGAAACGACACGAATTTTAGGCCCGCGATAACGCTGGCCTAAACGCAGTTGTCTCTGACTATTTCGTAATTAATGGCTGCCATTGGCGTTGTGTTTATGTGATCGGATGAGTTGATGAGACCAATTACTGCATTCTAGCGCCACAACAGCAATACAAATGCCACAATGAATTCGTTAATCGAACAGAATCAAACCACTATTCAGGTAAATGAGGACTCAGAGTAGTTATTATCGAACTTTACCGTGCATGTAGTGTCTGTGCATGTAACACTAACACTAACAGTAGGCACTTCAATGAATCCTGCTACCGCGATGTTTTTACGTGCGCTCAGCGGCGTCGCAGCAGCGCCGTCTCGTTTACTCGGCACCTGGGTAGTGTTTTATTTCAACCTCTATTTTCGCGCTCTTTTCCCGGTCGTTTACGTCATTCGCAGCGGGATTCCTTTTGCGGGTAAGTCGAACTTTCTGTACGTCCTTTTCTTTTTCAAATTTGATCAAAATTATGGTAAATTTAATCGATTTGATGACATAGCTGTGTTTCAGTTGCAAAATTTAGTCTAGTAATGATTTGTATCGAACGATTATGTCTGTAGGTAGATCTATAGGATTGAATTAGTATGTGTTGAAAATTTCGTTG
The DNA here is from genome assembly GCA_963995525.1 of Escarpia spicata. Taxonomy (NCBI): domain Eukaryota; kingdom Metazoa; phylum Annelida; class Polychaeta; order Sabellida; family Siboglinidae; genus Escarpia; species Escarpia spicata. The sequence goes on from OZ023212.1 coordinate 49,233,850, forward strand.
GCGTAAATGCTCGTGCAATGTGGTTTTTGCGCCATTCAAAACATGTGACATTTGAGCGATCTGTGTCAATATGACCGAGAGCGCGTCACCGGAGACGCGGACCGAGATCGTGGAGCGCCTTGATCATGACTTATTTAATTAATGTCTGTGCCTTTTAGTGAAAACAAAAACAACAGTATCTGATTTAACTTTAAGATAGGGCCTATAATGATAATAATATTACTTAAGTTATTAATTTATTTAATGATTATAATTTATAGTTATACGGGTCAAGCCAATTCTGCTACTATTAATTATTAATATTAATTAATGATATAGTATTACTAGTAATCGTAGTATTATTAGTATGATGTTGTCAACTAGTAGTATTTGTTAGTCAGAGTTAGGTTTATACATTTTAGTTTGACTGAGTTAGGCTTGCTAGAATTTAGAAAATACAAATTTTATATCCAGTCCTGTTAATATTCAATTTGTTTTGAAAGGCTGATATTTAAAATAACTAACAATCAATTAATTGTTTTATTAAATAGATTATTTAATCAGTTTGTCACTTTAAATTAAAATTATGTACCATGATTCATCAAAAGTTGTCAATGTGTTTAGCATGCAATGCATTAAATTTGTGATGGTGACATGTAGAATTTTACAGTTATCTTAGCCATAAGTAACAAGGGCAGGGATATCAAAATATTTTAAAAGATTTTGCAATCAAGATGTTACATGTAGAATAAAGATATTTATCATTGTATGATACATGACTGTCTTGTTATTTCAGATATTTTGAGATTGACTGATCTTACAAACACAGTGACTCTTATCTTAAGTATCAATCAAAGGTTTTGTCAAGTATGAACATTGCTGCACAGATCTTGCAGTCTACTGGCATTAAACTATGAGACAATCAACTGCCAATATTACAAAAAGACTGTATTGTGAGCACACCAGACTTCTTCTTCATGACTTGACTCCCATGGGGAGTAACACAGAAAGCAGTCTTGCATTTGGCGCATTTGGATCCAGCGACGGAATACTATGAACAATTTATGAATATTACTTCATCAAGTTCATGTTGAAATGCAGAACATTACATTATGAAGCAGTGACAATTTATTACTGGACTACTGAGCCTGCAACATTCATCCAACCTGTCAGGACACAGTCACACATAGACACAGTGAAGTATGACTACTGTATTGATCTGTTGAGTTTGTGTGCTATTTAGCCAATATTTACTTATTAATAAAGTTATTGTTAATGATATATATGACTTGTTAATGTATATTTATTATAATGTTTAATGTGGTGGTAAACATTGCATAAATTATATAACTGTCTTCATAATTATGGACATTCCAGCCTTTTATCGAAATGTAGTGGTCAGTCGTTAGCGTGCTAATATTAGCCAATATTAACTTATTAATTAAGTTACTGTTAATGTGAAATGACTGGTTAATGTACATTTATTACTTTAATTAATGTGGTTTACTGCTTTCATAAATGATACAAATATCTTCATAATCATGGACATTATGGCCTTTTGCTGAAATGTGTCGGTTTGCCGAGGTTGCGCACTAATTAGCCAATATTGACTAATTAAATAAATTATTAAATTATTTGTTAATGTATATTTATTACCATTACTAATGTGGTTATACACATTGCATAATATGTATAAATATCTTCATAGTCATGGACATTATGGCCTTTTACTGATATGTTTTGGTCTGTCGAGGTTGTGCGCTAATTACCCAATATTGACTAATTAATTAAATAATTATTATTTTTTAATGCATATTTATTACCATTATTAATGTGGTTATACACATTGCATAATATGTATAAAATCTTTATAATCATGGACATTATGGCCTTTAATTGGAGCGTTTTGGTCTGTTGAGTTTTGCATGCTACATAACTAAAATTAACTAATTAATTGCATTAATTTGGTTATAATTAGTACTAAAAATATTATAAATTTATTACTCTTTTCAATGTGTTTGAAAACCCTGAAGACAGTATTTAAATATCTGTATAAATTAAAAAGTTATTACATTTTAAAGCAAATATTTACCTATAGAAAACACAAAAATGAGTCCATTTTGCCATTGTAAGAGATACACAAAAATGATGCTGTTTTTCCGTCTTAAAATCGCAATATCTTTTGATCTATTAAAGGTATCTTAATAAAATAAACAGTTATGTGATCCTTAACCTATTACCTTTAATTTAAGCCCATTCCCAATGTTCTAGCATATTTAATTTTTTGTTGAAGTGCCTACTAACAGTAACGACTAACGTGTGTCCAATCGATAAACTTTATCATATATACCGGGTATCACTGGATCTTTCATTAAATACGTTGTTAATCGGATATAGTCACTGAAAGTATGATAGTCCGACCAAAAGTTATCATGTTCGACGAAATATTACTATTAGGCCCTACGCAAACAGCTAGGATTTTCGGACGACGCATTTTTACTAGAACATCTATCAGAAAAGGTGGTAGGTCTACTACCGGTACCGCATCGCCGTCGAGGCAAATCGGTGATAGTGATGAAAGCATATATTTCATCTTTTTGTCCGACAGTCTACGTAATTGTACATGACTTGTAAGTCATAGGAAAGACAACGAACGGTCCCGTTGCATCTTTCAAACACGCCTATAGCTATACTAGTATAGACCTTTCCATAAATAAAATTTGTTGTCGTGGTTGCGAAACATGTTTGTCGTTGAACTATCGTATGTTACTCTAAACATCTTTTCGAAAAAACTTGTTTGTATTTCATCGATGTAATATAACGGCTAGTTATTTAGAATATTGATAATTTATGCAAGTGTGCTTAGATTGTTTACAAAACAGCATGTCAAACTTAGCCTAGACAAATAAATAAATTAAACTGTCCTAGCATTCGATTCGACCAGCATTGCTGTAGGCTAGCCAGTGCCAGTGCAGTGTAGCGATTATTTTTTTTAAACAAGGGTCAAAGCCATTTTTAATACGAATAAATAATATTCGAATCATGATAAATTAAACTACGAGTATTCAAGAGCAGGACATACTACGCATTTTCGAGTAACCAATATTTTATTAGATATGTAATGTGAGGTAATCAATGTTTCCTTAATTTATCAAACCAAGAATCCGGTAAGCCTACTTATTATGACCAGTTACTTATTACTTGTGTGAAAAAAATCCAAATGGTAACAATAGCATAGCTAATATTCAAATAGTTCATTCTGACATACATTCTGACACTTCAGCATTGCCGTACAATATCTTCTGTCGTATGCTTGCAGTCAAGTATATAAATGGTGCATACTAATTGCCTTACTGCCAAAACTGGGTTGACATAACTTGCTATTGAAACAAAGGATAAGAGGTACAGTAGTTACATTCTATCCATTTCGCATGCTATGTTTCATTGATGATGCATCCTGGTTGCTTTAATTGTTCTATTTATAGAGCGAGCTATATTTTAGCTGCACCATTTCTGCGATTGCACCGTATTTCTTCATTTCACTATGCAGCCATTTTAAAATGTTCTTCAGAACTGGATACTCTGCATCTGCTATCAGGAGTCAGCCATTCTTTCTTCTTGTCTGCTTGATGAAGCCAATCTACTGGCAGTTGCCGATGAATCACTGTAGGAGGAAGGTGAATCACTGGAGGTCATGGACCACCACCACTGTTTCCCACAGCTGCTTGAGGGCTGTACCCCAGGGACGTCTTCAGATACAGCATTTAACACACCATGACCAGCATCTGAAAGAGTGTTGATGTAACCAAATAAAAACCGTGTGATTGGTAGATAATTAAAAACAAATGAAGAAGTGTACTAGTATGCATTTAAATATAGCATATATCTGGACTTCTATCAGATTTCTTATTAATTTATGTAAAAAGAGGTTAAATTGTACTTTATTGTTAAGATGATCTAGCCTCTTTATTTTCTATATGAATTTATATAAATGTTGTAGCATGTGCTTTTTCATAGCAATAAAAGTTATTCACAATAATGAAACATGGTGTTTAGTGAAATTACAAAACAATAGACATACCCATTCCTAATGTCCTGTAGTAACCATATGTGATGAGTCCACATACTGGTATCATTTGTCTCTCTCAATGTTTTTAACCAACACCTTTATTTTATAATTGAAATTACGATCTGTACCATATTAATCCCTTTTTATTCCCACAACTTTTCCTTGGGCTTTAAAGTCTTTTCCATTTAACTGGATTTAATGGGAATATAATATGTAGACACATTATCACCCACATATAATTACGCCCTGTAAACTTTTGTAGATTGGCAATTAATAACATACCGGTACATTACAATAATTGTATTATGAACTGAACAAGCTGATGGGTCATTCCGTGTCAAAGCAATCACTTTTAGGCAATTTTTGCATGACCCGACTCCATTTTTGTTGAAATTTAGCACAGTTGTTGGCTCACATAAGAACATAAAAACCAGATTATAAAAAATCTAGGTCAAGTATTACTGAAGATATAGGTCACTGAACTTTGACCCGATTCACATACTGGCCGTTACATTAACGTCCATAACTCTGCTTCTAATAAAGGTAGAAAAAAAAGTTAGATATCATTGGAAAGCCAGTAAATAGGTACACATCGACATTGCAAAATTACACTTTTCATATAAATAAAAAAGTTTAATTAATCATAATATGACATTTGAACTCCAATACCCAAAAAATGTATCCTCCGATTTTTTTATTCTACAGCATACTACATCATAGCTCGAGTCCCTGAAAATATTAGGATGGGCAAATAATAATGTTCAGAGATACAGTAAATTTAGTACAGCGGGTGACCTATTTTTGGTCTGCAGATCAGTCGATACCACACTGAATGTCGGCGTAACCTTTTCAGACTGCATAACAAGTTTTTACAGGCTGTAATGGCTCATTTAACATGTTCACATTTTTTTACAAGGCCTCTCTTCTATTTTCTCTAGATATCCTGTAGGTGCGATCAGTGTCAGTCGTTGGGTCAACATTGGTAAGGAGACCACTAGGTCAAAGAGTGTCACTTTGTTACGGGTAAAACTATGAGGTTTGGGGTGAAGGAAGATTAGTTGGAATAACATTTGTTACATACGCAAGCCTCCAGTATCCATCATAGATGGCTTTCAGATATCCTTTGGCGTATGCCAGAATAAGGCCAACACACTGTGCTGTGACAAGTTCACAACCTCTTCTCTTCATTGAAGATATATAATATGGTGCTACTTCCAAGTGATTCAATGATTATGCCTTAAAGAATAGTACCTTCTGTGTTCTTGCTATTACTTTAGCTGTTTACATACAGCTTGCAAGAAGAGTTGCTTATTCATAACTCTTCTGTGGTTGAAAATACCTTCCAAAGTGCAGAATTTGATAGCAGGAATAAATAGACTGACGTGAACTCACAGAACTACATTGGTGTGGTGGTGTAATGATCATATAATTATGGTCTTTGTAGACTGGCTTTTGCATCAAGTCTGTTGACCATTCCATTCCACCCACATCATCACATATGCCTTTCCTGTGTTATGTTGCATAAAAATACCACTTTGTTGCCTGTGCACAGAGTTGCACAGGCAACAGTGTGCACTGGCAACACTGTGCACAGGCAACTCTGTGCACAGGCAACAGTGTGCACAGGCAACACTGTGTACAGGCAACACTGTGCACAGGCAACACTGTGCACACCAATTATATTGCTTCAATCTTGAAATAGGAAATGATTGTGTGTCACAGTTATGTTGTAATTTCTGACTCCAACATACACGACACCATTGTTGTACACCTCTTCCAAAACACAGCATAATTTTTTTCACTGCAAAATGTACAGCTGGGCAAAGAAACATCAACTTTCCTGATGGTTGTGCTAGTTAGCATACGGACTGCGAACACTTTCTGAAACTCTACCGCCACTAGCAGGATTTGGGGAAATATGCGAAGTGGTACTTTTATGCAACATAACACAGGAAAGGCATATGTGATGATGTGGGTGGAATGGAATGGTCAACAGACTTGATGCAAAAGCCAGTCTACAAAAACCATAATTATATGATCATTACACCACCACACCAATGTAGTCCTGTGAGTTCACGTCAGTCTATTTATTCCTGCTATCAAATTCTGCACTTTGGAAGGTATTTTCAACCACAGAAGAGTTATGAATAAGCAACTCTTCTTGCAAGCTGTTTGTAAACAGCTAAAGTAATAGCAAGAACACAGAAGGTACTATTCTTTAAGGCATAATCATTGAATCACTTGGAAGTAGCACCATATTCTATATCTTCAATGAAGAGAAGAGGTTGTGAACTTGTCACAGCACAATGTGTTGGCCTTATTCTGGCGTACGCCAAAGGATATCTGAAAGCCATCTATGATGGATACTGGAGGCTTGCGTATGTAACAAATGTTATTCCAACTAATCTTCCATCACCCCAAACCTCATAGTTTTACCCGTAACAAAGTGACACTCTTTGACCTAGTGGTCTCCTTACCAATGTTGACCCAACGACTGACACTGATCGCACCTACAGGATATCTAAAGAGAAAACAGAAGAGAGGCCTTGTAAAAAAATTTGAACATGTTAAATGAGCCATTACAGCCTGTAAAAACTTGTTATGCAATCTGAAAAGGTTACGCTGACATTCAGTGTGGTATCGACTGATCTGCAGACCAAAAATGCCTGTGCACATTGTTGCCTGTGCATAGTGTTGCCTGTGCACAGTGTTGCCTGTGCACAGTGTTGCCTGTGCACACTGTTGTCTGTGCACAGTGTTGCCTGTGCACAGTGTTGCCTGTGCACACTGTTGCCTGTGCACACTGTTGCCTGTGCAGTGTTGCCTGTGCACAGTGTTGTCTGTGCACACTGTTGCCTGTGCACAGTGTTGCCTGTGCACAGTGTTGCCTGTGCACAGTGTTGCCTGTGCACAGTGTTGCCTGTGCACACTGTTGCCTGTGCACAGTGTTGCCTGTGCACAGTGTTGCCTGTGCACAGTGTTGCCTGTGCACACTGTTGCCTGTGCACAGAGTTGCCTGTGCACACTGTTGCCTGTGCACAGTGTTGCCTGTGCACACTGTTGCCTGTGCACACTGTTGCCTGTGCACAGAGTTGCCTGTGCACACTGTTGCCTGTGCACAGAGTTGCCTGTGCACACTGTTGCCTGTGCACAGAGTTGCCTGTGCACACTGTTGCCTGTGCACACTGTTGCCTGTGCACAGTGTTGCCTGTGCACAGTGTTGCCTGTGCACACTGTTGCGTGTGCACAGTGTTGCCTGTGCACAGTGTTGCCTGTGCACACTGTTGTCTGTGCACAGTGTTGCCTGTGGTTAGTTAGTATAAAAACTGCAAAAACTTTCTGAACCTCTGCCACCACGAGCAGACTCCAGTGTAGCACTTTTCTCAAAAACGACATGTGATGGTGTGGATGGAATGGTCAAGAGACCAGACCAAAAGCCAGTCTACAAAAAACGTAATATTTTATGCAGTTGTTTGAATCAGCCCAAATACCAGCTACTGAGTTCTTCTTTCCAACCACATAAGAGGATTCCCGGAAGAGTACTATGAAGCAGCTATCTTCTTACAAGCTATATGGAAACAGCTAAAACACCAGCAGGAACACATAATCTACACATCATCAAGTGATTATCATTGAATCATTTGGAAGTAGCACTATATTCTACATCATCCCTGAAAAGGGAAGAGGTTGTGACAGCCTAGTGTGTTTTCCTCATCTACAATGGACACTGGAGGCAAGCGCATGTAACAAATATTCTGGCTGACCTTCCTTCACCCATATGGTCCAACACCATCATAGTTTTACTTGTAACAAAATGACACTCTTCGAGTTAGTATTCTCCTCACCAATGTAGACCCAATGACTGACACTGGTTGCACCTAGAGGTTATCCAAAGAAAAAGTAAAACATGTGAACATGTTAAATGAGACATTACAGCATGTATGTACACTCATTTAATTATAAGAGACCTTTTAGCATGCTTTTTATGTGATCTGAAAAGTTTATTTGGAAATTCAGTGTGGTATTGACTCATCTGGAGACCAAACATAGGTTGCCGGGTGTACTAAATTTACTGTATCTCTGAACATTATTATTTGCCCATCCTAATATTTTCAGGGACACTTGAACAATGATATAGGATGCTGTAGAATTAAAATTAAAAAAATTGAAGCATACATTTTTTGAGTATCGGAAGTCAAAGGTCATATTATGATAAATGATACTTTTATATTTACATGAAAAATTTAATTTTACAATGTAAATATGCACATATTTACTGGCTTTCCAATGATGTCTTACTTACTTTTCTACCTTTATTAGAAGCAGAGTTATGGATGTTACTGTAACGGCCAGTATGCGAATCGGGTCAAAGTTCAGTGACTTATATCTTCATTAATATTTGACCTAGATTCTTTATAATTTGCTATTTTGATGTTCTCATGGGAGCCAACACCTGTGCTAAATTTAATCAAAATTGGAGTCGGGTGATGTTTTGAGTGATTGATTTGACATGGAATGACCCTGATCAAGAAAACATAGTAGGAACTGGTCTCCTCATATTCTTGAATCTTAGTTTTGTAGATGACATGACTATTTCTAGTGTGTTGCAAATTACGACTTACTTAGAGTACATATATGCTGTTAATCATAGACATTCTTGTTCAGGAGTAGATGATGATGGGATAACCAGTGGTACTACAACACACACCAAAAATATGGGATCAGTGGATGTACACATCTAATAATGTTTCATTGTAAAATACAGACACCAGAAGGGGTTGAGACTCCTGCACAACACTGAAATACCACTGCCACCAAGTGTACTCTATAATTATCAATCTATCTGTAAAAGGCCTACTGAGATGCTATGGCAAATTTGACCACTAAAAGCACTCTACAGAGTTATGGTGTATCATTGATCTTCAACTGTTACCTTAACTGATCTGCCAGAGTAATGCTAGGAACAAATGTATTGTTATTGAAACAAGATAAAAATATTAAAAATTATTTAAGGTGATGTCAATTTTAATGCAAGATTATAGGACACTTACCCTCTGAACCATTCGCCATCTTGGTGTTGATGATGAGCCTCGCCAAGTTCTCATAGGGCACCTCAGGTAGAGGTTCTCAATGCTTCTGGTTTTTAGTTGACCCGTCTTTGTCAAACGGCTTGTTTCATGTCTTTTCATCTCTTTTTTACCTGGGCCACTGTGTGCCCACTGCCACCCACAACATTCACTTTTTCGGCAATCATCTGCCAGATCACCTCTGTTTGCTAAGATTTAAGAGTAATTCCATTTTGAAAATGAAAAAACTTCCTTTAACAAAACAGCAGCTTCCAAAAGAATATTATAATACTACGACTGCATCATGGAAAATGACCCTGCAGAAACATGACCCAAAGATAAAGACTTAAGCTTGATAATACTAAACAAATTTGAGATACTATTTAAATTAAAGCAGTGTATGCCAAGACATCCAAAAAGGCAAAGTTATGGTCCACGAGGAGTGCAGTATGGCCACAAGAGGAGAGAACATGACTGCATCATGAGAAATGACCCTATAGAAATATTACACAAAGAGAAAGACTGGAGTATTAATAACAGACAAACTGGAAGTAACGGAGCAGTGGGCTGAGCCTAAGCTAAGCCATCCAAGATTGCAAGTCAAACTCTACGCTAGGTGCATCTACATGGTGAACACTGAGCCATGAAATATAAGACGAAGGAGTGATGAACAGAGGATGTCCAGAATGATACTGGAATGAATTGGGTAATATGAACTTCTTTAAGAGATTGAAAGCATTTGACATCACTACTCGAATCAATTGAGACAAGGTATACTAGTGGGACCAGAAATCGTGTGTCCTAATGTTTTATGCTGTCTTGATAAAAAATTATATTTCCGTATCAATGTAGCAATATTCTAAATCTTTAATACATGTGTTTTCAATGCTGTGAAAACAAACAGTTAGAAAAATCGTTTTGAGTGAAGTTCTTACGAAAACAGACAGGCGGAATACAAATATCGTAATTTACTCAGTCACAAACTGGCAAAGACGCGTAGGACTAGGCCAAAAATCGTGCGTCCTATCTGCGCTGTATAAATCGCTCTTTGGTCAGAACGTCTCTTGAACCACTGCAAGAACCGACAGTATATTAAAATAGGCTAACAGCGTGAAGAGATTTCAGTGACACGTATTTTGACCTGTCACTGTGATTGAATGGAATAGAGAAATCATTTATGGAGGCAGCGCCAGCGACAGCGGTTCATATCATCATGATAATCATAATAATCATGATAATGTCAACCAACATTGCAGCAAAAAAGGACACATGGACATATACCTCAGGAATAGGGAGAGGAGTACGCGAATCAAAGTCTGACTCCCTTCCTTGTTATATCCAGGATTACACTGCAAAACATTAGGATCAACGTAAAATCAGGGTAAATAATATGACACTTCTAAGCTCCATGTTTACAACACGAATGTTACCCGGAAGGAAGTAACGGGAGGCGCCTGCGCCCTTCGCAAAACTATTTGGGGTTTCCCGGGATCCCCTCGTCTAAAATTAGCCCAACACCTAACGTCGGGACAATCGCGTTAGTCTCTGACTTTATTGTCTCGGCCTAACGTCCGGTCCATGCATAGCAACTTCGTGACGGCAGAAGTCCCGACGTTTATTGTCTCGGACAATGGCATTGTCTCAGACTATTAGTTGTCTCGGTTCATGCATAAGACCCCAGGTTAAACAAGGTCACCGTCAAAAGATGATTTTTCGAAATTATGCCTTTCTTCATATAGTAGGTTAGCCAACATGTGATGTTATACTTTTAACTGCATTTTTTGTTAATGGAAAGAATTCTTGCTAGATCCATCACACAAAGGATAAGAAAATAGGTGTATGTGGATGCTACCCTCGATTTTGAAGGTTATTTGAATGTCACAAACTCAAACTAATGTCAAAATAATTGTATTAATTATTTGACTTGTACACACCGTTGCATAACACCAAACATTTCATGATTTGTACATGTATTGTATGTGTTGAACTTTGAATTTACTGATACATATATGGGATAATCTAACATAAAAACGTGATGTTCTCAAATGTGTTGATCGCATACACCAGTGTTGTTTACACATACAATTATTCTTTGTAAGCCTATTTGTATATATTCTGTTGATATGATATGCGTATTATTTATTACTATACATGCATTTGGTCATTAACATGACGTGAAAGTCAAAGAACTTGCCCAAATGTAGTTAGGATGCTGAAGAAGAGAGGTGGCAATCGCATATTAGAACTCTACTCGCAACACAGTCGATCAACTGTCAGATGTTTTGAGGAACGAAACAACTCAATATCTGAAGGAGGAATCCAAATTCCAAGATATGGTTGACATACGTGGAAACTATGGAGATTATGCTGGATATCAACAGGGCTGAGACAATTGGCAACTATCTATATAAAATCTTCCGCAGCAATTATACATAGGCTAACCATCTACGATCATACAAGCTGTGCACTCCCGATGGAGAACAGTCTCTCTGGCAGATGTGAAACACCCCGAAAAGACAGCACCAGAGGCTCATGCAGTATTCATTAAAGGAAACTTTGTTTTGAAGAAAATCAAAAGGCCCTTCAACCAAATTCCAGCTGATGAGCTAACTGAATAGATGTATAGATTATACAAGATGCATAGTGGCATCACCGGCCTTACAAGGGACACTCAAGCCAGGGATACGTTTTGCGTCGCATGTTCAGAACGATTACGAATGTCACAGTAGTCTTCTTCCCACTCTTCAATATTGAAGACGACGAGGAAGACACCACGTTCAACTGCTCTGATGGTATCCGCCACGGATGAAGCATGAAAGCGTGACGGTGATGACCCAAAGAAGCTTGTCACAAAGTTATTGGTGTGTTCAGAGGAACTGACGATGAATATGGAAACACTGACTTACAGGTGGGAGCGATGGTCACGGACGCAAGAGTGGTGGCCTGCATTTAGTACCTATGGCAACGAAATACTCTGCCCCAAGTGACGTGCTCAATAGTCGACTCATCTAACAGCTAAAGACCAAGAAACATAGTAGGTTATCATCACCGTGAAGCAACGACTATTTGAAGAAACTACATGGTTTCATGACGCACAGAGGAAGCAATATAAATAAACCGTTGCAAACATACAATCTACAAAACAAAGTTGACAGAAAGCTGTTAAAGGAATAGGTCAACGGTGTCACTACTGGACGAATAGTGGAAATGGTGAATACCACGAAGCTTTAGCTATCTCCAGTCACGCCGTCTATAGCCACATTTAGAAGTGACATGAACTCAACACCAAAGGTATAGCTGCCCAGTGACTTGGTACGCTTGGACTTCGTACACCCTTGGAACTTTCAGAAACAATCTGAAAGACTGACACAACCTGCGAATAATAACCTGCTCAGCTTCCACGCACTAACATGAATTCAACATCAGTCTTTTTTGCATGTGAAGACCGTTCTTACAAAATTTCCAGAACCAACCAGCTCCTTGTCAAGGGAGTTGATCACGATGGGAAACTTGCACGGGCTGGATATGTTGTGTGTCACTTATTTTATGGCATTCGCTCGTGAGTAGCAAACCGTCGATCCTGCTTGCAAAGAATACTTGGGTATGTAAATAACTTTGGTGTACGCGGTAAACTCATTAAACAAAATCACGTTTTTATATTAGATTATCCCATATATTTATGAGAAACTTCAAATTTCAAGATGTCAATTAATTAATAAAACTGTTTTGACACAAGTTTGAGTTTGTGACCTTCAAATAACCTAAAAAATCCACATATACCTATTTTCTTATCCCTTGTATGGTGGATTTAGAATGAATTCCTGCTATTAATCTGTGGGAAATTGTGAACTGTTATTCTAAAAAAGTTAACCTTAACTTACACTGCTAAATTAACATAGCACCAACTTTGCATGTTATATGTAGGCCTATGCTTGCACCAATCAGTTGATAAGTTTGCCTTACAGCATCATTTTAAGTATAATGAAATTACTATGTATTCATGAATTAAAATTACCTGTCTCACCTGTAGGTAGCGGGTGTCCGGAGCCAAGGGCGGAATGTAATGCGGTACTCCCTTCTTGTCCCACGTGACCGGGTAACGTAAATTAAGTTCCACCTTCTTCTTCCAGTCCTGACAACACAACAACGTTCAAGCAAAACCAACGACGTTTAAGCAGCATCAACAATGTTCAAACAATAAAGTTTCCAGTCGCACCAAACACGTCCACGCAGTACCAACAACAGTTAGAGATAACAAAATTCAGCAGCAACAACATTTAGGCAGCAGCAACAACATTCAAGCAGTAGCAACAACATTCAAGCAGCAGCAACAACATTCAAACAGGAGCAACAACATTCAAGCAGCAGCAACAACATTCAAGCAGCAGCAACAACATTCAAGCAGCAGCAACAATATTCAAGCAGCAGCAACAACATTCAAACAACAGCAACAACATTCAAGCAGCAGCAACAAAATTCAAGCAGCAGCAACAACATTCAAGCAGCAGCAACAACGTTCAAACAAGACAAAAGACGTTCAAGTTGCATGAACATTGTTCCAGCAGAACCACTATTTCATGGCTGTGAAATTGCACCAAACCGTCCTACAAAGCACAAGAATTAAATACAAAACTACCATTTCATCTAAGAAAATGATCGTGTGATATTTTGACAATAACTTTGTTGGTTCAAATGCAGTGAGTCTAGACTCTTGAACGGGGGCATGCGTAAGTGTTTGCGCGCGTACATGCGTGCACGTGTGTTCAAGTTTTCTACATTATCACCACCGCGAAGTATATACTACAACTTGAGTAGAATCGTATTTGACATACCTCGAACTGTTTCAGAAACTTTTCACGAGAGTAAACGGTTACTATCGATTTAAGCTCCTCAAGAATCGCTTGATTCTCAGCCGTGATTCGAATGAATTCACGCTGCCGCTTCATTCTACCGAAACTGAAAACAAGTTCACCCACTTAGAAAGAGCACACAGTTACAGCCATACTTTCAATATAATTATAGAGTTTCAATACATACATACATGTGTGCATGCATACATGCGTACAAACATATATATATATACACATACATACATAAATATTGCATACATTTAACATACGTGGACATACGTACGTACAAACGTACACGGACGCATATACATATATATATATATATGTATATATATATACATACATATATATATATATATATACGTATATAGATATATATATATATATACGTATATATATATATATATATATATATACACATACAGATAACGTTGAAAACTCTTACAATAAGTTGCTGAGTACAGCGAATACAAAAATAATATTCGCACACAAATATCCACCACTGTCAATAGGCAGGTACTAATTCATACAGCTGAGTGAACTGGAGCAATGTAGAGTGAACGCTTAAGGTTCGACACGGCAGCAAGAGGAGTCGAACCCGGGTTCTCTCGGTTGATAATGCGAAGCTCTGTCCACTGCGCCACTAAATCGCCGAAGTAAATTAATAAACATATACAAGTGTAATAACAAGCGTGACTAACTTTCTAATGACCTCCAAGTTGCTGGTGGGTTTCTCTGCCTTGAAGCAGGAGACGGTCCGGTAGAGGTTCGACATCTTCGCGAGCAGAGTCACGTTGTCTTTTTCCATCTTCACCAGGCGAAACTCCGTGTTCTGAAACATGTTGACACATTCACAGAGGCTCCGTGTTCTGTAACATCTAGGTTAAAACGTTCACAGAGGCTCCGTGTTCTGTAACATCTAGGTTAAAACGTTCACAGAGGCTCCGTGTTCTGTAACATCTAGGTTAAAACGTTCACAGAGGCTCCGTGTTCTGTAACATCTAGGTTAAAACGTTCACAGAGGCTTCGTGTTCTGTAACATCTAGGTTAACACATTCGCAGAGACTCCGTGTTCTGTAACATCTAGGTTAAAACGTTCATAGAGGCTCCGTGTTCTGTAACATCTAGGTTAAAACGTTCACAGAGGCTCCGTGTTCTGTAACATCTAGGTTAAAACGTTCACAGAGGCTCCGTGTTCTGTAACATGTAGGTTAACACATTCGCAGAGACTCCGTGTTCTGTAACATCTAGGTTAAAACGTTCACAGAGGCTCCGTGTTGTGTAACATGTAGGTTAACACCGTCACATAGGCTCAGTGTTTTGTAACATGTAGGTTAACACGTTCACAGAGACTCCGTGTTATGTAACATGTAGGTTAATACATTCACAGAGACTCCGTGTTGTGTAACATGTAGGTTAACACATTCACAGAGACTCCGTGTTCTGTAACATGTAGGTTAACACATTCACAGAGACTCCGTGTTGTGTAACATGTAGGTTAACACATTCACAGAGACTCCGTGTTATGTAACATGTAGGTTAATACATTCACAGAGACTCCGTGTTGTGTAACATGTAGGTTAACACATTCACAGAGACTCCGTGTTCTGTAACATGTAGGTTAACACATTCACAGAGACTCCGTGTTCTGTAACATGTAGGTTAATACATTCACATAGACTCCGTGTTCTGTAACATGTAGATTGACATATTCACAGATACTCCGGGAAAGTACCCTTGTTATCAAACTGTGCAACGAGAGAAAATCTTCTTTGTGGAAATACTCCGTCTGGTTGACGAAACATCACCAAAAAAAACATTAACGTTGTCACAATCCATTTCATGTTAGGAAGAATATCTTTTCAATCCTATAAATACATGACCCAAACCCGGTGATGGATTACTGGTGTCCCTAAAGGTGTCTTCACACAATCCAACTGTCTTCCAGAGACTATAGGACAGCTAGGAGTCGACAGCAATCGCAGACATATGACAGCCATGGAGTGTGACGGAGGACGTCCCGTGGATTAGGACGGAGGGCGCGGCCCGTGGAGTAGAACGGAGGGCGATAAGTGGAGTAGGACGGAGGGCAGCCGTCGAGAAGGACGGAGGGCGGCCGTGGGGTAGGACGGAGGGCGACCCATCGAGTAGGACGGATAGCGATACAATACAATATAATGCAACTTTATTGATCCAAACATTGAGAAATTGCACGTCTGCCGTCAACTCTAGTGCATACAAACAAAATCAACCCTCACGCACTCATACATATAAAATAGTAATATAAACAAGTATTTTTCAGCAGAACCAGCTCAATTCAAGCATTCACTAAGTAATCATGCAAATCAATTACTCTAACTTAGTTTAAGTATCACATTTACACACCCACATCCCCACACTGTATGCATTGAAGACAGTAGCCGGAGCAGCAACAACAGCATATATCTGTCTATTGAAAATGTGTATTGCAGACGGTATGACTGAATTCTTATAGCGTGTGGTTCTAGTGCTTGGAGCTCTGTATCTGTTACTCCTGTCTATCCGTCTGCTGTCAAATTCAGGTCTGAGTGGGTGGGTATCGTCTGCCAAAATCTCTGTAGTACTGTCCATTATCTGTATTTCATGTGTGGATATGAAAGTGACCTCTCCCCTCCCTACAATCCCAATTGCTTTCCTGATATATTTCTCTAGCCTGTTCCTGTCCTGATTGCTGATATTGCCACTCCAGCACACTGCACCAAAGTAGAGCACACTGTTCACCGTTGAAGTGTAAAACATTTGCAGCAGTTTTTGGTGTACATTGAAGGATCTCGGTTTCTGTAAAAAAATTAATACAACCGAGTATGCAGTTTCTTCATAATTGCATCAGTGTTTGGCTTCCATGACAGTTTGCTGTCTAGTACTACGCCCAAATATTTGTACTCATCCATCTTTTCCACTACTTCTCTTTTGCTGACCACGTCTCTATAATTCTTTCTAAAATCAACTATCAGTTCTTTAGTCTTACCCACATTGAGCTGAATGTAGTTGTCGTCACACCATCCCACAAACCTATCCACTTCTCGTCTGTAGTCTGTCTAGTCGTCATCAGTAATGAGTCCAGTCAGTCCTGTATCGTCGACAAACTTGGACATGGGACATGAGTCACAAGAACTTCTGTAGTCAGCTGTATATAGAGAGAAGAGGAATGGTGCAAGAACTGTCCCTTGGAGGGGGGGCCCTGTGTTCGTGCTCTCTGTGTCAGAGGTCACATTTGGTCCAGTCCTCACACACTGCGGTCTGTTTGTCAAGTAGTCCAGTATCCATGAGACAGTGGGTGAATTAGCTTTCATTCTCATTAGTTTCTCTGCCACTAAATGAGGTTGTATTGTGTTAAAGGCATTCCGTGCATGGAATAGGACGGAGGGAGTCCCGTTTAGTATGACGGGGGGCAGCCGTGGACTAGGACGGGGGGGCGATCCGTGGAGTAGGACGGAGGGCAGCCGTGAAGTAGGATGGAGGGCGACCCGTGGAGTAGGATGGAGTGCGATCCATGGAGTAGGACGGAGGGCGGCCCGTGGAATAGGACGGAGAGCGGACCTACCTGACCTGACCGCACTCGGTGACCACGTGTCATTAATTTCTTCATAAAGATCATCTTAGCAGGTGTATTTCTAAAGAAGATTTTCGTTAAGCTGTAAACGTAGCCAAATAATACACGGCTTCGGTGATAACGTCATTCTGCGGATATCTAGTTAAGAGAAAACGGTATAAGGACATACTAAACTAAACGTACTTTTTAATACATAATTTGTTGCACTAGTACAGTAGTGCTCCCAAGACATGGTGTCGAAGCATTGTCATCTCGATGTCGTATGTTATTTTTGATAAAATGTTTGGTCAGATTACGCGTTTGTCAAATACACTTCCTTGTCCACCTGTCATCTACTCTACATAGCAATCTGGTTAAATTTGGTTAAATCCATTACCTATGCATCAAACATGCTAAGACATTTTCAGCAACAAATTGTTTCGCATGTTTTGTTCATCTTATGAAATGTATGATCTCTAGTGTCTTCGATAGCAAAGTATAGTAACTCTTATAAAATGTATGATCACAAGAGTGCGCCGCAACGAAACGCAGAAGTCAATAACATGTGACCACAGCACAACCTGGCGTAACCAGAGGGCAGCCATATATGTTCAAAAGGCAGTTATCCGTGACCAGAGGGCAGTCATGCGTGACCACAGAAAACCACGTGTGACCAGATGACAGACAGGCGTCATCACAAGACAACCATACATAACCACATGACATATGGGTGTGAACGCTTCGCAGGCAGGCATGACGACACGGCAGGTAGGCATGACGACACGGCAGGTAGGCGAGACAACAGAGCAACCAGGTTTGACAACAGCGAAGCTAGGCGCGACTAAGCGTGACCACATTACTGTTAGACGGACTCACCTGTAGTTTTTTTAGGTTGATTTGCTTATCAATGTTCAATCTTGGGGCGGCATTGTTTATCGAATACTTCGCTGTACACAGACAATATGCTTTCGAATTATGTTTTACACACACACACACGCACGCACGCACGCACGCACGCACGCGCACGCACACACGCACACACACACACAATATATTGACTTGGTGATCTCTGTGTGTCTAGGAAGCACAGTTGATCAGTACTTTGATAATTTGTTGAACGGAATGACACGTGTTTTGCGAGGTATGTATTATAATAGTACAGAGCTCACTATATACATGTTTGATATATCGGTGTCACAACTCACTAACACACACGTTTCCATAAATTTAACGACGTCACAACTACACACACACACACGCGCGCGCGCGCATGCAATAAATAAATAAATAATTCTCTCTCCCCCTCTCTCTCACTATCTCTTTCTCCCTCTCTCTCTCTTTCTCTCTCTCTCTCTCTCTCTCTCTATCTCCCTCTCTCTCTCCCTCTCTCTCTACCTCTCTCTCCCTCTCCATCTCCATGTCCCTCTCTCTCTCTCCTCTGTCTCTATCTCTCTCCCTCTCTCTCTATCTCTCTCTCCCTCTCCATCTCCCCCTCTCTCTCCATCTATCTCTCTCTCTCCATCTCCCTCTCCATCTCCCTCTCTCCCCCCTCTCTCTCTGTCTGTCTCTCTATGTATTTTTGATTATTCGAATCATACTGAAGATGATGATAATAATGTTCAGTTATGTCTGATGCTAACGCACGCTCGCACACACGCCACGCGCAAGTATGCACGCACACACATGCCCACACATGCACACACATGCACACACATGCACACACATGCACACACATGCACACACATGCACACATATGCACACACATGCGAGAAGCCCTTAGACTTGAACAAATCTACTGTTGTCTCTGACAGAAGAAATATTAATTCTACAGGTAAAATAGGTGTGTATATATAACCTCCAACTAGTTCCCCAGATAAAGTATGTGTGTATATATAACCTGCAACTAGTTCCCCAGGTAAAGTATGTGTGTATATATAACCTCCGACTAATTTCCCAGGTAAAGTAGGTGTGGGTATAACCTCCGACTAATTTCCCAGGTAAATTTGGTGTGTATAACCTCCAGCCACGGCCAGTCGATGCTTCAAGTAGATATTGGCGTCCCCGTGTTTCGTGATGAGTTTGCTGGTGTACGGCTGCGGCGTCTGGAAGTAGCGACTCATTCGTGCCAGTGACGGATCCTTGCTCTGTGTCGACTTGGCCGACGTCCCCTCGAAAGACAGACCGGCTGAGCGTACACTTTGTGTCGGCATCCTGGGGCCACTAGCACAGACAGAAGAGCGACACTGTGACTAGGCAGCAGTCCAGCTCGCGGCCACGTTCGCTCGCCTGTCGACGTCTGACGTCACACGCAACTATGACTTTCGACGTAACGCTAAATGACGTAAACGTGTTTTACTTTTACTGACAGGTCGATAATCAAAATAATTGCACATAACAGCTAATGAAAACGTATTTTGTAGCTACGATATGAAATAATCTCTTTAGTAATGATACTATTTAGGTATAATTGTATTTGTAACTAATTGCAAAGTGCCTTTTGAAACCATTTCTCAATAACGTACGACGAATGTCTGTTCAGCGTCATTTCAGATTTTCTAATGTGTGTATTGGTGTTTCAAATTATACACTTACACATATGCACACAAATATATATGCATATGCATACATGCACACGCACATTCATACATGTTCACACACACACACACACACACACACACACACACACACACACACACACACACACACACACACACACACACACACACACACACACACACACACACACACACACACACACACACACACAAAGTACAATGAAGCCAAAGCCCCAGTCCCCAGCAGCATCGAAAGAGTCTATGACCAAGGAGACAGTTCGGGTCAACTATAGCTACATGCAGGGGGTGCTAAGAATCTCTGGGTCAAGAAGAGCCGCCGAGGGAAGGTAAGTAGACTGAAGATAGCAACATATACGAACACTACTAAGAGATGAACAGATACAAGAACTGGAGAAAGAACTTAGGGAAACCAGGTTTGTACGGGATGTGATAGGGATCGAAGAAGTCAGAAGAAGAGAGGAATGCTTCACAGCCTTACAAAGCGGCCATGTACTGTACCATTCCACGGCGAAGAACGGCCAAGCAGGAATTGGCTATCTGATAAAAATAAATGGAAACACAATATAGTTAGGGTTAACAGGTAGATTACAGACTGATTACACTTTTAGACAAGCATGGTAGAGAAATACAAGACCAAGATATCATCATGGAATGAACAGAGGAATTCAACACCGACCCGAAAGAGGTACCAGAGTACATGGGAGTTGGAAGCAACGCTAAGACATATAAAAAAAATGGGAAGACATCAGGCAATGACCACGTAAACATTGAAACATTATAAGCAGGAGAGGAAACCATCTCGAAGACATTGGCTAAGATGTATACTAAATAGTTATTAGTAAGACGAATACCCATCGCTTGGAAGAACCCAAAGATGGTGATAATCTTGAAGAAGGGAAATAAGAAAGACCTAAAGAATTACAGACCGATATGTCTGTTACAAACATCTACACATTACTCACAAATATACTAACGAATAGGCTACAGAAGACGCTCGACGAAAACCAACCAAGAGAGCAAGCAGGATTCAGAAGCAGGTATTCAACGACAGACCACATACACGTCGTAAACCAACTGAAAGAGAAGTGCCTAGAATATAATATATCGCTCTGCATCGCTTTCGTCGACTACGAGAAGGATTTCGACTTGGTGCAAACTCAAGCAATACTGACATCCCTTCAAGAAAAGGGGATAAAAGACGTGTACATCGAACTCCTGAAAGACATCTACACTAACAGCTCGATGATAGTCCACCTACACAAAAAGAGCAACAAGATCAACATCAAGAGAGGAGTATGACAGGGTGACACCATATCGCCCAAGCTGTCTACGGCAACACTTGAAAGCATATTCCGAAGACTGACCTGGGGAAACTAGAGGCTTGAGGATAGACGGAGAATATCTCAGCCATCTTCGCTGCGCCGACGAGGTACTCATATGTGCCATTACACCGCATGAACTACAAAACATGCTGCAGGTGCTAGCTAATGAAAGTGAAAAAACAAGGTCTGAAGATGAACATCCCGAAGGCAAAAGTGATGCTAGAAAATTAGACACCAATATATATATCAACACGACGTAAACAGAGAACGTTGAAAGCTACGTCTGTCTGGGACAGCGATACAGTATCACCGACAAAAACCAAGACACGGCGATTCAAAGAAGAATCACTGCCGGCTGGACAGCTTTCGCCAAACACCGGAACATCTTCAAGGGTAACTTTGGATTATAGTTGATGAGACAAGTCTTCAACTCATGCGTACTTCCAGCGATCACACACGGCTCGGAAACATGGGCACTCACTATTCAGGCAAAGATCAAGTTAGCAACTGCAAAAACAAAGATGGAAAGAAGTATGTTAAACACCACATATCGGGAGAGAAAAACAAACATCTGGGTAAGACAGAATACAAAGGTCATAGATATGATAGAACAAACCAGAAGACAGAAGTGAACCTGGCAGAGCACATTAGCAGACTATGAGATAACCGATGGACATCGCGTATCACAACCTGGAGACCTTACGAGGAAGACCGGCGAGACGGTGGAGAGACGAACTAGACGAGTACTGGAAGGGCACCATCAGGCAGGGGATAGGGCAAGACAGGCTGATTTGGAAACGACATGCTGAGACCTTTGCCCAACCACGGGATACTACGGCTGCACAATGATGAAAATGTTGACATACATATATGCACTCATACATACAAACATACATAGTAATTATGTAAGAAGGTAGGAAAGTAAGTAAGGAAGTGGGCAAATGTCGAAGTTGACCCCAGTCGACGTATCGCGCCAGAGTTAACAAGGTTGCCCTCCCCCACAACGAAAACGCCAGGGGAAAATGTGACAAGGAAGTTAACAAGGAAGCCATTGATGTATTGTGTGTGACTTCTCTTTCTACTTCCCATTATAAACCTGCCAATATATTCATCGTTTCAATTCAATTATTTATTTCCAAGTAACAAATGCAAACAACAAAAATTACAAAGCAATATACAATAACATAAAACATGTATTAATAGATATGAGGGACGACTGAAGTATACAGTACTTTTAAATTACTTCATTCATTCACAACCATTTAGTAGTTGACAAATTTCAGTTAATATCGTCTTTCTCTGCTTGTCTCTTCGGTTGGCAAAGTAGACTCCATCAGGCTTTGTTTGTAACTAAGGTTTGTTTTTAGGTATACTTGGAGTGTTTGGCCTGTATCTATGTATTCACTACGTCTTGCAAAGTTTAACTACTGTTATCACTACCAAGTTGTAATATCTGTTGTCTGTCTGTTGGTGATTGCGGTGGTGGTGGTGGTGGTGGTGGTGGTGGTGGTGGTGGTGGTGGTGATGGTGGTGGTGGTGGTGGTGGTGTTGAGGTTGACTGTAATGGTGGTGGTGATGGTGGTGGTGACGGTAGTGGTAGTGTTGATGTTGGTGTTAGTTTCGATGTTGTTGGTGGTGGTGTTGGTATTGATGATGGTGTTAGTTGCGATATTGTAGGTGGTGGTGTTGATGGTGATGTTAGTTGTGATGTTGTTGGTGGTGGTGTTGGTGTTGATGTTGATGTTAATGGTGGTGTTAGTTGTCATGTTGTTGGTGGTAGTGTTGGTGTTGGTGGTGGTGTTAGTTGCGATGTTATTGGTGGGGGTGTTGGTGTTGATGGTGGTGTTAGTTGCGATGTTATTGGTGGTGGTGTTGGTGTTGATGGTGGTGTTAGTTGCGATATTGTTGGTGGTGGTGTTGGTGTTAATGGTGGTGTTAGTTGTGATGTTGTTGGTGGTGCTGTTTGTGTTGATGGTGGTAACGATGATGATGGTTAGGACATTGGTTCCCACGGAACTGGTGTGACGGGATGTGTTGCATCGTGTGTTTCTTAATAAATCGACACTACTTTTATCGACAACACAAACCAGTTTCGGAAATTATGTTTTATTTAACACAATACTTACAGCGACATGTTATGTTGCCATTAGAGTAACAATATATGTTCAGGACTCTCATTTGTCAAACTAGAAAACACGTTTCGCCATAACAGTGTGTTGTGCAGTGGCGTTTGCATGTTAGGAATGTCCGCGTAAATTACTCAGAAGCTATTTAAAATACCCGTTCTAGTACAAGAAACGCCAGCTACTTGGAACCGTCTGACACATAAAAGCGTTATACTCTGCAAATTAACAACATTTCAAGGGATTCGCCAAAAGAATGAAATAATTGAGGACGTTCCTGTGGTAGGGGCGATGTCTTAATGAAATAATTGAGGAAGTTCCTGTGGTAGGGGCGATGTCTTAATGAAATAATTGAGGAAGTTCCTGTGGTAGGGGCGATGTCTTAATGAAATAATTGAGGAAGTTCCTGTGGTAGGGGCGATGTCTTAATGAAATAATTGAGGAAGTTCCTGTGGTAGGGGCGATGTCTTAATGAAATAATTGAGGAAGTTCCTGTGGTAGGGGCGATGTCTTAATGAAATAATTGAGGAAGTTCCTGTGGTAGGGGCGATGTCTTAATGATGTCTCCATAGAAGATTGTAGCAAACAAACGCAATTGTGGGTGTATATATAAACTATTAACTTGAATTTGAATGTGTCTATGCAGTGTAAACATACTTAGTGCCTGAGTAAATTATCTACATATGAGCATATAAATATTACGTTCAGGTGGCCTACGGTTCGGACAATTATTGTACAAAATCATGTTCTCAACATGATTTTGCACAATGAAAAATGCTGTGAAGTAATGATTTAACCACTGTTCCCCATACACAGAGCACCACGCCTACCCATAACTACACTTACAAGCGTCAACGAATGTCCGGAAAGCCACAATTGAAGTTTTGAACGCGTTCTAACCAGCCAGCCGTGCCTGAGCAATGGAAAATACCACATTTTAGAATACTAAACAAAATCACGCAAACCTCAGATACATAAAACATTTGATACTACTTGACAAGATATTGTCCCGTGATGCGGGGGTGTCGGGCAACTGTCTCGAGTCTTACAACCAGTTAGATCACACGCATCGCGCTGCTCCGGCTCTTGGTCTCATTTCACGAACGGTGTCACGGTGTCACAGGTGTCAATTCGCACTGACTAATTGCAATGTAGTGACGCATGGGCTCGCCACACACACCAGGCGCCGGCATCCAGTGCACGGACTATACTGAGACATCAGAGAAGAAGAAAGATGCCAGTGAGAAGAACTGTCCACAGTAAAATGCTGTGGAATGTGAAATGCTGTCTTGAGGATGAACTATGCAGTATGGTACGGAAAAAGTAGTTTGCAAGTTTTATATCTTTGATGTGTCCTTATAAGGAGCCCGAGTGATGCCACCCTGGCACCTTGAGCATGTTTCAAAATATGCAAATTAGTGTCGGCATTACCAAGTATTACATTTCCATCAATATCTCAGTAATTACAGACAACAGGGCAACTAACGAGGTGTCTATATGCATATTTTGAAGGTCTGATGTATTGTTCGGAATGTTTTTCAAAACGATGGTATACAATATCTTCGATGATATTCAAATAGTTGTCTTGCCAACCGTGTTCCACTTAATACGTAAATTAGCAGCAACCATTGAAGAAATCTATGTTTTGTAAATATCTTAGGAACTATTTATGATAGCATTTGAAATTAGGTGTCTAACCTGATATTCACAGGGTCAGGAATGTTGATAATGTCAACCAAAGTGATAGTGGGCGCTGTCAATGTATCAAGTGCACCAGCAAATGCTTTTTTTAAATATTTTAATAATGAAATATTGAAACTAATTGGCCCTTGCATATCTGACCAGTGAACAAGATGCTAACCTAATTTTTTGTTTCTGACCACACCAACTACGCCAGAGATGGTTTATAAACTATAAAGATCAGTGGCGGCACTACCAACGGATATTCTTCATATGTTCACGAAGGGTGAACATGTGAAAGTTATTCAAGACGTCCCTGACATGGCAGATAGATAAGGCTGACGGATCGGACTACACATAAAGATAAATCGTCTCGCTTTCTGATATGCAAGATCGAGAAAAGATCAGGGAACAATTCAGGCATGTACCGATCCTCCTGTTCCTGCTGATCACCCAACCGGCACCAAAGACATTGTCAACGCAGAGAATGTGGTCGACATTGAAAAAGTACAACTGGAGTCATTTGAAAGAAGCTGGCCATTAGGAATGTCATGCTGCTTTGTCCAACCGGGTCGCTAAAATGTCAGTTTCCAGAAAAAAATTACACTGATCATTTGAACAAAGGCTGTCTACCATGTAAAACTAATCAACCTTAGAGTGTTGCGATTACAACAATCCCGCAACATTGATCTGAGCACAATGTTTCACCACGAACGTTCCCCAATACCAACATCAATGTTTGATTAATATGGTTAAATGCGAATCATATATGTCTATGCTGAAGAAGAAATGTCGAGTGTATGTGTCTTACAGGTTGACGTATGAAGCGATGTGACAATTCTTGGTGGATGTGTCATCCGTTGGATCACACATTGGCCTAACAAGGGAACAGACGAAGACTACACGAATAGTTTATGCTGCCATGTGCTTAAGAAAAGAGCCAACGGAGATACGTACCGGACATTCGATAGGTACTCGCTGATTTCAACATCTAAAGTGGAACCCGGTCAGCTCAAAGCGATCACCATACCACCAGAAGACACAAACTCAGTTCTTAGACTCCACCCAGAAAGATGTCTTGAGTTATGACAGAAAAAAAATTCAACTGATAGACTTAATTTTTCAGCAGCTTGTTGAAAAAGAACAAACTGAAATGCTACCAACCACACACGAGATTGTCCTAACTGGTTGTGACCCTGTCCCCGAAGAACTGTATTGTGTTCTAACAAACTGAAGTGATCTTCAAAGTACACATTAGGAGGCGGACGTGATCATAATTCAACAGATGACACAGGTAGCCCATGCTGGAGCAACCAGCATCAACATCATACGCAATGATACCGATGTGTTCAACATGCGCCTCCATTACAACGCAGAACTCGGTTTTACCTGCATATATACAATGGCGTGCACCACTCCTGGTCGGGCAATGATAGGCATTGCAGCTACAACTATAAAACACACTTTCTGGATGCGACACGGTGGCACGGTTC
Organism: Escarpia spicata; assembly: GCA_963995525.1. NCBI lineage: Eukaryota > Metazoa > Annelida > Polychaeta > Sabellida > Siboglinidae > Escarpia > Escarpia spicata. The sequence continues at coordinate 49,260,579 of OZ023212.1, forward strand.
GGTTGTATGGCATTAGAAGAGCAACGTCAATTTGGGTACAGATCTCATCTGGAGTCCGACCAGCTAGCATGCCTAGAGTAATCGCGGAATCTACAGATTTCATTGCTGAATGCTATTTTTGAAAGAAAACCAAAATTTGTCGGAGATTCGTGAGGACATCTGGTGACAATGGTCAGGAAAGATGAATAAAGCGAAGGTGACAACATCACCAGAACCAAAAATTCTTTGAAGAAGAAAATGTTCGCCGTGGCCACTTCCAGAGAACCATTTGGAAGTCAGTCCTTGATTCCCCACCTCCACTACTGGATGCCACGAAGCAGGCTCTTAGCCAGGATAGTGACATTTACCAATTTACCCGTTCTCATTTAAAATGTTCCCGTTAGGCTCATGAAAAACACCGGTACACATTCATTGGCCATTGGCGTCGGAACGTGGTGAATATTGAGGAGACTGAGGCAACAATCTCCAACTGCACCGCCTTTGAGGGCTCTCCTGAAACCTCCAACTGCACCGCCTTTAAGAGTTCTCCGAAAACCTCCAATTGCACCCCCACGAGGGCGCTCCAAAACCTGCAACTGCACCCCCCGAGAGCTCTCCGAGAACCTGAAACTGCATCCCGCCCTGAGACTCACAAAACAAAATACTCAAACTTCAAACTACATTCGCTTTCACACTTACTACAAGGCCAGTTTTATGTAACACAAATGCTGTTCTTTCCTTGTTATTGGGAAAATAAACCATGCTATGGTCCAACACAATATATATTTTTACAAATACGACGTTATTAGAAAAAACGATGTTTCGTTAATGGCGTTGGTAGAAATATATAATATCTGAGAGTGCTTGATTGTCAGTGTACAAGTCACCTCATTTGAAACGCTGCCATAATTATATAGTTTCGAAAATATTGACAAAACATCGATTTGTCTCAATGGCTGGGCTGCTGCTAATGTACATATTAAGTGGAAAGTGATTGCCAGGATTACTATTTGAATGAGTTCGTCAGTATTGTACGCCCTCAAAATGCAGGTATAGTCATTTCTTCTGTTTTGCTATCACGCATAGTTATTGCGATATGGGCCAAATTCAATATTTTGCAAATGGCGACACAGAATTGGCATAGTTTGGGTAGTGGGGTGTTGTATACTTTTGTAAACATCCTGAACAGTACCACATACCTTCAAAACATAGGTATACATACCTCATTTGTTGTGCTGTTGTTAATAGATACTGAGATAAAAATAGGATATTTGGTAATGGCAACACTAATTTGCATATTTTGAAGAAACAAAATGCTCAAGATGTCAATGCGACATCACTCGGATTACTTATGAGGACACCTCAAAGATATAGAAACCAAAACAACATTTGTCCGGACACTAATGCAAGTTTTGTCTGTCCTATTGCAGAAATATAACTAGGTGCGCATACCGACAAAAACGGAAGCAATCACAATACATGTATCTTTGTTTTAAATTGCGTTTGTCATAAAAGCAAGACATGTATACATTTGACCAGATTAACCTAATTATAGTAACAGCTCGGAAGGATAATTGGTTAACTTTGTAATAACATTTATCTGTGTTTGTATATGGCCTAGTGTGTGTGATAATGCTAATGCAAATACTTTTGACATATGATTAAACATGCTTAGCTATTACTGTATACCAATTATTGGTTTTCTACATGTAAGGGGGTCAACATTGTCTAATTGAAAGAATAAGCTATTCGACACTGTATATATAAACAACAACTACCTAGCAAACAATGTTCTACAGTTATGTGTATAACATAATTAAAAACATCCTGTAGTTCAAGAGGAGATAATGCCATAATATGAAATCGAAGGTTTTGTGATCAAGGTTGAGTTGTAACCAACCAGACGTCGTCTCGGCGACCGATGACAACTCCGATGTCTTCGGTTTCCTGCTCCTCCTCGTGGCTTCCTCCAGCGTGATGGACGTCTTGAGCTGTCGGTGGAGGGGAGGGAAGGGGTTGCCGTTGACGTCGACAGCTATCTCCCTTTGCTCCACTCGGACACGGTCTCGCCTCTTCTTCAACGACGTCAGAACAGTCTGTGGGAGGTCAACCCGACATTACATCTACTAGATATAACGTCACCACGTGTGTTCTCACAGAAACAGTAGCCGCATGGAGGCATACCACAGTAGGTCACAGGGAGAAGTGGCAACACAGAAACAGTAGCCGCATGGAGGCATACCACAGTAGGTCTCAGGGAGAAGTGGCAACACAGAAACAGTAGCCGCATGGAGGCATACAACAGTAGGTCTCAGGGAGAAGTGGCAACAGAGAAACAGTAGCCGCATGGAGGCATACCACAGTAGGTCTCAGGGAAATGTGGCAACACAGAAACAGTAGCCGCATGGAGGCATACCACAGTAGGTCACAGGGAGAAGTGGCAACACAGAAACAGTAGCCGCATGGAGGCATACCACAGTAGGTCTCAGGGAGAAGTGGCAACACAGAAACAGTAGCCGCATGGAGGCATACCACAGTAGGTCACAGGGAGAAGTGGCAACACAGAAACAGTAGCGGCATGGAGGCATACCACAGTAGATCACAGGGAGAAGTGGCAACACGGGCCAATGATGATGATGATAGTGACCTTCCACCTTCTTCTTCCAGTCCTGACAACACAACAACGTTCAAGCAAAACCAACGACGTTTAAGCAGCATCAACAATGTTCAAACAATAAAGTTTCCAGTCGCACCAAACACGTCCACGCAGTACCAACAACAGTTAGAGATAACAAAATTCAGCAGCAACAACATTTAGGCAGCAGCAACAACATTCAAGCAGTAGCAACAACATTCAAGCAGCAGCAACAACATTCAAACAGGAGCAACAACATTCAAGCAGCAGCAACAACATTCAAGCAGCAGCAACAATATTCAAGCAGCAGCAACAACATTCAAACAACAGCAACAACATTCAAGCAGCAGCAACAAAATTCAAGCAGCAGCAACAACATTCAAGCAGCAGCAACAACGTTCAAACAAGACAAAAGACGTTCAAGTTGCATGAACATTGTTCCAGCAGAACCACTATTTCATGGCTGTGAAATTGCACCAAACCGTCCTACAAAGCACAAGAATTAAATACAAAACTACCATTTCATCTAAGAAAATGATCGTGTGATATTTTGACAATAACTTTGTTGGTTCAAATGCAGTGAGTCTAGACTCTTGAACGGGGGCATGCGTAAGTGTTTGCGCGCGTACATGCGTGCACGTGTGTTCAAGTTTTCTACATTATCACCACCGCGAAGTATATACTACAACTTGAGTAGAATCGTATTTGACATACCTCGAACTGTTTCAGAAACTTTTCACGAGAGTAAACGGTTACTATCGATTTAAGCTCCTCAAGAATCGCTTGATTCTCAGCCGTGATTCGAATGAATTCACGCTGCCGCTTCATTCTACCGAAACTGAAAACAAGTTCACCCACTTAGAAAGAGCACACAGTTACAGCCATACTTTCAATATAATTATAGAGTTTCAATACATACATACATGTGTGCATGCATACATGCGTACAAACATATATATATATACACATACATACATAAATATTGCATACATTTAACATACGTGGACATACGTACGTACAAACGTACACGGACGCATATACATATATATATATATATGTATATATATATATATACATACATATATATATATATATATACGTATATAGATATATATATATACGTATATATATATATATATATATATATACACATACAGATAACGTTGAAAACTCTTACAATAAGTTGCTGAGTACAGCGAATACAAAAATAATATTCGCACACAAATATCCACCACTGTCAATAGGCAGGTACTAATTCATACAGCTGAGTGAACTGGAGCAATGTAGAGTGAACGCTTAAGGTTCGACACGGCAGCAAGAGGAGTCGAACCCGGGTTCTCTCGGTTGATAATGCGAAGCTCTGTCCACTGCGCCACTAAATCGCCGAAGTAAATTAATAAACATATACAAGTGTAATAACAAGCGTGACTAACTTTCTAATGACCTCCAAGTTGCTGGTGGGTTTCTCTGCCTTGAAGCAGGAGACGGTCCGGTAGAGGTTCGACATCTTCGCGAGCAGAGTCACGTTGTCTTTTTCCATCTTCACCAGGCGAAACTCCGTGTTCTGAAACATGTTGACACATTCACAGAGGCTCCGTGTTCTGTAACATCTAGGTTAAAACGTTCACAGAGGCTCCGTGTTCTGTAACATCTAGGTTAAAACGTTCACAGAGGCTCCGTGTTCTGTAACATCTAGGTTAAAACGTTCACAGAGGCTCCGTGTTCTGTAACATCTAGGTTAAAACGTTCACAGAGGCTTCGTGTTCTGTAACATCTAGGTTAACACATTCGCAGAGACTCCGTGTTCTGTAACATCTAGGTTAAAACGTTCATAGAGGCTCCGTGTTCTGTAACATCTAGGTTAAAACGTTCACAGAGGCTCCGTGTTCTGTAACATCTAGGTTAAAACGTTCACAGAGGCTCCGTGTTCTGTAACATGTAGGTTAACACATTCGCAGAGACTCCGTGTTCTGTAACATCTAGGTTAAAACGTTCACAGAGGCTCCGTGTTGTGTAACATGTAGGTTAACACCGTCACAGAGGCTCAGTGTTTTGTAACATGTAGGTTAACACGTTCACAGAGACTCCGTGTTATGTAACATGTAGGTTAATACATTCACAGAGACTCCGTGTTGTGTAACATGTAGGTTAACACATTCACAGAGACTCCGTGTTCTGTAACATGTAGGTTAACACATTCACAGAGACTCCGTGTTGTGTAACATGTATGTAGGTTAACACATTCACAGAGACTCCGTGTTATGTAACATGTAGGTTAATACATTCACAGAGACTCCGTGTTGTGTAACATGTAGGTTAACACATTCACAGAGACTCCGTGTTCTGTAACATGTAGGTTAACACATTCACAGAGACTCCGTGTTCTGTAACATGTAGGTTAATACATTCACATAGACTCCGTGTTCTGTAACATGTAGATTGACATATTCACAGATACTCCGGGAAAGTACCCTTGTTATCAAACTGTGCAACGAGAGAAAATCTTCTTTGTGGAAATACTCCGTCTGGTTGACGAAACATCACCAAAAAAAACATTAACGTTGTCACAATCCATTTCATGTTAGGAAGAATATCTTTTCAATCCTATAAATACATGACCCAAACCCGGTGATGGATTACTGGTGTCCCTAAAGGTGTCTTCACACAATCCAACTGTCTTCCAGAGACTATAGGACAGCTAGGAGTCGACAGCAATCGCAGACATATGACAGCCATGGAGTGTGACGGAGGACGTCCCGTGGATTAGGACGGAGGGCGCGGCCCGTGGAGTAGAACGGAGGGCGATAAGTGGAGTAGGACGGAGGGCAGCCGTCGAGAAGGACGGAGGGCGGCCGTGGGGTAGGACGGAGGGCGACCCATCGAGTAGGACGGATAGCGATACAATACAATATAATGCAACTTTATTGATCCAAACATTGAGAAATTGCACGTCTGCCGTCAACTCTAGTGCATACAAACAAAATCAACCCTCACGCACTCATACATATAAAATAGTAATATAAACAAGTATTTTTCAGCAGAACCAGCTCAATTCAAGCATTCACTAAGTAATCATGCAAATCAATTACTCTAACTTAGTTTAAGTATCACATTTACACACCCACATCCCCACACTGTATGCATTGAAGACAGTAGCCGGAGCAGCAACAACAGCATATATCTGTCTATTGAAAATGTGTATTGCAGACGGTATGACTGAATTCTTATAGCGTGTGGTTCTAGTGCTTGGAGCTCTGTATCTGTTACTCCTGTCTATCCGTCTGCTGTCAAATTCAGGTCTGAGTGGGTGGGTATCGTCTGCCAAAATCTCTGTAGTACTGTCCATTATCTGTATTTCATGTGTGGATATGAAAGTGACCTCTCCCCTCCCTACAATCCCAATTGCTTTCCTGATATATTTCTCTAGCCTGTTCCTGTCCTGATTGCTGATATTGCCACTCCAGCACACTGCACCAAAGTAGAGCACACTGTTCACCGTTGAAGTGTAAAACATTTGCAGCAGTTTTTGGTGTACATTGAAGGATCTCGGTTTCTGTAAAAAAATTAATACAACCGAGTATGCAGTTTCTTCATAATTGCATCAGTGTTTGGCTTCCATGACAGTTTGCTGTCTAGTACTACGCCCAAATATTTGTACTCATCCATCTTTTCCACTACTTCTCTTTTGCTGACCACGTCTCTATAATTCTTTCTAAAATCAACTATCAGTTCTTTAGTCTTACCCACATTGAGCTGAATGTAGTTGTCGTCACACCATCCCACAAACCTATCCACTTCTCGTCTGTAGTCTGTCTAGTCGTCATCAGTAATGAGTCCAGTCAGTCCTGTATCGTCGACAAACTTGGACATGGGACATGAGTCACAAGAACTTCTGTAGTCAGCTGTATATAGAGAGAAGAGGAATGGTGCAAGAACTGTCCCTTGGAGGGGGGGCCCTGTGTTCGTGCTCTCTGTGTCAGAGGTCACATTTGGTCCAGTCCTCACACACTGCGGTCTGTTTGTCAAGTAGTCCAGTATCCATGAGACAGTGGGTGAATTAGCTTTCATTCTCATTAGTTTCTCTGCCACTAAATGAGGTTGTATTGTGTTAAAGGCATTCCGTGCATGGAATAGGACGGAGGGAGTCCCGTTTAGTATGACGGGGGGCAGCCGTGGACTAGGACGGGGGGGCGATCCGTGGAGTAGGACGGAGGGCAGCCGTGAAGTAGGATGGAGGGCGACCCGTGGAGTAGGATGGAGTGCGATCCATGGAGTAGGACGGAGGGCGGCCCGTGGAATAGGACGGAGAGCGGACCTACCTGACCTGACCGCACTCGGTGACCACGTGTCATTAATTTCTTCATAAAGATCATCTTAGCAGGTGTATTTCTAAAGAAGATTTTCGTTAAGCTGTAAACGTAGCCAAATAATACACGGCTTCGGTGATAACGTCATTCTGCGGATATCTAGTTAAGAGAAAACGGTATAAGGACATACTAAACTAAACGTACTTTTTAATACATAATTTGTTGCACTAGTACAGTAGTGCTCCCAAGACATGGTGTCGAAGCATTGTCATCTCGATGTCGTATGTTATTTTTGATAAAATGTTTGGTCAGATTACGCGTTTGTCAAATACACTTCCTTGTCCACCTGTCATCTACTCTACATAGCAATCTGGTTAAATTTGGTTAAATCCATTACCTATGCATCAAACATGCTAAGACATTTTCAGCAACAAATTGTTTCGCATGTTTTGTTCATCTTATGAAATGTATGATCTCTAGTGTCTTCGATAGCAAAGTATAGTAACTCTTATAAAATGTATGATCACAAGAGTGCGCCGCAACGAAACGCAGAAGTCAATAACATGTGACCACAGCACAACCTGGCGTAACCAGAGGGCAGCCATATATGTTCAAAAGGCAGTTATCCGTGACCAGAGGGCAGTCATGCGTGACCACAGAAAACCACGTGTGACCAGATGACAGACAGGCGTCATCACAAGACAACCATACATAACCACATGACATATGGGTGTGAACGCTTCGCAGGCAGGCATGACGACACGGCAGGTAGGCATGACGACACGGCAGGTAGGCGAGACAACAGAGCAACCAGGTTTGACAACAGCGAAGCTAGGCGCGACTAAGCGTGACCACATTACTGTTAGACGGACTCACCTGTAGTTTTTTTAGGTTGATTTGCTTATCAATGTTCAATCTTGGGGCGGCATTGTTTATCGAATACTTCGCTGTACACAGACAATATGCTTTCGAATTATGTTTTACACACACACACACGCACGCACGCACGCACGCACGCGCACACACACACACACACAATATATTGACTTGGTGATCTCTGTGTGTCTAGGAAGCACAGTTGATCAGTACTTTGATAATTTGTTGAACGGAATGACACGTGTTTTGCGAGGTATGTATTATAATAGTACAGAGCTCACTATATACATGTTTGATATATCGGTGTCACAACTCACTAACACACGTTTCCATAAATTTAACGACGTCACAACTCACACACACACACACGCGCGCGCGCGCATGCAATAAATAAATAAATAATTCTCTCTCCCCCTCTCTCTCACTATCTCTTTCTCCCTCTCTCTCTCTCTCTCTCTCTCTCTCTCTCTCTCTCTCTCTCTCTCTCTCTCTCTCTCTCTCTCTCTCTCTCTCTCTCTCTCTATCTCCATCTCCCTCTCTCTCTCCCTCTCTCTCTACCTCTCTCTCCCTCTCCATCTCCATGTCCCTCTCTCTCTCTCCTCTGTCTCTATCTCTCTCCCTCTCTCTCTATCTCTCTCTCCCTCTCCATCTCCCCCTCTCTCTCCATCTATCTCTCTCTCTCCATCTCCATCTCCCTCTCTCTCCCCTCTCTCTCTGTCTGTCTCTCTATGTATTTTTGATTATTCGAATCATACTGAAGATGATGATAATAATGTTCAGTTATGTCTGATGCTAACGCACGCTCGCACACACGCCACGCGCAAGTATGCACGCACACACATGCCCACACATGCACACACATGCACACACATGCACACACATGCACACACATGCACACATATGCACACACATGCGAGAAGCCCTTAGACTTGAACAAATCTACTGTTGTCTCTGACAGAAGAAATATTAATTCTACAGGTAAAATAGGTGTGTATATATAACCTCCAACTAGTTCCCCAGATAAAGTATGTGTGTATATATAACCTGCAACTAGTTCCCCAGGTAAAGTATGTGTGTATATATAACCTCCGACTAATTTCCCAGGTAAAGTAGGTGTGGGTATAACCTCCGACTAATTTCCCAGGTAAATTTGGTGTGTATAACCTCCAGCCACGGCCAGTCGATGCTTCAAGTAGATATTGGCGTCCCCGTGTTTCGTGATGAGTTTGCTGGTGTACGGCTGCGGCGTCTGGAAGTAGCGACTCATTCGTGCCAGTGACGGATCCTTGCTCTGTGTCGACTTGGCCGACGTCCCCTCGAAAGACAGACCGGCTGAGCGTACACTTTGTGTCGGCATCCTGGGGCCACTAGCACAGACAGAAGAGCGACACTGTGACTAGGCAGCAGTCCAGCTCGCGGCCACGTTCGCTCGCCTGTCGACGTCTGACGTCACACGCAACTATGACTTTCGACGTAACGCTAAATGACGTAAACGTGTTTTACTTTTACTGACAGGTCGATAATCAAAATAATTGCACATAACAGCTAATGAAAACGTATTTTGTAGCTACGATATGAAATAATCTCTTTAGTAATGATACTATTTAGGTATAATTGTATTTGTAACTAATTGCAAAGTGCCTTTTGAAACCGTTTCTCAATAACGTACGACGAATGTCTGTTCAGCGTCATTTCAGATTTTCTAATGTGTGTATTGGTGTTTCAAATTATACACTTACACATATGCACACAAATATATATGCATATGCATACATGCACACGCACATTCATACATGTTCACACACACACACACACACACACACACACACACACACACACACACACACACACACACACACACACACACACACACACACACACACACACACACACACACACACACACACACACACACACACACACACACACACACACACACACACACACACACACACACACACACACACACACACACACACACACACAAAGTACAATGAAGCCAAAGCCCCAGTCCCCAGCAGCATCGAAAGAGTCTATGACCAAGGAGGCAGTTCGGGTCAACTATAGCTACATGCAGGGGGTGCTAAGAATCTCTGGGTCAAGAAGAGCCGCCGAGGGAAGGTAAGTAGACTGAAGATAGCAACATATACGAACACTACTAAGAGATGAACAGATACAAGAACTGGAGAAAGAACTTAGGGAAACCAGGTTTGTACGGGATGTGATAGGGATCGAAGAAGTCAGAAGAAGAGAGGAATGCTTCACAGCCTTACAAAGCGGCCATGTACTGTACCATTCCACGGCGAAGAAATGCCAAGCAGGAATTGGCTATCTGATAAAAATAAATGGAAACACAATATAGTTAGGGTTAACAGGTAGATTACAGACTGATTACACTTTTAGACAAGCATGGTAGAGAAATACAAGACCAAGATATCATCATGGAATGAACAGAGGAATTCAACACCGACCCGAAAGAGGTACCAGAGTACATGGGAGTTGGAAGCAACGCTAAGACATATAAAAAAAATGGGAAGACATCAGGCAATGACCACGTAAACATTGAAACATTATAAGCAGGAGAGGAAACCATCTCGAAGACATTGGCTAAGATGTATACTAAATAGTTATTAGTAAGACGAATACCCATCGCTTGGAAGAACCCAAAGATGGTGATAATCTTGAAGAAGGGAAATAAGAAAGACCTAAAGAATTACAGACCGATATGTCTGTTACAAACATCTACACATTACTCACAAATATACTAACGAATAGGCTACAGAAGACGCTCGACGAAAACCAACCAAGAGAGCAAGCAGGATTCAGAAGCAGGTATTCAACGACAGACCACATACACGTCGTAAACCAACTGAAAGAGAAGTGCCTAGAATATAATATATCGCTCTGCATCGCTTTCGTCGACTACGAGAAGGATTTCGACTTGGTGCAAACTCAAGCAATACTGACATCCCTTCAAGAAAAGGGGATAAAAGACGTGTACATCGAACTCCTGAAAGACATCTACACTAACAGCTCGGTGATAGTCCACCTACACAAAAAGAGCAACAAGATCAACATCAAGAGAGGAGTATGACAGGGTGACACCATATCGCCCAAGCTGTCTACGGCAACACTTGAAAGCATATTCCGAAGACTGACCTGGGGAAACTAGAGGCTTGAGGATAGACGGAGAATATCTCAGCCATCTTCGCTGCGCCGACGAGGTACTCAGATGTGCCATTACACCGCATGAACTACAAAACATGCTGCAGGAGCTAGCTAATGAAAGTGAAAAAACAAGGTCTGAAGATGAACATCCCGAAGGCAAAAGTGATGCTAGAAAATGAGACACCAATATATATATCAACACGACGTAAACAGAGAACGTTGAAAGCTACGTCTGTCTGGGACAGCGATACAGTATCACCGACAAAAACCAAGACACGGCGATTCAAAGAAGAATCACTGCCGGCTGGACAGCTTTCGCCAAACACCGGAACATCTTCAAGGGTAACTTTGGATTATAGTTGATGAGACAAGTCTTCAACTCATGCGTACTTCCAGCGATCACACACGGCTCGGAAACATGGGCACTCACTATTCAGGCAAAGATCAAGTTAGCAACTGCAAAAACAAAGATGGAAAGAAGTATGTTAAACACCACATATCGGGAGAGAAAAACAAACATCTGGGTAAGACAGAATACAAAGGTCATAGATATGATAGAACAAACCAGAAGACAGAAGTGAACCTGGCAGAGCACATTAGCAGACTATGAGATAACCGATGGACATCGCGTATCACAACCTGGAGACCTTACGAGGAAGACCGGCGAGACGGTGGAGAGACGAACTAGACGAGTACTGGAAGGGCACCATCAGGCAGGGGATAGGGCAAGACAGGCTGATTTGGAAACGACATGCTGAGACCTTTGCCCAACCACGGGATACTACGGCTGCACAATGATGAAAATGTTGACATACATATATGCACTCATACATACAAACATACATAGTAATTATGTAAGAAGGTAGGAAAGTAAGTAAGGAAGTGGGCAAATGTCGAAGTTGACCCCAGTCGACGTATCGCGCCAGAGTTAACAAGGTTGCCCTCCCCCACAACGAAAACGCCAGGGGAAAATGTGACAAGGAAGTTAACAAGGAAGCCATTGATGTATTGTGTGTGACTTCTCTTTCTACTTCCCATTATAAACCTGCCAATATATTCATCGTTTCAATTCAATTATTTATTTCCAAGTAACAAATGCAAACAACAAAAATTACAAAGCAATATACAATAACATAAAACATGTATTAATAGATATGAGGGACGACTGAAGTATACAGTACTTTTAAATTACTTCATTCATTCACAACCATTTAGTAGTTGACAAATTTCAGTTAATATCGTCTTTCTCTGCTTGTCTCTTCGGTTGGCAAAGTAGACTCCATCAGGCTTTGTTTGTAACTAAGGTTTGTTTTTAGGTATACTTGGAGTGTTTGGCCTGTATCTATGTATTCACTACGTCTTGCAAAGTTTAACTACTGTTATCACTACCAAGTTGTAATATCTGTTGTCTGTCTGTTGGTGATTGCGGTGGTGGTGGTGGTGGTGGTGGTGGTGGTGGTGGTGATGGTGGTGGTGGTGGTGGTGGTGTTGAGGTTGACTGTAATGGTGGTGGTGATGGTGGTGGTGACGGTAGTGGTAGTGTTGATGTTGGTGTTAGTTTCGATGTTGTTGGTGGTGGTGTTGGTATTGATGATGGTGTTAGTTGCGATATTGTAGGTGGTGGTGTTGATGGTGATGTTAGTTGTGATGTTGTTGGTGGTGGTGTTGGTGTTGATGTTGATGTTAATGGTGGTGTTAGTTGTCATGTTGTTGGTGGTAGTGTTGGTGTTGGTGGTGGTGTTAGTTGCGATGTTATTGGTGGGGGTGTTGGTGTTGATGGTGGTGTTAGTTGCGATGTTATTGGTGGTGGTGTTGGTGTTGATGGTGGTGTTAGTTGCGATATTGTTGGTGGTGGTGTTGGTGTTAATGGTGGTGTTAGTTGTGATGTTGTTGGTGGTGCTGTTTGTGTTGATGGTGGTAACGATGATGATGGTTAGGACATTGGTTCCCACGGAACTGGTGTGACGGGATGTGTTGCATCGTGTGTTTCTTAATAAATCGACACTACTTTTATCGACAACACAAACCAGTTTCGGAAATTATGTTTTATTTAACACAATACTTACAGCGACATGTTATGTTGCCATTAGAGTAACAATATATGTTCAGGACTCTCATTTGTCAAACTAGAAAACACGTTTCGCCATAACAGTGTGTTGTGCAGTGGCGTTTGCATGTTAGGAATGTCCGCGTAAATTACTCAGAAGCTATTTAAAATACCCGTTCTAGTACAAGAAACGCCAGCTACTTGGAACCGTCTGACACATAAAAGCGTTATACTCTGCAAATTAACAACATTTCAAGGGATTCGCCAAAAGAATGAAATAATTGAGGAAGTTCCTGTGGTAGGGGCGATGTCTTAATGAAATAATTGAGGAAGTTCCTGTGGTAGGGGCGATGTCTTAATGAAATAATTGAGGAAGTTCCTGTGGTAGGGGCGATGTCTTAATGAAATAATTGAGGAAGTTCCTGTGGTAGGGGCGATGTCTTAATGAAATAATTGAGGAAGTTCCTGTGGTAGGGGCGATGTCTTAATGAAATAATTGAGGAAGTTCCTGTGGTAGGGGCGATGTCTTAATGAAATAATTGAGGAAGTTCCTGTGGTAGGGGCGATGTCTTAATGATGTCTCCATAGAAGATTGTAGCAAACAAACGCAATTGTGGGTGTATATATAAACTATTAACTTGAATTTGAATGTGTCTATGCAGTGTAAACATACTTAGTGCCTGAGTAAATTATCTACATATGAGCATATAAATATTACGTTCAGGTGGCCTACGGTTCGGACAATTATTGTACAAAATCATGTTCTCAACATGATTTTGCACAATGAAAAATGCTGTGAAGTAATGATTTAACCACTGTTCCCCATACACAGAGCACCACGCCTACCCATAACTACACTTACAAGCGTCAACGAATGTCCGGAAAGCCACAATTGAAGTTTTGAACGCGTTCTAACCAGCCAGCCGTGCCTGAGCAATGGAAAATACCACATTTTAGAATACTAAACAAAATCACGCAAACCTCAGATACATAAAACATTTGATACTACTTGACAAGATATTGTCCCGTGATGCGGGGGTGTCGGGCAACTGTCTCGAGTCTTACAACCAGCTAGATCACACGCATCGCGCTGCTCCGGCTCTTGGTCTCATTTCACGAACGGTGTCACGGTGTCACAGGTGTCAATTCGCACTGACTAATTGCAATGTAGTGACGCATGGGCTCGCCACACACACCAGGCGCCGGCATCCAGTGCACGGACTATACTGTGACATCAGAGAAGAAGAAAGATGCCAGTGAGAAGAACTGTCCACAGTAAAATGCTGTGGAATGTGAAATGCTGTCTTGAGGATGAACTATGCAGTATGGTACGGAAAAAGTAGTTTGCAAGTTTTATATCTTTGATGTGTCCTTATAAGGAGCCCGAGTGATGCCACCCTGGCACCTTGAGCATGTTTCAAAATATGCAAATTAGTGTCGGCATTACCAAGTATTACATTTCCATCAATATCTCAGTAATTACAGACAACAGGGCAACTAACGAGGTGTCTATATGCATATTTTGAAGGTCTGATGTATTGTTCGGAATGTTTTTCAAAACGATGGTATACAATATCTTCGATGATATTCAAATAGTTGTCTTGCCAACCGTGTTCCACTTAATACGTAAATTAGCAGCAACCATTGAAGAAATCTATGTTTTGTAAATATCTTAGGAACTATTTATGATAGCATTTGAAATTAGGTGTCTAACCTGATATTCACAGGGTCAGGAATGTTGATAATGTCAACCAAAGTGATAGTGGGCGCTGTCAATGTATCAAGTGCACCAGCAAATGCTTTTTTTAAATATTTTAATAATGAAATATTGAAACTAATTGGCCCTTGCATATCTGACCAGTGAACAAGATGCTAACCTAATTTTTTGTTTCTGACCACACCAACTACGCCAGAGATGGTTTATAAACTATAAAGATCAGTGGCGGCACTACCAACGGATATTCTTCATATGTTCACGAAGGGTGAACATGTGAAAGTTATTCAAGACGTCCCTGACATGGCAGATAGATAAGGCTGACGGATCGGACTACACATAAAGATAAATCGTCTCGCTTTCTGATATGCAAGATCGAGAAAAGATCAGGGAACAATTCAGGCATGTACCGATCCTCCTGTTCCTGCTGATCACCCAACCGGCACCAAAGACATTGTCAACGCAGAGAATGTGGTCGACATTGAAAAAGTACAACTGGAGTCATTTGAAAGAAGCTGGCCATTAGGAATGTCATGCTGCTTTGTCCAACCGGGTCGCTAAAATGTCAGTTTCCAGAAAAAAATTACACTGATCATTTGAACAAAGGCTGTCTACCATGTAAAACTAATCAACCTTAGAGTGTTGCGATTACAACAATCCCGCAACATTGATCTGAGCACAATGTTTCACCACGAACGTTCCCCAATACCAACATCAATGTTTGATTAATATGGTTAAATGCGAATCATATATGTCTATGCTGAAGAAGAAATGTCGAGTGTATGTGTCTTACAGGTTGACGTATGAAGCGATGTGACAATTCTTGGTGGATGTGTCATCCGTTGGATCACACATTGGCCTAACAAGGGAACAGACGAAGACTACACGAATAGTTTATGCTGCCATGTGCTTAAGAAAAGAGCCAACGGAGATACGTACCGGACATTCGATAGGTACTCGCTGATTTCAACATCTAAAGTGGAACCCGGTCAGCTCAAAGCGATCACCATACCACCAGAAGACACAAACTCAGTTCTTAGACTCCACCCAGAAAGATGTCTTGAGTTATGACAGAAAAAAAATTCAACTGATAGACTTAATTTTTCAGCAGCTTGTTGAAAAAGAACAAACTGAAATGCTACCAACCACACACGAGATTGTCCTAACTGGTTGTGACCCTGTCCCCGAAGAACTGTATTGTGTTCTAACAAACTGAAGTGATCTTCAAAGTACACATTAGGAGGCGGACGTGATCATAATTCAACAGATGACACAGGTAGCCCATGCTGGAGCAACCAGCATCAACATCATACGCAATGATACCGATGTGTTCAACATGCGCCTCCATTACAACGCAGAACTCGGTTTTACCTGCATATATACAATGGCGTGCACCACTCCTGGTCGGGCAATGATAGGCATTGCAGCTACAACTATAAAACACACTTTCTGGATGCAACACGGTGGCACGGTTCGGTTGTATGGCATTAGAAGAGCAACGTCAATTTGGGTACAGATCTCATCTGGAGTCCGACCAGCTAGCATGCCTAGAGTAATCGCGGAATCTACAGATTTCATTGCTGAATGCTATTTTTGAAAGAAAACCAAAATTTGTCGGAGATTCGTGAGGACATCTGGTGACAATGATCAGGAAAGATGAATAAAGCGAAGGTGACAACATCACCAGAACCAAAAATTCTTTGAAGAAGAAAATGTTCGCCGTGGCCACTTCCAGAGAACCATTTGGAAGTCAGTCCTTGATTCCCCACCTCCACTACTGGATGCCACGAAGCAGGCTCTTAGCCAGGATAGTGACATTTACCAATTTACCCGTTCTCATTTAAAATGTTCCCGTTAGGCTCATGAAAAACACCGGTACACATTCATTGGCCATTGGCGTCGGAACGTGGTGAATATTGAGGAGACTGAGGCAACAATCTCCAACTGCACCGCCTTTGAGGGCTCTCCTGAAACCTCCAACTGCACCGCCTTTAAGAGTTCTCCGAAAACCTCCAATTGCACCCCCACGAGGGCGCTCCAAAACCTGCAACTGCACCCCCCGAGAGCTCTCCGAGAACCTGAAACTGCATCCCGCCCTGAGACTCACAAAACAAAATACTCAAACTTCAAACTACATTCGCTTTCACACTTACTACAAGGCCAGTTTTATGTAACACAAATGCTGTTCTTTCCTTGTTATTGGGAAAATAAACCATGCTATGGTCCAACACAATATATATTTTTACAAATACGACGTTATTAGAAAAAACGATGTTTCGTTAATGGCGTTGGTAGAAATATATAATATCTGAGAGTGCTTGATTGTCAGTGTACAAGTCACCTCATTTGAAACGCTGCCATATATAGTTTCGAAAATATTGACAAAACATCGATTTGTCTCAATGGCTGGGCTGCTGCTAATGTACATATTAAGTGGAAAGTGATTGCCAGGATTACTATTTGAATGAGTTCGTCAGTATTGTACGCCCTCAAAATGCAGGTATAGTCATTTCTTCTGTTTTGCTATCACGCATAGTTATTGCGATATGGGCCAAATTCAATATTTTGCAAATGGCGACACAGAATTGGCATAGTTTGGGTAGTGGGGTGTTGTATACTTTTGTAAACATCCTGAACAGTACCACATACCTTCAAAACATAGGTATACATACCTCATTTGTTGTGCTGTTGTTAATAGATACTGAGATAAAAATAGGATATTTGGTAATGGCAACACTAATTTGCATATTTTGAAGAAACAAAATGCTCAAGATGTCAATGCGACATCACTCGGATTACTTATGAGGACACCTCAAAGATATAGAAACCAAAACAACATTTGTCCGGACACTAATGCAAGTTTTGTCTGTCCTATTGCAGAAATATAACTAGGTGCGCATACCGACAAAAACGGAAGCAATCACAATACATGTATCTTTGTTTTAAATTGCGTTTGTCATAAAAGCAAGACATGTATACATTTGACCAGATTAACCTAATTATAGTAACAGCTCGGAAGGATAATTGGTTAACTTTGTAATAACATTTATCTGTTTTTGTATATGGCCTAGTGTGTGTGATAATGCTAATGCAAATACTTTTGACATATGATTAAACATGCTTAGCTATTACTGTATACCAATTATTGGTTTTCTACATGTAAGGGGGTCAACATTGTCTAATTGAAAGAATAAGCTATTCGACACTGTATATATAAACAACAACTACCTAGCAAACAATGTTCTACAGTTATGTGTATAACATAATTAAAAACATCCTGTAGTTCAAGAGGAGATAATGCCATAATATGAAATCGAAGGTTTTGTGATCAAGGTTGAGTTGTAACCAACCAGACGTCGTCTCGGCGACCGATGACAACTCCGATGTCTTCGGTTTCCTGCTCCTCCTCGTGGCTTCCTCCAGCGTGATGGACGTCTTGAGCCGTCGGTGGAGGGGAGGGAAGGGGTTGCCGTTGACGTCGACAGCTATCTCCCTTTGCTCCACTCGGACACGGTCTCGCCTCTTCTTCAACGACGTCAGAACAGTCTGTGGGAGGTCAACCCGACATTACATCTACTAGATATAACGTCACCACGTGTGTTCTCACAGAAACAGTAGCCGCATGGAGGCATACCACAGTAGGTCACAGGGAGAAGTGGCAACACAGAAACAGTAGCCGCATGGAGGCATACCACAGTAGGTCTCAGGGAGAAGTGGCAACACAGAAACAGTAGCCGCATGGAGGCATACAACAGTAGGTCTCAGGGAGAAGTGGCAACAGAGAAACAGTAGCCGCATGGAGGCATACCACAGTAGGTCTCAGGGAAATGTGGCAACACAGAAACAGTAGCCGCATGGAGGCATACCACAGTAGGTCACAGGGAGAAGTGGCAACACAGAAACAGTAGCCGCATGGAGGCATACCACAGTAGGTCTCAGGGAGAAGTGGCAACACAGAAACAGTAGCCGCATGGAGGCATACCACAGTAGGTCACAGGGAGAAGTGGCAACACA
>OZ023212.1:49284318-49359170 GCA_963995525.1 Escarpia spicata
TTTTGTTTTTCAGTTAAATGCTCCGATTTTCATGTAATTCGGGATCTATGTGTACCTTTGCACGTTAATTACGAAGCTGCTATCCGCTTTCCATTCCACACCATATTTTGGGGTCACCAGAGGTCGATAAAGGGTTATTTTGTTTCATTTGTAGCCTGTTCGTCACGAGGAACACGATGAATTTAGCCGATAGGTAATACCTCGAACTGGCTGACGCACAACGAACTAGTCCAGATAATATTGCTGGTGTTTGGCAACTTGTTAAAATAGTCATCGATACAGGGATAAGGCAACTGCGATGGAATAGCCGGTGAAGATGCCTGTATCCCGCGCATGTATTTTTTTCCTTGTCGCTTAACACTCATGGTCGCTAGCCGGTACTAGATACGTTAACCGGAAATAAACAACACCATTTATATTCACCGGGTTCAGTAAGTTTCTTATTTGACGTTTGTACCGTGCTAAAATGCTATCTTTTTGTCTGTTATTATTGTTGTATTCCGTCACAACACTCTACTACCATACTGAAGGCTTTGGTGGATTGGTTCTTTCCCTTGATCTATGCCAAGAGGATTCGAGATATGGAGATCGTACCTCCAGCCATCCAAGAAGAATTAGAAGACATAGGCCACTCCACTAGGTTGTTTCGAAGACAACAAGGCGATTTTCATCCATACAAATCGAACAGGCTCACGAACAAAATAATGACCTGGTGAAGGGTACAGGGGATGCACTGGGACTGGCTGAAAATTCTTCAGCTTTCAAGAAATGGATGATAACTGGACCTGAGCAAGCACGACTTCTTCAAGAGTTTGAGGAGGCGTATACTTCAAAATAAGAAAATCAAAAACAACACCACAAGGAAGGAGTGTCAACACAGAAGACGTCTTCAAGAATTTGAGGACGAGTATACACCAACAGAAGACATTCAATCAAAGAGCAAACACTTGGTCTATCTCTGAGATGAGCAATCCTTTCTTAAATGACAGCTCTGAACTGTTTACAATGGACACAAAACAGATCTTCATCACATCTAGCAGCACATTTGTCAGCAGAGCACCAGCCACAACCACAAAAAGCGGATACAAGCATATTTATCCACTTGCAAGATGCCGTGGAGAGTGGCTTTAACATCTGCTTGGTGCGCACTGCAATCCTCATCGGCAAATATCCACTTGCAGACATCTGGGTTGCTCTTTGCACTAGGAAGAACTTCATGCACCTACACATCAATGCCATCTGCCATGGGCTGGGCAAAGAAAGTCCACAGCCCTTCCCCTCTTCCACAGTTTCATAGCGTCAGCATTCCATAGAAAGGGGAAAACGTCAACTCTGGTAGCCTGTTATTCCTACCCTGAGGTTACCCAGACTTTCAACTACATGACAGCAAATCCATTCACCCCACTGATAATGGATTCCCAACTCTTCCATATACTGGACCCATTCACAGACGTTATCGATGACAAGACAAGCACTCTGGAATATGTGAATAAGGTACGGAGAGAGTTGTTCGATAAGAAGAACAAAGCGATGGAGAACTTTCCACCAACTCAGGAGTCTTTGCTACTGCACTCGATGCGCCTACCAAACTGGAATGTGCACGACATGTGAAGTGGCCCACCAGCAGACTCGTACTCCAGAAAGGTGGGGATGGACATACGAAACAGAGAGCAAGACCTGGATTCCTGCATGGAGCACACTACCGATGGCCTCCAAAGCGTGCAGTCAACTGGTGAAGTGTATGTGCAAACGCGTGAGTGGCTATGGCGCAAAGTGTTCGAGCAAGAAGACACTGGAAATGCACAGAGCTCTGCAACTGCAAATGTTACATATAACCGAACTCGCAAAACGTTGTCCGGCATGTTCACTTTATGTTGCTAACCTGCCTCACTAGACCGTATCAAGCGATGAATAGCGAGCGGATACTCACCCGCAGTTTACGCAGATTCAGAGCGAGATGTGCAAAAGACCTCGGCGGACCTTGGTCGATGTCGGCCTTGGCTATCAACATAAGCAAGCAAAACGTAATATCATCTTCTCGTGACATGCCACACGACTGCCCGGTTGTCACTGATGTACAGTTGACTCCAGTGCTGAGGGGTCATCTTCTACAGAGGCAATTTCATCGTATACAATATAAATTAATTATATGAATGCATGGACACGCAAATCCTGTTGAGCACACACCAATACAGATTAAATGTTAACAATTTATATTGTTCCTCCAGAAGCGTTCTAACGTTATGTAGCCGACATCAAATAGAGCCGGTCTCAATATGAATTTGTTTGAAATGCAAATATTGTGATAAAGTAGGTAAAAATATTCTCATGCACTCACATTTAAAATATACACATCTAGCAGTTTAAGAGAAAACACTCTTGATGTGAGATTGGTGTCCGATCAAATGCAGCCGATTTTGTTTGATGTAAGAGTAGGCCAGTTGTTAGTGTCCTCTTTCCCCGTATGTCCGGAATGAGACCTCGTTACTGGTCATCAATTTCTGTTTTTTCTTTTTCTTTCCCGTCACTGTTATTGCACTGCTGTCTTCTCCAACCTTCTCCACTCACCTCTATATTTCACTGCTGTCTCCTCCAGCTGTCTGCACTCCCCTCTATCTTTCACTGCTGTCTCCACCAACCGTCTCCACTCCCCTCTATCTTTCATTGCTGTCTCTTCTAACCTTCTCCACTCCCCTCTATATTTCACTGCTGTGTCCTCTAGCTGTCTGCACTCCCTTCTATCTTTCACTGCTGTCTCCATCAACTGTCTCCACTCCCCTCTGTCTTTCACTGTTGTCTCCATCAATTGTCTCCACTCCCCTCTATCTTTCACTGCTGTCTCCACCAACCGTCTCCACTCCCCTCTATCTCTCACTGCTGTCTCCACTCCCCTTTATCTTTCACTACTGTCTACACCAACCGTCTCCACTACCATCTATCTTTCACTGCTGTCTCCTCCGACTGTCTCCACTTCCATCTATCTTTCACTGCCATCTCCACCAACTGTCTCCACTCCCCTCTATCTTTCACTGCTGTCTACACCAACAGTCTCCGCTCCCCTTTATCTTTCACTACTGTCTACACCAACCGTCTCCACTACCATCTATCTTTCACTGCTGTCTCCTCCGACTGTCTCCACTTCCATCTATCTTTCACTGTTGTCTCCACCAACTGTGTCCACTCCCCTCTATCTTTCACTGCTGTCTACACCAACAGTCTCCGCTCCCCTTTATCTTTCACTACTGTCTACACCAACCGTCTCCACTATCATCTACCTTTCACTGCTGTCTCATCCGACTGTCTCCACTTCCATCTATCTTTCACTGCTGTCTCCACCAACTGTGTCCACTCCCCTCTATCTTTCACTGCTGTCTCCACCAACTGTGTCCACTCCCCTCTATCTTTCACTGCTCTCTCCACCAAGTGTCTCCACTCCCCTCTATCTTTCACTGCTGTCTACACCAACAGTCTCCGCTCCCCTTTATCTTTCACTACTGTCTACACCAACCGTCTCCACTACCATCTATCTTTCACTGCTGTCTCCTCCGACTGTCTCCACTTCCATCTATCTTTCACTGTTGTCTCCACCAACTGTGTCCACTCCCCTCTATCTTTCACTGCTGTCTACACCAACAGTCTCCGCTCCCCTTTATCTTTCACTACTGTCTACACCAACCGTCTCCACTACCATCTACCTTTCACTGCTGTCTCATCCGACTGTCTCCACTTCCATCTATCTTTCACTGCTGTCTCCACCAACTGTGTCCACTCCCCTCTATCTTTCACTGCTGTCTCCACCAACTGTGTCCACTCCCCTCTATCTTTCACTGCTCTCTCCACCAAGTGTCTCCACTCCCCTCTATCTTTCACTGCTGTCTCCACCAACTGTCTCCACTCCCCTCTGTCTTTCACTCTCGTTCTTCTCTCCCAATCCCTCCAAATCACTCATTACGCATCCTCCAAAAGCAGTTTTGTCATCTTGTTCTCCCTTTACCTTCCACTCTATGCACATCTTGTTTCCTTGTCAAATTGCCAACCTTTCTTCTCCTCACCAGCTTCTTCGTAAAACATTTTTACACAACCCTTCTCCCTAAGCTCATCCGTTCTTAGCTTGTCGCTTCTCTTCCCGCAATTCGTTTGACCAAGTTGTGTTCGCAAATCCTTACTCTCTCCTGTTGTTGTCCGTCATTGGTATGTGGGCTATACAGGCGTGCTGGTGCCACACATAAACAAAGCACCTTGCCATTGAGCTTACGCGATATGTGTCTATCTCCTGCCATTCCTTCCCAGTTTCTCCAAGCGTTCACCTATGTTTTATTGTCCAGTGATTTTCAACCTCTATTAAGCCGTCTCTTTGTTTTAGTGTCTTATGCTCCAGATGTATTTCCAGCTTTTTGTTTTGTTGCCCAATTCATAGTACCTCTGCCTTTTCCAAACTTACTTTGAGTCTATGTCTGCAGAACTATCCATCCATTCTATTAGTTGTTCTTGGAGATATGCTTCTCCGTGTGCTTCCACTGCCAGACCGTCTGCGTACAGGAGCTTCTAGAGAATGTCCCTCGTACTCGTCTTTCTACTTAACAGTTCCACCGCAGCGATGAACAACGGTTGACTCAGCGCGTTCCCTTGTCCCAACGTATCAAGCCAACGACCACATTTAATTCGTCTGAAGTTACAGGCTCACAAATCCATCTGTCCTGGTCTATAAAACCCAGAGCAATTTCAAACATTACATTATGCCTTCTCAAAACGCCTATTTTTGGAAACAGAGCAAAACGCATTATATTAAATTCGAAAAAAACAACCATTTTGCTATGAGCTGGCCACGTTCTGAACACATTATGACCAATATGCGACTATCTCACCTTAGTTTATAATTTGAAGACCTGACAAGGTAAGTTATAAAATTAAGGCCTCATAACCTCTGCACTATCGGTGTTGGAAGGACCGATTTATATTTGGTAGGCCTAACAGATGGCGGTGTGTGCGTGTGCGTGTGCGTGTGCGTGTGCGTGTGCGTGTGCGTGTGCGTGTGCGTGTGCGTGCGCGTGCATGCCTACGACTACGTGCGTGTGCGTGTGCGTGTGACAAGGTCGAATACCTTCGTGTACGGCTAGTCTGTGCTTCAGGTACGTGATATTGTCCCACTTCATGGCAAGGAACTTGCTGGACGTCGCCTCTGGGGTCTGGTAGTAGCGGCTGATACGCGACACAAACGTCGGCTTCCATTTGATGGGCTTTTTCGTCTTGCATGCGACTTCCGGCTTGCATGCAAAACTCGCGCCGATACTCCGCGAATGTGCGCTCGCTGACGTCGGCATTTCGATAGTAAATTGTGCTCGGCTGCTTTGGTTTTCGATTGCAAAACTTACTTGTTTCACGTAAATAGGTCGCACTTTGCTGTGTTACGTTTTACTCACATATGACGTCATCGATAGTTAGGCGAACCGTTTCCGGCCTGCACCGACCACGTGTGTACAGCAACTTAACACTCCGATATCTAAGAATAATTAGGGTTTTTTGCAATACAGTACGTTGTAATAAAGTCAGATACGAAGACTTCTGCTGAGCCAAAATCTTCGGAACCCGAGCTCAGTGTAGCGTAAAAACCTAACCTAACTAATTAATATTCATGGAATCTCTAACCGATAAACACCTTTTAAGAAGTTTCCAACACATTACGAGCAATGACGGATCGGCAAGGTTAACAGGAACGACACATAGTATATATTATCCGCTGGCACGCTAACACGGAATGAGTTCGAAAGCTTTGGTGCAGCAACAGAGAAACAGCTAGTTTCAATGTTTGTCTGGCTCGAAGAACAAATCAAAACCAGAAAGTGGTATGTCGGCTGTTTTATTCGATGTGGCCGTTGGTTATGTGGGTTATGGTGTTTCTCGTGTAGATGCATCTTGTGGTATTTTAGTTGGTAGGCCGTATAGTGGTGTAGGTTTTTTTATGGAAACATTCCCTTGATCAATATATCACCAGTCTTTACAAATGCTATGACTGGCTATGCGGCATAAGAATTTGTTGGGATAAGAAGGAGTATTATCTACTAAACGTATATTTACCTTATGACTGCGAAGAAAATAGGGACAGGTTCAATGATTATATATCCAAAATTGTTGTATATGTTAATAATATTAATAGCTCATATATTACTATTGTTGGTGATTTTAATGCGGATATTTCCAAACAATCTGTTTTTCTGCATATCTTACTTGATTTCTGCAAAGAATTTACTCTGGCTATATGTGATCAAGATACTCTCCCGATAGACACATATACATACGTTAGTTTTGCCTGGGGAACTACATCATGGCTAGACCATATCATATATATCGCTGATGCGAAGGATTGCCTATCTAACATGTCCATACTTTATGATATTATTTATTCTGATCACCAACCGATATTGTTCAGCATAGACAATGCTATTGTACCATAATGCGTTAGTGGTAGCGTCAATACTAATTAAATTAAGCAAGGCATACACTGGGACAGATTACACCCACAAGATATTGACGCATATAGACAATGCACGAACGTTGAATTGAGGAAACCGAATGTTCCACCGGGTGTTAGATGCACTGATCCCAATTGTCATAACTGTAATCATCATGATGAGCTCGAAGACTTTTACAATTCTATCGTGATTACATTGAAGAGGTGTGGTCATACACTTCGGTCAAATCGCAAAAGTGCTTATAAGTATAATGCTGTACAAGGTTGGAACGAGCGAGTGAAAAAGCTTCATTGTGCAGCCAGTGATGCTTACTGTACATGGAAAGAGATTAATAAACCTAGACAAGGTGACATTTTTAATGTTATGAAATTATCCAGAATGAAATTCAAGCAGGCGATCAAAAAATGTAAAAGGGAGAAAGAAACTATCATTGCTGACAACATTGCAGAACAGTTGTGCCAAAAAGACCACCGTAAATTCTGGAAAGAAATTAAGCACTGTACGAACAGTAAAGTGAAACTTCCGACAAACATTGATAATATACACGGTGCTGTAAACATCGGGTCAATGTGGAAGCATCATTATGACAATTTATTTAATGATGTGGAGGATAGCCGATGTGATAAAGTTTCATCTTTAATAACGCCAAGACTAGGTTTGAACGACTGTGTTATAGACTTTATTTCCTCGAACATACTGCGACTATAGTTCCTTCTCATACATTGTTCTATCTTTTCGCATTTCTTCTCTAGATATTTCTTCTTGTCTTCCTTACACATTCGTTTAACCATCTTGCACTTCTCTCTGTATTTCTCAGGATAATTTAACTCTTTCCTTTCGTCAATCATCTACAGTGTGTCTTTGTTTATCCGTGGTTGTTTTTGTCTCCTCTTTTTAGTGAAGTGTTTGTCAGCTGATTCCATAATGATGTTCCTAATTTATACTGCCAACTCTTCTGGTTCCTTCTCGTCAGCCACTGTCTGTAATACTCCGTAGAGAACATTATAACCGGTCCCTTGCTCCCGCATAATAACCGGTCCCTTATACCAGTGCGCATGCGCTACTAGAAACAGAACCATTACACACTCGCATTTCAACCTGTTCAATACTTGTTTAGTTATTGTCATTTCACGCTTTCTCTTTAGTAAAGTGACTGAACAAATGGAACTCTGTTCTTATTTATAACTAAACAACTTGATGGCGCCTGTGAACGTTGAGTGTCCGATCGAGGATTGTGACTATACGGCTACGCACGCAGAGGCGGCAGTGGTGGCTGCTATGCTGAGTGTACACGCCACTGTGCACGTCGCAGTCCCCCGGGCGCTGGGCGCGAATGCGAAGATGGAGAAACTCAAGGTCCTTCCGTAGCACTGGCCGGGACGGGCGAGGCCTGGTTATACTTCATAACCCGCTGGGGTGAGTACAAGACGGGTACTAAACTTGTTGGACCCGACATAGTCGCACAACTACTGGAATGCTGCGAGGAGGAGTTGAGAAAAGACCTCACTCGCGCAGCGGGCAAGAGCCTAATGAGCAGTGACGAAAAAGACGTCCTTACCGCCATGAAGGCACTCGCCGTCCGAGCGGAGAACACTATGGTAGCTCGGGTAGCCCTGTCTAACATGCGGCAGGGACACGAGGAGCCCATCCGGTCGTTCTACGCCCGTATCAAGGGGCAGGCGGACACATGCAAGTACGAGATGAAGTGCACTAAGACGGAGTGCGATCAAGTCAACGACTTCACAGAAGAGATTATACGCAATGTGATTGCCCGCGGCATCGCAGACCAAGAGATACAACTTGATCTGCTCGGTGAAAAGAACCAGGACATGCCATTAAAGGACATGATTGAGTATATCGAGGCCAAGGAGTCTGGAAAACGCTCGGCATCGCGTCTACTCGACCCTCAGAACACGGATGCGATCAGCAGCTCGTATCGGCGGGGGAAACAGCAGAACGTCCGCAACAGGGGAGGAGCCAGGCCGGAGGAACCGAAAGCCAAGCCCAAAGGGGTGTGCATCTACTGCGGCGAGGTGGGTCACGGCAAGACGCCCCTGTGGCACACCAGACGCACCGAGTGCCCCGCGTATGGTAAAAAATGCCAGAAGTGTGGCCGCCAGAATCACATCGACAAGGCGTGCCTGAGCGGACGACCGATGAAGCCCCCATCTGAGGAGACAGACGAGCTGTATGACGAGCAAACGGCAGCCTTCGTCGAGCTATGCACGGTCACCATGGACAGCGCGGGCGACGGGTTACGCACACTCCCCCTCGCTCACCATCTGTACGATGATATGTGCGATAAATGGACGAAACGCGCGTCCAACCCGCAGCCGTACATCAACCTCACTCTTACCAACGAGCGCGAAGAAGATGCAGAACAACAACAACAACAACAGCAGCAGCAGCAGCAGCAGCAGCAGCAGCAGCAGCAGCAGCAACAATCGGTTGTGCAACTGCCAGAAGTACTACCTCCGTCGCCAGCTGTCGACGCGGAGGCGATCGCGAGTACTCGACATTCAGTGTCTACAGAAGGTTCGGAATCGAACTTTCCCAACGTCACTGTGACGGAATCTGCGACACCAAGATTGGTGGCAAGTCCCGTGAGAAGATCTACCAGAGTAGTGAAAGCACCTATAAAGTTAAACTTGTGAACTATAACTACAAAGTTAGTGTAGTTATCAGTGTACGTTTTTATTTGCACATTCTCTACGAGCTGTAGAACACTCTGGACTGTTTTCTAATTTAGTTTATTTCATTCATAGAACAGTGAACTCTAATACAAGTTTGTATCCTAAAGAGGGAGGAATGTTATATATGACATATCACGTGTTCCTGTTCCTGGTTAGAGAGTACGTTCCGGCAATAAAATGTTTGTTCTATTTGACTACGTCAATAGTTCTCTGTAAATGTCGTACCCAATACACGACATTTCCCCTCCACGGTCTTGCTTTAATAGAACAGTACCTCAGCTACCCGTTCAGTCTGTCGTCACGCTCTGGTTATAGTCGTAGCACGTCTAACGAGTGTGTGGCCGTGGACACCGTTCAGTCTGTCGTCACGTTCTAGTTATAGTCGTATCACATCTAACGAGTGTGTGGCCGTGGACACCGTTCAGTCTGTCGTCACGTTCTAGTTATAGTCGTATCACATCTAACGAGTGTGTGGCAGCGTTCGCCTTCGATAGAATACTTCTATGTTAAACATGTTTGGGCGAGTTGTGTGTCCACTGGCCGTCTTGGTTATCGTCTATGTCCACCACTCTGTGTTTGGTCAGTGTACGACAAGGCATTGCAGCGACGATGACGGCGACGAGACGCACTTTGCAGCGATGGTTTCACAGCTCCAAGAAACCATGTAAAGATTGCAACAACAAGCGACCCAGCAACAAGCTGTCTTAGCCAAACAGGAAGAGAAGTTGCTCGAACAAGAAGTGAAGTTGATCGAGCAGGGGGAGGCTATTGAATATATACATAATGCAAGTATGTTTTATAAGCTGGCTATTAGTTTTATCACTTGGTGGGTGCCAACGTAAAGTAAGCATGTTATTACACGCGTATGCCAAAACGCTGTGTGCAACACAATCGTGTTGACCTACTTCATGGTTCATAATCACACATATTAAATTACTAGTTTACTGCCATGACGCGTTCATCAAGTGTAATAAAACTACACTTTTTAGACGCATGTTAACTGACAACGGCAATACAAAAAACAGTTCTCAACGTGGAGTGTGAATTGGCTAAATTCAACCATTAGTAGTGTTAACTAAATATGTAAAATTGTACCTTTCTTGCATACAATCCAGTGTACCTGTACACGACAGTGAGGAAACAGTAATCGGACGTAATCGTGATAGTAATTGTAATCGGACGCCACCTTCTCGTACGATTAGAGTTGCATACAATTAACAAAGGGGTCATTTCCTAGGTCCTACAATTAATGCGTGTTACGTAATTTTGGTCGCTTTGGAACACAGCTGTAGCCTATATAAGAGAATAAGAATAAATGTATTATTATTTGCAACTTTTCAGTTGGATTGTACATACATTCACCATAAAATCCCCAAATCCATACAAGTATTATACTGTTACAATACGACACGACATTATGCTACAATACTCATAAAACATGTACTCAATAAAATTAACGCAACACTAAATATAGTGTTAAGTAAATTACACAAATTCGCTCCGAGAACACAACTCAGTCGGTACGAGGCGCTTTATATTAAAACGTGTACATTATGATTGCATTACTATCTTTTATTAAAATAAGATACTTTCAATACACTAAAATTAAATCATTTAGTTTAAATATTAAAAATGACTGTTAAGACATACACTAAATTCATTAAGACTTAGTGTTCTGGTAATGTACTAAACACCTTGGAATTAATGAGTTTTTGTAGCGATTTGTGTTCGCCATTGGGACGGGTAACTCGTCGAATGACCGTAGTGTATATGGCACATTTCGAGTATTTGGTAGTAGCGTATTCAGTTTGTGGTCGCTACGTTTCATTCTAGCGAACTACGTTTTACACAATCCATTGCGTCTGTATATCGTGCAGCGTTGGTAAGTTTACCATCTCCAGAATATCCTCGTACACACACCACCAGAAAATGTAGTTTTGAAACACCTTTTTTAATTATCTCGATATTGTCCAATAAGTATTTAGGCAAGTTCGTGTGCCAAGCCGGGCAGGCATATTCAACTACTGGTCTAATCACAGATACATGTATTATAACCAAATCATGTTGGTTGATACCAGCAAGTTTCAACTGATAGATCATATACACTCTCTTTCAAGCCTGTGAAACTATTTCATTTACATGTGCATTCCAACTGAAATCCGATAATATAGTTACACCGAGAACTTTTGCTTGAGTAACTCTTTGGCGGGAATATTGGCGGATGTAGATCGTGGTGAATTGTTGGTGCAAAAAAGTGAAAAAAAGAAGTGGAAATATTGATCGATAAGTACTATTCTTACCTTAATATTATTCATAAAGTAACATTAGACATATATTGAGTAATATTTGTGCTTAAAGTTAGTTAGATAAAGCATTTTAGAACACTTTAGTCTAGTGAGCGATAATAGGGTAATTTAGCATTCGATAGTTGTAAACAACGTTTAACAAACCTGATTATGTGGTAGAATATATAGGAGATAAAGTAACATACATAAAACTACTTCCATAAGATAATATCTGTGTAAGCCGGTACCTGCTAGGTACTTTGATTAGGTAGTATTGTTGTTACAATTAAGCAAGGGCGATAGTCGGGCGAACTCCAGTTTGTTTATGTAGTTGGTGTCCTACGTATTATTCTTCTACTTCTAGTAATCCACTACCTGACGACTTCCTGGATGCTGTGGTGTTTGTTGCGTGCGCCAGGTGTGCATGTGTGCATTGCTGGTTGTGACTGTTTTAAAATAATGTGCAAGTTTAAAACAAACAGAGGTCACTCTTAGTTAGACTTTGTTTGCGGCAGTGTCGGCAAGGCACTGCTTGAAAGCACCTAGAGAGGGAGATTGAACTGATTGGGCGGTTAGTTTATTCCAGGGTACATTGTGTTATTGTGGCTATAAAAAGGAATGTTGGAAAGGCTGTGTTCGGGAACGTTGAACCATTAATTGGAATGGATGCCCTCAGCGTCCCTCAGCTAAGAGTTCTGTGGCGCAGGGGGTACAGGCTGGCTTTGTGTATAAGCTGTCAGGGATGTCGACTAGGCCGTTTTTAATTGTCTACATCATGTTGAGCCTTGCCGTACATCTGTGCTGTTCCAGGGACTGCCATTGCAATTGGTGGAGCATGGAGGTTGGGCTGCTGCTTCGCCGCCAGTCATCATAAACGTACCTGGCAGCACTACTCTGTATCAGCTCCAGTCTTTTGATGTTTCGCTTTGTGGCAGGGTTCCAAACGGCGGATGTTTTATAGCAGTATGATTTGACTGGTCTGGGGCAGTTGCAGGTGTTGTGTAAGGCCATCGTGGATTACCCCAGGCGGAGGGAGAACCGCGTTTGGAAACTGGAGCGTGTGTAAGACTGTTGACACAGACTGTTATTGCCTCAGACGGGTGCTTACCTTAGGCTGGTGAATTCTCCGGCGTGTGGCTGTATCAATGTTTGTTTTATGGAACGTGTAAGGTAAGGCAGATTTATAGCAAGGCTACCCACTTTATTAGCTCGTCACCACATACCTCTTTTGAGACCAACCCCTACTTCATGCACGTTGTATTGCCGCCTTGCGAACGTTTGTCGGTGCAGACGGTGACTTTCTATGCCCTACGTGTGCGAAATTAGTTGGTACAGAGAAACGAAGGCTAGTATACACACGCGTTTTGAAATACACAAAGACGGTAGGTGCATCATTGTAACATTTTAATACCACCAATCGCCGTGTGCAAACGCATAATCAAAGCCCCAGGGTGGGAGGTATCTTGTCTTGTTGTGGTTGTAGCTGTGAACTGGGCGTAATGCATTGTGTATCGAAATTTACTCGGCCTCTTCCCCCGTCCAAGTCCGACGCTGCTAGATTCGCGGGTTGCCCGCGGAAGTCATCCCAATTCGGCTGCACCCAATGCGGCGGATACTGCTGTTCTTCCAAATATTTGTCCTACTGTCACAAAAGTACCAGGTTTTATTTCGATAGGTATCAAACTAGGGTTTTACAACAGTGAGTGAGTGAGTGCTTTGTAAATGGAAACAAGCTAGTATACGTACAATGCACGGCGCGCCTTACGATGTCAAGCCAGTATTTCAGACTGATACACAAAACGGACAGCGCCGTTTCAAACATCATGAAACAAGGAAGCGGGTGCTACAGAACGAGCCCAAGACATTAGAGGGGACGTGTCTCCTGTCACGTAGCCGTATCTTAAGGTCACATAAGAGGACTTCATGCACGTAGTCACGTAGACACAAGACAGGTAGGTGCCTGAGCGTTTTATAGTAAAGACTTATAAACGAATAAACATTATACTGTATAACCCAAAACGGACAGGTCAATAAATCTCTGGTAACTTTATTGTGGAAAATGAACTTATTACTAACAGCGTTGCAACTACCAAAACGAAATGCACTTAACGTGACCTTTAGGATCTTTATAAAATCAACGACCTTCGCTAGATAGTCAACAACCTTTGCTAGACGGAGTCTGTGACTGCGTGCCCGTATCTCTATTTGCGTGGAGCGTATCAATGGGGGTCGACTGAAACAGTCTGCAAACGCGTTTTGTTGTGTGCACTGATAAAACGTTACTTTTATGCAGCTGTATAAGGTATAAGGTACAAAGTGAAATGTATAGTGTATAAGTTATAAGTACATGGCTTAAGGCATAAGGTATTGTGTATAGTGTGTTAGGTATACCGGGTATAATGTATGAGGTATTGTGCATAGTGGGGGTTTTGTAATGGCATGCGAGACGAGGCAAGTATGTAGGTCGGCTATTGTTAGACACAGATATTCAGGCCGGTTAATGTTTAGGTGTCCACATACACACAGTATATACAGTGACTATGTTTTAGGTGTCCAAATACATACAGTGTATATAGTGACTATGGTTTTAGGTGTCCAGATACATACAGTGTATATAGTGACTATGTGTTTAGGTGTCCAAGTACATACAGTGTATATAATGACTAGGTTTTTAGGTGTGCCCAAACACATACAGTGTATATAGTGACTATGTTTTAGGTATCCAAATACATACAGTGTATATAGTGACTATGGTTTTAGGTCTCAAATACATAAGTGTATATATAGTGACTATGGTTTTAGGTGTCCAAATACATACAGTTTATATAGTAACTATGGTTTTAGGTGTCCAAGTACATACAGTGTATATAGTAAATATGTTTTTAGGTGTCCAAATACATACAATGACCCCCAACCACGACCAACAACCTCCCATAACGCACCGTTCTCCCATGGTCAACACGTCATCACCTACGTTAACCTTAAACCAAAACACCACTCGCGCACTGACACAAGAAAACAACAACACCTCATTACACCTTATAGGTTAGTGGACAGCATACCTTGCATGTTGGTGGGCAGTACACCTTGAAGTTTAGTGGGCAGTATACCTTGCATGTTAGTGGGCAGTACACCTTGCAGTTTAGTGGGCACTATACCTGGCATATTAGTGGGCAGTATACCTTGCAGGTTAGTGGGGAGTACACCTTACAGGTTAATGGCCAGTATAACTTGCAGGTTAGTGGGAAGTACACCTTGCAGGTTAATGGGCAGTACACCTTGCAGGTTAGTGGGCAATATACCTTGCATGTTAGTACGCAGTACACGTTGCATGTTAGTGGGCAGTACACGTTGCAGGTCAGTGGGAAGTACACCTTGCAGGTTAATGGGCAGTACACCTTGCAGGTTAATGGGCAGTACACCTTGCAGGTTAGTGAGCAGTACACCTTGCAGGTTAGTGGGCAGTACTCCTTGCAGGTTAGTGGGCAATATACCTTGCATGTTAGTGGGCAGTACACGTTGCAGGTTAGTGGGCAGTACACATTGCAGGTCAGTGGGAAGTACACCATGCAGGTTAATGGGCAGTACACCTTGCAGGTTAATGGGCAGTACACCTTGCAGGTTAATGAGCAGTACACCTTGCAGGTTAGTGGGCAGTACTCCTTGCAAGTTAGTGGGCAATATACCATGCATGTTAGTCTACAGTATACCTTGCAGGTTAGTGGGCAGTACACGTTGCAGGTTAGTGGGCAATATACTTTGCAGGTTAGTGGGCAATATACCTTGCAGGTTAGTAGGCAGTACACCTTGCAGGTTAGTGGGATGTATAATTTGCAGGTAATTGGGCAGTATACCTTGCATGTTAGTGGGCAGTACACTTTGCAGGTTAGTGGGCAGTATACTTGCAGGTTAGTGGGCAGTACACCTTGCAGGTTTGTGGGCTGTATACTTCGCAGATTCGAGGGCAGTATACCATCAGATTAATGGGCAGTACACCTTGCAGGTTAGTTGGCAATATACCTTGCATGTTATTGGGCAGTACACCTTGCAGGTTAGTGGGCAGTACACCTTGCAGGTTTGTGGGCTGTATACTTCGCAGATTCGAGGGCAGTATAGCTTGCAGGTTAGTGGGCAGTACAACTTGCAGGTTAGTGGGCAATATACCTTGCATGTTAGTGAACAAAATACCTTGCAGGTTAGTGAGCAGTACACCTTGCAGGTTAGCGGGCTGTATACTTTGCACATTCGAGGGCAGTATAACTTGCAGGTTAGTGGGCAGTACACATTGCAGGTTAGTTGGCAATATACCATGCATGTTAGTCTACAGTATACCTTGCAGGTTAGTGGGCAGTACACCTTGCAGTTTAGTGGGCACTATACCTTGCATATTAGTGGGCAGTATACCTTGCAGGTTAGTGGGGAGTACACCTTACAGGTTAATGGCCAGTATAACTTGCAGGTTAGTGGGCAGTACACCTTGCAGGTTAATGGGCAGTACACCTTGCAGGTTAGTGAGCAGTACACCTTGCAGTTTAGTGGGCAGTACTCCTTGCAGGTTAGTGGGCAATATACCTTGCATGTTAGTGGGCAGTACACGTTGCAGGTTAGTGGGCAGTACACGTTGCAGGTCAGTGGGAAGTACACCTTGCAGGTTAATGGGCAGTACACCTTGCAGGTTATTGGGCAGTACACCTTGCAGGTTAATGAGCAGTACACCTTGCAGGTTAGTGGGCAGTACTCCTTGCAAGTTAGTGGGCAATATACCATGCATGTTAGTCTACAGTATACCTTGCAGGTTAGTGGGCAGTACACGTTGCAGGTTAGTGGGCAATATACTTTGCAGGTTAGTGGGCAATATACCTTGCAGGTTAGTAGGCAGTACACCTTGCAGGTTAGTGGGATGTATACTTTGCAGATTCGAGGGCAGTATACCTTGCAGATTAGTGTGCAGTACACCTTGCAGGTAATTGGGCAGTATACCTTGCATGTTAGTGGGCAGTACACTTTGCAGGTTAGTGGGCAGTATACTTGCAGGTTAGTGGGCAGTACACCTTGCAGGTTTGTGGGCTGTATACTTCGCAGATTCTAGGGCAGTATACCATCAGATTAATGGGCAGTACACCTTGCAGGTTAGTTGGCAATATACCTTGCATGTTATTGGGCAGTACACCTTGCAGGTTAGTGGGCAGTACACCTTGCAGGTTTGTGGGCTGTATACTTCGCAGATTCGAGGGCAGTATACCTTGCAGGTTAGTGGGCAGTACAACTTGCAGGTTAGTGGGCAATATACCTTGCATGTTAGTGAACAAAATACCTTGCAGGTTAGTGAGCAGTACACCTTGCAGGTTAGCGGGCTGTATACTTTGCACATTCGAGGGCAGTATAACTTGCAGGTTAGTGGGCAGTACACATTGCAGGTTAGTTGGCAATATACCTTGCATGTTAGTGGGCAGTACACCTTGCAGGTTAGTTGGCAATATACCTTGCAGGTTAGTGGCGAGTACACCTTGCAGGTTAGCGGGCTGTATACTTTGCAGATTCGAGGGCAGTATACTTTGCAGGTTAGTGTGCAGTACAACTTGCAGGTTAGTGGGCAATATACCTTGCATGTTAGTGGGCAGTACACCTTGCAGGTTAGTGGGCAGTACACCTTGCAGGTTTGTGGGCTGTATACTTCGCAGATTCGAGGGCAGTATACCTTGCAGGTTAGTGGGCAGTACAACTTGCAGGTTAGTGGGCAATATACCTTGCAGGTTAGTGGGCAGTACACCTTGCAGGTTAGCGGGCTGTATACTTTGCACATTCGAGGGCAGTATACCTTGCAGGTTAGTGGGCAATACACCTTGCAGGTTAGTTGGCAATATACCTTGCATGTTAGTGGGCAGTACATCTTGCAGGTTAGTTGGCAATATACTTTGAAGGTTAGTGGTCAGTACACCTTGCAGGTTAGCGGGCTGTATACTTTGCAGATTCGAGGGCAGTATACCTTGCAGGTTAGTGTGCAGTACAACTTGCAGGTTAGTGGGCAATATACCTTGCATGTTAGTGGGCAATATACCTTGCATGTTAGTGGGCAGTACAACTTGCAGATTAGTGGGCGATATACCTTGCATATTAGTGGGCAGTACACCTTGCCAGTTAGTTGGCAATATACCTTGCAGGTTAATGGGCAGTACACCTTGCAGGTTAGTGGGCAA
This sequence comes from Escarpia spicata, assembly GCA_963995525.1. Classification (NCBI taxonomy): domain Eukaryota; kingdom Metazoa; phylum Annelida; class Polychaeta; order Sabellida; family Siboglinidae; genus Escarpia; species Escarpia spicata. Next base: position 49,301,964 of record OZ023212.1, read on the forward strand.
TATACCTTGCATGTTAGTACGCAGTACACGTTGCATGTTAGTGGGCAGTACACGTTGCAGGTCAGTGGGAAGTACACCTTGCAGGTTAATGGGCAGTACACCTTGCAGGTTAATGGGCAGTACACCTTGCAGGTTAGTGAGCAGTACACCTTGCAGGTTAGTGGGCAATATACCTTGCATGTTAGTGGGCAGTACACCTTGCACATTAGTGGGCAATATACCTTGCATATTAGTAGGCAGTACACCTTGCCGGTTAGTTGGCAATATACCTTGCAGGTTAATCGGCAGTATACCTTGCAGGTTAGTGTGCAGTACAACTTGCAGGTTAGTGGGCAATATACCTTGCATATTAGAGGGCAGCATACCTTGCATGTTAGTGGGCAGTACACCTTGCAGGTTAGGGGGCAGTATACCTTGCATGTTAGTGGGCCGTATACCTTGCAGGTTAGCGGGCTGTATACCTTGCAGATTCGAGGGCAGTATACCTTGCTGGATAGTGGGCAGTACACCTTGCAGGTTAGTTGGCAATATACCTTGCATGTTAGTGGGCAGCATACCTTGCAGGTTAGTGGGCAGTACACCTTGCAGGTTAGCGGGCTGTATACTTTGCAGATTCGAGGGCAGTATACCTTGCAGGTTAGTGTGCAGTACACCTTGCAGGTTAGTTGGCAATACACCTTGCATGTTAGTGGGCAGTACACCTTGCAGGTTAGCGGGCTGTATACCTTGCAGATTCGAGGGCAGTATACCTTGCAGGTTAGTGTGCAGTACACCTTGCAGATTAGTTGGCAATATACCTTGCATGTTAGTGGGCAGTACAACTTGCATGTTTGTGGGCTGTATACTTTGCAGATTCGAGGGCAGTATACCTTGCAGGTTAGTGTGCAGTACAACTTGCAGATTAATGGGCAATATACCTTGCATGTTAGTGGGCAGTACAACTTGCAGGTTTGTGGGTTGTATACTTTGCAGATTCGAGGGCAGTATACCTTGCATGATAGTGGGCAGTACAACTTGCAGGTTAGTGGGCAATATACCTTGCATGATAGTGGGCAATATAGCTTGCATATTAGTGGGCAGCATACCTTGCAGGTTAGTGGGCTGTATACTTTGCAGATTCGAGGGCAGTATACCTTGCAGGTTAGTGGGCAGTACACCTTGCAGGTTAGTGGGCAATATACCTTGCATGTTATTGGGCAGCATACCTTGCATGTTAGTGGGCAATGCACCTTGCATTTTAGTGGGCAGCATACCTTGCATGATAGTGAGCAGTATACCTTGCAGGTTAGTGGGCTGTATACTTTGCAGATTCGAGTGCAGTATACCTTGCAGGTTAGTGGGTAATATACCTTGCATGTTAGTGGGCAGTACAACTTGCAGGTTAGTGGGCAATATACCTTGCATGTTAGTGGGCAATATAGCTTGCATATTAGTGGGCAATATACCTTGCAGGTTAGTGGGCTGTATACTTTGCAGATTCGAGGGCAGTATACCTTGCAGATTAGTGGGCAGCATACCTTGCAGGTTAGTGGGCAGTACACCTTGCAGGTTAGTGGGCAATATACCTTGCAGGTTAGTGGGCAATATACCTTGCATGTTAGTGGGCAGCATACCTTGCAGGTTAGTGGGCAGTACACCTTGCAGGTTAGCGGGCTGTATACTTTGCAGATTCGAGGGCAGTATACCTTGCTGGATAGTGGGCAGTACACATTGCAGGTTAGTGGGCAATATACCTTGCAATTTAGTGGGCAGCATACCTTGCATTTTAGTGGGCAGTATACCTTGCAGGTTAGTGGGCTGTATACTTTTGCAGATTCGAGGGCAATATACCTTGCTGGATAGTGGGCAGTACACCTTGCAGGTTAGTCAGCAGTATACCTTGCAGGTTAGTGGGCTGTATACTTTTGCAGATTCGAGGGCAGTATACCTTGCAGGTTAGTGGGCAGTACGCCTTGCAGGTTAGTGGGCAATATACCTTGCAGGTTAGTGGGCAGTATACCTTGCAGGTTAGTCGGCAATACACCTTGCAGGTTAGTGTGCAGTATACCTTGCAGGTTAGTCAGCAATACACCTTGCAGGTTAGTGGGCAGTATACCTTGCAGGTTAGTCGGCAGTACACCTTGCAGATTAGTGTGCAGTATACCTTGCATGTTATTGAGCAGTATACCTTGCAGGTTAGTGGGCTGTATACTTTGTAGATTCGAGGGCAGTATACCTTGCAGGTTAGTGGGCAGTACGCCTTGCAGGTTAGTGGGCAATATACCTTGCAGGTTAGTGAGCAGTATACCTTGCAGGTTAGTCGGCAATACACCTTGCAGGTTAGTGTGCAGTATACCTTGCAGGTTAGTCGGCAATACACCTTGCAGGTTAGTGGGCAGTATACCTTGCAGGTTAGTCGGCAATACACCTTGCAGGTTAGTGGGCAGTATACCTTGCAGGTTAGTCGGCAATACACCTTGCAGGTTAGTGGGCAGTATACCTTGCAGGTTAGTCGGCAGTACACCTTGCAGATTAGTGTGAAGTATACCTTGCGGTATAACGTATAAGGTACAAAGTGTAATGTATAGTGTATAGGTTATAATTACAAGGTTTAACGTATGAGGTATTGTGCATAGTGGGGTTTTTGTAATGGGGTGCGAGACGAGGCAAGTATGTAGGTCGGCTATTGTTAGACACAGATATTCAGGTTAATGTTTTTAGGTGTCCAAATACATACAGTATATATAGTGTCTATGTTTTTAGGTGTCCAGATACACACATTGTATATAATCACTATGTTTTAGGTATCCAAATACATAGTGACTATGTTTTAGGTGTCCAAATACATACAGTGTATATAGTGAGTACGTTTTTCATGTCCAAATATATACAGTGTATATAGTGACTATGTTTTAGCTGTCGAAATACACACAGTATATATATATATAGTGACTATGTTTTAGGTGTCCAAATACATACAGTGTATATAGTGACTATGTTTTTAGGTGTCCAAATACATACAGTGTATACTGTGACAAAGTTTTTAGGTGTCCAAATACATACAATATGTATATATGTGTGTGTGTGTGTGTGTGTGTGTGTGTGTGTGTGTGTGTGTGTGTGTGTGTGTGTGTGTGTGTGTGTGTGTGTGTGTGTGTGTGTGTGTGTGTGTGTGTGTGTGTGTGTGTGTGTGTGTGTGTGTGTGTGTGTGTGTGTGTGTGTGTGTGTGTGTGTGTGATTGTGTGCGTGTGCGTGTGCGTGTGTGTGTATGGTGTCCAAATACATATAGACTGGTTCGTATTGAGGAGCTTGCTCCATGGCCGCATCCTGTTGTATCTTAGCGTCGCTCGCTTCCGCCATCTTTCAGCTGCGTAAAAGTAAGGTTTTATTAGTGCACACAACAAAACGCGTTTGCAGACTGTTTCAGTCGACCCTTATTTATTCGCTTCACGCAAACAGAGATACGTGCAAACAGTCACAGACTCCGTCTAGCGAAGGTTGTTGACTATCTAGCGAAGGTCGTAGATTTTATAAAGACCCTAAAGGTCACGTTAAGTGCATTTCGTTTTGGTGTTTTCTACGCTGTTAGTATTAAGTTCATTTTCCACAATATAGTTACCAGAGATTTCTTGACCAGTCCGTTTTGGTTATACAGTATAATGTTTATTCGTTTATAAGTCTTTATTTACTATAAAACGCTCAGGCACGTACCCGTCTTGTGTTTACGTGACTACGTGCACGAAGTCCTCTTCTGTAACCTTAAGATACGGCTACGTGACAGGAGGCACGTCCCCTCTAGTGTCTTGGGCCCATTATGTAGCACACGCTTCATTGTTTCATGATGTTTGTAACGGCGTTGTTTTATTTATCGGTCTGAAATACTGGCTTGACATCGTAAGGCGCGCCGTGCTTTGTACGTATACTAGCTTGTTTCCATTTACAAAGCACTCACTCACTGTTGTAAAACCCTAGTTTGATACCTATCGAAATAACACCTGGTACTATTGTGACTGTAGGACAACATATTTGGAAGAACAGCGGTATCCGCCGCATTGGGTGTAGGCGAATTGGAACAACTTCCGCGGGCAACCCCCGAATCTGGCAACGTCGGACTCGGAGGGGGGAAGAGGCCGAATAAATTTCGATACACAATACATTACGCCCAGTTCACAGCTACAACCACAACAAGACAAGATACCTCACTTCACTTCCCAGTTCTTGTGAATTTATACGGGTAGTAAACGGAGAGACGTTCACAAGGGACTATACAACGTGTATGACGTAGGGGTTGGTCTCAAAAGAGGTATGTGGTGAACTAATAAACCGGGTAGCCTTGCTATAAATCTGCCTTACCTTACACGTTCCATTCCATAAAACAAGCGTTGATACTCCAATACAGCCAGACGCCGGAGAACTCACCAGCCTAAGGTAAGCACCCGTCTGAGGCAATAGCAGTCTGTGTCAACAGTCTTACACACGCTCCAGTTTCCAGACGCGGTTCTCCCTCCGCCTGGAGTAATACACGATGGTTTTACAGACGGGTCTACTCATTCTGCATTCAACCAACAGCGACCTAGTTTAATACTGACATAATCCACCAGCTGAAGTTGATAGCACAGACGCACTAACGTACCGGCTTCAGCAAAACAGCGACATAGATTAAGAACGCACAGAAAACATTATTTAACGGCCTAGCGCTACAAAAAGCCCAGCCAAAAGCAGTATTATTAATAACTGGAGGCTCTCTGCACTATATTTTACCCCAAGACACAAGGCGTTATTAATCACACAGTCTCACATTGAACCCATAAACAATCGACGGTCCCATAGCTTTGTATCAACAACTCGACGGTCGCAGAAAGCTAATCCTTTAGTACACGCCACCCCTACTAGGGAGGTTAATTAGTGCTAATAAATGGTTAATTAGTGATAATTAAGGGTATATAAGACCTATTAAGTATTTTTAGATGTAATAAAGGATTATTAATATGTGCTAATTAAGGGTTAATTAGTGGTAAATAAGAGTATATAAGACCTATTAAGTATTTTTTAGGTTTAATTATGGTTTAATTAGTGCTAATTAAGGGTCTCATTAGACTCTTTTTTATACGTTTGTTTATATAATTAGTGACTAATTACCCATTTTTATATGGCAAAAAAAACTATTTTCTTTGCTTCCATTTGCCATTTTTGTAGGGTTAGAGTTAAGGTTAGGGTATATAAGACCTATTAAGTATTTTAGGTGTAATTAAAGGTTAATTAGTGCTAATTAGGGGTTATTTATTGGAAATTAAGGGTGTCATTACACTCTTTTTTATACGTCTGTTTCTATATTTAGTGACTAATTACCAATTTTTTATATGGCAAAACCCTTTGGTCTTTGATTCCATTTGCCATTTTTTATGGGAAAAATCCTGGCAAAAGCCTTTGATCTTTGATTGCAATGGATAGTGAGCTACTCCCTCCTACAACAAAGACGTAATTATGGGTTAATTAGTGTTCATTGGGGGTTAATTAGTGCTAATTAGGGACTCATTAGACACTTTTTTATGTTTGTTTATATATTTAGTGATTAATTACCCATTTTTTATATGACAAAACCGTTTGATCTTTGGGAATCCGTCGGGTTTTTTTATGGTAAAAACCCTGACAAAATCCTTTGATCTTCGGGAACTTTCGCATAATTAGTTACACACTTCTACTACTTGTGCGATTACCCATGGTTGGTTGCCTCTAGTTGAGGTCATCTTATTTGGAACGTGCCTGTTTGTAAGGGATTTCAGGCCTGTTTTGAGAGACTGCCATATCTCTTCCACTGGCGATTCTGCTGAGAATTTGTCAAGGATTGATGATGCTAATCTGATGGCTTCTGCCTTTATTTATGTGATGTTTACTTTGGACCAGAGGGCGCTCGGCATAACCTAAATAAATAAGGCAATCTAGCGTAACGTAATTGATTGTATTTAAATTAGGTCATTACCGGTAACGTTAACATCAAGTGTGTTGTAGTACACAGGAAACCGTCTTAATAAAGACTAAGTTAGTTAAGTTATTAAATAAATTCTGATAGTGATATGGCGCCTTGCAAGCGGCAAGTCAAAGCGACATTTGGTGTGCGATCACTGCCACTGGTGAGTGGATTATGCCTTGTCCAGCTGCGGGAAGTCGTGGATAAAAACCAAGGAGGAGGGATTCACCTTTCAGTGCGTGGGGTGTTGGAAAGTGGAGTGTTTGCAGAAGGATATAGTTAGGTTGGCAGATATTGTGAAGAGGTGGAGATGAGAATTAGCCAGGAGAAAAGTGGAATGGAGAGAGACGACAGGGAGAGAAGTGGGAATACTGTGAGACTGAAGGAGCAGAGTAGTGGCAAGAAGACTGAGGAAAGGAGACTGAGAGGAGGGAAGTTTACTGGAGGGGACGAAATTGGAAAATCGACGATAGAAAAACGTGACAGGCGTGAAGGTGACAGGGGAGAAAGTGACCTTATAGGGAGGGAAAATGGGACGGGAGAGGAGAAAACTAAATGTGATGGGAGGAAAGATGAAGGGACGAAAGGAAGTGAGAGTAAATGTGATAGAAGAGAAGTCAATAAAAGGGACGTTGGCAGGTGGAAAAGTGACAAGAGAAAAAGCGACAGGAAAGAATGTATCGGAAAAGAATGTGACTGGAGAGAAGACGGCAGGGAAAGACAACAACCAGACAGATGCAAACCAGAGAAGTATTCATGGGCGACATTATTCTGAGAAAGACAGATAAGACACTAAGCGAGTGGGGGATGTCGTTGTTTGTCTACCGGGGGCTAGGAGAGAACATGTGACAAAGGGTAGAGAATGTATTGTGGCATGGCAAGGGAGGGTCTATTCTATTACACATGAGGACAAATAACGCAGACAGGGAGGAAACAACTGGGATAGTACAGAAGTACAGACAGTTAGTGAGGAAGCTAAAGAAGACACGAGTTAAACAGATTACTCTCTCAGGAATTTTGCCAGTAATGGGAGGAAGGGGGACAACATATAGAAAATGCAAGAAGATGGCGACCAGCGCACTCTTTGAGCAGATGTGTGAAGAAGAGGGGGTGGAATTCTTAGATTTATGGGGATATTTTGTTGGGAGGGAAGAATTATGTACATAAGAGATGGCCTCTATCTTAGTGGTAAGGGACAGGTGTTTTCTCAGAGAACCTGCTGCGATCTGATAACAGTGGGACAGGTTGCATTTATTTAGACTAAAATGCGCATGGGGGATTCACAGAGAAGCCAGAAACTGGAGACACAGATAAAGATAGCACAAATAAATCAGCAAAGAACAGTCTGGAAAACTGTTCTGAAGCTGGATATAAATGTGTTTGTTTAAATGCTAAGAGTATAGCAAACAAAAGAAATGAACTAAACATTATGGTAGAAGATATTGACAGTAAAAAAGAGAAGAACGCACTTAAATAACTAGACAAAAAACGAAACAATCATTATTCTGCCGGCGGACAAGGGACGTGCCACGGTAGTAATGGACAAAGCACAATATGAGAAGAAAGTACGTGAGATGCTGGATGACGAGAAAGCATACTCAAAATTGAAGTCGGATCCAACTGCTAAGTACAACAAAAACATTAATTGCAATCCTCACGAGACTAAAGAGAGAAAGTAAGATCACAGAACAACAGTACTACTACCTTTACCCCTCAGCAGAAGCTATCCCTAGACTGTACTGTACACCGAAAATACACAAAAAGACAACCCCCTAAGACCTACTGTGGAATACACTGGCACAATAGCATACAACTGTCACGAAGCTTGGCAGATCTCCCTGGCCCTATGGTTGGACTGACGCAACACCATGTGAAAAACTCAAGACACCTGGCAGAGGAACTGAAATCACTGACGCTACACGAATATGAAATTTGCACCTCCCATGATGTTGTGTCTCTCTTCACGAACATACCTATACCAAAGAAATGGAGATAATCAAGACCAGACTACAGAATGACGCAACATTTGCAGACCGGACGAGATAGGAAATAGAAGATAATATGGAATTACTGGACTTTGTTCTGATCACAATCTATTTCACATTCAGAAACACTGCACACCAAGAAAAAAAATGGAAACGCAATGTTGATGACATTCTCGAAGTTATAAAGGCAGGGATGACGCAACACCTGGCCGACCATCTTAACACAGTGGATGGAACTAACAGCATAACATTTACACACGAAGAGGAAGCGGAACGAAATATGCCATTTTTAGACACATTACATTACTACTCACAAAGGAATCGGGGGAGGTGAAACTTCTGATCTTCCGGAACACACGGACCAATATCTAAATTTCACTTCACATCATCCATTAACCCAGAAGATGGGAGACAAGGGCAAAGCCATGGTGGTACTTCCGTATGTCCAATGGTTACACGAAACCACATCACGGATCAAGACGAAATACAAAATGAACACAGCAATGAAACCTCACAACACCATCAAGACCAAAAGACAACGTGGAACCACACAAGATGTGTGAAGGAGTGAACGCTATATCATGTAAGAACTGCAATGCCACATACATCGGAGAAACTAAACGCACACTTGGAACCCGCATCAGAGAACACAGAGATGATGCAGACAAAGGAACAATGAACAGACCCTACATCAAAAACAACAGAAAAACATCGGAAAAGGATATGAACAGCAGCCATCACAGCAATATCACATAGAAGACTGGGAGGAGACCAAATTTGTAGACAGGGAGTCGGACTGGAGGACACGAGGCATCAATGAAGCGATATAGATTAGAAAAACCAAGGACTGCATGAACCGAGACGAAGGACGGTACCGGATTTCACACATCTATGACAATCTCTTGAAGAGCCACACAGGGCACAGCCGTTGGGGGCACACACCTGAATGACTAAGTCTGCGCTGAAGGACTACCTTGTCGTCATCTACTGGTAGTCGTCTGAAGAAGCTACTGAAAGCAGCCAAAATGTCACGAAAACAAAAAAATAAACTGACTGTGAAATAAGTAAAAAATATAACTCATAGTTACAGGAAACTCAACGTTAACAGTTGGGTTAGTTTAGCTAAGTCCCAACATAAAAGCATACAAGATAATGAAAAAGTACAAAACGGTATAATGGAAGTGAGCAAACAGGAAATCTCTACAGAGTATAGGGAGTGAGGACCACACGTTTTCAGTTTTAGTACAAGATAATTTATTTTCTCAACATGTGCTAGAACCAACCAGGGGTGAGAATGTGTTAGAAATAGTTTTGTCCTCACAGAATGAATTAGTTGACAATGTGAAGATATGTGAGCCACTGGGGAATAGTGATCACAACCATATGCATTTTACCATCAAAGTAAAATCAGAAAGGAATAGTAAAAAGCAGTATAAGATAAATTTCCACAAAGGAAGGTATAAGGACGTGAGGAATATTTTGCAAAGATACACTGGAATAACACACTGATGAATAAGACAGCAACGGAATGCTGGAATATCTTCAAGGGTGAAATTGAGTGTATCCTAGATAAATTAGGTCCCTTGAAAAAAAACATGGAAAACGGCCCAAAAAGAAACAATTATCGAAAGAAGCCATTAGAAAAATTAAGTACAAACAAATGATGTGGAAGTCATATAGACGTACTGGAAATGACAAAGACTACAAAATTTTATAAAGAAGCACTTAACCAAGCTACAGCTGAAATTAGAAATTCAAAGAGAAGCAATGAACAGAAATGAGCTTGTAATATAAAACATGATAGCAAAAGTTGTTATGCGTATGTTCGAAGCAAACACAAAGTTCAGGATGAGGTCGGTCCCCTAGAAGATAGTGCGGAAGATATAATACCAGAGGGATTCTTAATGGCAGAAGACCTGCATGAGTATTTTAGTTCAGTGTTTACCAGGGAAGATATTAGTTCACTGCCAGAACCAGAGGCTAAGTTCAAGGGGGCAGATTCAGACTATTTAGAACAGTTAATTGTAACACCGGAAATGGTAGCTAAGAAAATAAGGGCTATGAAGGATAATAAATCACCTGGAGTGGATGGAATCCGCCCAAACTACTATTGGAAATTGTAGAACAAACTACCGTACCGTTTGCAACAGTTTTTAATTTGTTTTTAGAACAGGGAGTGGTTCCTTTAGAAAGGAAAGAAGCAATCATTATACCGTTATTTAAAAAAGGTTCGTGAAACAAATCAGAGAACTATAGACTTGTGAGTTTAACATCGGTGATTTGTAAATTATTAGAAAGACTAATGAAAGATCACATGGTTGATTTTCTTGTTAAACCTAACTTGATAAACCCATCTCAACATGGGTTTGTAAATGGTCATGCTTAACAAATATGTTATGTTTTTGTGAAGATATCACTAAGTGGGTACACAAGGGATCACCAGTAGATATCATCTACTTAGATTTTCAAAAAGTTTCAACATCATGCCACATCAAAGATTACTGCTTAAACTAAAGGCCCATGGCATAGGAAATGGTAGAATAAAATGGATAGAAAAATGGCTGATTGATAGAAGACAACGGGTAGTAGTTGATGGGGAGGCTTCAAACTGGAAATCAGTATTTAGTGGGATACCACTGGTATCAATACTTGGAACTATATTATTCTTAATATATATCAACGATTTGGACGATGATATAACAAGCAAGGTGTTGACATTTGCGGATGATACAAAAGTGTTTAGAAGGATTAAATATGATGAAGATAGACAGCATTTACAAGATGATCTTGACAGCTTGATGAAATGATCTGAAAAGTGGCAAATGCTGTTCAATTTTGAGAAATGTAAATGCCTCCACACAGGACGTGGGAACGAAGATATACAATGGGGGGTACAGTACTAAGTACTATTGTAAAAGAAAAGGACTCAGGGTTAACCATTAGTGCTGATATGAAGGTTTCAGAGCAGTGCGGAATTGCAGCTTCAAAGGAAAAATCAAATCCTTAGATTAATAATCCTTGGATTAATTAGGCGAAATATAGCGTAAAAAGAAAAATAACTAATAAGACCGCTGTACAAAACAATTGTTAGGCCTAATTTAGAATATTGTGAAGGCCATGTCGCAAGAAGCACATACATATGCTAGAAAGAGTACAGAGGAGAGCAACTAAAATGATACCAAAACAGCGGGATATTAGTTATGAAATATGCCTAAGAGAATGTGGTTTAACAACACTAGGGAGCAGGAGATTGACAATCACACACAACCCACACCACACACACACACACACACACACACACACACACACACACACCATGCACACACACACACACACACACACACACACACACACACACACACACACACACACACACACACACACACACACACACACACACACACACACACACACACACACACACACACACACACACACACAGAGGACAATACGGATGGAGAAGACACAATACAATACAGACATACACAGACTCTTGCGACCCACTCAGAAATTCTTTGTAACAAAATTTTGGCTCCCGCACTGGCCTATACACTATTGATAAAACTGAGCGTTAATTCTAAACTGTCTTGATATTAAAAAAGTATGCAATTGTTGGAGTTACTCCAGAACTCATCAACTAAAATTATTATTGTCACGAGGTAGAAGGAGTAAAACCTCACAACCTCTCAAAAGGCAGTTTTGGACATCTACCAAAACATTGCTGCCGTACAAAACGTGATGAATAAGGTCAGGGAGACCATTCCCAGTGCTGCACAAGTTGTTTGCTTGGATACAGATGTACCGTGCTGCAGCAACGCCTCAGCAGCCTCATACTCCAAGAGATTTAACACAGAGCATCACCCACGATGAGTTTGTTAAGCACATTAAACAGTAGAACAGACGTATCCTGTCCTGCTAGCTGCAATATATCTAATGACGACATATTAAAGTGGGACTAGGGGAGACCGGGCACAGTGGTTCGGAAATATTCTTTTGTAGCATTTCGCCTAGCTTAATGACAGCAGTTCATGTATATTGTGGAAATAATAGATGGAATTATTCTATGTAAAAGATGTTTCTTCATATCCTGCCAATTGCCACCATTTTGGCCGAAGGTAGTTGAACATAAAGGAGTGATACACTGTGCCCCGGGAGGCAGAGTGGATCACGTCGTAGCATTGTGGCTGAAGGTAGTTGAACATAAAGGAGTGATACACTGTGCCCCAGAAGGCAGAGTGGATCACGTCGTGGCATTGTGGCTGAAGGTAGTTGAACATAAAGGAGTGATACACTGTGCCCCAGGAGGCAGAGTGGATCACGTCGTGGCATTGTGGCTGAAGGTAGTTGAACATAAAGGAGTGATACACTGTGCCCCAGAAGGCAGAGTGGATCACGTCGTGGCATTGTGGCTGAAGGTAGTTGAACATAAAGGAGTGATACACTGTGCCCCAGAAGGCAGAGTGGATCACGTCGTAGCATTGTGGCTGAAGGTAGTTGAACATAAAGGAGTGATACACTGTGCCCCAGAAGGCAGAGTGGATCACGTCGTGGCATTGTGGCTGAAGGTAGTTGAACATAAAGGAGTGATACACTGTGCCCCAGAAGGCAGAGTGGATCACGTCGTAGCATTGTGGCTGAAGGTAGTTGAACATAAAGGAGTGATACACTGTGCCCCAGAAGGCAGAGTGGATCACGTCGTGGCATTGTGAATCAAACATTATATTATAATTGTTTATTCGTGAATTTTGTATTTACTTAAAACAAGCTAATTCACTAAGTGTTATATTAAATATGCTTAAACATAATGCTCTGGGGTATAATTATTACATTATTATCCTTACAGTGCATTAGTAGCATGTGCTTAATGGCTGTTGGCAAACATCAGAAATTAAATAATATAATTTAATTCAAGAGTTTTAGGCAAACATACACATATTACAGTTTAATATAATGCTATAGGACTACGTTCAGTAATACAAAGATTACAGTTTAATATAATGCTATAGGACTACGTTCAGTAATACAAAGATTACAGTTTAATATAATGCTATAGGACTACGTTCAGTAATACAAAGATTGAACAGTTACAAAGGTAACATAATTAACATGTCTCGCATATTGAGCCACTGTAACCCGATTCCTTGTACCCCGAATGCACTCAATACACAGACGTGACATTTTTCTAAAAAATATGCAACGGACAGAGCACATATCGTGTATCAATTAACATACAATTTTAGTATTTAAAGTAGTTTATTTACTTAATTGTGATGCAACTTATTTGTTGTGATGAAGTTTATTAATGTAATAATGATAAAAAGTCAGTTTTAATACACAACGCTTCATACTGATTATGGTGAGTTCACGGTCCGTCGTGATGAATTTGTGTCAGTGTACTTTTAGTGTAATTATATCTCTGTTGTTGTGTACAAAATGGCCATCATTATTTAAACATAAGTTCTCGTCGTTTATATCAGAATAATACTTGTGTGGATTAGTGTATTTTATACTGAATGCACATAAAATCCAACTGAAAAGTTGTCAGTAATAAACTGATTATGATATGGTGGATAAATAGAGGTAAATAAAATATGGGGCAAGAACAGTAAATGTTCATTTCCAATATTGTTGATGACTCCGCTTGATCCGTTTTGTTTAGATTTTATTTGAAGACTTTAAAAACCGTTCTGCTGTAGCATGCTGTTCATATGAACTTCACGTGACGACCGGCACAGCTGCAGGGGCAGCCGAAGACCGTTCGCAAGTCTACGCGCAGTTGTATCGTGGAGACATAACTACTCAGTGGCGACATCTCGATACTCCAGCTGATGACTTTATACCTGGCAAGTTAGTATGAGTTTAGTGGCAGTCTAGAATCCTGCCGTTTATGGAAAACTCACTTGAACCAAACTGTGGGACTGGTGTATGTGTGCGCGAATACATACTCTCTCTCCTTCTCTCCTTCTCTCCTTCTCCCCCTCTCTCCCTCTCTCCCTCCCTCCCTCTCTCTTTCCCCTCTCTCTCCCTCTCTCTCTCCTTCCCTCTCCCTCCCTCCCTCCCTCGCTCCCTCCCTCCCTCCCTCACTCACTCACTGCGTGTGCGTGCGTGTGCGTGCGTGTGTGTGTGTGTGTGTGTGTGTGTGTGTGTGTGTGTGCATAATATGTGCTACGAGTTATTCATCATAACTGAACTATCATATGAAGATATTATATTCAGGCCTTACAACACATATCATACAGTACTACTCTTCCTGACGAAACTACGCCTTGACGAACATTTGCATAAATGTTAGTTACGTAAAACTAAGTTATATTGTAAGTTGCCCTCAGTCTATTTACTGTTTATCACTTATATATTTCTACATTATGTTGACGCGTTCCATGTTTACAGGAACCTCTAAATTAATGTTGCTCTGTTTTATCTCTCTCTAACCGGTCTAGAAGCAACTATAGCTTAACTAACAATTCTGACAAAATAGATGCCCTAAGTTCTCATGCATTACTCGTCTTATTGGTAATGATTTAATTCACCGAATATTTGAAATTAATACGAATTATGTAAAATTAATTTATAATGTTAATTACCAGTCTATCAACGGCGTATTCATTGTTTATTTCCCTTTTGATATTGTAGCATTCCGAGTTTACAGGAAACAGTCCTTCTGGCAAGATATAAGATACATTTGTGTATGTCTGTCTGTCTGTCTGTCTGTCTGTCTGTCTGTCTGTCTGTCTGTCTGTCTGTCTGTCTGTCTGTCTGTCTGTCACCAGAAAATTTTACGTTGAACATGATGCGCTTATTGGGGATGCTAACGCAGTCGTTGTTGGTGTATTGGACAGCCTGCGGCAGACCGCCTTCGGTGGTTGTCGCAATCATTTGGAGATTGCAACGTTCCTTTTGCAGGGAGAATCTATAAGACTGCACAATTACAAAGATTTCACAGAAGAATGTTTCCTGAAAATGTTCATCAATTTGAAAGAAACGAAATAACAACATTTTCTTAGTGCAGAACTAAAAATGTCGACTCACAGTCGACGTTACAACCGACCTCGACGTCCTTCACCAGGAACTGTTCTTCCTCTGCTAGCCAGTGTATCGAAAGAAGACCAACACCGATCAGTATCTGAAGTTTAGTTCACACCATCAGCTACATCAGAAAAAAACATTACTGGACAGATGCAGTAACATCGTAACTGAGCCAGAGGACAGACAGAAAGAGGTGGAACACATCACCAAGGCGCTACAACAGTGCGGGTACCCAAGTTGGACCTTAAGGAAGATGAGGGAACAACAACAAAACCAGAGGGGAAAGACTAAGGAAAAGAACAGAGAAAGGTCTGAGGAATGGTCACCTTACCATACATCTAAGGAGTAACAAAACCGGTGCAACGCATACTAAAACAACATGATATAGCTGTCAGACCACACGGACAGAAACAACTATGTAGTAGACTGGGAGGGTGTCAGAGTGGTAGACAGAGAGCCAGACAAGTGTATGTGATGGATTAAGGAGGCCTGAACATAAACAACTGTGTAGTAGACTGGGAGGGTGTCAGAGTGGTAGACAGAGAGACAGACAGGTGTGTGTGATGGATTAAGGAGGCCTGGACGAAACAACTGTCATAGACTGGGAGGGTGTCAAAGTGGTAGATAGAGAGACAGACAGTTGTGTGCAATGGATTAAGGAGGCCTGGACAGAAACAACTGTGTCATAGACTGGGAGGGTGTCAGAGTGGTAGACAGAGAGACAGACAGGTGTGTGAGATGGATTAAAGAGGCCTGGACAGAAACAACTGTGTCATAGACTGGGAGGGTGTCAGAGTGGTAGATAGAGAGACAGACAGGTGTGTGTGATGGATTAAGGAGGCCTGGACAGAAACAACTGTGTCATAGACTGGGAGGGTGTCAGAGTGGTAGATAGGGAGACAGACAGGTGTGTGCGATGGATTAAGGAGGCCTGGACAGAAACAACTGTGTAGTAGACTGGGAGGGTGTCAGAGTGGTAGATAGAGAGACAGACAGGTGTGTGTGATGGATTAAAGAGGCCTGGACAGAAACAACTGTGTCATAGACTGGGAGGGTGTCAGAGTGGTAGATAGAGAGACAGACAGGTGTGTGTGATGGATTAAGGAGGCCTGGACAGAAACAACTGTGTCATAGACTGGGAGGGTGTCAGAGTGGTAGATAGAGAGACAGACAGGTGTGTGTGATGGATTAAGGAGGCCTGGACAGAAACAACTGTGTCATAGACTGGGAGGGTGTCAGAGTGGTAGATAGAGAGACAGACAGGTGTGTGTGATGGATTAAGGAGGCCTGGACAGAACCAACTGTGTCATAGACTGGGAGGGTGTCAGAGTGGTAGACAGAGAGACAGACAGGTGTGTGAGATGGATTAAAGAGGCCTGGACAGAAACAACTGTGTCATAGACTGGGAGGATGTCAGAGTGGTAGATAGAGAGACAGACAGGTGTGTGTGATTGATTAAGGAGGCCTGGACAGAAACAACTGTGTCATAGACTGGGAGGGTGTCAGAGTGGTAGATGGAGAGACAGACAGTTGTGTGCGATGGATTAAGGAGGCCTGAACATAAACAACTGTGTAGTAGACTGGGAGGGTGTCAGAGTGGTAGACAGAGAGACAGACAGGTGTGTGAGATGGATTAAGGAGGCCTGGACAGAAACAACTGTGTCATAGACTGGAAGGGTGTCAGAGTGGTAGATAGGGAGACAGACAGGTGTGTGTGATTGATTAAGGAGGCCTGGACAGAAACAACTGTGTCATAGACTGGGAGGGTGTCAGAGTGGTAGATAGAGAGACAGACAGTTGTGTGCGATGGATTAAGGAGGCCTGAACATAAACAACTGTGTAGTAGACTGGGAGGGTGTCAGAGTGGTAGACAGAGAGACAGACAGGTGTGTGAGATGGATTAAGGAGGCCTGGACAGAAACAACTGTGTCATAGACTGGAAGGGTGTCAGAGTGGTAGATAGGGAGACAGACAGGTGTGTGTGATTGATTAAGGAAGCCTGGACAGAAACAACTGTGTCATAGACTGGGAGGGTGTCAGAGTGGTAGATAGAGAGACAGACAGGTGTGTGAGATGGATTAAGGAGGCCTGGACAGAAACAACTGTGTCATAGACTGGGAGGGTGTCAGAGTGGTAGACAGAGAGACAGACAGGTGTGTGAGATGGATTAAAGAGGCCTGGACAGAAACAACTGTGTCATAGACTGGGAGGGTGTCAGAGTGGTAGATAGAGAGACAGACAGGTGTGTGTGATTGATTAAGGAGGCCTGAACATAAACAACTGTGTAGTAGACTGGGAGGGTGTCAGAGTGGTAGACAGAGAGACAGACAGGTGTGTGTGATGGATTAAGGAGGCCTGGACGAAACAACTGTCATAGACTGGGAGGGTGTCAAAGTGGTAGATAGAGAGACAGACAGTTGTGTGTGATTGATTAAGGAGGCCTGGACAGAAACAACTGTGTAGTAGACTGGGAGGGTGTCAGAGTGGTAGACAGAGAGACAGACAGGTGTGTGTGATGGATTAAGGAGGCCTGGACAGAAACAACTGTGTCATAGACTGGAAGGGTGTCAGAATGGTAGATAGGGAGACAGACAGGTGTGTGCGATGGATTAAGGAGGCCTGGACGAAACAACTGTCATAGACTGGGAGGGTGTCAAAGTGGTAGATAGAGAGACAGACAGTTGTGTGAGATGGATTAAGGAGGCCTGGACAGAAACAACTGTGTCATAGACTGGGAGGGTGTCAGAGTGGTAGACAGAGAGACAGACAGGTGTGTGTGATGGATTAAGGAGGCCTGGACAGAAACAACTGTGTCATAGACTGGGAGGGTGTCAGAGTGGTAGATAGGGAGACAGACAGGTGTGTGTGATTGATTAAGGAGGCCTGGACAGAAACAACTGTGTCATAGACTGGGAGGGTGTCAGAGTGGTAGACAGAGAGACAGACAGGTGTGTGTGATGGATTAAGGAGGCCTGGACAGAAACAACTGTGTCATAGACTGGGAGGGTGTCAGAGTGGTAGACAGAGAGACAGACAGGTGTGTGTGATGGATTAAGGAGGCCTGGACAGAAACAACTGTGTCATAGACTGGGAGGGTGTCAGAGTGGTAGATAGAGAGACAGACAGGTGTGTGCGATGGATTAAGGAGGCCTGGACGAAACAACTGTCATAGACTGGGAGGGTGTCAAAGTGGTAGATAGAGAGACAGACAGTTGTGTGCAATGGATTAAGGAGGCCTGGACAGAAACAACTGTGTCATAGACTGGGAGGGTGTCAGAGTGGTAGACAGAGAGACAGACAGGTGTGTGAGATGGATTAAGGAGGCCTGGACGAAACAACTGTCATAGACTGGGAGGGTGTCAAAGTGGTAGATAGAGAGACAGACAGTTGTGTGCAATGGATTAACGAGGCCTGGACAGAAACAACTGTGTCATAGACTGGGAGGGTGTCAGAGTGGTAGATAGAGAGACAGACAGGTGTGTGTGATTGATTAAGGAGGCCTGAACATAAACAACTGTGTAGTAGACTGGGAGGGTGTCAGAGTGGTAGACAGAGAGACAGACAGGTGTGTGTGATGGATTAAGGAGGCCTGGACGAAACAACTGTCATAGACTGGGAGGGTGTCAAAGTGGTAGATAGAGAGACAGACAGTTGTGTGTGATTGATTAAGGAGGCCTGGACAGAAACAACTGTGTAGTAGACTGGGAGGGTGTCAGAGTGGTAGACAGAGAGACAGACAGGTGTGTGAGATGGATTAAGGAGGCCTGGACGAAACAACTGTCATAGACTGGGAGGGTGTCAAAGTGGTAGATAGAGAGACAGACAGTTGTGTGCAATGGATTAAGGAGGCCTGGACAGAAACAACTGTGTCATAGACTGGGAGGGTGTCAGAGTGGTAGATAGAGAGACAGACAGGTGTGTGTGATTGATTAAGGAGGCCTGAACATAAACAACTGTGTAGTAGACTGGGAGGGTGTCAGAGTGGTAGACAGAGAGACAGACAGGTGTGTGTGATGGATTAAGGAGGCCTGGACGAAACAACTGTCATAGACTGGGAGGGTGTCAAAGTGGTAGATAGAGAGACAGACAGTTGTGTGTGATTGATTAAGTAGGCCTGGACAGAAACAACTGTGTAGTAGACTGGGAGGGTGTCAGAGTGGTAGACAGAGAGACAGACAGGTGTGTGTGATGGATTAAGGAGGCCTGGACAGAAACAACTGTGTCATAGACTGGAAGGGTGTCAGAGTGGTAGATAGGGAGACAGACAGGTGTGTGCGATGGATTAAGGAGGCCTGGATAGAAACAACTGTGTCATAGACTGGAAGGGTGTCAGAGTGGTAGATAGAGAGACAGACAGTTGTGTGCAATGGATTAAGGAGGCCTGGACAGAAACAACTGTGTCATAGACTGGGAGGGTGTCAGAGTGGTAGATAGGGAGACAGACAGGTGTGTGCGATGGATTAAGGAGGCCTGGACGAAACAACTGTCATAGACTGGGAGGGTGTCAAAGTGGTAGATAGAGAGACAGACAGTTGTGTGCAATGGATTAAGGAGGCCTGGACAGAAACAACTGTGTCATAGACTGGGAGGGTGTCAGAGTGGTAGACAGAGAGACAGACAGGTGTGTGAGATGGATTAAGGAGGCCTGGACGAAACAACTGTCATAGACTGGGAGGGTGTCAGAGTGGTAGACAGAGAGACAGACAGGTGTGTGCGATGGATTAAGGAGGCCTGGACAGAAACAACTGTGTCATAGACTGGAAGGGTGTCAGAATGGTAGATAGGGAGACAGACAGGTGTGTGCGATGGATTAAGGAGGCCTGGACGAAACAACTGTGTAGTAGACTGGGAGGGTGTCAGAGTGGTAGACAGAGAGACAGACAGGTGTGTGTGATGGATTAAGGAGGCCTGGACAGAAACAACTGTGTAGTAGACTGGGAGGGTGTCAGAGTGGTAGACAGAGAGACAGACAGGTGTGTGTGATGGATTAAGGAGGCCTGGACAGAAACAACTGTGTCATAGACTGGAAGGGTGTCAGAATGGTAGATAGGGAGACAGACAGGTGTGTGCGATGGATTAAGGAGGCCTGGACGAAACAACTGTCATAGACTGGGAGGGTGTCAAAGTGGTAGATAGAGAGACAGACAGTTGTGTGAGATGGATTAAGGAGGCCTGGACAGAAACAACTGTGTCATAGACTGGGAGGGTGTCAGAGTGGTAGACAGAGAGACAGACAGGTGTGTGTGATGGATTAAGGAGGCCTGGACAGAAACAACTGTGTCATAGACTGGGAGGGTGTCAGAGTGGTAGATAGGGAGACAGACAGGTGTGTGTGATTGATTAAGGAGGCCTGGACAGAAACAACTGTGTCATAGACTGGGAGGGTGTCAGAGTGGTAGACAGAGAGACAGACAGGTGTGTGTGATGGATTAAGGAGGCCTGGACAGAAACAACTGTGTCATAGACTGGGAGGGTGTCAGAGTGGTAGACAGAGAGACAGACAGGTGTGTGTGATGGATTAAGGAGGCCTGGACAGAAACAACTGTGTCATAGACTGGGAGGGTGTCAGAGTGGTAGATAGAGAGACAGACAGGTGTGTGCGATGGATTAAGGAGGCCTGGACGAAACAACTGTCATAGACTGGGAGGGTGTCAAAGTGGTAGATAGAGAGACAGACAGTTGTGTGCAATGGATTAAGGAGGCCTGGACAGAAACAACTGTGTCATAGACTGGGAGGGTGTCAGAGTGGTAGACAGAGAGACAGACAGGTGTGTGAGATGGATTAAGGAGGCCTGGACGAAACAACTGTCATAGACTGGGAGGGTGTCAAAGTGGTAGATAGAGAGACAGACAGTTGTGTGCAATGGATTAACGAGGCCTGGACAGAAACAACTGTGTCATAGACTGGGAGGGTGTCAGAGTGGTAGATAGAGAGACAGACAGGTGTGTGTGATTGATTAAGGAGGCCTGAACATAAACAACTGTGTAGTAGACTGGGAGGGTGTCAGAGTGGTAGACAGAGAGACAGACAGGTGTGTGTGATGGATTAAGGAGGCCTGGACGAAACAACTGTCATAGACTGGGAGGGTGTCAAAGTGGTAGATAGAGAGACAGACTGTTGTGTGTGATTGATTAAGGAGGCCTGGACAGAAACAACTGTGTAGTAGACTGGGAGGGTGTCAGAGTGGTAGACAGAGAGACAGACAGGTGTGTGAGATGGATTAAGGAGGCCTGGACGAAACAACTGTCATAGACTGGGAGGGTGTCAAAGTGGTAGATAGAGAGACAGACAGTTGTGTGCAATGGATTAAGGAGGCCTGGACAGAAACAACTGTGTCATAGACTGGGAGGGTGTCAGAGTGGTAGATAGAGAGACAGACAGGTGTGTGTGATTGATTAAGGAGGCCTGAACATAAACAACTGTGTAGTAGACTGGGAGGGTGTCAGAGTGGTAGATAGGGAGACAGACAGGTGTGTGCGATGGATTAAGGAGGCCTGGATAGAAACAACTGTGTCATAGACTGGAAGGGTGTCAGAGTGGTAGATAGAGAGACAGACAGTTGTGTGCAATGGATTAAGGAGGCCTGGACAGAAACAACTGTGTCATAGACTGGGAGGGTGTCAGAGTGGTAGATAGGGAGACAGACAGGTGTGTGCGATGGATTAAGGAGGCCTGGACGAAACAACTGTCATAGACTGGGAGGGTGTCAAAGTGGTAGATAGAGAGACAGACAGTTGTGTGCAATGGATTAAGGAGGCCTGGACAGAAACAACTGTGTCATAGACTGGGAGGGTGTCAGAGTGGTAGACAGAGAGACAGACAGGTGTGTGAGATGGATTAAGGAGGCCTGGACGAAACAACTGTCATAGACTGGGAGGGTGTCAGAGTGGTAGACAGAGAGACAGACAGGTGTGTGCGATGGATTAAGGAGGCCTGGACGAAACAACTGTCATAGACTGGGAGGGTGTCAGAGTGGTAGATAGAGAGACAGACAGGTGTGTGCGATGGATTAAGGAGGCCTGGACAGAAACAACTGTGTAGTAGACTGGGAGGGTGTCAAAGTGGTAGATAGAGAGACAGACAGGTGTGTGTGATGGATTAAGGAGGCCTGGACAGAAACAACTGTCATAGACTGGGAGGGTGTCAGAGTGGTAGACAGAGAGACAGACAGGTGTGTGCGATGGATTAAGGAGGCCTGGACGAAACAACTGGCATAGACTGGGAGGGTGTCAGAGTGGTAGATAGAGAGACAGACAGGTGTGTGCGATGGATTAAGGAGGCCTGGACAGAAACAACTGTGTAGTAGACTGTGAGGGTGGCAAAGTGGTAGATAGAGAGACAGACAGGTGTGTGTGATGGATTAAGGAGGCCTGGACAGAAACAACTGTGTCATAGACTGGGAGGGTGTCAGAGTGGTAGATAGAGAGACAGACAGGTGTGTGCGATGGATTAAGGAGGCCTGGACAGAAACAACTGTGTCATAGACTGGGAGGGTGTCAGAGTGGTAGACAGAGAGACAGACAGGTGTGTGCGATGGATTAAGGAGGCCTGGACAGAAACAACTGTGTCATAGACTGGGAGGGTGTCAGAGTGGTAGACAGAGAGACAGACAGGTGTGTGCGATGGATTAAGGAGGCCTGGACGAAACAACTGTCATAGACTGGGAGGGTGTCAGAGTGGTAGATAGAGAGACAGACAGGTGTGTGCGATGGATTAAGGAGGCCTGGACAGAAACAACTGTGTAGTAGACTGGGAGGGTGTCAAAGTGGTAGATAGAGAGACAGACAGGTGTGTGTGATGGATTAAGGAGGCCTGGACAGAAACAACTGTGTCATAGACTGGGAGGGTGTCAGAGTGGTAGATAGAGAGACAGACAGGTGTGTCCGATGGATTAAGGAGGCCTGGACAGAAACAACTGTGTCATAGACTGGGAGGGTGTCAAAGTGGTAGATAGAGAGACAGACAGGTGTGTGTGATTGATTAAGGAGGCCTGAACATAAACAACTGTGTAGTAGACTGGGAGGGTGTCAGAGTGGTAGATAGAGAGACAGCCAGGTGTGTGCAATGGATTAAGGAGGCCTGGACAGAAACAACTGTGTCATAGACTGGGAGGGTGTCAAAGTGGTAGATAGAGAGACAGACAGTTGTGTGCAATGGATTAAGGAGGCCTGGACAGAAACAACTGTGTCATAGACTGGGAGGGTGTCAGAGTGGTAGACAGAGAGACAGACAGGTGTGTGAGATGGATTAAGGATGCCTGGACAGAAACAACTGTGTCATAGACTGGGAGGGTGTCAGAGTGGTAGATAGAGAGACAGACAGGTGTGTGAGATGGATTAAGGAGGCCTGGACAGAAACAACTGTGTAGTAGACTGGGAGGGTGTCAGAGTGGTAGATAGAGAGACAGACAAGTGTATGTGATGGATTAAGGAGGCCTGAACATAAACAACTGTGTAGTAGACTGGGAGGGTGTCAGAGTGGTAGATAGGGAGACATACAGGTGTGTGTGATTGATTAAGGAGGCCTGGACAGAAACAACTGTGTCATAGACTGGGAGGGTGTCAGAGTGGTAGATGGAGAGACAGACAGTTGTGTGCGATGGATTAAGGAGGCCTGAACATAAACAACTGTGTAGTAGACTGGGAGGGTGTCAGAGTGGTAGACAGAGAGACAGACAGGTGTGTGAGATGGATTAAGGAGGCCTGGACAGAAACAACTGTGTCATAGACTGGAAGGGTGTCAGAGTGGTAGATAGGGAGACAGACAGGTGTGTGTGATTGATTAAGGAGGCCTGGACAGAAACAACTGTGTCATAGACTGGGAGGGTGTCAGAGTGGTAGATGGAGAGACAGACAGTTGTGTGCGATGGATTAAGGAGGCCTGAACATAAACAACTGTGTAGTAGACTGGGAGGGTGTCAGAGTGGTAGACAGAGAGACAGACAGGTGTGTGAGATGGATTAAGGAGGCCTGGACAGAAACAACTGTGTCATAGACTGGAAGGGTGTCAGAGTGGTAGATAGGGAGACAGACAGGTGTGTGTGATTGATTAAGGAGGCCTGGACAGAAACAACTGTGTCATAGACTGGGAGGGTGTCAGAGTGGTAGATAGAGAGACAGACAGTTGTGTGCGATGGATTAAGGAGGGCTGAACATAAACAACTGTGTAGTAGACTGGGAGGGTGTCAGAGTGGTAGACAGAGAGACAGACAGGTGTGTGAGATGGATTAAGGAGGCCTGGACAGAAACAACTGTGTCATAGACTGGAAGGGTGTCAGAGTGGTAGATAGGGAGACAGACAGGTGTGTGTGATTGATTAAGGAAGCCTGGACAGAAACAACTGTGTCATAGACTGGGAGGGTGTCAGAGTGGTAGATAGAGAGACAGACAGGTGTGTGCGATGGATTAAGGAGGCCATCTTGATTAGAAAAACAACGCCAACAATGAATACAGACGAGGGATTATACAGACTGAATCACGTTGTGGTGTTCAGTTTGGTCGGAACCCTCCCTGTCTGACGTTATTCAATGAAACGAAAGGGTATCAGTGCCAAGCTCGGTATCGATATGGCCTCACATGGTGAGACTGCAAGGACTGGTGTGACTAGGTCGCCTAATGCTGAAATGCATACAACCAATGATGAACTTGATACTATGGGAAGTGCGAGTCAAATTTCCCGTGGGTCTAGAATATCGTCAAACTCTAGAATAAATTCAGCACTATCATTGAAAGCGAAAGGAGCCCAAGCAGAAGCTGAACATGCAAGGAGCAAAGTTCAGTTGGCTGAGCAAAGGATCAAGCGAGAACTAGAACGAAAACAGGAAACAGACATATAAAGAAGCAGAGTTCAAACAGATGCAAGCAGAGAACGAAGCAGCTGGGATCTTAAAAAGGCTCAGGAGGAAGTTGAACTTAAGGAACTTCTGGCAAAACTGTGGGAGGATGTTGATTTAAATGACGTTGCCCCCAGTTTTACAAGTAAGTGCAAAGATAAAGAAACGCAACATGCTTGGAACACCACTACTGAGATAAGCACAGCAGTTCCATTGGTTGTTGATTTCACGACAAGTACAGTGACCAGTCCTGTCGTAGCTCCTTCTTGGTATGCTTCTGCATCGCATGGTTATCTCGATGCAAATGCAGGTCGAATCAGTTGTAGCAACAAAGCCAAAGCAGTTTGTTCTCTTGAAGGTGATTCCACTTCGCATAACAGTGGAAAATGGAAACTGTGTGACGACACTTGGTATTCTGGATTCGGGAGCTACTGCGACTCTAGTTACACAGTCGATAGCAAAGATATTACATGTTCAGGGAACACCCGAAGTTATCAGAGTCAACACGATCCTAACAAAAGGCCAAGACCAAAATAAAACAGTCTTCGGATGTAGCCTGTCTCCCGTTGACATAGCTGATCCACAAATTCCCATGAGAGGAGCACACTAAAATGAAATCGTGAAAGAATTGCACATTGATGCTCGCTATAGGCAGAACGCATTGTATCTTTCAGAATGGTCACACCTAGAGGGGCTACACTTGCAAACAGACGTTGAAGAGGATACGGTGTCAATATTCATCGGCGAGGATGTGCCGTGGGCACATGCAGCTTTGGAAAGCTGCCATGACGATGACCCAAACACTCAACCGTATGGTGTAAGGAAGCCGCGGGCCTCATGCGTTGCTGGACCAACCCACTATAACTCGGAATCTGATGTTAGCATCAACTTCTTGACCAAGATATCTGATTTCTTCTCACCGAATTGTGATCACGACAACATAGATCCAACAGATGTTCTGGGTGGTGATTCTATCCATGTCTCTCAGCAGTAACTTCCCTCTATGTCCCATTTGGAATGGTGGGACCGGCAACACTCGTGGCTAAGAGAGTTATTCAGATGAGTTGCTAGTTGAAACTTGGTTGATACGACGAGTTGCCTGGAGAACTACTCGAAGCATGGGAGCAGCGGAAAGCAAACGTAGGTGACTTGGAAGGAATTCGGGTTCCTAGATGCTACTTCAGAAGGGTTCGCTCACCTTGAACTTCATCACTTTGCTGACGCATCGGAAATATGATATGGAACGGTGTCCTGTTTGCGGAAGGTGGATGAAGTTGGCCAAATCGAATTCTCCTTCGTCATGGCAGCGCCCACCCCATTTGTTAATGTGCCGAGGTTGGAACTGCAGGCAGCCGTCGTAGCCGCGAGTATGGATGGTCTCATCAGGAAGGAGATTGATTTATGTATTGCAAGGTTTGTCTTCTGGACAGACTCCAGAATAACTCTGCAGTACATACGGAATGAGACACGACGATTCAAAACGTATGTGCCAAACAGGGTGACGTAGATCAAGGATTCTTCAAAACCAGAACAGTGGAGACTTGTCCTCGTAAAGGAGAATCCTGCCGATGAAGCTTCGGGGGGCCAGACTGTGCGGTCTTTCCTTCGGAACGAGCGATGGTTTCGTGGGCTTGACTTTCTCTGGCGTTCTGAAGATTTTTGGCCTTCTATTGACATCGGAACCTTGTTGGATGGCGACCCGGAACTAAAGGACGAGAAGTTGATTGGAATGATGACATTTGATCAGCTATTGAAAATATATTCTTCTTGGACTTTCACTCAGCGGAAAATTGCCATTCTGAACTCCTCCAGAAGCTTCCCAATTGACGGGTGTTTGAGAACTCCTTGTAAAGTCGGTTAAACTCGCCGTGAAGGCTATTCTGGGAGAATGCCTTGCCAGTGAAGACATACTAGTCTCCTAACTCGCTGGCTAAAGGTGTATATTCCTGATCTACAGGAGAGGAGCAAGTGGCATCGTAACGCAGCAGTTGGCGATCTCGTTCTTGTAGCTGATGAAGACGTCTCCAGGAGAAATTGGCCATTGAGTAGAATCTCCAGGACATTCCCCGGTCGTGACCGTTGCGTACGAACAGTAGACAGTAGAGGTGAAGACCAGAAGCTCGCATTTCGTGCGGCCAATTCTTAAGGTGTGTCTTCTTGAGGAAAGCAGTGAAGATGACTCGGGGGGGGTTAGCACATTGTGTATCAAGACGCACTGTGTTGAGTATGTACAACGATGTGTGTGTATGTGTGTGTGTGTGTGTGTGTGTGTGTGTGTGTGTGTGTGTGTGTGTGTGTGTGTGTGTATGTGTGTGTGTGCTGTATGAGTGTGTATGTGTATGTGTGTATGTGCGTGTCTATGTGTGTGGGTGTGTGTGTCTGTGTGCGTGCGTGTGTGTGTGTGTGTGTGTGTGCGTGTTTGTGTGTGTGTGTGCTGTATGAGTGTGTATGTGTATGTTTATATGTGTGTATGTGTGTGTCTGTGTGTGTATGTGTGTGTATGTGTGTGTATGTGTGTGTATGTGTGTGTGCTGTATGAGTGTGTATGTGTATGTGTGTATGTGTGTGTCTGTGTGTGTGTGTGTGTGTGTGGGTGTGTAGGTGTGTGGGTGTGTCTGTGTGCGTGTGCGTGCGTGTGCGTGTGCGTGTGCGTGCGTGTGCGTGCGTGTGCGTGCGTGCGTGTGCGTGCGTGTGTGTGTGTGTGTGTGTGTGTGTGTGTGTGTGTGTGTGTGTGTGTGTGTGTGTGTGTGTGTGTGTGTGTGTGTGTGTGTGTGTGTGTGTGTGTGTGTGTGTGTGTGTGTGTGTGTGTGTGTGTGTGTGTGTGTGTGTGTGTGTGTGTGTGTGTGTGTGTGTGTGTGTGTGTGTGTGTGTGTGTCTTCATGTGACAGTAACCCGGTGATTGGACTCATAATTGGACTATTTTCCATTTGGGAAATCAATGACTTTAAGTTTGTTGTTATGAGAGTTCATTCTTAAGGTGAAATAGTGGCAGAATAATTTCTTCACCTTTCGTGTATGTGAAGTATCTGGTATTCTATCCAGTATTCTGTTCACATGTGTTATGTACGTACATTTGTAGATGTTCTGTTTGTTGTTTCCTTTCATGCAGGACTGTTTACTTACTTATTTTGTAATTCATTTGTATATGTTGATGAACCTGGACATTCATTGTCGAGCGGTCATTGGACGTTGTGTTTTTGGTTTCAATCTTGGACAGAAAGGTGAATTTTCCTGTGATTAATGTATTTTATGTTCGTAGTTGTTATGGCGCCTTAGAATTTGATTGAATGTTTCGTTTTGGACTCTCCATGGGGAAGTATGTGCGCGCCAATTCTTGTGCTAGCAAAGTTGGGGCGCCTCTTGGCGAGAGAGACAAAAGAGAAGTTCGCCATGTTTTTGAGAGTTCGTCGAAGCGACAATTTGCGCATATATGTACATGCAACGCGTTACGGGTAGGATCCATGGTTGGCCAGTCATCGCAATTAAACAGTGTTCAAACCAGGTTCGAGTCCCTCTATACAGACTGGCTATATAAGGATAATAAAGCACACTCCTCTTTACGAGCATCTGTGACAAGGTATTTTATGTCTTACCTAATTAAAATATTTGATCTTCTGAGAGATATTTGGGCAAACTTAGGCGCAAACGTAAAAAAAACATTTGCCAAAACCATATTTGCAACTACAAGTGTCGTACAATACAAAAGTGTCCTAACAAATCGTGTGGTCTTGACCCTTTACCAACATTTCTACTGAAGAGTTATGTTGATCAACTGGCTTATCCTATTACAAATATTATAAATATGCCAATGCAAGATGGTGTTGTTCCACACAAATTCAAGCAAGCTCTTGTCAATCTTCTTATTAAAAAACAATGTCTGTGCAAACATTTTCTAAAAAATTACCATCCTATCTCAAATCTAAATTTTCTGTCGAAAGTATTGGAAACGATTGTTGCAAATCGACTCCATGAACACATCTATTCACAGCATATATCAAATTATCACGACATTCTTTTACATCGCCTTAATATACATTTTGGTATATCTGGCATGGCTCTTCAGTGGTTTAGCTCACTGTCTTGTCCAGAACATCTTCCATTTGGTGTCCCACAAGGTTCTGTCCTTGGCCCTGTTCTGTTTAGCTTATACACTACATCCCTTAGTCGAGTCATAACTAATCATAATACAAGTCATCCCTTGTATGCTGGTGACACACAGGTGTATATATCACTTTCACCAACTGACACACAGACATCTCTATCAAGTTTAAATAACTGTCTCACTGACATCTTGCTGTGGATGGAAGCAAGTAAATTGAAACTAAAACCATATAAAACTGATATAATTATTATTGGCACAAAACAACAACGAAACAAGGTTGTTAACTACTTTCCAGTTAAATTGCTTGGTAATGATACATCACCATCAGATACTGTTCGTAATCTAGGTGGTATCTTTGACAGTGATTTCAGCTTTCACCAGAACATTTCTCAAGTATGTAAATCCTGTTTCTACCATGTACGTGATTTCCGCCGAATTCGGCGTCATTTGTCTTTATATACTGCCAAAACAATATCAGTATCTCTAATTAGCAGTCGCCTTGCCTACTGCAATTCACTCCTAAACGATATTGCTAAAAAGGACTTTGCTAAACTCCAACGTTTACATAATTGTTTAGCACGCATATTACTAAAAACACCCCTACTTAGACAGTTGCATTGGCTTCCAGTTACAGAGCGAATACAATTCAAATTAGCCACTGTCACATATCGTACCCTTTCTACGCAACACCCATCCTATTTGTTTAGTCTCCTTCATTTTTTCGATATCCCCAGGAATCTCAGATCATCTGTTTCACAACGATTTTTTGTTCCGAAAACCAAGCTTAATATCGGCAAACGTGCTTTTTCTGTAGCTGCACCCAACATCTGAAATCAACTCCCTATCGCTTTGAAATCATCTGAAACTATAAATACCTTCCATAAAAAACTAAAGACTTATTTATTTGAAATTGCATTCCCACCCTAACCTTCGGCGGTCCCTTGCTCTAATGACAACTCATGCTTGTCCCTGTTAACGATTTTGCCCAATGATTCTTGTATGTTGCGCCTCTGAGCCCAGATTCCTGGGGATTTAGGCGCTATAGAAGTTCGTCAATATAATAATAATTATTAAATTGTACGGTTTACTTTGTATCCCATGAACATATTATGAAACGCTTGAACAAAGTCTTCATACCGGGGCACTTTGCCACTTTTGAATAAAATGTTACTTGAATACAATATGAATACATACTTCTATACACCCATAATTTGGCAATAAGTCTGATAATAATATGCTTTAGTAATAAAAAAATGTCAACGGCTATCAGATGTTCTAGAAAGTGCGAAGACAATCAGGTGCGTAAGATAAAAATGACTGTTTTTTATTCTGTGTACATAGCTGTGTGGTGGTCATGTGTTACAGAACTGACCGGTTTCCGTTCACCGAGAGGTGCATACTTGAGCCATGTGTGCGAATGAAACTAACCACTGCGCCGCCTGGTGAACCTGATTGGTGGTACTGTACAACAGCACAACTCAAGATACTGTCGGGCTGTCAAGGCAAAGATAAACTTCGAGTATATGATTATGTGTTCAACGCTGGATTTGATTACAACGTGGAATCTCGCTGTCCCGAGAAATAATGACGGTACAGACTGGAACCCAGGTTAAACGGTATGTTAGACATGTTAATAATAATCATTGTACCCAGCTTTGTATCTCGTTAATATTGTTTTATTTTGGTTGATTGAGTATCCCAATTCATTTATGCACGGATCTTGGTGTTTTTTTTACAAAATCCGATGGCTCAATGTAGCGACTGGTGTCGTACCTGGTGGAATTCCACAGGTGACGTCATTTTTACATCTAGTTATAACTTACGGAAGCCCGTTAGTGCCACCAGAATATTGTCTGTATCGTAGTTACGAGATAGTATCTAGTAATTACGAAACAGTAGACGAGATAACAATCTCGTAATTGCGAGATACTATCTCGTAATTACGATATCCTTTTCTCGTAATTACGGGATAGCAATTGGCCGGAAGTAGTTGTTGCTGTCTATTGCTATCAGCATGGTCTGAGATTTTCTACGAAGAACCAGGTGGGAAGTGTAGGCCAAGCTCATATAATCGTGTGTTCTGGCTGTATAGTTCTTGATGTAGACAGCGATGACGTGCGGGAACATCCATCCGCTATCTAGATACATGTGAATGCGAATGTGCGGAATGCATAATTGATAATTTTCAGGGTATATTTTTGCAGTTTAGCCCCGCACTCTAAAACAACCATAAAACGTAGTCATTTACAGTCTTGAAACTGCTCATCATATATCTACTACAGATCTTCTACACACCCGTGATAAAAAAACTTACTACTGTCTTATTACGATCAAAATGTTAAAAAAACTTGATTTTGCTATGCGAAGCATAAGTTTCACAATAAATCCGTTTGGTGGCGCCTCTCTAAGGTTAACGTTAGGCTGAAGTCAATGTGGGGTTAGACCACAATTGGTTTTTCGTTAACATTTTCACGGTATTTATTACACCGGGTATTTAATACACTTAATTTATAATTTTCATTTTAGTACTTACTACATTTTAATATTGGTGATCATCAAGGCACTTTATCATAGTATGTTATAATACGTACATATATAAATTTTTTGTTTTACAACTGTTTACTTTGCAATGTTTTATGTATTTTTATATAATGTATGTCCCTGCTTAAAATCAAATTTAGTCACGTGACAAATGGCTGCTAAGACTGTGGGATCGTGTATTCTACCATTGTTGCATTATTATTATAACATATAACTAGCAGGGGCATTACGGTGTAGCATCTGTAATAATTATATAAGAGTGTTCCAAGATATCTCACATAACATTAATTACAAATATATATAAAATATGTCCACGTGTAAGTAGCTTTAATAGTTAGGTTTGGTAGATCGTCACCAATAAAATACTTTTATGTTCTGTTCACTTATTGCAGACATTGCAATGTGTAATTGTTTGTGTATATATATATATATACACAAACATATATATATATATATTTGTTTTCTTATACCTCAAATCCTGTTACAAAACTTTCTGCTTTACAAACTGTCAACCAGTCATACAGCTGTATATATATATATATACATATATATATATATATATACAGCTGTATGACTGGTTGACAGTTTGTAAAGCAGAAAGTTTTGTAACAGGATTTGAGGTATAAGAAAACAAATCATATCTCAGAAAGATCGATGGACATCATTATCCATGTCACTATTTACTACAATTAATTTGATTGAAAAACGGCTTATTTTCAGAAATGGAGGCAGGGCTTAGGAAATTATTTAGAAATAGGGGTGTTACCGAAGAACAAATACAGAACATGGAAGAGGATAAGGTGAATGCATTACTGCAATGGCATTCATTCTCAAGTATTTGTAACATTAATAGATTATCCAGGAAGTGCCAGGACATTTTATCGACATCAATTGATGTTTTGAATTCACCCTCCCCCTAATTCATATCAACGGCGGATTTATGTGGGTCAGGAGGTTTGCACACTTTGTGACTGTGGATGCCAAAAGTGTCCGCCGGGGCCAATCAAGGGGGTGTGCCACGTCACGGTGGAAGATATCCTTTTTTAACCTTTTTAAATGGGCTTTTACCGTAAATGCCCCTCTCAGATTACGAAACGCAAAATTTGCCTATTGCCTTCTATGACACTATAACTATCGCATTAATGTTGCGATAGTCATGGAACTATTGCCGTAGTAAAACAGGTATCGCAATACTATCGCAATAGTAAAATTAGCCCCGTGGAAAACACTTGAGAATATGTCTAATTATGAAATAAGAGTGTTTTAATAATCGGAAAATCTTTGAAGGAAAATGAAATGTCTCATTAAGTAGTATTCAGTGTTATTAGTACTCAATGGAAACAACTACAATAAAGCAAAGACCCTGAAACTGCATACAAGTAATTATTATTGACATTGTTGTTTGTTTTTGTTACTTAAATTCATGCGCCATTCCATCTTTCATGACGGAGGTTTGGAGGCCCATGACATGATAGAAGACTCTGATGATGTTGTGTCTACGCCACACAAAGAAATATTCCAAAAAGCCACCAGCAATATATCTGCCGTCGAAACGGACGAACTTTGTGAATTACATTTGAGTCATTGGATGTATTTCCTTTGAGCATTTCAGTGGATAGTGATATTCTGTGTACTCTTGTTTTCGATGTGAATCCACACATGAGGAAGGCATTGACTTTATGTGTAAAATGCAGCTAAACATCTCGTCTTCGTGTAGAACACACATGCTTCAGACGGGAATAATATGACAATTTATATGTGTTCCCACTATATTTGCATAAATTGAAAATTATGTCAAATTTCAGTTGGGATGAACCTTGTTATTTCAAATAATGTAATGTCGATGTGTTAAGCTGGATAAGAAAAACAATGTACTGGTTAATCATATACCTAATACAAAGTGCCAAATATACATTTCTTTATTTCCATGTATAACGTGTTTTAAAGTGTATGGTGTGGAATGATTCCCAGTTGGTGACGATTCAATCCAGTCGTGTGTGTTTGGTAATTCTCCAGTCAGTAGTTGGTTGGTTGTTCCAGCCTAAGTTTAACGGTAGTGGGAAAGAGATTAGCCCATCCAGAACCCAACGAAATAGGTGGTAGACTATGTCATTCTTCCCCGTTGCGAACCACCACCATGAATATCCAAAAGCACAGTCAGGAATGCTGTTTGAGATAAAGGTTGATCGCGTTTGATTACTATAGAAACAGTTTATAATATACATGATTTCAGGAAGTTGAACCACTCTATTATTTTAAGTGGGAATAATTTCAAGTTGGAAGTAACTACTTTTGTCATCAGATTTTCTTATCAATGTCCACGTTACGGTGTAAATACTACGGCGGCAGTTGTGCTGGCGAGCAACCATTAATTTGAATAACCACAGGTTAGCCACTTGGTTGTACCGAGGAAAGTGCTAAAGGGTTGTCAGTGATCATTTGTTTTGTTAGAATTGTGTATTCCCAGATTGATAATAATTCCCATTTCAAATATTAGGGTGGTTTACAAAGGTTTCCAACAGTTCAAACGATGGTAACGCTCGCTGTGTTGATTACGTGCACTGACTTTTATTATAATTCTATGAATATCATAGAACACGTAGAATCATGTGGAGGTCTAGTAGTTCAGAAATCATTTAATGATTTTGAAATTGCTTTATTAAAGAGTGTCAATAAATATTACTGAGCGCCGTCTGGTGACTATGGTTGACGCTTTCATTGTGAGTTGGTGTGAATCATGTGCAAAGAATGGAGACTCCATGATTGTGTGTTGGAGTTCACTTTGGTATTCATACCGTATGCATGTCCTTGTATTGACGTGATTACATTACTCTGATTTTAAGACGTGTCCTGAATAATGAGTAGTTATTGTTAGTAGCCGTCGACGATATGATTTTAACATTGACAATTGATCGCCATGAACACGATGAATAATCTTGGAATTTAATGGTGAACTATTGTCATTTGGTAAACCTACGGGGATAGGAGTTTCAGATATAAGGAACCCTGATGTTATAAATTAGATGTGCCGGCTACAATTGTTTTATGAACCAGAGGTCAATCACATCCCTGTCACAAGGGCATTCTTCCCAAAACACCTATTCACTATTACATATATAAACGTCTGTTTTGGTAACGCTGTTGGCATCTCACACAATTATTCGGAGACTTTATTGTGGGGAAAAGAAGCAAGGGCAGATAACAGCATTCAGACAAACACTGGACCACGACGAGTACACTGAGTCTCTACAGCACTCAATTATCGTTTTTCAGTGTTACTCTTAGTACCAATACCTCGCAATGCTTCGTTGCTTCAAAAACAATCTGGTCTCACATAAGTTCTTTATCGAACTATGAATGCGAAATATATATATATATATGCAGATAATGATACAGATGTTTAGAAAGTGAGTGCATCCCCATCAATTACCCTAATTGCAAAGCATTACGTTACATTGTTTAGTATATGGTGTTATGTATATTTTATGATGTTGTACACACACGACAGCCGGCCTATGAAAATAATATTCACGAAATACCTGGCAGTATGCAATTCAGGGGGAGGGAACAGTTGAAGGTCAAATAATATTTATTAACAAGGAGGACAATTTCAGATCGAAGCTCTGGTTCAGTAGTCTGGATAAGTCTCAGTCTTTATATTCAAGCAAGCACACTAACGATTCATGCCATTCTTTTTGGATTTCATGTAACCAATTAACCAGCAATAGAGACGTATTTGTCTGGTGTCAATATTTGCAGTGGATCGACAAACAAATTATCTTTCATTGCTTCGGATTGTTCGGACTTAGCGAGCGGTTAAGAGTCCTCATACTAATCACTATGCGGTGGTTGATGGCCAGAGCACTGGGAATGTCCGTGTAATTTAACCCGATGTGGAAGTACAGAGCAGCCGCAACGTCACGATCCATGGTTTCCCAACATCAGTTCCGATAGATCCCCCGCTACCCGCATGTGTACGGTTGATATAATTAAGTCGCGGATGTACATTCCTTGTTCCTGGTTTGATTGCTGAAAAAGCGTCCACGAGATAGTACAGAACCGGAAGTGCAACGCTTTTTCAGCAGTCAAACGCGGAGCAAGGAATATACGGCCGGCACTTAATTATGAGATAGAAACTTTTATTCTGGTGGCACTAGCAGGCTTCCGTAGTGACTCTTTGACAAAAAGATATTCCACCTAAATGTCCCTTCGGGGTGTACTGTGTATCCACTAACGGTTCTTTGTTTGTTGTCACAGTGGTCTAGCAAAAATGATAACTATTGCATTCCGCATCCGCATGCCGCTTCCGTCCCAGTTTAAAGAGGAAAAACAGGTCATAGATTATGAATTTGGCGCTGCTAGAGTTTTCGGTGGTCACTTTCGGACGCTGATTAAAAGACAAAATACCAGTTTGACGAGCACGAAAAGACGATGAACGTCAAAAAATTGTTCTTGATTAACGTTACAGGTCCCTCTTTGGTCGACCTTTCTGCATATAACTATGCATCAATGAAGTAATGTTCGGAAAATATGTTTTCTTGTATACCCCCATTCTGAGTGCGCCTGCACACAGACGCATTCAGGCTACAGGTCTCATTGGCTGAATCATAGTCAATTTGTTTCTCTTTGTTTCATTTCGAACGCATAAACAGCTTACCTGTTGACCTGTAAAAGAAATATGTATACTAAGGCTAGATATTCTCATTTTCGATCAGAATTGTGTAATTATGAAATCAATCGAACTAAATCACAAATCTCCATTGATTAAATAGGCGCGACTAAAACCACTCGCTTGGAACTTGCATCGAAGAAACGTGACGATACGCAGTGCTATAGTTTGTTAATTTAGGCATTGAACAAAATCGTTTGTTCAGTTTATCTTTCTGTCATCATTACTGCACACCTACATAGAACATATTGAAATATATGACATAAAACGGTTATATTTCAGTTCCCTTTAAGTCATCCATTAATCGTATTGACATGTTGTTTCAGCACAACCCCACTGACAATGGCGGCAGACAGACAGACAGACGAGATGAACCAGACACAAGACGTCTACACCACTCAGACACGAGAGTTGAATCAGATACTCACGTCGCCGTCTACCATTCACCACGCAGACCTGAGCAATGCACTGAATCACCGAACTTATTACATCTTTTGTCAAGACACCCATATTTGCCAAGCATTAGATAATACAAAATGCATGTGGGGTTTCCCAAATATAAACCTCTACAGAGACCAGCGAACTGCAGGTGACGTCTTCAACACAACGACAACTACACAGAGTTGTGGTTGTTTAATCACTGCTGCAACAGCAAATGTAGCCAAAATGTTGCTTCGTACCGGAACTAAGTGCCACAGTGACTTAAAAACCCGAGCACTCGTCACGTCAATGTTCCCCCCTATTGTTCTTCCACAGCTTCAGCTTTCCCTTGAATGTTTCTAGCAGCTTCCGCTTCGAATCTGACAATCTTGTGGCCAGGAGATGATGATTCTCCAACAAGTAATTTTCCACCTCGTTGTCTAACGCCACCATTACAAATGGTTTTCAGTAAATAGGTTGTCTTTAAATGTAGCTAAGACAAACTATATGCTGTTCACAAACTGTTGCATTAATTCAAATATCGATATAAAAATTGACAATAAGAGTTTAGACAGAGTATATGTTAGTAAGTTTTCAGGAGTCTTGGTCGATCATAAGCTCAACTGGAAGGAGCACGTTAGCATGATCAAATCCAAAGTATCAAAAACTATTGCCATTATGTACAGAGCAAGATAAATACTTGACAAAAACTCACTGTTCATATTATATTGTTCACTATTTCTCCCTTATATATCATACTGCTGTGACGTCTGGGGCAGCACTTATAAAACTATTGTTCACAGTGTTTTTATTTTACAGAAGAAAGTAATCAGGCTAATACGCAGTGAGACTTTTTAAAGTCATACTAATACACTATTGTATAATTTAGGTATACTTAAACTGACTGACATAATAAAATTGAGAATTCCTATTGTAATGTTCAAGACTAAAACTAAGATGTTGCCGTATAACCTTCAAGAATGCTGTGCTACTAACCAAGATTCAAAGCATTTGACACGTCAAAGTAAAAAAATGAAACACGTGTATGCTCGCACAACTTTTGAAATGTATGTGTATATCGGTATATGGGGTTGAATTATGGAAATCTTATGATGAAAAAATAACTAGTTCAGCTACAGTTAAAATACTAAAAACAAGACTTAGGCACTTGTTTATTAATAATTACCATGCACAAAATTTAAACGGAAGTGATGAATATACGTATATGTATGTATGTGTGTATGTATGTATATATATATACATATATATGTATATATATATATATATATGTAACTGAAAAAATGAATGAGATTGCTTTCTAAAAGTATATTTCCATGTTGTTACCAATGTTGTGTTTAATATACTTGTACAAGTTATGGTCGTGTTGGGGGAAGTGATTAATAAGTACCACACTTTTGTCTTCCCCCATTTCCATGTAAATAATGTTTATGTATTGTATACTGCGTGTAGTTCTCTTTGTATGCATTTTCTGCTTGAAAAAAAACAATCAATCAAATCAATCAATTCGTTGACTCACATTTCCTGGCGACAGTCATGTCACCTCTGAGTGCTACAGTAAAGGAACGTGATGTGTGCCAAAATCCGAGCACATATCTTTGAACATTTTATAATTTAGATACCTTGCTTTGATGAAATTCACCATTAGAACGAGTTCTGGCATCACAGTTTTAAATCGGGCGACAACCTTGGAGGCAAGATCATCCAGATAATGAAACATTATCAGTTGTTCGCTCACTGAATACCTCCATACGAGCAGCGATACATTGACGTACTCCTAACATCGCTTGTACGCCATCAAAACATACACTGAAACACTCATCCCACGTAAACGCTTATTTCTTGATGAATGGATCCATATTCCAGAAAATATATTCTCCCGTTGTGGCGGTAAACAGCGGCAACAAAACAATATATTTTCTTTCATATCTTTTGGACATCTTCACTAACATTGATCGATTGATCCAACTAAAGACTAAGTTGTCCACTCGTATCTGTGGCTGCAATCACTAGCTGCATTGTGTCATTTGACATATCATAAATGAGCTCACGTAGCGTGTCATTCAACAACGAAAGCTGTTCGATTTCCGTGGGGGCGTCACCTCCGCAGACGGTACGCATTAAGACTATGTCGACAGTTGCTAGTTTCTAAAATGGTGGGGAAAGAAGCCCCTCACATTGAGGGGCATGTCGCCCCCATTGACGCACTCGTTTGGTAGTTCGACCTACATTGTGTGGCTCGTCCCGCACTGGTCCCTAATAGCACCCACCTCTCACCTGTGGCTCCACGTAGCTAACTGCATGCGATAGCGGCCACACCCCGGTAAACCGCTTCGACTGGCGGTGAAAACACATGAGGGCCGCCGATAATCTTATCCTCGGTGGGCATGGATTTGTCTGTCCCTATCACGTAAAGTCTGCTTCCGGCCAAATGGGCGGATGAGACCAATCATGGTCCAACGGCTATAAAGGCGGCTTCAGCAACGTGCGTTGGAGCGCGGATAGCACGACAAGACTAGCCTTGCCACTGGACCCAGGCAGACATGTGCAGGATAGTGAGGCCGACATTGCGCAACTCTCCCTCAATAAAATTTTATTCACGCGAATGTCATATTCATCACTCTCGTCAACTCGCTACACAAGTCCAGTGGCGATGGGCTAGCGACGAAGCAGCAGGTATGGATACACTGAAAGCTGCATACGCGAATCCGCACACAGGCGGCTCAAGCCATATGGTCGTTTTTCACTGGAAGGAAGCAGCAGTGGAATTCGGCAGTACCCTGGGCGATTGAGCAGCCCTATTTAGGATCACACTGCTCACCTCCGTAGAAAAATTGGCTGCTTCAACTCTCCCTGGCCACCATGCCGCAGCTGGAGGGGAGTCCATCTAGCGGTCAAACAAATAAATAAATCAAAGGTGACCAAGGGCATAACTGACCGCTTAATGATGGTGAACCTCCCTCTGAATAGGAAAAAACTAACTATCACAAGTGCTTATGCTAACGCAATGGCAAACCTAGATGAAGTAAAAGACAAGTTCTATGAAGATGTACCCGGCCTTATTACCGCTGAGCCGAAGACAAACAAGCTTGTCATCCTTAGTGATTCAATGCCAGAGTTGGCACAGATCATCAAACCTGGGCAGGGAAGAAACGGAATTGACAACTGCAATACCAATGCTCTCCTTTTGTTAGAGATCTGTGAGCACGAGCTTCTCGTCACAAATACGGTCTTTCGCCTACCTAACCGCAACGAGACGTCATGAATGTACCCACACTCCAAGTAATGGCACGTGATCGATTACGTCATCACTACGAAGAAAGACAAACAGGGTGTGCTTGTAACGAAAGCCATGTGCGATGCTAGACTGACCATCGACTGATTATTTCAAATTTAAACATTAAGATCCAACCCACCAGACGATAATGAAGTTGAGAAAGCCCCAAAATAGGACAACACATCGAACATCCTCACACAAGGAATTGACAGACGACTGTATGGTGAGAAAGCATATTCTCACCGCATTGAGGAAGATCGTGCGACCTTCAGAGATACAGTCTACTGTTGAGACTCGAACACAATCAATTGGATTGATGAGAACAATGAGGAAACCCAAGAAAAGCGTGATGAGAAACATCGCCTTCACAGAGCCTTCACAAATGACAGGTCTACATGTGTAATCGCGAATAGATCATACTTAAAGTCCCAGAAGAGTGCATAAAATGCAGCATGCTATCTGGGTGGTTATCATTCACGAAAGACAAACCACTGCTTACGACATGACAGCGATATTCGGAAAAGACCGTCCTGCGATTCGCCACATCAGACCATGGATCATCGACAGCTTTGCCGACCGCCGAATCATCCATAAGTTTCCATCCGATAGCCAGATCATCAACAACCTTGCCACCTTGCACCTTGCGCCTCGCACCCCGCACCCCGCACCCCGCACCCCGCACCCCGCACCCCGCACCCCGCACCCCGCACCCCGCACCCCGCACCCCGCACCCCGCACGTCGCACCTTGCACCCTGCACCTTGCATCTTGATCATCCATAGCCTTGCCGCCGACACACCAGTTGAAAATGACCTCATGTCCCACACAAGGGGGCATCTTGCCCCGCAGGCATGGGACAAAACGCCCCCTTACGACAATATTTTTAATTAATGATAATTAAAGTTATATTTGTCAAATGTCACTTATTCTTTGGTAAACGGTAACATAACCACATGTCAATCGCATGACGGCGTCAAGACGTCAAAATTACAAGTGTATGAATAAATATGCTCAATCTCCCCTTTGGGAGGAGTTCCATGCACCACCCTACCCAGTATTCAGGACAAGCCTTTGCACTCACCCCAAATCACTTTGCAGACCCAGAGTGAGTGAGTCGACCATGTAGGGCAAGCGTATTCCAGCGTGGGCCCGACCACCGTCATGTATACCCTTAGAAGGTCCTCCACGGGAATAACTGAGCGTTTGTGTTGGAGGAGTAGAAACAGCCTCTTGCCTGCTTTTCGTGTGATTTCACCGACGTCTACGTCCCATTACAGGTTGCTGGTAATAGTGGTGCCAAGTACCTTTGCCTCGGTTACTCGCTGAATTTGTGTTACGTTGTTTCATATGGATTGGAAATGTGTCCTTGTTTTGGAAAACAATCAATAATAAGCTGTTTTTTTATATCTTACATTGGTTCGTTTGTAACTTGACATTTGCTAGTCACTTACCAAGTACTGGATACTCATGCAGATAGGTCCAACTAATATGACACATCCTTTATGTTTCTAAGTGGACACCATTTCACGACGGCTCCGTGATGTTCTTTTCTCCAGTAATATGGTGTATGGTTCCCAAGTTTTCCTATGTTATCTTTACAGTTGTTGCCAAATGTAAAATTAACTAACTGGAGGCGCTGGTTGTAGGGTTCAAAACAAACGCTTCACTGTGTGTTGTAATGTCTGTAGGTCCTCGTTCACAATTATCGACATTTACCTACACGTAAGAGAGCTTGCTAATTCTCAGACCCTACCTTCAGCTTTAATTTGTTCTGTAGAATGTCAATAAATATCTTGACTGGTAATTATATGCAACAGTTTTATGACACCATACGGTGCGTACATTATACATGTAATAACAAATATAATTATCATGTGTTTACCTTTACTTGCTATCACTGTTGTTCTTCAAATAATTCAAATGCGACCGACATTTTTATATTAATTCATACTCGCTCTGCGAACAGATTAATGAGAATGCCCCCTTGTTAAGCCTCCTGACTTCCACAATTATAGGTCATGCAGCCCCAGACAGTGGTGGGCAAAGATGACAAGATCGTGTGGGAAGGAAGGAAGGAAGGAAGGACGGAAGGGA
The DNA here is from genome assembly GCA_963995525.1 of Escarpia spicata. Classification (NCBI taxonomy): domain Eukaryota; kingdom Metazoa; phylum Annelida; class Polychaeta; order Sabellida; family Siboglinidae; genus Escarpia; species Escarpia spicata. The sequence continues at coordinate 49,343,875 of OZ023212.1, forward strand.
TGGATGAAGGAAGGGGGAAATAAGGAAGGGAGGAAGGGAGGAAGGAAGGAAGGAAGGGAGGAAAGAACGAAGGGAGGATGGGAGGGAGGAAGGAAGAAAGGAAGGGAGGGAGGAAAGAACGAAGGGAGGAACGGAGGAAGGAAGGGAGGGAGGAAGGGGAGGGAAGAAGGAAGGAAGGGAGTAAGGAAGGGAGAGAGGAAGGGAGGAAGGAAGGGAGGAAGGAAGGGAGGAAGGAAGGGAGGAAGGAAGGGAGGAAGGAAGGGAGGAAGGAAGGGAGGAAGGAAGGGAGGAAGGAAGGGAGGGAGGAAGGAAGGGAGGGAGAAAGGAAGGGAGGAAGGAAGGTAGGAAGGAAGGGGGAGGAAGGGAGAGAGGAAGGAAGGAAGGAAGGGAGGAAGGAAGGGAGAAAGGAAGGGAGAAAGGAAGGGAGAAAGGAAGGGAGAAAGGAAGGGAGAAAGGAAGGGAGAAAGGAAGGGAGAAAGGAAGGGAGAAAGGAAGGGAGAAAGGAAGGGATGACGGGAGGGGAGACGGAAGGAAGGAAGGGTAGGGAAAAAGGAAGGAAGGAATGAAGGGAGGAAGGAAGGGAGGAAGGGAGGAAGGAAGGGAGGAAAGGAGGAAGGAAGGGATGGAGGGAGTGAGGAAGGGAGAAATGAAGGAAGAAAGGAAGGGATGAAGGGAGGGAATACGGAAGGACGGAAGGGGAGGGAAGAAGGAAGGAAGGAACGAAGGAAGGGAGGAAGGAAGGGAATAAGGAAGGAAGGGAGGAAGGAAGGAAGGGAGGAAGGAAGGGGGGGGGGAAGAAGGAAGGAAGGAAGGAAGGGAGGGAGGGAGGGAGGCAGGAAGGAAGGATGGAAGGAAGAAACACCGGCAAGATGGCGGATTGTCTCAATGAGCAGGAGACACATTAAACGTGCAGATTAAAACAAAAGTACCAGTGCAACGATCAATCAATCACAATACTTTATTGTCCCTTGGGCGGGAAATTCATTTGAAGTGTAACTGCATATTAAAACAAATAAAACATATGTACATGCAATAAAAATTATATCGGTTAAACAAATAAGTTAAAATGAGTTAAATAAGTTAAATAAGTTACAAAAGTTAAAAAGATAAATCATATCACAAATCATCTCAGGCTCACTCAGTGTCAGATTGGCAGGGAAGACTGGCTGAGATGGAACAAAGGCAACAAATACCGTACCACACAAGACACCCAAGTGTAATAGAGCTTTCGTCTAGGAAATGATTAACACAGTACACTGTGAAATCAGCTACAGCGCACGCACACACTTGAACAGAGCCGGATAGGTCGACTGTATTTGATTAAATTGACAGTTTCCTGGCTGCTACGACAGTCGTCTGAGTAGAGTGTGAAAAGAACATGGGAGATCACCGAGCCCTGGGGGGCACCGGTGAAATTGAAGAGTGAGCTCGACACAGCACCATTATAGCGTACTACTTGCTTACGTTCAGTAAGAAACTGGTTTACCCACAAGATGATATGTGGGTTCGCATGCATATTGACAAGTTTACTCATCATGAAGTGCGTGGCTGGATTGTGTTGAAAGCCGACGTAACGTCAATAAAGATTATCCTGGCAAACGACTTGGGCTTTACCAAGTGAGTATACCGTGATCACAACAACCGACTGACAAGAAACACATGTCTATCAACACGATCACTTCTGTGGAGTTCTGCTGGTGATTCTCTGCAGGAATATCAAATGTGATACACGTAACGTATCCTGCAGTTGAATATCACAGATTCCCCTGTGCGTCAGCCACTTTATAACCTTGACTGACCTTGTTGCGAGGCTGCATGTCACGTAACTGAGAGGATAATTAGCACACCTTGTCAACAGCGAGCTAAGAAACTGGCGCATTACATCAGTCGAAGTGTGTAGTGTTAGATTATACTTCCTAAACGGCACCCAATAGCAGCTGCATTCAAGTGCCATGGCGTGGTTGCCTAAACACTGCAAATCTCGCTGTCCAGTTCTATTATCGACAATGGCATCACTGGCCATTAATACATTTTCCAATCAAAATATGGCGCCACGATAGCGATTCGTTTTCTCACGAAATGTGGCGGCAATCTAACTACCACCATTCATGCGAAATGCTGGATTTTTTTTTGGGACTTTACTCACTTCTGCGACCGATCTATAAAAGAACGCAGATTTGTGGATAGTTGGATTAGTTCGTTAAAACCCAAAGTACATTATACAACATAACGTGGGGATTGGTATTTACTACGTATCGCGAGGAAAACACATTTCTACTGTGGTGCCACCTAGCGTGTGAAATATAATTATAGTAATGCAAACTGAGAGCGATTTTGGATCGTAACAATCGAAAGTACCACACCACTTATTCGTGGGAGGATTTGAACCAATGTTAACAAGATTTAACAAGATTTAACAAGATTGCTACCCAGAGAATTAACTCTAGGTGGCAGGTGAACAAGGAAGCCCTTTGGCTTATCGAGAGTCCGACCCTTTTATCTATGTGTATCAGGCCCGTCTGTCTTGTCGATTTTATTTTTAAACATATTCACGCTACTAGCACCCACACAATCAGCAGGTAATCTGTTCCATTCATTTACAGTCCTTTGTGAAAATGAAAACTTTCTGATATCCAATCTACTCTGCTCCTTTGCTAATGTAAGTTCATGTCCTCTAGTCCTTCTATTTTTCTTAACTGAGAAAAAAATATTTCTATCAATATGTTCATAACCCTTCAATATTTTAAACACTTCTATCTGATCTCCTCTCAATCTCCTGGTCTCTAGTGTTGTTAAACCGCATTTTTAGGCGTATTTCGTAACTAAGATCCCTCAGTTTTTGTATCATTTTAGTTGCTCTCCTTTGCACTCTTTCTAGCATATCTATGTCCTTCCTGCGATATGGCCTCCACGCTTGAATACAATATTCTAAATGAGGCCTAACTATTGTTTTGTACAGCGGTATTATTAGCTCTTTTTCCTTATACGATATGTTTCGCCTAATTAATCCAAGGATTTGATTTCCCTTTGAAGCTGCAATTCCGCACTGCTCTGAAACCTTCATATCAGCACTAATGGTTAACCCTAAGTCCTTTTCTTTTACAGTAGTACTTAGCACAGTACACCCCATTGTATATTCTACCTCTTCGTTCCCATGTCCTGTGTGGAGGCATTTACATTTCCCAAAATTGAACAGCATTTGTCACTTTTCAGACCGTTTGATCAACCTGTCAAGATCATCTTGTAAATGCTGTCTATCTCCATCACTTTTAATCCTTCTAAACACTTTTGTATCATCCGAAAATTTCAACACCTTGCTTGTTATTTCATCATCCAAATCGTTGATATATATTAAGAATAATATAGGTCCTAATATTGATCCCTGTGGTACCCCACTCAATACCGATTTCCAGTTTGAAGCCTCCCCATCAACTACTACACGTTGTCTTCTGTCAATCAGCCATTGTTCTATCCAGTTTATTATACCATTTCCTATGCCATGGGCCTTTAGTTTAAGCAGTAATCTTTGATGTGGTACTTTGTCGAAAGCTTTTTGAAAATCTAAGTAGACAATATCTACTGGTAATCCCTCATCTACCCACTTAGTGATGTCTTCCAAAAAACATAACATATTTGTTAAGCATGACCTCGCTTTTAAAAAAACCATGTTGAGATGGGTTTATCAAGTTTTGTTTAACAAGAAAATCCACCATGTGATCTTTAATTAGTCTTTCAAAAAATTTACAAATCACTGATGTTAAACTCACTGGTCTATAGTTCTCTGACTTGTATCTCGAACCTTTTTTGAATAACGGTATAATGTTTGCTTCTTTCCATTCTAAAGGAACTACTCCCTCTTGTAGTGACAAGTTGAAAACTGTTGCAATCGGTATGCTAATCTGTTCTACAATTTCCAATAGTAGTTTGGGTGGAATACCATCCACTCCAGGTGATTTATTATCCTTCATAGCCCTTATTTTCTTAGCTACCATTTCCGGGGTTACAATTAATTGTCCTAAATAGTCTGAACCTGCCCCCATGAACTTCGCCTCTCGTACTGGCAGTGAACTAATATCTTCCCTGGTAAACACTGAACTAAAGTACTCATTCAGGTCTTCTGCCATTACGAATCCCTCTGATATTATATTTCCAGCACTATCTTCTAGAGGACCGACCTTTTCTTGAACTTTCTGTTTGAGATAAGGTCGGTCCTCTTAAAGGCATACATAATCGCGTAATCTCGCTTAGTCGCCTCTCGTTCGCCATTGTAACCTTGGATGTTTGAGTATAGTCGCAGAGATGTGGTTTGCCCGTTACCGCCAAGATCTGATCAAGTATTCATGTCGATTATATTGGGCCTATATTTATTAGTGTGTGCGTGCGTGCGTGCATGCGTGCGTGCATGCGTGCGTGTAGAAAGAGTGTATAGTGTCCAAGTGATGTCCTCAGATTAGTGAGTAATGCGGAAACAAAGAAGATTTCGTCAGAAAACAAAGACCAATGTCAGAAAGGTCTGGGTAGAAGACATGTTACACAATCGTATTTAATATAATCTACTCGTTTATTAGATATTTAGTCTGATTAAATTATTGCCCTGTTTGACTAAACCTGTATATAATATGATAATCACAATGAATACCTTATAAAGGCCATCGACTCGTTAATCATTATAACTACGTATGCACAGCTAAATCGCTTTTATTTAGAGGTGACGCGTAGTTTGTGAACATGCGTTAGTCGCGATGTGAGAGGTACACTAGAGACTTTGGTTCCGCAGAATCGCTATACGTGTATTGTCTTGGATATGGAAGTGTGTATTGTGTCAGGGTCTGAAAACAACACGGATTGCGAAATTCGAATATAAAAAAACATTTCGCAAGGTTCGTCCCTAATTCTATGTCTCTTTAGTTGCAAGACAATTACAGTCGTTTGCAAAAGACCAGGCACGATTTTTTGAAGAAATTTGACAAAACTATGTTTTTTGGCCTTCACATCACATTATATCAGTTTATTTCGCCAAATAAACGTAGTACAACATAATATGAAACTTTATGTCGTCCAAAAGTGTCAGTGTCTCTACTTTTCAGTATTTAGTGTGGCCTCCTTTGCTGTCAATGACCGCCTGGATGCGATATGGCATGCTAGAAACCAGAGATTCGCAGTACTTCTGGGTGATTTCGGTGACCCAAACGTCCTTGATAGCTTGTTTCAAGTTTTGAGCGCTTGATGGTTGTTTGGTTTGTCTGCCACCTTATCCTTCATAATAGTCCACAGGTTCTCAATGGGATTTAGATCTGGGCTGTTCCCAGGCCATTCCAGCACAGAGATTTTGTTCTTCTTGAGGAAATCAGTGGCTACCTTGGATCGGTGACAAGGAGCGTCATCTTGCATGGAAATCGTACATTTGTGGATGTCCATATGCAGTTTCAGCTTCTCCTTCAGCAACTCCACGTACCTAAGTCCATTCATAGTGGTGTTAGGTGGAATACAATATAGACCAGAAGGGCCAAAACATGACATGGCACCCCAAATCATCTGACTTGGCGGGTGTTTCATTGTGGCTGCTGTATATTTCTCATCAAATCGCTTACCTACTGGCCGCCTAACGTGCCTCTTGCGAGGTATAAACTTTTGCATGGTCGATTCATCTGAGAACAACACTTTCTTCAACTGCGCGAGAGTCCAGTGGCGATGTCGTCTGGCAAAGTCCAGTCTGTTTTTTTTATCACAGGTGTCTAATGTCTCTTTCCGTATATCCTTCTCCATGTAGAGTCACTATTTGTGCCCTTAGAACCTCTGTCGATTGTTTTGCCCATTTCAGAGATGAAGACAAAACTGAAAAACACCTAATCGATACTGACAGCAGCAAACAAATGACATGGAAGTACTGACTAGGCGTATTGCTTCAAGGTCCAAATAGGATCATGCAATCCAGACATTATCTGATGCAATCTGATGCCATACCATAAAATGCTTAAAAATCGTGCCTGGACTTTTGCAAATGACTGTAGGTACCACACAACCAATCAACTTCGGACTGTTGACGAACGCAAGGCGCTGTCGACGGATTAACGGATAAATCTGCAGTACTCGGCTCAACCAATGATATTTCCTGATGATGATGTTGTAAGGTTGTGTTTAGTCCATCTTCAATTGCCCTCCCCGGACGAGACCCCAACTGTACAAACAATTCCCAAAGACCTACCATCAACATATTGATGACACTTCATTCATTGACAACAAACCTGGAAATGGAATAACATTACCTGGTCACACACACACACACACACACACACACACACACACACACACACACACACACACACACACACACACACACACACACACACACACACACACACACACACACACACACACACACACACACACACACACACACACACACACACACACACACACACACACACACACACACACACACACACACACACACACACACACACACACACACACACACACACACACACACACACACACACACACACACACACACACACACACACACACACACACACACATACAAATCACACACACACACACACACACACACACACACACACACACACACACACACACACACACACACACACACACACACACACACACACACACACACACACACACACACACACACACAAATCACACACACAAATCACACACACAAATCACACACACAAATCACACACACAACTTCACCTGCGCGCGCTCGCACACACATAGACGCACGCACGCACGCACTCACGGTCACGGCACGTAGCACATACATAATTATATATGTGTGTGTATGTATATATATATATATATATATATATACATATATATATATAAATAATATAAACAAATTCGACAGTTGCAGAATCTGAGTGTCATATTTGGCAATGGAACCAACAGATTTAGCGTTAATTAGACAACGATCAATGATCACATTACTCAGCCCGATTTTGTTGTACAATTAAAATGACTGGTGGGTTAGCGCAATGTCTCTGTCAAGTGGAGTGTCTATTAAGTAGACATGATGCATTCCCAGAGGGGATGGTTCGATCGATATGTCGTTGGTCACAAGCTTAGACGCGATCACATTTGAGCTTAGGTCTATTGCTATGGCGAATTGACTAGTTTAAACCGCCACTTGCATTGGGTCGTATCTGGCCTACTTAATGGCTGACTTTGGCCTATTCAACCTGCTGTCCGACATTCGGACAGTCCGGCAGCGGAGTAGTCGAGTGCTATCCTGGCGTATGTAGTATTTTAAATGACAATGATATTTAGCAAGATTCAATAACTGTTATTATTGTAAGGTATGGGGCACTGGGCATAGGGCAGTTATATTCACACCCTAGCGCCTCCAAATATGCCGGACAATTAGCTTGATTTCGGTGTATTTATTAAGAAAATAAAAAAACGACCGTGTTGCGAATTCAACACATTGAAGGCAAGACCAAACGTCGTTTGGAATTGTAGCAAAATTACACTTTATTGTAGAATGTCTGTTTATAGCTTAATGTTGCACTTGCTTTGGTAAATAGCGATATTCACAATATTGCTGCTCTAAGCGAGCTACACTTGACATTATTGTTATTATTTACTAAAATGTATGAAACACCACATATCCGGCACCAGCCGCAGTGGCGTACAGTTATAAAATCACCAGTACCTGCGTATACCAGCATAATTGTTATGATTCAAGCCCGCAGGCATATACAGTATACGCATTTTATTTGGTCATTACGTACATTTAGATCCGACAAGTATCCAACAAAGAAAGAATTAACATATTGTGAAGAACACAAAGAGCGACAAAAATACTATAAACATACCGGAAAAAGAGAAGTATAAACCAGCCATCACTGATCATACGAATAATAGCCTGGACGAGGCCTGGTTCGTAGACAGGGAGGTAGCAAAGAAGCGATGGATAAGGGAAACCAAGGACAACATGAATCGAGATGAGGGTCAATACCGACTCTCACATACATACGACGACGTCCTGAACAGTCACCCAGGCCGCGGCCAGGGGGACACCACGTTAGTCACAGGGCTGCGGAGAAAACTACTGTGACGTCACCTAGCGATACTGAGAACGAACGAAATGTTACAATACAATTAAACTAGACTGGAAAATACATTGATTTCAATAATGAAATGTAGCGCCATTATTGTATCGAGTAGAGCCAATCCCGTTTTGTCCTGCTGCCCTGTTTTGTACGCCTTTCCCATAGTGACAGTAACTACGTGGAAATAACATGCAGCATGCACCACTGGAATACGGCGTTCCCAACGGAACTGGTCTATGCATACAAGCACAAACACACTTGTACACAGCCAACTCGTTACGGAGCACATGCCTTTACAAGGAATTTTGTGTACACTTCATGGGCAATTCAATACAAAACATCATATCCACAAATACTTATTTATTTAATATTGTCTCAATCAGATTATCTCAAGAGTTAATGGCTGTCAATGGCTGCTATGGCCGGTAGGGCAAAAGAACACCTCATTCGGCTCGTCCTTGGCTTGTAAGCACACAGTCGCCTTCCCGATGGCAGCAACTTGAAACATTTGGACAATGGGTGATCTTTGTCTTTCATAACTGATTTTGCTTTAGCCAGGCCAATTCCAGCGCAGATATCGTCCACTGGTGTTAGGCTATTGCCTACGATTTTCTGGGCTCTTTTAACAATTCTTCCAATGATCATCCTGTCACCGGCTTTCGTGCATGGGAACCACATCGCGGCGCAGAATTTCAGGATGCTTTCTACTGTTGACCTGTAGAAGAGTTCGTGTATCGTTCTGTCGATCTGGAAACTTCGCAGCATCCTAAGTTGGTACAGCCTCTGGTTGCATAGCTCGCCACAGCTGCTCAATAAAATGCCCCGAGAGTCGTTAGTGATGCGATTCATGTTCACCGGGCGAAGAAATTGATTTTCGTTTAAGTGCCGACGAAGTGCATATCGATTAGGATGACACACTGACAGCCACATGCAGGAAATTAACATCCCTCGAAGCCAATTCGATACAATGCTTTCGTCGTGCACAAGTCGGTTGCGTCGTAGTTACATTCCACCTATCGAATTGATCCATTCACGCCACATATGGCTGTGCCTAAAAATAACAAAAGCGAATCCTGAAATTGATGCTCCATATTTCCCACACCATCCGGACTTCCGGTCGTTCACAAACCAGTTGGAATCGATCAGTGTGCACGGAACAGCACGTGTAGCGACATATAGTGTTTTTTCAGCATATGTCACTCGTAGATATCAGGTTGACGCAACAACGCCTGGTACTGGTTATGATGTTCAAAGCTATATTGCACGGACCAGTGGCGACACCGTGCGACGAAGAGACCACCGAGCCACCAACTCGCAGAGCTGCGTCAGAGATAGTCGGGGTGGAATTGGTAGGCGGGGAAACATCGCGCACGCCACACAATGGGGACGTTATTCGCAGTCTGATAATTGGCAGCCTGCCTCGAGTGAAGTGATGACAGGACGCCGTGGATACAGTTGCCTATCGTGACCGAGTCGATGGGTTGTAGAGCGGCGATGGACGGCGCGGACGGAGTGTATCGCCAGTGGGGGCCCGCCTCGGCCAAGTGGCTGCTCCTGTGCACGGCCGCCGTCTGCCTGTGGCCAACGAGTAGGTGGCTTCTTCTTTCCAGTTCGCTCCCGCGTGTCGTTTATGTTCAATCGCGTCAGTTTAGTCAGTTGTAATGTATGGGAAATGCATCGTATCTATTTAGTCGGAAGACTCGCTATTCGTAAACATCATGATGTATGCATGCATTGTATCGCTTCCACTGACATGTGGTTTCCCGATAATATGTTGCCGCGGGTGTTTCATCTGTCTGTGTAGGGATTAGTCATTGTGTACGTGGTGTATTCACGGGATCTCTCAACTGCCGTCGCTGAATGTCACCAGTCTGTCGGTGCAGTATATCGGCAGTGTCTCATTAAGTTGGACTGCCACGTAATTCAAACAGCGGCGGTTGACATATGCGGCATGTTTACACGATGCCGGGCCTTATGATTTCATGTGACGCGATTAACGTGCATTCACCGCAAGTGTCCATCCAGTTTGGGGAACACACTCGATGACCACAGGTCAACCTTGTTTGTGTCACTAGGTCAAACTCTGCAGCTACTGAACACAAGCAGACAACAAAGGTACATAGTCTGCGTAACATCATTGAAATGTCAATGATACCGACACGCGTATATATATATATATATATGCATACATAGACACATATTTTATAACATTCATATACATTTCACGGACTAGTACATGTAACATCCACGAGCACTATCATTCACGGACTAGTATATGTAACATCCATGAGCAATACCATTCACGGACTAGTATATGTAACATCCATGAGCAATACCATTCACGGACTAGTATATGTAACATCGATGAGCAATATCATTCACGGACTAGTATATGTAACATCCATGAGCAATACCATTCACGGACTAGTATATGTAACATCCACGAGCAATATCATTCATGGACTAGTATATATAACATCCACGAGCAACATCATTCACGGACTAGTATATGTAACATCCACGAGCAATATCATTCACGGACTAGTATATGTAACATCCACGACCAATATCATTCACGGACTAGTATATGTAACATCCACGAGCAATATCATTCACGGACTAGTATATGTAACATCCATGAGCAATATCATTCACGGACTAGTATATGTAACATCCATGAGCAATATCATTCACGGACTAGTATATGTAACATCCACGAGCAATATCATTCACGGACTAGTATATGTAACATCCACGAGCAATATCATTCACGGACTAGTATATGTAACATCCACGAGCAATACCATTCACGGACTAGTATATGTAACATCCACGAGCAATATCATTCACGGACTAGTATATGTAACACCCATGAGCAACATCATTCACGGACTAGTATATGTAACGCCTATGAGCAATATCATTCACGGACTAGTATATGTAACACCCATGAGCAACATCATTCACGGACTAGTATATGTAACGTCCATGAGCAATATCATTCACGGACTAGTATATGTAACACCCATGAGCAACATCATTCACGGACTAGTATATGTAACGCCTATGAGCAATATCATTCACGGACTAGCATATGTAACATCCACGAGCAATATCATTCACGGACTAGTATATGTAACATCCACGAGCAATACCATTCACGGACTAGTATATGTAACATCCACGAGCAATATCATTCACGGACTAGTATATGTAACACCCATGAGCAACATCATTCACGGACTAGTATATGTAACATCCATGAGCAATATCATTCACGGACTAGTATATGTAACACCCATGAGCAACATCATTCACGGACTAGTATATGTAACGTCTATGAGCAATATCATTCACGGACTAGTATATGTAACGTCTATGAGCAATATCATTCACGGACTAGTATATGTAACATCCACGAGCAATATCATTCACGGACTAGTATATGTAACACCCATGAGCAACATCATTCACGGACTAGTATATGTAACGTCTATGAGCAACATCATTCACGGACTAGTATATGTAACATCCACGAGCAATATCATTCACGGACTAGTATATGTAACATCCACGAGCAATACCATTCACGGACTAGTATATGTAACATCCACGAGCAATACCATTCACGGACTAGTATATGTAACGTCTATGAGCAATACCATTCACGGACTAGTATATGTAACATCCACGAGCAATACCATTCACGGACTAGTATATGTAACGTCTATGAGCAATACCATTCACGGACTAGTATATGTAACATCCACGAGCAATACAATTCACGGACTAGTATATGTAACGTCTATGAGCAATATCATTCACGGACTAGTATATGTAACATCCATGAGCAATATCATTCACGGACTAGTATATGTAACATCCACGAGCAATATCATTCACGGACTAGTATATGTAACACCCATGAGCAACATCATTCACGGACTAGTATATGTAACATCCATGAGCAATATCATTCACGGACTAGTATATGTAACACCCATGAGCAACATCATTCACGGACTAGTATATGTAACGTCTATGAGCAACATCATTCACGGACTAGTATATGTAACATCCACGAGCAATATCATTCACGGACTAGTATATGTAACATCCACGAGCAATACCATTCACGGACTAGTATATGTAACATCCACGAGCAATATCATTCACGGACTAGTATATGTAACGTCTATGAGCAATACCATTCACGGACTAGTATATGTAACATCCACGAGCAATACCATTCACGGACTAGTATATGTAACATCCACGAGCAATATCATTCACGGACTAGTATATGTAACATCCACGAGCAATATCATTCACGGACTAGTATATGTAACGTCTATGAGCAATACCATTCACGGACTAGTATATGTAACATCCACGAGCAATACCATTCACGGACTAGTATATGTAACGTCTATGAGCAATATCATTCACGGACTAGCATATGTAACATCCACGAGCAATATCATTCACGGACTAGTATATGTAACATCCACGAGCAATACCATTCACGGACTAGTATATGTAACATCCACGAGCAATATCATTCACGGACTAGTATATGTTACGTCCATGAGCAATATCATTCACGGACTAGTACACTACAACCATCTATGTTCACTTCCACGGACAAGTATATTATCATGCTCTTCTAGGCCTTTCTCTTGCGTGCTTGTGTGTGCGTGACCGCGTGTACGTGTGTGGGTGGGTGCGTGCGTGCGTACGTGCGTGCGTGCATGCGTGCGCGTGTTTTGTTGCAGCTTCGTGTCGAACGAGACTTGACGCTCTACTGCGATAGCGCACTGGCTATAACGGGAAGAAAAGGGAAATTGATTGTCAGTCGACAATGGATCGACGTCGACTTGCCTATCAGTCGGAAAGGTCAACGAGCCAAACTAATTTTCGTTGTCTGTGATGCGAATGGAGAATCACTCGGTTCACGATGACGAAAAGAGTATCGTAAAATTCCAAAAGGCAACGTATTACTTTGGCAGCAAGATGTTACCAAACCATGTTGTATATAGCAAACTTGATTTCCAATTCCCTTAATACGGTAATGTAATTATGACTAAATTAATTACAGATCGAAGTAACCATAAAATACATAGCTGAATTGGGTGAGTCTTGAGAATGGAAGAAGACAAAACTACCTGACGACATTGATAGGAACTTGTGAATGCAAATGTACGATAAACTAGAAAAAAGAACTACCAAACTACAACATTTAGACCAACCATTTCTACGCAGGCTCAAGCAATGTTGAAACCGCAACTTTAATCGCTCATAAAAGCACGAAGGTGTCTTTCATAACTAAACATTCTTCTTTCAAACCATAATAATTTGACAGTCTTAGAGATTATCCGGAAAAGCAGCTTTCTCAATTCCAAACGTTACGCAAAAATTAACTTGCAAGGAAGCAGCGAAGTCGGCAATTCGACCATGCATTGGGGTATGAGGCCTTCTCGCACACCGGCAAACACCAGGTTGCCATATTCGATACGTGCATCGTTTTCGCCCAAAAATGTCTGGTTAACTTAAAATGTAGAAAGTTGTTGTTCTCGGTATGAATGTTGAAGGGTGATAGCTTTATGTTGAAACTTCCACCGCTTTGTGACGTTGCTAACCATCCTTTGTTTTCCCTGAAGCAGCACATTCAACGTGCTAAAACGTCCGAAATTGAGTGTCAGAACTCAAAGCTGAACAAGAAAAAAACATTATCTTCAACCTGAGCGACCGGCGCGCCAATTCCACGGAGACAACTCAAAACCGTCCGCGGGCCAAATTTCTGCATTAGTACGATACTAAACAGGAGGCCAAAGGCAACATGAGCTGGGAACATGTAGTGGTGCCTTGCGGGCTATAGTGTAAACCGGAATAGTTTAGATTGGTGAGGAGGAACATCTTGTGACGCGGGTGGAACTCGCTGGGTTTTCTATGGCCATTGACGCAGATATCTTCCTCCGATGCACCAGCAATTCCATTCTTTTGGGATGCCGTGTGATGGTTGTAAACAGCGGTGTCAAAGCAGACATCGCATACAAGGCAATATCCGTTCGCTATGTTACAAAAAGTAAATATTCAGCATATGCCATCATGCGAGACGTGTGATAATGTCTGTTAGGTACGATAGTAAACAGGACTGACATTAATCGACGCTCGCAGTTGGCACAGGAGACACACTAGCTGCTACCAGTTCTACGTATTAACGTGACCTGCAGCGCAAAGTCTCCGAAATGCGAACAGTCGCAGCTCGTCTTACGGCAATCAAAGACGGCCGCCATTACTATTGTGGTATACACCGGCCGTCAATGTAAAATTACTATGCGTAAACAATGCTTGTTGCTGTATTACATTGTTCTGATTGTGTTGATGTGGTACACATGGTATGGAACGAAGTGGGCTGATTGGAATTGTCGTATGTTTGTAAGGCAACTGGGTACGATGCATAAACGGGCAAGTGCCGGACGCCATTGACAGTTGACTTATAATCTCGGTCATTCTTATAATTACTGCTGTATTTTGTTTTGTTTTTATTTACATTAATTTATTTTTGTATCAACAGAATTGAATAGTTCCTACCAGATATGAAGAATCTAGTTGACAGTGCACACACGTTTGTAAACAGATTAGATCTGCAACTTCTGACGATGTCTAAGGGTCGACATGTACTCGCTTGTTACGTGTTGGTTCTAACACAGAACACAGGACGCGTGGTTCTGAGATGTTACGTGTTGATTATGTTACATGATGCATGGATCTGAGATGTTACGTGTTGGTTGTGTTACATGATGCATGGATCTGAGATGTTACGTGTTGGTTGTATTACATGATGCATGGCTCTGAGATGTTACGTGTTGGTTATGTTACATGATGCGTGGCTCTGAGATGTTAAGTGTTGGTTATGTTACATGATGCATGGCTCTGAAGAGTTACGTGTTGGTTATGTTACATGATGCGTGGCTCTGAGATGTTACGTGTTGATTATGTTACATGATGCATGTCTCTGAGATGTTACGTGTTGGTTATGTTACATGATGCGTGGCTCTGAGATGTTATGTGTTGGTTATGTTACATGATGCATGGCTCTGATATGTTACGTGTTGGTTATGTTACATGATGCATGGCTCTGAGATGTTACGTGTTGGCTATGTTCCAGGAAGCTTGGCCCTGAGGTGTTACATCTGTGAGAACGAGCGGTCTAACTCT
>OZ023212.1:49359370-49501870 GCA_963995525.1 Escarpia spicata
TTGTCTATCTTCTCTCTGTACATTTCTCTGACTGTTTGCCTCTATGCGTGTCTGTTTGTCTGTCTATAAGTCTGCTAGACAGTACGTCAGTCCGCCAGTGTGTCTACTTGCCTGCCTGTCTGCCTGTCTGCCTGTATGGCTACCTGCCGACCTGCCTCTTTCTCTGCTGTATGTTTCTCTGTCTGTTTGCCTCTATGCCTGACTGTTTGTCTGCCTGCCTGCCCGCCCGCCCGCCCGCCCGCCCGCCCGCCCGCCCGCCCGCCCGCCCGCCCGCCCGCCCGCCCGCCCGCCCGCTTTATCTCTTTATCTATCTATCTATCTCTTTCTCTCTCATATACATATATATATTATATATAATATGTTATATATAATATATATATATATATACTATATGTTTGCTTTCCTATATCTGTAGACTGTATATTTGCTTTCTTATATCTGCCTCTTCCTCTGCATCTGCCTCTGACATTGTCTGCTGTCTGTATGTATGTCTCTCTGTCTCTCTCTTGCTCTCTATGTCTCTCTCTCTTTCTCTCTCACCTCTCTATCACTCGCTCTCGCTATCTCGCTCACACTTCTTCACTCTCTTACTCCATCCCGCTCTTTTCCAGGTATATTACAAGGGAACAGTTAAGTTATAACAAACATATAATGATTGGTTTAAAATTTGGTTGTGTCACCAAAATGCACCATTTCAAGTGTTTTGTAAATAAAATCGACTTTCACTCTCCTCCTCAATCCGACATTGCTTCCTTTTGGTCATTAAATGGTGCATTTATAACTTAAATAATAAAATATATATTCCTTTTAAAGTTTCCTTAATAAATTACAACCAAATACCATATAGTATATTTATTTGAGTTTAGAAAAAATATCTAGATTATATCTATCGAACATGTTGCCTTACTAGAAATTTGTAGTTATGGACGATCTCATAATGCAATTTTAATTGAGTCAATGCATATCAATACATAATATTAGTATTAATAAAATTCTACCCATTGTTGCCAGTCTGTACACTAAATGTTATAGAATCATACTATTCTTAATAAATGTTCCCTTTTGCAATAGTTTGTTCTTCTCTACACATTAACATATCCATCAAGGATAATATTAAACAATGAATGCTACATTTTTTTAAATTAAGAATCAGGATTAGCACAAAAACGGCAGAAGCAAGAAAATGTAATTGTTTTTGGGGTTTTGTACTGATTTTGTGTGTGGCAATGTGCGTTGGTGTCTCTTCTTCTCTCTGTCTGTCTGTATGTCTGTCAGTCTCTGTCTGTCTGTCTTTCTGTATCTCCCCCACCCTCTCTCTCCCCTCCTCCTCTCTCTCTCTCTCTGTCTGTCTGTATGTATGTCTGTCTGTCTGTCTGTCTCTCACAGTTTTTTGTAGAAATAGCTGATAGCTACATATATTTGGGTTCCAGTATAAACTATAATGTACCGTTTAACAAAGCCATAACAAAACAAGGTAACCATGCTTGGCTTGCAATGTTCAACCTCACAACTAAAGCAAGGAAGCTAGATTTGCCGATAGACATACAATATGAACTGTTTGACCAGCTTGTAATGCCAATTCTGCTATATGGTAGTGAAATATGGGGTTTTCAAAATGTAGAGCAGATTGAGAGATTCCATATAGAAAAGTCTACTAAAACTTAACAGGAACAGCGCAAATTGCATGGTATATGGAGTAGTTGGCAGACAAGTTGTGTTGTAACAACAATTATAGAAAAGAGAATGATGAACTTTTGGTTACACTTAATTGAAGGCAAACAAAGCACGCTATCTAGTATTATGTTTAGGCTGATGAAAAACCTACACGACACAGGTAATTTTAAATCAAAATGGATTTTTTAAATCAAGATTATCATTGATGGATGTGGACTATCTAACATGTGGCATTATCATGGAAATATAAAATGGTTGAAGCATACCATAGAACTTAAAATGAAAGACATAAACAGACAAATATGGCTCAATTAAATTCATGTAAATAGACTGTGTTCAAATTACAGAATATTTTTTTAATGAAGTAGGGCTCGAGGAGTATTTAATCTCCTTGAGCCCATCTAACAGAATCAATTGATGTAAATTACGTAGTGGAAATCACAAATTACCAATTTATGTTGGTCAGTCTCTTCCTCAAAATGCTCAGAGGCTCTGAAATTTAGGCAACAATGGAGACCAGTGTGATCAATAATGTCCATCACTAGTAGAAGAAAGATCAAGATACATACAGAAATACTTTAGAATCAGACCTAATACTTTGAAAATGAACCAGTTGTTTAATGTACATAATGTGAAACAGTTGACAGATCTTTCCAGATTTATTAAAGTAATCATGACAAAGTTTGTCTATCTAACAAATTCACTGTCAAAACTGTGAATTGCATAGAAGAAACATTGTAGCTGATAGTTAATTTATTAGTCATATAATTACATGGTTTATTTTATATTATTTGGTTTGCACTACTGATTATAAAGTTATTGAAAACACTTTCATACAGTACGGTCCACTTAATTGTGTGTTGTTTATGTTTTACGTAAAGTAAAACAATATGATTTATAAAATAGAAGTATAGATGTTCTTAAGAATACAATATGTTCTATTAAAATGTACTTTAGAGAGAAATATTTTATCACACTCCACAAAGGGTCGTAGGGAAATAAAACTCATTGTCATTGTCACTCTCCATCCGCGTATCTTCCCCTCCATCTCCTTTCTCATCTCCTTCCTCTCCCGTCCCCTTTAGTCCCCTCCCCTCCTCTCCCTTTCCGTCTCTCTCCCCACTCTACCCATCCATCTTTCTCTTCCCCGTCGCTCTCCCTGTTTCTCCAGTCTGCCTGTCTTATTTTCAGACCCTCGTTTCCGTCCTCTATTTCTCTACGTACCTTTCGCCATCTTCCTCTCTCTCTCTCCTCTCTCTCTCTCTCTCTCTCTCTCTCTCTCTCTCTCTCTCTCTCTCTCTCTCTCTCTCTCTCTCTCTCTCTCTCTCTCTCTCTCTCTCTCTCTCTCTCTCTCTCTCTCTCTCTCTCTCTCTCTCTCTCTCTCTCTCTCTCTCTCTCTCTCTCTCTCTCTCTCTCTCTCTCTCTCTCTCTCTCCTCTCTCTCTCTCTCTCTCTCTCTCTCTCTCTCTCTCTCTCTCTCTCTCTCTCTCTCTCTCTCTCTCTCTCTCTCTCTCTCTCTCTCTCTCTCTCTCTCTCTCTTCTCTCTCTCTCTCTCTCTCTCTCTCTCTCTCTCTCTCTCTCTCTCTCTCTCTCTCTCTCTCTCTCTCTCTCTCTCTCTCTCTCTCTCTCTCTCTCTCTCTCTCTCCTCTCTCTCTCTCTCTCTCTCTCTCTCTCTCTCTCTCTCTCGCTCTCTCTCTCTCTCTCTCTCTCTCTCTCTCTCTCTCTCTCGCACATTCACTCGTAATTGGGTACGGTTCATGGATCTTTGCACATTTAACACGAATGACAAGCTATTCCTATCTACATGTCAATTGTGCTTCATCCACAAATGTCACGGTGCATTACCTCAGAGACAATGCATTGATTCAACTACCGGTAAACATTCTAGGGATCACGTGCAAGCCCAACAATGGTTCCTTCTTAATCACATGCCAAGTGTTTCACCTGACAGTTGTTGTAAATGGGTGACTGAGAAGCAATAAACAACCAATAGGAATACGTTGGTTGAAATGTAGGCGACACGACGGGTTTCAGAACAACACCGACTTAACGTGTGGATGGTTGACTTGCGTGTGTCTAGTTCATACTGTACGTATGTAACAAACAATATTCGTCTGACGCTAGATATGGTGCTTCGTGTAACAGGTGATTTCAACAGTGCAACAGACTATAGGGCATGGAAACAAATGCCGGGAAAGACAGCGAGAAGGGGTAGCCATTGCAAGATGGCTGCAACAGGAAGAAAGGTAGGGACTTTGGGTGTTTAGAACAGCAAGTAGTTGTAGTCTGTTCTATATATTGCCTTAGGGTACAACAAGAAAATTCGTTATTGTTGACTAGTCTATTCACGGCGGCAGGCATGCGTGCGCAAGAAAAGAACATGGTTATTGTCTTTAAACGTTACTATTGTATCGTATCATAATGTAGATACATATATAGACTGACACGTACATACGCACTGGCTTGATGTGTTCATAGGACATTTTGCCAATCACAATGCAAATACACACACGCTTGTTCTTGGCCGATTATAGTTAGATTATTTGGCAGTTATCAAAGTACTAGAAACAAATGTATTGTTACTTGAAGCACACAAAATAAATGCACTAGTTGAAACATTTTTAATGAAATGCACCACGGCGGAATAATCATAAGTTCTCACATCATCTCTCCTCTTTTTTAATTAACCAATAATACCGCACTGTGTATTATACTTGAACCGTTGTTGGTATAGTATAATACATAGACAATAAATATGATTTGATTTTTGGAAGTTTCCCCAATGTGTGCGCCATCTTGGATTCGCCCCTATCGACATCAACCATAATTATCTATGAACTTGCGCACATCAGAATACATATAATAGATTAGTAATATTATTTACGCCGCGTATACATACGTTTACTGCATCATATCATGTAACATAACATATGTCCAAAGTTTTAATACCATTCTAACGAATAAATAACTTCACTAGGTGTAGATATGCAAGATTAATTAAAGTTGAAGTTCACACCATATATTTCGCCTGACTGTGTTTGGCTGGTTATAAAAGCAGATAAATTTCCTATGTTAATTGCAGCTTGACGCGCTCAATATATAGGGTTATATCACGTGGCATGGATGACCACACCGGTTATGGGAACGCCGGGATGGCTTAGGAGCCGATTTAACCCTCCCTTGCAGAGTGCTACCACACGGTGTGGGTAAACTGTGAGAGATCCGGATTGTGACACTACTCTCCAGAGTAGGGTTGTAAGGAGCTCCCGAAGGATGTCCCGAGCCGAGCATTGGTGCAGTTAGCTCTGTATCATAGGCAGTAACGGCTCCAGTGTCTCCCACTTCCTGATTCTCTCTTTTTGTCTTGCAAAAATTAACTTCAATGTTGCTGGGCCATTTTCAAGACCTGAGAAGTAAAGTGAATAACATCTTACAGGTTCTTAAGGTCCTCTTTTGGCTTGACTAGGGATTACTGCATCTACCTCTTACATGTCAGCTCTCGCTTTTGACTTCTGCTCGGACTGTGTGCATGCGTCTGAGTCTGACACAATCTAAGATAGGAGTGGGGCAGTGTATTCAGTTTTCATAGGGTGGTTTTACCGTCATTTATTTATTTTTGTATCAAACGACTGCATCGGTGAAGCGTCAACCACATACTGTGGGAGTCTGTTTTATACGTCTGTGCGTCTGTATATAAATTAGTTATTTATATTTAATCGGCATCTTTCTTTAAATATTGTTAGGTGGTGCCCTCTCGTTTGTGCTTCGTTATCTCTCAATGTAACAAAATTGGATAAGACTGCTGGATCGTATTTTCCTGTTAGTATCTTATACATTTCAATCATATCTCCTCTGAGACGACGGTATGATAGAGTTGGTAATTCCAGTCTCTGTAAACGTTCTTTGTATTCAAGGTCTTCGAAACCAGGAATTAATGTGGTTGCTCTGCGCTAACCATTTCCAAGAGCTGTAATATGTTTAGAAAGAAAGGACTCCATTCCTGATTAATGTATTCAATGTGTAGACGGACGAGACACTTAAAAGTTGTACAAAACACTTTTCATCCATGTGATCGAAAAATTGGCTTTATTAATATTTTCTGACATATATGCCTCAAAAGTAAGCGATCAATCGAAAATGACTCCAGTAACTTTCACATAGTCCTTACAAGTGTTATCTGGTTGCTTCCCAATGAATAGCCTTCATTCCTTGAAGATAATGATCTAACTCTCATATGGATACATTTATCTGGATGGAATTGCAAAAGTGATGTATCTGTCCAGCGTTCGGCAGAGATAAAATCTTATTGCAGTTTTGTGTAGTACTCTTCGGTATAAATAGGATTAAAGAGCTTCAGATCATCCGCAAACAAGAAAATATGAGAGATCTTTATAACATCATTTGTGAATATTACAAAAAAGAAGAGGGCCAATCACTGATCCTTGTGGTATTCCACTGATTACCTCCTGCCAATTTAAAACTGTGCTATTTACTCTTACTCGTTGTGTTCTGAGGGCCAGCACAACTGTAATCCACTTTAAAATGTTCCCTTAGCAGGTAATTTTCTTTCATGTATTCAGTGATGGTTTCTCTGACTTTTCCTTCCAATATTTTCCCTACTGCGCTCGTTAAACTGACTGGTCGGTAGTTCTGTGCTTGGGTTTTATTCCCTTTCTTATGAATAGCAGATATGTTAGCTTGTTTCCAGTTTGTGGGTATTTTTTCTGTAGTGAGTGATGTGTCAAATATGATTGATAATGGAATGCTGATGCTCTATACTATTTCGTTTAAGACACGAGGATGGAGGCCATCAAGTCCTGATGGTTCAAACGTCTTTAGTTTTGATACCACTATCGATGGGTTGATGTTGGAACATTCCACTGTGTTATAACATCTCATAGATTCCTCCAGGATGTTTCCTTCTGGTTGTCTCGTAAATACCGAGGAGAAGTATGTTTTTTAAGTCCGAGTTTCACATGTCATTTTTGTTTTCGTTTTCTATCTAGTTGGGTATTCCCGTTTTTGTCTTAAATTTTGCCCTTGCGTACTGCCAGAATTTCTTAGATTACGTGTTATTTGATTAATGATATCCTTTTCATACAGTTTCTGTGCCTTTCTTGTCAGACTCCTGACCTAATTGCGCAATCGGCAAAATTCTTGATAAGCTTGGACATCTTTGGTTAGAAGATATTTCTTCCACAATCTGTTTTTCCTTTTGATTTTAGCTGGAGTTTTCACGTCTAGTGGTACTGAATATTTTCTGGCTCTTTCCAATATCACCTTCTTTGGTATACATTGTTCTTCTGCATCTCTAATTTTCGAATGAAAGATATCCCATTGGGCTTGCATATCTCCCTGGTTATTGGAACATTCTGCCTCCCAATCAATGTTTAATATGTCATCCATTTTTTAATAATCCCCTTGATCATATTTATAAATAGTTTTGATGATCGGTTGATATACCCGTCTGCAGTTGAGGACCATTTTGATAACAGAATGGTCGCTTCTTCCTAATGCTGAGGAGGTCTCGATTGTTGAGATATCGGTATTCACTAGTGATTACAAGGTCAAGGAGCGATGGTTCGGTTGTACCTTTACCTCTAGTGGGCTCTGTAATATGTTGCACCAAGTAACAGTCTCGATTTTTTTGAATATATTTAAATATTTATCTTCAGTACTTGCTGCTGTATAGTAATTGAGACTATTTATTAATAAATATTTGGGTAGTTGAAATTTCCAAGTATAGCAGAACATGTAAAAAAACTTTCTCACTTATTTTGTATAGTAATTTCTTAAGGTTGTCATTGTTCTCAGTCGTGCTATTAGGGCTTCTATAAAAAGAGCCTAAGAGGAGGGTATCCTTCCCTTTCAACATGGAAAACAGTGCTTCATTCAACTCGACATCAAACTGGTGTACTTGAAATGCCAAAGAACTGTGAATAAACAAGAACATCCCTCTGCCTTTACCTTCAGTCATGTTCACAGTTTCCATATACTACCATTTGTTGTATTCCTGCATGGTAAGTTGTCTTTTAAAATGTGCTTTACTTCTGATATTGCTATAATATGTGGTGGAGTTTAGTGGTTTTTTATTTTACGTTTTAGTTTAGTTAGTTTTTCTTTTGTCAGTACATCAGCATTTGTAAACCATACCATTATTTCTTCTGTACTGGCACTTACAGTGCTCGGGTTTGGTTGCTTATTTCGCCCCTTTTCTAACTTCAATATTTGCCTTTCTCCTAGTCGACCTCTTACCAGGTAGACAACATTTGTTGTATGTTCCTCTTGTGTTTTTCTCTTGCCTCTTTCTGCAATAGTTGTTCCTTCTCTCTGCCAACCTTGCTCATGTCATGCTTTATAATCATTCCACTGAATGGCTCACCTTTGTTTTTCAGTTTATATAGGTCTTTCATTACTGACGTTTTGTTGTCCTGATCGGGGAAGGATATAAATAGGGGAAGCTTCTAGTTTCCTTTGTCTCTGTCTCCTTCCCAGGCTAACTCCCTTGTCTTCCTACTTGTACATATAATGTAAGCATTATTAAATTAGATATTAAATAAGTAAACATATCCAGAATATACTAAATACATCTTTGTAGCTTATATTAACTTTATTTCTTATTTCCTTTCCGCCTAACCTGTTTACACTAGCAACGATAATGGTAACATAAAGAGCATTAGTTGCGCAATAACATATCAAAACTGTAAGGAGACCGGAACCGGTTTCCTTAAAACAGCCGTCCGTTGTACGCGGTGAAATATACATAAACGATCCCCGTATGCCGTATATATATATATATGGAACTTCACTATTAAGGTCACCATTGGGTCTGGGCAATAGTAACCTGAATAGAGAGGTGACCATATCAGTGGGGACTAATTTCCTATACTTTACACTATATATGGAACTAATTTGGAACTGTTCTGGGGTGACTGTGGCTGTATTAATGAGGTGACTGGAAACCGAGGTTCAACTGTAACTATAAGACACGTGTGGATGTAGATAGTAATTCGTTTAGGCTATATTTTATCATTGCAACTACCGATCACTAACATTATATTATGTACACCGTTTCGAAAGATGTGTATGTCGAAATCCGAAGTGTCTGTTTAATAATAATTTACTTCCAATGTAACTGAAATCCTGAGATGTTGTCCAGTTAGGTAAACTATTATGGCATGAATACCCCTCCCTAGACTTTACGCAAGTTGTTGTCCAGCAGTATGCTTAGAATTACTTCTTCCTTATTTGTTGTCTCCATACCTGCTTTGGTCCTATTTCTATACTTGATTGCAGAGGCATGTTTATTGTGCTTAGCTCTCCTGCTGACATCAACAAGTGTCTTGGCTCTCTCTCCCAGGAGGGCACGTTATGCCTCTAGAGAGGAGATGGCAATGTCTTTTATAAGTCACCTGCACAATGTGACATCTTTCTACTCCCTTAGCAGATAACATAAAGGGTGGTCTGATAATATTGTCTTAAGTATTCCTCTCCTAGGGATGTAGAAAGTTGACTGTTATACAGTGGATAGGGACACATGTCACGCACACGCATACACACACCCCCCACACACATAAATGAATAGTAATATGTGGACTTGAAATATAGACTTGAAAGTGGATACATCTATAGCATTATTATATTCGTAGCATAGCTGTATCGATTCGTTATTTACACTTAAAATACAAGTTTTGTAAAACTAATAAAATAACAACACACGTTCATGTTTGTGAATATTTAATAAATATAATGATACATGTAGTAAAACAATTGATAGTGTTCTGCATATACTCTCGTCACACTGCAAACACACTTTTGGTGACGTGTCTCTATCCTCACACTAAATTTCCTCCCAAGGATTCATTGTGTTGCCCAAGGGGATTACTGGGGTCCAAACACTAATAAAGTTTCTGAAATGGGGGATTGCTGTGATTATTCACATCATGCTCGTCAAGCCATTTCAATTCAACATAATCCATGTACTGGATTGCGCATATGAGTTCGGGTCAATTTTTGCTGTGCTTATAAATGTTTATATAACAGTAGAGGTGGTTTTCTGTTGGAATGCTCTTGACATTTATCTGGAGTTTTAATATTTTAGTGTATGCAGCTGGTTTTCCATTGAAATGCTTTTGGAATAAACTTTTGAAATATTACGATTCGTTACATAAGACTGGTGCAGACCCCCACACTTATATAGTGCTTCATCACACTTGCCCAAAGACCTCCCTCCGTACTTTATAGATGGCCCCTTACATAATGTACACGTATCTAAATGTGATTTTTAGAAGAGCATCCAAATGTAACTTTCTTTCACAAGTTTGTTGTATGGAATATGTTACAATTAGTTATTATTTCAACCGTGCCTGCCAGTTAAAAATAAAATTTGAATTCTTCCAATATGTAATGCAAATTTAGTTTTCAGTTACAAGAGTGGGCCGGTGGCTTAATATATAACAAGCAAGGGTATATCCAGTTGGCAGCCTAACACTTAAAAAGTGGGTTTATATGTTTCTTCGTAACAAGTATATACTGTATTATATTTCTGTCAAATTATACAAATTATATATAATATAAATAATATTATCTATTTTGTGAAACATTAACACTCGTTTATTAAATTGCAGATACGTGTATGTACCATATTACTTTTGCAACAATGTATTTGTGACTGAATGCTGTCAGAGTATTGTGTTATAAATTCAGACATACTATGTCATTTGTTTGTTTAAAAACTGTTGGACTGTGTTATTTATAACAACAGTGTTTCAGTGTTGTGTGTGGCAGGTTCGATCCTTGCTAGTTTTCAGTCATACACTACTGGTTGTGCACACACACTTATTCCATTCAGTTACTTCAGCCGTTTACAATAACTTCATCTAAGTTAATTCCACTTAAGCACCTATTGGAAAAAAGCATAGCAAATTGGCATGCCACATATAACATGACAATGGCAGCTAGGTAGGAAGAAACTTTAGAAGGTTAAACAATGACTCAGTAGTGGAAACAAGAGTGGAAGACAAATAACCCAAATGGGATGAAAATGTAGGAATTTGTACATAAATGTAGTTTAAATTCACAGAGAAAACCTATCATCAAGGGAATATTTCAACCTGAAGAGAGTATGAATACAACAATTCACACCCCAACATCACCCATTTGTATATATCATAGCACCCCAACATGTCATGCAAATGTTGCCTATGTACATACTATAAGTATTTGGCATATTTGTATTAGTGCTCAATAAATACTTTAAATCAGACCATCACTTCTGTTGACATGATCTAGTGATATGATTGCACATAATTACCTTATCTCTCCATCATATTAACATTGCTTTGTGAATTTGCCCTTCACCATTCAAGGACAACATTTTACTGCTAGAAAATGTGTACAAATTAAGTCAAATTACAAAGAATTCATATCTACAGGCTAATGGTACAATTCATTCTGACATTAGTTAACCTCCTGTTTCGCATAGACCTGATCTACACATTTCGTATCACTGTAGCTACACACAAGTTGACAGTGTCTAGATTATGTTGGCAACATTAAAAATACTGTGGTTATTTCTCTTTGGTTGTCTTCAGCATGTCCTATTACAGCATCAGGCCCAGCAGCCAATACTCTAACATCTCCCTTCCTGGTTCATAGGCATCCACCTTCATGACATTTTGTTTGCCACTTCTCACGATTTTTGATACTTAATAATTTCATCAATCATATAATAGATATTTTTATTATATACATTTTCCAGCCAAATGACAACAAAACTGCTTTTGTTTCAAATACCAACTAGCCGAATAAACTTCCTTGCTCTTGTTCATCTTGTTCTGTTAAGAAGTTTCAAATCAAGTATCAACCAGCCGAGATATATGATTTTAATCGGTTACATTTCTGTTAATACAGCTAATTAAGCTGACATGACCCACAGACACGCATGAGTGCACAAACGATAATTCAACTAACAACACCACTATTCCAATATGTTAAGCCATCACTTGTTCACTAAACAAAACCTTTCATCTGACCAGTCTCTGCAAATCCTGATCAAACACTACGTCTGAAACATCCATGTGTACAGGGTAATACAAAATAAAGTTGTCTGTTAAAACTACAGCATTCATCTTTAATTATTTTGTATTATTATTACTATAAGTATAATTAAACCAGGCTGGAAAAATGTTTATTTAAAGTACTTTTTATGCATATCAGAGGAATGTTTTAGATTTCTCGCTCGTCAGATGTACAGGTTTTAATTGATGGGGTTTTAACTGATAGAACATGTGACTGAAAGGGTAGAGAAGGTTTTGGGGTATGGAAAGGGAGGGTCTATACACGTAGGGACAAATAATGCAGTCAGGGAGGGAACAACTGGGATAGTACAGAAGTACAGACAGTTATTGAAGAAGTCAAAGAAGACAAGAGTTTATTGTCTCAGGAATTTTGCCATTAATGGTAGGAAGGAGACCAACATATAGAAACTGCAAGAGGATGGCGATCAACATACTAGGTGAGCAGTTATGTGAAGAAGAGGTGGGATTCATAGATTTATGTGGATACTTTGCTGGGGGAAAGATATGTACATAAGAGATGGCCTCCGTCTAAGTGGAAAGGGGGCAGCAGTTTTCTCAGAGAAATTGCGGCAATATGTTGACAGTGGGACAGGTTGCATTTATTTAAACTAGATGTGCAGGGGGATTCACAGAGAAGCCTGAAACTGGAGGCATAGACGAAGACAGCATAAATAAATCAGCAAAGAGCAGCCTATGTAATGATCAGGAAAGATAGAATAGGAAGAAAGGGAGCTGGACTTATTTTATATATTAAAGAATTTATCCAGGCTTATGAAATAAAAGTAGTAAGAGAAGCATATTGCGAAGAAGCTGTTTGGTGTAACATAGTTACATAAAACGCAATAGTTAATGGTTGGTTTAGTTGATTGAAGTCCAAACATAAGCATAGAAGAGAATGAAAAAGTACAAAACGCTATAAGGGAACTGAGCAAACAGGACTGTATTATTATGGGGGATTTTAACCATGGGCATATACAATGGATATCTCTACAGAGTATGGGGAGTGAGGACCACAAGTTTTTAGTTCTAGTACAAGATAGTTTCCGTTCTCAACAAGTGCTAGAACCAACCAGAGGTGAGAATGTGTTAGACATAATTTTGTCCTCACAAAATAATTAGGAATGATGTGGAAATATTTAGCAAAGATAGACTGGAATAACACACTGAAGAATAAGACAGCAACAGAATGCTAGAATATATTAGAGTTAAATTAAATGCATCATCGATAAATTTGTTCCCTTGAAAAAACAAAGGAAACAGTCCAGAAAGAAAAACGTATCGAAAGAAGCCATTAGAAAAATAAAGTACAAACAAATGATGTGGAAGTCATATAGACGTACTGGAAATGATGAAGACTACAACATTTGTAAAGAAGCACTTATCCAAGCTACAACTGAAATAAGAAATTCAAAGAGAAGCTATGAATAAAAATTTGCCTGTAGTATAAAACATGACAGGAACTGTTTTTATGCATATGTTCAGAGAAAACAGAAAGTTCAGAATAAGGTCGGTCCTCCAGAAGATAGTGCTGGAAATATAATATCAGAGGGATTTTTAATGGCAGAAAATCTTAATGAGTATTTTAGTTCGGTGTTTACCAGGGAAAATATTAGTTCACTGCCAGTACCAGAGGCTAAGTTCAAGGGGACGGTATCAGACTATTTACCACAGTTAATTGTAACCCCAGAAATGGTAGCTAAGAAGATAAGGGCTATGATAGTATGAAGGATAATAAATCACCTGGAGTGGATGGCATTCTGCCAAAACTACTATTGGCAATTGTAGAACAAATTAGCATACCGCTTGCAACAGTTTTCAACTTGTCATTAGAAGAGGGAGTGGTTCCTATAGAATCAGGTCATTCCATATCAAATCAATCAATTTTAGGCCATTTTTGTACCACTCGTCTACAATTTTGATGAAATTTAGAACAGTTGTTGGCTCACACGAGAATATCAAAATAAAAAATTATAACAAATCTAGGACAAATATTATTGATGATATAGGTCACTGAACTTTGATCTGATTCACATACAGACTGTTACATTAATGCCTATAACTCTGCTGTTAATAAAGCTAGAAAAGCAAGCTACCCGGTATACGTAATTGGAAAGCCAATAAACAGGTGCACATAGGTATTATAAAATAAAAAAATATCATGTAAAGATAAATCATATATTTTTTATAATTTTACCTTTGACCTCAGATACCCAAAAAATATCCTCCGATTTCTTGTTTGTACAGTATCCTATACTATTGCAAAAAGTATCCCTGAAAATATTAGAATGGGCACATAATAATGTTCAGAGATACATTAAATTGAGTACACCCAGGGATGACAAATTGCGCCAGGATGGCACAGGATAAATCACTTCAAAAATACAGTAATACTGTACCTCTGCTGTGTAAATCCATATATATATATATTACTAATTATATAATTATTATTCAATACACCAGGGATTATTATGATGCAATAACCACCAGAGGAACTATGTAGATCATGTACATGTCTATTTTGTCTGTAATTTTATGTGATTTGTGGCATATAGAGCAATGTTCAAACATTACAAATGAACAAATTTGATTGCATAATACATATGGTAAGCATTACAAATTGAATTGTATTGACAATTGCTCAGCTTCATGTGTACTGATTGTAATTTCACTTGACTGAGTGACAGTATATGAAACTGATGCACACTCATGGGACATATGCGTGATACTACAGAAACTGCTATATGAAATAACTATTTAGTCAGCCTGTAATCATCATGTATATTAGTGACTTAAACTTGTGCAAACGGTGTACTGATCCACTAAAATAGCACCCGGACAAAATAAAGAAAAAAGTTTTGCGAAATGTTTCTGCAGAACTGGTTTCAAGAACCTAACATTTGGTTTAACCACACAACATAAGCTATGCAGACAATGTCATGAAAAGCTGGAATCACTTCTTGAAGTAACTCCGTCATCACCTGCTTCTTCATTCGCACCAATGTCTGGCCAAGAATCTGATCAAAGCCAAATATCTGATCAAGAAGAAAGAACTGTTTTCAAAGAGCATGAAATGTCAATACTCAATGAATCATTGGACATTATTGGTGAATCCCCACTTTTAAAAACGAAAGTTAGGCCAGAAATCCTATGCTGCAAG
This sequence comes from Escarpia spicata, assembly GCA_963995525.1. Lineage (NCBI taxonomy): Eukaryota > Metazoa > Annelida > Polychaeta > Sabellida > Siboglinidae > Escarpia > Escarpia spicata. The sequence goes on from OZ023212.1 coordinate 49,374,280, forward strand.
AAAGGTGCAAAAAAATTAACACAGCAGTGGTGAAGAAGTTAAAGTTAGTTGCACCAGAGAATTGCTTTGAACATGAGGAAACAGCTACCCGGTACTTCTGGTGAGAAAGACTTTGGTGAAATGATGGCACAGTTAAAGGACAAATTCCAGAAAACAGACAAGAGAAGCAAAAAGATCAAATTATTGACCGTGATCCCAAAGAGTTGGAGCATCCGGAAAACAGCAACAGTCTTCAACACATCATACCTCATTGCAAACAGACCAAAACATTTAGTGAAAGAGAAAGGCATCATGAGTGATCCAGATCCCAAACCAGGAAAAAGCCTGTCCTCTGAAACCATCCAGTTGGTGGAAGCATTCTATTCTATTCTATGAGAGAAAAGACTTTGTCTCCATCTTTGTTCATGGTGAACAAGTCCATAAGCAAAAGCAACTAGTTTTTTGTAACTTTGCATTTGCACAATTCACCAGAATGACAAATTAATTATGGTTGGTGCAAAACTCAGCAAACTTACCAAAAATGATCACATCCCACTGGTTCACTACAACCATTGTCTTTCACAACTACGATGTAATCCACCAAGAATGAATGCTTTCTGCAAAAATGTATGTGTTGACTCAAGTAATTTGAATGAATGACTACGGATTACATTTGACAGCCAGGTAATCGAGGTAACTGAATTTAAGAAATTTATAAAAAAACTGATCGATCAACACTACAAACCATGAAAAGCAGTGCACATGATTTCATTCATGAATTCTGCACCCAACTTGAAATCTTTCAGTAGCACAATTTCATAAGCAGACAGCAGTCTTCATGTCTAATTCCAAGAGACACTCGTGAATCACTTCAGCCAGGCCATTTTCTTGTTGTCTGTGACTTTGCAGAAAACTACTCTTTTGTCATGCAAGATGAGGCACAATCCTTCCATTGGAATAATGCACAGGCAACACTGCACCCATTTGTGAAGCTGGTAATGACTGTGTGTCACATGTTAGTTATGTTGTCATTTCTGACTGTAACATACATGACACCATTGCTGTGCACCCAATGAATCAGCGAGGTTAAGTGATGTGCCAGTGTCAGACTAATGGAAGCAACAACGATCAATGGAATTATCAACAATGCCGAAAAAGTGTCAGGCGCCGGGACACTGCCAATGAATCAAATATTAAATGGCTGTTGTTGACACTGTCAGTCGATGTTGTTCTGGTGAGCACATGGTAAACTGTACGCGTATTTAAGTAATGTTGACAGTTCCACCGTGTATATATACACTGATTTGTACATAATTTGGTATAATCTTCGCTATTACAACACCTATTTTCTATTACATGTTATATTTGGGTAGGTGCATGTAGTAAACAAAGTAGGCACTTCAACAACAAATTAAACATCATGTTAGAAAATTGGGAATGGGCTTAGATTAAAGGTAATAGATTAAGGGCCACATAACTGTTTGCTTTATTAAGATATCTTTAATATATCAAAAGTTATTGCGATTTTAAGACGGCAAAACAACATAATTGTTGTGTATCAAAGTTAATCAATTACTCCAAAGCGTAAGCTGATTCTCTTTGTAAGACTTTATGGTAACTTCTCTCTTGGCCTAGCCATTGCCCGGTGTGGTCAAACAGCTTTAGTGACTGATACCAGATGGCAGAAATAGTGTGGAAACAAATTAACAAGTGTTCTGCGCACTCATTCCAAGAGACAGTGAAATATCAGTGAGTTAGTAAAATCAAAACATTCTGAGTGATTGAGAGAATTGTCAAGTAAAATGTCAAGTGAAAGAGTAACTAAAAATCGTTAAAAAAGTGTAGGCTGTAGCTCCACCTGTCCAGCTATCTAAAGACTAAACTATCTACACCTGTAGTACATGTAGCTACACCTGTCCAGCTATATAAACTATCTACACCTGTATAATATTCTGTAGCACCTGTACCTGTCCAGCTATCTAAACTACCGGCTACACCTGTAGTATAGTACCTGGCTGTAATGTAGCTCCACCTGTCAACCTATATAAACTATCTACACCTGTACTAGCTTTAGAATCAGATGTAGTACCTGTGCAGCGTGCTGTAGCTCCACCTGTCCAGGCTAGCTATCTACATATGTAGTACCTGTAGCTCCACCTGTCCAGCTATCTAAACTAGGTAATACCCTAAACTATCTACATATGTAGTACATGTAGCTCCACCTGTCCAACTATCTAAACTATCTACATTTGTAGTACATTAGGTTTATCAGTCTCTTGCGCGTAAACATGGCAATGCGTAAACATGACAGCTTTTCAAATTTCGCGGTGCGATCTTCCGGCAATGGCAAAATAATCTGTTGTGTGACGATTCAACATACTATAGATTGCAAACTGTGTTAACGATATCGTAACTGTCAAGATGGCCTACCGTTTGAGGTTGCTGGGGCAGTTGGGTCGAAATGTCGGTCAGTTAGTAGCGCATGGCCGCCCCAGAATATCTAACGGGAATGTCAGATTCTTTAGAATACTTTCAAGGTTAGATGGTAAGTGGTGTGGTTTAATTTGCACGTCGTGTTTCAGAATGCTTTTTTTGGTAAATGACCGTAGCCGTTGGGCGATAAAACGGTATGCCGCTGGTGTAAGGTTCAATGATAATTTATAAGTAGACGCCAGTGTTTAATTAAAATATAACGATTGTTGCCATTGACACCCATGTTTTCAAGAACGTATACAAACATACACAAATGCTATGTGTTTCCACTAGAACTAATCCATTCATTCAATTTTTATCCAACCTAAAACGAAATATTTCACACGCAAAGTCATAACGTAGCCACGGCCCCAGCCTACTTGTTTTCCTTTGCCTTTTGGATATATTTCGTTTCATTTTAGATTTTTTTTAAAGACTGAGGAACATTCAATTTCACCAAAGGGCGTTTTAAAGTAGTGATTGTCATTTTAAAAGGACATAATGTAATAATTATACTTATATATTGCTCAATCTCTTATTAATTTAACTTCCAGTAACATATATATTCCTGCCCATATTATTTATAATGTGTCCAACTGAATGTGTCATTTGCAGTTGATGCCCAGAAAGTGTTTATGCCAGCTCTTTCGCCCACAATGGTAGAAGGCACAATCGTCAAATGGCACAAGAAGGAAGGTATCTAACTATCTTCTTCTTCCTTTTAAAGAGCTGGGCTCTTGTGGGTGGATTTAATCATGTGATGCATGCAAGGAATCAAGGTGATGTGATCTGTGTACCAGACAATCAAAACCAGGGTAGATTAATTACATATGTGTTATGCCACAGTGTCTGTGTAATATATAATCTTCAAGTTCAGTGCTACTGATCCACAACTTCCATTCCAGTGATACTATATATATATATATAAGTTTTCTGTTCTCATGATATGATTCATGTAGCTATTTCAGCATGATGTGTTGTTTAGTGGGAAATGGATACAGAATCTTAGTCTTATGCCATGTTGCTGACATGCAGACGTGGGTTCAGTTCACTTTTATCAATTCAATTCCAATTCATGTGCATTTACCAAGGATCAATTTCAATTCAACATACTCACAAGAAGGATCCATGCCAATTCATTTTTATTCAATTCTAATTAAAATTTGCAACATTAACCATTTTGTTGTGACTTAAGTTTCTGCACATTGATGGGCAATGAAGCCCCAGTGAAAATTCACTGAAGCAAACATGACCCCTTTAATTTCTTTCATTAAGCATAAGCCAGGAAGTCCAAAATAAAATACCTGCCCTGTTCTCAGAAGAGACAGTGATAAGCAGGCCTTGTGCTAAGTACTGCAATCCAAGTGTTCTGAAGGGTTATGTTGACTCAAGTCAGATAACCTGCATCAGTACAGTACCACATTGCATCCTGACTAAAGAACAAAGGGGATGCAGAACTCTGGACATCAGCAAATGCAAATTCACCCCCTCAGCAAACAGTAATGTTGGTCTTTGGTGGTCAATTAGTGGTGATTCCAATTAGCATTTAGCAGCTCTGTTCTATGCTGCAAGTAAAACTGGGGTACATAGGGAGTGAGAGAGCAGAGAACTGCTAGACAAAGAAATGGTAAATACTGGTAGTTTTGCTGTCGGTTGTTTTATTTTGGTCTTTTACAGTTTAACATATATTTTGTAGTTTATACGTCTCAATTTACATAGAAAAACGTTGTAAATTTATTTTCTGTTTCGATTAATTCATTCAATCATCTTACTTTGTGAGATTCAATTCCAATTCAATCTGTTTTGGTTTTATTCAATTCCATTTCAATTATGAATTGAAACCAGGTCTGCTGACTTGTGAGCTGTCTAGTGGCAACGTACTAACAAACCATGACATTGAAAAACGTACATGGGCAAGTTTTAGAACCAGTTAATTCCTGTTTTAAATGTGTGTTACTATCGTGTTTGACAGCTAAGTTTATGTTTGTTTAATTGACAAGTAGTGAATTATGCAGATTCTCTATTTACAATTACATTGATGTCTGGTCCCTTCAGTATCGGCTGTCTAGTGTTTATCTAGTTGACAAATCTGACAAGTCTCAGAGTCGTCTGTCAGTGTCAGTGATGTTCAGTGAGATTCCTATGTCATGTGATCACCAATGTCATGTGATCACCATTGTCGTGATCAGCTGTGTCGTGATCATCAGTGTCATGTGATTACCTGTGTCATATGATCACCCATGTCATCTGATCATCAATGTCATGTGATCATCCGTGTCGTGATCACCAGTGTCATGTGATTGTGATTGATCACCCATGTCACGTGATCACCCATGTCACATGTCACCCATGTCATGTGATCACCTGTGTCATGTGATCAATATTGCAGGTGAGGCAATTGCGGCGGGTGACATCTTGTGTGACATCGAGACAGACAAGGCCGTTGTGTCAATGGAAGTTGATGAAGACGGAATTGTTGCAAAGATCCTGGTGAGTGACGACTGACTCTGTTAGATACATTCACATCAACAACTGTCTGTCTTTTCCTTTGCCATCGCGTTGTGCTTTACTTACTCATGCTCCATGAGGCACATAGGCCATGTACAACAACTCTCCAGCACACCCGACTCTGGGCGGTCCTCTCCGTCTCCTTCCACTTCTCTTTACTGGGTGCTTAAACTGATAACATGCAAGATTTGTTTCCTATTTAAGTATTATAATCTACCTTCAGTTTTAACTATAATTTCCGGCAGTAAAAGTATGTTAATACTACATTTTACACCTTCCCTTTGTCCAGAAATGTAAACGTATTCACGAATTCCCCCCGTCTAGGGTGTTTACTGCTGTGTGTTGGTTTCAGAAACCCGAGAACACGAAGAACGTGAAGATTGGTTCCCTGATTGCCCTGATGGTGGCGGAGGGTGAGGACTGGACGGCCGTCGATATCCCGGCCGCTGACAGGTGCATGTTTAGTGGCCTCAGAGCTGTCCTTATTTACTGCTCACTTCTCATCTCTATTTATGGTTGTAGTGTACATGAGTAAGGTGACAGGTGCGTGTCTAGTGGCCTCAGAGCTGTCCTTATTGACTACTCACTTCTCATCTCTATTTCTGGTTGTAGTGTACATGAGTTAGGTGACAGGTGTGTGTCTAGTGGCCTCAGAGCTGTCCTTATTTACTACTCACTTCTCATCTCTATTTCTGGTTGTAGTGTACATGAGTAAGGTGACAGGTGGGTGTCTAGTGGCCTCAGAGCTGTCCTCGTTTACTACTCACTTCTCATCTCTATTTCTTGTTGTAGTGTACATGAGTAAGGTGACAGGTGGGTTTCTAGTAGCCTCAGAGCTGTCCTCGTTTACTACTCACTTCTTATCTCTATTTCTTGTTGTAGTGTACATGAGTAAGGTGACAGGTGGATGTCTAGTGGCCTCAGAGGTGTCCTCGTTTACTGCTCACTTCTCATCTCTATTTATGGTTGTAGTGTACATGAGTAAGGTGACATGTGTGTGTCTAGTGGCCTCAGAGCTGTCCTTATTTACTACTCACTTCTCATCTCTATTTCTGGTTGTAGTGTACATGAGTAAGGTGACAGGTGGATGTCTAGTGGCCTCAGAGGTGTCCTCGTTTACTGCTCACTTCTCATCTCTATTTATGGTTGTAGTGTACATGAGTAAGGTGACAGGTGTGTGTCTAGTGGCCTCAGAGCTGTCCTTATTTACTACTCACTTCTCATCTCTGTTTCTGGTTGTAGTGTACATGAGTAAGGTGACAGGTGTGTGTCTAGTGGCCTCAGAGCTGTCCTCGTTTACTACTCACTTCTCATCTCTATTTCTTGTTGTAGTGTACATGAGTTAGGTGACAGGTGTGTGTCTAGTGGCCTCAGAGCTGTCCTCGTTTACTACTCACTTCTCATCTCTATTTCTGGTTGTAGTGTATATGAGTAAGGTGACAGGAGGGTGTCTAGTGGCCTCAGAGCTGTCCTCGTTTACTACTCACTTCTCATCTCTATTTCTGGTTGTAGTGTATATGAGTAAGGTGACAGGTGGGTGTCTAGTGGCCTCAGAGGTGTCCTCGTTTACTGCTCACTTCTCATCTCTATTTCTGGTTGTAGTGTACATGAGTAAGGTGACAGGTGGGTGTCTAGTGGCCTCAGAGGTGTCCTCGTTTACTGCTCACTTCTCATCTCTATTTCTGCTTGTAGTGTACATGAGTAAGGTGACAGGTGGGTGTCTAGTGGCCTCAGAGCTGTCCTCGTTTACTACTCACTTCTCATCTCTATTTCTGGTTGTAGTGTACATGAGTAGTGTGATTTTTAACTTATAATAATTACACTGTTGAATTGTATTGAAAGATAGTTTTAAGTTATGATATCATGTTTATTAAACTCTCTACTGCATTTTTGTAACTGCAGTTATCACCATCCTAGTCAATGTAGGTACATTGTATGCATGTACTGTCCTGTACTGTATTGTATTGAATTGTACTGTATTGTAGGTGCATTGTATTGATGCACTGTACTGTACTGTAGGTGCATTGTATTCATGCACTGTTCTGTACTGTACTGTAGGTGCATTGTATTGATGCACTGTACTGTACTGTAGGTGCATTGTATTCATATACTGTATTGTGCTGTACTGTATTGTACTGTACTGTAGATGCGTTGTATCCTGTACCTGCCACTCAATGGTGTCTTGTCAGAGCTCAGATTGAATTGTGTCAGAAAGGGCCATGTCATTGGTTAAGTGGAACGTAGCTTTCACGTGGAGTGGTCACTGCTTACAGAGGCCATTTGTGACCATCAGGTAGTGACCAGTGACCTCACACAACCTGTCACTGGCCAACTCCACCAGTCAGTGAACATTCTACCAGTAAGGACAACGATTCCCCAACAAGACTTGGAGAATCAGTTTCAAAGTTGATGTGCCATGAGTTGGACTCAGTAGAAGGGGGGGGGGGGGTACTAGGCACAGTCTGGATAAATGTGTAAATAATGGAGAAGTAGATCATACGTGTGGATGTAACAGAGGCGCCTTGTGTTCATTCGTTACAATGGTGATGAACTTGTGTGCTTTCAGTGGTCCAGCCGCAGCATCTCCACCCGCAGCATCTCCACCCCCATCCTCCCAGGTTCCATCCCAGCCAGCAGCCTCCGGACCACCATCAGGTAATCACCAGAACATCTTCACTGTGGAATTCTTGTCCTTTCATACCCATATACTACATAGGTGAACCTAGCTCTTGGTTATGTTAGTTTTACTCATATTCAACATTTTATTATCATGCATAAGATATTGTCTGTCAACAACAGAATGATAGGAGAGAGACCCGTAAAAGTACACATTTTTGAAAAGGCTTCTAATGAATGAACTTTCTAACCAACCCATATTTGTTGGTGAAAACACAAAAGGTGCGTGACAGTTGATCTCACCTGTTTATATTCACCAGAATCGAATGAAACCAGGTATCGGAACATTTGAATTTTCGTTTACCAGATTTAGTCAAAATGAACATCATAATGGTATTCCTGAGAACCACACTGCAGTATGCCAAAAGACAATGCCTTATTTTAGTTGTGAGTTTATCATTCATATTAATGTTTCCTACATGAATGACACACATTTCTCACACCCTGGTTCAAAACGCGTGATCTCATTGCAAACTATTCTTTCACAAGTAGACCTACTGGAAACATGATAACATTTTCTCTCATGTGAATGAGAACATTGTTTGTAATTGAGCTGTTGGTCATATGTCACTGTTGCTGTGTTGAAGACAACGCCCAGAAGGTGATGATGCCGGCGTTGTCACCCACAATGAACGAAGGAACTATTGTCAAGTGGCACAGGCAAGAAGGTATGATGGACGTCATCTGTAGTTGCCATGTTAGTCAATAAATAAATAATACATTTTTGAATGGCTAGTAACTGATGACCAGAAATAGGAAACATCCAGATAATTATAATAATTACTATGTTTTGTATGCATATTATCATCATTTTATAGGGTAAACTATTGCACCATTGCCATTGGTGCAAAAATAGAGTTATAAGTAAGGATTCAATTCAGTTTGTGTACCCAATGTAAAAAAAACTTCAACATATGTTCTTAAACATCCTATCTGTAGTTGGGCTTTAGCACAAATGTTATTACTATGACATTGTTATTGATATGTACATGTGTTAATTTTACCTTTTTAATTAACGTGACTGCTTCTGAAGCCTGAGGCAAGGCATTTGTGAGTTGGGACATTCTGTGATATCTAAGAAATGTGACTTTACCCGTCAGGTGAAGTGTTCGCAAGTGGTGACATTCTGCGACGTCCTGTAAATGTAACTTTGTCCGTCAGGTGAGGCGTTTGCAAGTAGGGATATCCTGTGTGACATCCTGTAAATGTAACTTTGTTCGTTAGGTGAGGCGTTTGCAAGTGGGGACATCCTGTGTGACGTGGAGACTGACAAAGCAGTAGTCTCCTTCGAAATGGATGACGATGGAATCCTTGCCAAGATCATTGTAAGTAACGTTGAAACTGAAACGTTTTGTCTCATTTTGTTACACATAAAATTAGCATTGACAGATTGAAGTGGGTTGTTCTATGAGTAAAGTCCAATTGTGAGATTATTACACACAAGTGATGCCAGTGATGGTCTGCTGCCCTGGTAATTCATCAAGAGCCAGAGACTGCATAATACATCAGTACTCCTGGCAGAATGACCTGCATTAAAGACTGACATCAATTACCTTAATCTGAGAGATAGTAATACACTTGGTTAATGCTGTTCTGAATAAACAAGGAATGGTTAGAAGGTAAGTAGGGTTTCCCTGCAATCACTGTTTGATGCTGGGTAGACATCTAATGGGGAATCCAGACCGTTAAAACCGCTAGTGGAACATAGTACAACTGGTTCAATGGACCCAACATCAAGTAGCAATTCCAGAAGAACAAATAATTACCTGTATGACAAAATTACATGCTTTTTTTTTCTTCAAGTATGGCATAAATCCCTAAAGTCTGTCCCTGCATGATGCACCAACTTCTTGTTATTTTTGTCAGAAACCAGAAGGCTCGAAGGGAGTGAAGATTGGAGAGTTGATTGCACTGACGGTGGCAGAGGGGGAGGACTGGCAGAATGTCGCCGTCCCATCTGACGCGTCATCTGTGTCACCAGCTGCCCCCAGTGGCGGTGTCAGTGCATCACCACCCTCGACACAAGCCCCAACACATGCCTCTAGAAGGTTGGTTTCTTCTGTTTGTCACTTGCATTGATTGGTGACAATATCTGTCATTGAAAGCAAACATCTTTATGATTCTAGATAAGTTAGTTAGTTCTGTTAGTTCTGTTAGTCAGCAGAACTACAGAGTGTTTGATGAGACTCAACAAGAATATATTTCCAAGTGATACAGCAATGTTTAATTAGATGGAATATTACCTGTTAATTGTGTAACGTGAATGTTTAAATGCCAGCGATGTGAATGTTTAAAAACAAAATTGGGAAATATCTGAGAAGGGCAAGTTACTCATAGTTGGAGTCTCAATACAACAACACTTTCCTTGTCCACTTTCTGTCTCGGTTATTAGAGAAATAACTGAGATGTCCACTTTCTGTCTCGGTTATTAGAGAAATAACTGAGATGTCCACTTTCTGTCTCGGTTATTAGAGAAATAACTGAGATGTCCACTTTCTGTCTCGGTTATTAGAGAAATAACTGAGATGTCCACTTTCTGTCTCGGTTGTTAGAGAAATAACTGAGATATCCACTTTCTGTCTGGGTTGTTAGAGAAGTAACTGAGATATCCACTTTCTGTCTGGGTTGTTAGAGAAATAACTGAGATATCCACTTTCTGTCTGGGTTGTTAGAGAAATAACTGAGATGTCCACTTTCTATCTGGGTTATTAGAGAAATAACTGAGATGTCCACTTTCTATCTGGGTTATTAGAGAAATAACTGAGATGTCCGCTTTCTGTCTGGGTTGTTAGAGAAATAACTGAGATGTCCACTTTCTGTCTGGGTTGTTAGAGAAATAACTGAGATGTCCACTTTCTGTCTGGGTTATTAGAAAAATAACTGGGATGTCCACTTTCTGTCTGGGTTATTAGAGAAATAACTGAGATGTCCACTTTCCGTCTGGATTATTAGAGATATAACTGAGATGTCCACTTTCCGTCTGGGTTATTAGAGAAATAACTGAGATGTCCACTTTCTGGCTGGGTTATTAGATAAATAACTGGGATGTCCACTTTCTGGCTGGGTTATTAGAGAAATAACTGGGATGTCCACTTTCTGTCTGGGTTGTTAGAGAAATAACTGAGATATCCACTTTCTGTCTGGGTTGTTAGAGAAATAACTGAGATGTCCACTTTCTATCTGGGTTATTAGAGAAATAACTGAGATGTCCACTTTCTATCTGGGTTATTAGAGAAATAACTGAGATGTCCGCTTTCTGTCTGGGTTGTTAGAGAAATAACTTAGATGTCCACTTTCTGTCTGGGTTGTTAGAGAAATAACTGAGATGTCCACTTTCTGTCTGGGTTATTAGACAAATAACTGGGATGTCCACTTTCTGTCTGGGTTATTAGAGAAATAACTGAGATGTCCACTTTCCGTCTGGATTATTAGAGATATAACTGAGATGTCCACTTTCCGTCTGGGTTATTAGAGAAATAACTGAGATGTCCACTTTCTGGCTGGGTTATTAGAGAAATAACTGAGATTTCCACTTTCTGTCTGGGTTGTTAGAGAAATAACTTAGATGTCTACTTTCTGTCTTGGTTATTAGAAAACTAACTGAGATGAGGTTCAACTGTAATTTCAGTGTTTGTATTTTCTTGCAGTGTTCCATTTGGTCCAGCAGCAAAGAACATCATGGCGGTGTACGGGATCAGTCCCACGGACCTCCCTGCCACAGGGCCCGGGGGCAGACTCACAAAGGGGTAGGTCCTCCAGGGGAATGTTCTGTATTTGCAGATTTACACAATTTCTGTCCAACTATAGTACAAATCTATAGGCACTTTTTCTAAGTAACATGAGGATAATATTAAATATATATATATATAGCTTATGTATATATATATATATATATACTCCTAACAGTAACATATGCAGACCAAATATGTATATAGCACTGTGTTAGGCAGACAAAGTTTTAACCTGGTTGCGTGGATAGTATGTTTTAATTTAAAAAAAAGTGAACTGTTGGTATACATAGAATAACTACAAATATAATTAGATGAATAATTATTTTAACAAAAAGATATTATTTTGGTTTTATTGATAGCATTGTTTTTGGAGGTTATATATCTTATTTCTTGTAGAGCGGTCTGCATATGCTGCCTTTAGGAATACATGTATAGATATATGTCTCTATATGTATATATATATATATATCGTCAGATGAATGCAAAATAGTCGCTGGAAAAGTTGTTTTAATTTTAAAACCTAGACAGTAGTAGCTATTTGTAGTTTAAAATATACAGCTTTTCAACTTCCATGTTCTGAAGTAAATAGACAAAATCCGTGAGAGGGAAGCCATTGATGCCTAGTCTTATTGCCCTGTGGAGAGCCACTGTGACCCACGCATACTCACCACTCTCTCTCTTGCAGTGACCTGCTCCAGTATATTGAGCAGAAGAGTCTGAAGCCTGCTCCAGTTGGACAGAGTCCTCCTGCACCTAGTGCACTGGTCACACCAAGTCCAGCAGTCGCACACAGTCCCCCCTCTGGCCCACCACCCACCCCGGGAGTAGCTATGCCTGCACCCAGAGTCCCTGCCGGTCAGGCTTTTGTGGACATAGAAGTGACCAACATGAGGAAGACCATTGCTCAAAGGTTAACCGAGTCAAAGGTCAGTGGACTAGTTCATTGCCATGTGAGGGGTGTCTGAAGATTTGCCAGTTTAAATGAGATTTCTGGTTGTTATTTGATTACACCACATGAAGGGTTTCACAGACCTGCCTACCATTCCGGACAATCATTCCGGAAAGTCACCTCAAATTACGGTATTACGGTGAGGGATGAAAATATTATGGACTGACCATGTTGGGTAATCACTCAAATTTTGGTTGCACTATATTCAACAGGTGGCAGCATATGTATGCAGCATGTTGTGACATGGTTTTTCATTCGCTGAGTCTGGTCGTAATGTAACCAATAGGAAACAGCGTTATGACAAATTCGCATTTCCGCGATCAAACAAAACGAAGTCACGCGGCACGAAATGATGGCTGACAGCGAAACGACGCCACCGCCAACCCAAAAGAAATGTGTAATGCAAAAATGTAGTGAGTAGGCTAGAGTGTAGGTGGCGTTGATGACAGTGTAACTAATGGTTTTGACCCAGTGTAATGTAATGGTTTTGGTCCATCGCAATAAATGCCATTTTTGAAAACACATGTTGAGCTAGGATACTATCTGATTTATACAAAAACACAACAAATCCCCATGAAACCATGTGCACAAAAGAACGTTTCTTTTCAAAACACGATAAGCGCCATCCGTCTTTTTATCGAAACGTGATATCTCCATGTTCAGCCAATCAGCATGGCCGTGCCGCACCTGCAGCTACGTCAAGTTGTGAATATACAGCGTTTTGATAACAAAATCATTCAAAAATCACATTTTGCATAACAAATGTGCAACAAATATTTCAGAGTTTGCCACCAGTCTTTGTGAATTTGGATTCTAAATATACATCAACTTAATTTACAAGTTGTTATTTAAATTTTAAAAAGGATGAAGCACAAAAGTGACTTTTTCTCAAAACGAAGAAAATGGATATATGCATTTTGCTGTGAAAATCTTCATATATTACAACACATATTACCTAAGGTACTCAACAGGCAGATGTTATTATCAAATATTGTGGTTTAAGGTAGTTTTTTGCAGTCAGAATAGTAATCCATATTAAGCTAATGTTGCTAATAATTTAGTGATACCCAAAATACTGATTTTAATGAAGTGACTAAGTTCATAAGTGGTGATAACTTGTGTTTTATTATATATTTTTCCATTGTGTTATTATAGCTAAAACTTGTTTTTGTTCAAGTGCTAATAATTACTGCTGTGTTAAATCTGATGATCTTCACCATAGAGGATGCTTAATGTGTTATTTTCACAACTTGTCATCGTAAGCTAATTACATTACCAGCAAATTTAAATTATTTGATATACCACATTCATTCTTGTAAGTGTATATACCATAATTAATGTATACCCCCTTTTCAGCAGCATCTGTTATAGACCTATGATTAAAACTGATCACTGGATCCATAATTTATTGTAATTCCCTGTCAACCATTGAGTTTCACCAGCATCGGCAGATTTTTGTGTAACATTAGGAGTATTTCATAAGCATGCTGTATACTTAAAAGAATGAATGCGATTACTCTGTGATCTTTGTTGCAGGTGACTATACCACATGCCTACTGTGTCATTGACTGCAACATGAACCAAGTGACGCATCTACGCAAGAGCCTTAAAGGTAGGTAACCTTCACCCCCAAGACACACCCACAACACCCTATCATACCCCCATAACATCCCCATCATCACCCCCATGACACCCTCATAACACCCCACGACACCCCTACAACACCCCATCACACCTCAGCACCCCCCCTCGATAACCACAACACCCCCATCATCACACCCACGACCCCCCATAACACCCCCACGACACCCCTATAACACTCCATCACACACACCCCCTCGATACCCCCATCACACCCCCACAACATCACAGCATACCCCCACAACACCCCATCACACCCTCACGACATCCCATCACACTCCAGTTGTTTCTGATACCACAAACCTCGTCAAATTGACACCTCTGGGACGTCAGCTAGGATGAGCGTTGAAGCAAATGGCTGTGTTTTAGTTTGGTTCAGAACAAAAACATATTCAAAAAACAATTTCATTGTCATTGGGCCGGAGCACAGATGAGCTGCTTCCAAATGGATCTTCGGAGTATTTTGAAGAATAAATGGGTACGTTTCAATGGTGGATCGTAGATTAATCCCTGAAAATTGTGTGCACAAGGAGCAAGTGGTCTAGGAGGACACCTGAGATGCAGACAATACGAGTTCAGTTGTTGTTAGATTGCATTATTTGTTACTTTCATTTATATTTTGTATTATTTAATCTCGAAATAAAACACTCCTTGTGTGATTGCAGAAGAAGGAGTGACAGTGTCGGTGAATGACATCCTCATTAAAGCCGTGGCCGTCACGCTGCAGGTGGGTTGTCACACACATTGTCACACACATTGTCAAATGTCTAGTCACGCTACAGGTAAATTGTCACACATATTATCACATATCTAGATAATATCTCTATGACAAAGTTTAACATATCATAACTGAATAATTCCACTGTTCCATTGCATGATTTAATTATGGGCTACAATTAGTATAAGTTTATTACTGCAACAAACTGCCTGCTGCCTGCCTGCCTGCCTGCCTGCCTGTCTGTCTGCCTGTCTGTCTGTGCCACTGTTCATCCTGTCACGCTGTCTGTCTGTGTGTTAGATGGTTCCTGAGGTCAACGCGACGTGGACCGGCGAGGGGTCCCGGGTCCTCAGCAACATTGACATAGCAACAGCCGTGGCGACTGATGGTGGTCTCATCACACCCATTGTCAAGAACGCAGTCGGCCTCGGTCTACAGGAGATCTCTGTCGTCATCAGGGTAAGTTCTCACATGCAAGGCACACATACTGTGTGATACTTGCAGAGTCAAGTCATTCCTGGAAGTCCAGTCCGTCCACATTCACGGTTCTACATCGCCTACTCGTCCTCTTGCGTGTGGGGTTCTGCAGGGTTCCATGCTCGATCCTCAGCTGTTCTCCATCTATGCAGCTCCAGTTGGCAAATCTCACATATAAAAAAAATTTGATGTCATTTCTATTCGGATGACACTCAAATCTACATCCCTGTGAAACCCAGACCTGCCTACCATTCCGGATTGTCCGGAATCATTCCGGAAATACACCTCAAATTACGGTATTATGGCAAGGGATGAAATTATTACGGATTCTTTCGTTGTCACAATGAACGTCAATTACTTCCGTGCTCCTCAAATTTAGCTTCACTTTATTCAACAGGTGGCAGCATATATACGCTGCTTGTTGTGACATGGTTTTTCATTCGCTGCTTCTGGTCGTAATCTGACCAATAGGAAACAGCATTATGACTAATTCGCATTTCCGCGCTCATGGTGCTCAAACAAAAAGTCACGACTCACGCGGCATGAAATGATGGCGGGGATCGAAACGGCACCACTACCAGCCAAGAATAAATAGGTGCCGCAAACATTTATAACAGCATGCATGCAGACATGGCCCGTATTGTCAAGTTTAAAGATGGGGGTTGGCTTTATATACTGCCGGACACGTGAAATTTATTTCTCTATTTCACATGATGGCCGGGATGATTGCAGGTACTGACTACGTCGTTAGAACATAGAGTAGTACTAGTGACAGAGTAGTGGGTGTTGTATTTGTAGTGTTAGGCCAACTGACTGTACTAAGACTAAGTTAGTGTATCTATTGAGTTTAGTCTATCATTTACAGGGAGATGTTTATATACTAGAGTTGAGTAGACTACACTAGCGTAACGTAATGGTTTTGCCGTCCCCCGGCACGACTTTGTTTGTGTTTGTCTTTGATTTAGTCAAGGCAAGCTACTATACTGTGTAGTCTATAGCCTGGCCCTAGGTATACCGGCTACTAATATTAATCCCAATGACACCACAAATAGACAATGACGTGACGCATTGTTATAATTTGTCATGTTTTTGTAGTCAGCATGCTGTTTTTGAAATTTACATAAAATCAGAATTACAATGTGTATAGACTCATTTACATTACAGTTACGCTTCTTCACGTCTGATTTCCATCAATGCTGGTCATGAACATCTACCTGATATACTTTATCATTATGTTTTGGGTGCTACTATCGTCATAGTCACAGTATTAAAGTATTACTGACAGTGGAGTTTTTTTCCTCACAATATCTGACACGGTTCTGAACTATTACTGACAGCAGGCCTATATTCCTGAAAATCAGTGTAAATGGGAAGATGGATTACTGATAGGAAGTTTTTGGGGGTAGGCAAGTCTGGAAACTCCACCAACAGGACATCTGCTGCTGCCGTGCATATCGAAGAGTGTATAGCGGGGATCAAACGTGGATGACCAGAAAGTTCTTAAAGCTGAATGAGTTCAAAAGAGAATTGATCGAGAATAAGTCCCATTTCTCGGAGACATGATAACACACGCTCACAGCAATACAATTATGGTCGTCTGATGTTAAAGTCAAACTAAACCATCACAGAAACTACGCTCCCGAATCTCTGGAACCTTGGTCAGACTCTAATCAATCATTGGGTTTAAAATTAACATTCTAAATTTAATATCTTCAGAATCCCTGCCCGGCACCATCAACAACCCCCTCCCAATTCACGCTACTAACTTCTTCTAATGTCACTAAAAGTGACTTACAATAATAACACATTATCAGCTAGGTTAAACCTGTTCTAGTCATACTAAATTTGATGTTCCTAGTCATAAAATTAGTATAAAAACTAATCAAATAGAATTTGTTAACTAGCCAATATTATGATTTGTGCTTTGGTCGCAAGATGGCCCCAGTGTAACATATTACATTCCAACACCCGAGGGATGGTGGCACCATACAATGGAATTCCTGCCTAGTTTATTGATTAACCCTTTAATTTTGAGGCAGTCATTTCGTGTGGCAGCCCCAACACTGTGGAAGTTGCTGCCGCAGCATTTCACATCAACAGCAGTGTAGTATGCTCTGTTGAAATCTAATCTTCAGACCTACCTGTTTGCCAGGACATTTTGTACAGCGGCGTGAGCTAAGGTTGGTGGAACGGCGCATTATAAATGTCACGATTTGATTTGATTTGTCTGGACATGCGAACTGTCTTGAGTGTTTTGGGACCTTGGAGACCAATGCTGTGGCTGTATTGTTCCCTGACTCGTGAATGTATTATCCATGAAAATATCGTAATTTTCACCCATCTGTGTGTGTGTCTGTCCAGCGTTCAGTCTCTTCCACCAGCCTATCAAGTCAAACACTCATCTCCCACCAACCCATATATTACGCAGTAGCCAAGTTGAACTCAAGAGCTAGTTTACTACAAGACTTTAGTTTACTGTTGAGTGTGTATTCTGCTATTGTCTGCTACTGTGAAGTATCACTGTGGCTGCCTCAACTCAATAAGTCCCACTTCCCCAAGTGAACAGTGCATTTTCAATGTAACCTGATGTTGTCTTTGCTTCAGGAGTTGGCTGAGAAGGCGAGGAATGGGACGTTGCAGCCAGACGAGTACCAAGGAGGCACATTCACGTGAGTTGAATGCTTCCTCAGAAGGTTCTTCTAATCTGTTGTTTGTATAAAGACATCCAAGACAAGTCAGATTCTGCTGCATTTCCGTTGATCTTATGTCCATTTCTTGAACATTAATAATGAATTTAACCACAGTGACAGTTTAACAAGATTTACATCCAGATATTATCTATAAGCAGAAGAACCCGTGTGGCAGGTAGAAAGACAACCTTGGGCAAATTCATTCACTCTACATTGCTCCCGTTCACTCAGCTGTATGAATGAATCCCTGGCTGTAGACAGAGATGGATGTTTGTGTATGAATAGTCGTCATGCAGTAATTGCAACATAGCTGAATACTTCCCAGAGAAGTCAAGATGGTGTTCGATTGAATAAGTCTCCAAGAGGGTAAAGTGCAATGCGCTCTGTAAAGTAATTAGGACTGGATACCATCTGTATAAGAACTTTCCTTTACAATAGCAAACACAAATATAACTTTTTAATCGCTACATAGAAACTTGCTTTCTGTTTTTAAGGTTGTCCCATCTTGTTTCAGGATCTCCAACCTGGGCATGTACGGCGTCCATGAGTTCACAGCCATTGTCAACCCTCCGTCAGCGTCCATCCTAGCCGTGGGGGGCACACACACGGAGCTGGATAGTGAGGGGCGGCCGTACCCCTCACTAACCGTCACCCTCTGCTCGGACGGCCGTGTAGTGGACGACGCTCTGGCCGCTCGGTTTCTTGACACATTCCGCAACGTCATCGAGAAGCCGATGTTGATGCTGAGTCAGGGCGCACCTGTCGACCTACAGGCCCTCGCCCCCGTCAACCTACAGGCCCTCTTCGCCAAGTGACGTCAAACCTACTTGTAGTGCGTTGTAGGGTGTCAGGGCAATAAGCGATAATTATTATATCCATTTTCTTCGTTTTGAAAAAAGTCACTTTTGTGTTTCATTCTCAAAGTTTAAAGAACAACTTGTAATTGAAGTTGGCGTACATTACGAATCTAAAATCATAGTGACTGGTATCAATGTCTGAACTATATGTTGCAGATTTGTTACACAAAATGTGATATTAAATGGTTTTGTTATGAAAACTCGGTATATCCATGCAGCGCTTGCTGTCTCTGCTAACTGCATGTTGAAAATGGATATATGTCACGTTTTGTTAAAAAAACACAGATGGCACATATCGCATTTTGAAAACAAACACTCTTGTGCATGACGTTTAATGGGGATTTATCACGTTTTTGTGCAAGTTAGGGAATATCCTAGTTGAACACATGTTTAAACAAATCTTTCATCCTTGTTTGGGTGAAACCTGAAAAATGGTGTTTATCGCATTTTGCCCTGAAATCCTTCACTTGTTTTTCAAGCACAGACCTTCGTCTGAGGTGGTCTCATCCATCTGTTTCATTGTACATTTGATGTCATAGTCGTGGTTCCTGTGGATCACCTGGACACAATGGCAGTGACACGTCAGGTAACAGGTTCCTGACACTACAGGATAGTGGAATTGTCTCGGCAAAGGTTACTGATTGAGTTAAAAAGAACCGCCTCTTGCCAAATAGGAAGTATGTGTTTGGAGTGCACTTTATCATCCATTCATTCTATATGGCAGGTACATACAGTGTTTTGAAGAAATTATTAATCATAAAATGGAGTATTACTGTTAGAACTAGCAATGCTAGTAAAACCAAAATGTTGGTTTAAGAAGATGATTAAAAAAAAAAGCAACGTTGATCCATTGAACCTTAACAATAGATATGTTGCCTCCTTGCTTATTTATTACTACCGGTTACTGATACCACTGGTGCTTATGTTATAATTAAGATTTATTTATTATACCAATGAGATACCAATGAACATACAAGCTGGAATGGACTTGTCACCAGTCCAGTAATGATGTATGCCGAGTTCTGTTGGATTGTTTGCAAAGATTAATATTTATTCTTTCTGAGCAACATCACGAAGTACTCAGAATAAATGTCTCGGATGTTGACAGATAGTGTTGCTAGGTTTGAAGGCCAATTGATATTAATCAGTTGTGTACATTAATGTGTAACTATCGTTTGCAGTTGCCAGTTTAGACAGTTTTCTGTTGCGTTTGAGACGCCCAGTTGGCTCCTAGTGTACAGTGCAATAAAACTGAAATATGATCAAATGTTGTTGTCCTGTGTTGTCGTTAGATTCTCATTTGCTCACAATGTATGTCTATGTGTGTCTAGCCATACAAGATTCACCTCACTGTCGGTGATTGTTGGAATCTATAATGATGATATTGTCCAAATTTTGCTGGTCTTTTGCTTCCATTTGCGTTTCATATAAATTGAGCTCTGTCCATTCGTTGACGTAGTCCACTCAATCCTTTCTCTTTCCGCCTCTCACGGTACCTTGGAGGATTGTGTTCACTAGGTCAGTCAATCTAGTTATTAATAAGTCACTGTGTCAGTAGTGACTTGCAGCGTTAGTAGGTCATATACGTAGTAAGAAGAATGTCGGCACGCAGTGAACAACTTGGGCATTCTTTGTGCAGGATCGTAGTAAATACCTGCGCTTTACTGACATTGAACGTGCCTACTAAAGACCAGACTGACTCGTTTGAAACAAGACAAACATTGTAATTATAAAAATCTTTTCTTGATAATTTCGGTTTGTAATGCGTGCATGTGATCTGCTTATGACGTTAATAATATTAAATGTTTGTCCATGCACACACTGGATGATATGGTAGGTGACATATGACACTTCGAAAAGACAATGTATGCGTGCGTGTGCTTTGTCATTCATAAGGTACGTCATGCTTACGGGTAGGGACTTGTGGGCAAGTGTAACTGGACTGTTCCTTGCCGCTTATCCAGGCATCTAGAAAACAAATCTCATCTGAGCCTTGCACGTTTGTAAGGACAACGCAAAGTCTTGGTAATGGTGAAGTTTCTGTGTGACCAACTAGTGTTACTTCTGCTGTGATCTCTTCTTCCCAGTTCCACACAGCGCCAGTGCTGTCAACTCTTAAGTCTTACGGTGGCAGTCATATGGGTGTAAGAGGCATTGCTAATGTTTCCTGTGCGTGTTTGACAACTGTTTATGTTACAAGGTGCGGCACGTCCTTGTCAACGCCAACAACAGATCAGCAAAACGAAACTTACTGAAGAACGACTCTCGCTGGTAATTTAATTTTCTTTTGTAGGCGGCGTCCGAGTAATTACCATAGGTTTAAGATGGACGGAGTGCGTCATTTTTTCTTATGGTTAGGATTAGATTTAAGGCGATATTAGAATATATGATCGGCCGGTAGTCTTGCGCATTTTTGCTGCCAATATTACAGGTGTGTCACTCTGGCAGTCAGCAGTCTTACTGGTTTCTACTGGCTGTCTTGCAGGTGTGCCACTCTGACGGTCGGCAGTCTTACGGGTTTCTGATGGCTGTCTTACAGGCGTGCCGCTCTGACGCTCGGCAGTCTTACCCATTTCTGCTGCCAATCTTGCACGTGTGCCACTCTGACGGTTGGCAGTCTTACGGGTTTCTGTTGGCAGTCTTACAGGTGTGTCACTCTGACGATAGGCAGTCTTACGGGTTTTTGTTGGCCGTCTTACAGGTGTGCCACTCTGACGGTCGATAGTCTTACGGGTTTCTGCTGGCAGTTTTACAGGTGTGTCGCTCTCACGGTCAGCAGTCTTACGGGTTTCTGCTGCCAATCTTACGGGTGTGCCGCAACTGCCTGTGTCAGGTAACGCTCACCACTGACCGATGTCAAACGGTTGTGTTTATTTGAGCCGATCATAATACCACAATAACAAACACAGTAACGTTTTCGTTTCATTTTAATTGATTTTATACACGATATCAAACACTAGGACCTAGGTACTGTTCACGAAAGCTCCAATTCCGAAATTTACCTGTGGCTACTTCCAGATAAAACCTACCATATGTAGAGTAACCGGAAATCGCCTGCGTCGTTGTTAAAGATAGTCAACATTTTAAAAATAGTTTGTTTAACAAATATATCAACATGTACAATAATATGAATAGAGTACTAAACACACATTACATGTCCACAAACACACCGGTTTGACGTACACATAGCCCAAACACTGTCTTTACGCAGATGAATAACACAACCATTGCTTCATAAGTTAGTAATAGTATTACTTGCATTTGTACGAGTCAACAAATCGGAAGTGTATTCAACTCGACCATAATACCAACTCTTGTCGTTACTATAATGGCACATCCAACGCAGAAATAACACCAAACGAAAACGCACTAACAAAGGGTCGGAAACACGTGAATATCGAGAGGGGAAGGAGATTCTCTTGATGATTTTCAGGGATCAACCCCGTGATGACGCACTTTCAGCTGGGAGGCTGACACTCTGATGACGCTCAGAAAAACATTTTCGAAATTAACAAAATATTTGGAGCTAATCACCCCTCTCTAAATATTGGAGGGTTCAGCCCACCCCTACCGTCCCGACGCCTTTGTCACTACCACACCCAATGCAGGCCGACTTACAATTAACATTCCTTTGAAACAACACCCTCTGATTCCCCATGCATATATATATATATATATATATATTAGTTCCATGCAATATATTGCTCACACGTTGTAATGCACTGGATTGCCAACTTCTATATAACATGTATCACAATATTAACGATAGCACAAGTAATTTGACTAAATGAATCTTGGCTATAAACCCCACAGGCCTATCTGTGTGCGAATTATTGGCAAACTCTGACAAGACACGCCTGACTAAGCCATGAGGGATGAGGTCTACGTGAGGTCTACAGCCAACACGGTGAACCACTGGCGGAAGAGCCATGCTTCAGTTTAATACGGCTCTTTGGTATTGGCTCGCGTTATCAACAACGGTCCAGACAATCACAGTTATTTAAACGTAATATACACACACGTGTCATCGGTAATGATCACTTCAATAATACTTCACAAGAACAACTTTAAATAATTTAATTGGCATTAATAGTTTGCTACAACGCATATGTTGTCCAAGAACTGTATGTAGCCTTGATATTGTCCAGAGACTGGCCGGAAACTGGCCGGAAACTGTCCGGCGGTTGACCAGTGAAATATTAGTAGGTGACACTCTTCTTGATTTCCGTCCTCACACAACACGCGAACAGTGTTCCGAATATCTAGAAACAAAAACACAATTACGTTATGTTCTGTTTTCGATACGTAGGTACATGCGAAATGAGTTTACAAAGTACCACATATTAGTCTGTGTTACAGACTACTTTGTGTTTCGTCTGTGTTACAGACTACTTTGTGTTTCGTCTGTTACAGACTAGTCTGTGGTGTAAGTAAAGCCCTGTTATAATTAACTCCCACAACATCTTTAGAAATTTGAATAAGCTTTATATGGAAACGGAAGAGAGGACTCTCTCTTTGAATGAATGATTTACCCATTTAGAGTTCAGTGTGTGTGCGTGCGTGCGTGCGTGCGTGCGTGCGTGCGAGAGAGAGAGAGAGAGAGAGACACACACACACACACGCACATACACACATACATAGAGAGAGAGAGAGAGAGAGAGAGAGGGAGGGAGGGAGGGAGGGAGGGAGGGAGGGAGGGAGGGAGGGAGGGAGGGAGGGAGGGAGGGAGGGAGGGAGGGAGGGAGGGAGGGAGGGAGGGAGGGAGGGAGGGAGGGAGGGAGGGAGGGAGGGAGGGAGGGAGGGAGGGAGGGAGGGAGGGAGGGAGGGAGGGAGGGAGGGAGGGAGGGAGGGAGGGAGGGAGGGAGGGAGGGAGGGAGGGAGGGAGGGAGGGAGGGAGGGAGGGAGGGAGGGAGGGAGGGAGGGAGGGAGGGAGGGAGGGAGGGAGGGAGGGAGATGGTGGAGAGACAGAGGGGGAGCCGGGGGAGAGGGGAGAGACGGGGGACATGAAAATATAAAAAAATTGGTTGAGATCATATCCATGAACATTCCGGTAACAGTACAGTGATAGATTGATAAACTCATTTAAAGCAACCATCTAGAATGTCGGTCAACATATGAGTGAGTGAGGCACCGCTTACACTAACAAGTGGAATCAGAATCTTGTGAACTGATAAATCTGAAGACGAATATCTGATTATTGAGGAGCCAAGCGGATCCTGCGATCAGGATCGTCTGATACCTAAGGCGTGTGTAAATTATATGAAAGAGTATCTTGCTAGTCGCACCTGCACAGCCGCAATGGCGCCCGCCACTGAGATCAGAATTAGGCTCTTCTTGTTCATCTCGCGGTTGAGGGCGGAGTAACAACCCTGAAACAGAACCAAGCTAGGTGGAGAAGGGGCAGCTAGCACACCATCGGGTATTGTATTTCTCATCTCGTTCGCGACCATTCATAGTATCCCCCGCATGGAACAATCTCCTTATACGGTGCCGCCGGGTTGTCACAATAATTCATAGTAGCCCGCATGGAACAACTCCTTGTACGGTGACGCCGTATGGTTGAACAATTCCACTATCTAGGTTGAATGGAAGTGTTTGACACTTTATACACCTCAGCTGTCATCACTAGGTGCAACTATGACATGCTATATCCAGTAAGACCACGAAGAACCTGGCACGCAACTGTTGATCCTTGTGCAAAATGCATTGTGGACAAGGGATCAAAGCCACGCATGATACGCAGTGTGTTTCCGATCGTTAGGAGTTAGGATCTTGTCAAGTTTACATCCAGCTTCATACATTTGGATAGGCTTTGGGAGAGGCAGTAATGGCTTGACCTTCACAACGCACTTACTGCACTATTTGATAGCTCCCGTTGGTATCCTGTATTTACGGGGATACAGTACGCTTTCCAACGGTATATGACGTGGCCATGAGTAGGTAAGGAACGTAGATATAAGCCACCATTGGTATTGCATAACGTTTGCGGGATGGCGCAATTTTGAACATTTATCCCTTGACAGTGACACTGTTTGATCGTCGCTCCACACAAACTCCATCAACTGATACCTCCAAGTCATATAGAATTTTGTCGGGAAGGAATTGTTCTTTCACGATATGTACAGCGCCCGTAGAAATTAAGCAGATGCAGAGTTATTGTAACTTTATGACGTTCGCGGTGTTGCAAGTTCGGATATTCATATTTTCATGGTCACCTTGTTTGACCATAGCTCCACACCAGAGCTGGGACGTAACGAAGTACAAATACTTCGTTACTGTACTTGAGTAGAAAAGTTTACTTTCCGTGAGTAACGAAGTACACTTTTTTAGGAGTACTTTTACTTGTAGCGAAGTACAAATGTGTGTACTTTTCATAAATGTAAAGAAGTATCCATTATTTATGCGTTAAAAATTTGGAGCTCCAAAATTATTCGTCACGAACGGAACTGGTTTCCCCCAGCATATAAATAGATATCAGTCGGAGCAACAACTGGTAGTCTTTTCTGATTGGTCTATCATTGCTATTACCAGGCATGATCACCAGGTGGCATGACCATTGCCAAGATTAATTATGATGTCATTCGCATTCAAAGATTCATCATGGAAAGATCAGAAGATTTGCAGCATCCATGGCCATACTTGTCCAGTATGTTTGAAATTAAGTCGGTTCATGGGGCTACTGTTAAGTTGGTCTGTTTGTTGTGTGCGCCGATATACCAGATCTGTTCGGCGTACAGGACATCACCTTCGAAAGCACATCGAGGTAAGTTAATTGATCATTAATTAATTAGTGCCATTGTGCGGTCAATAATCCGTTGCCGTTGGCGTTGATGATAATGGAGAAATTTCATGTGATATTTTGTTAAATATCGTGTGGTGTTTTTATATTATGTAGGCTAAATTAATATTGTGATGTCAATGAATTGGTAACCTTTCAGCTTTCACTTTCTAGTAAATTTGAATGTCTGTTTGTATGGGAATGTGACGCCATTATGAAATTCGTCTTCGACATCGTTGCAAGTTTTCTAAAATCATGCTGTTCATGCGACATATCTATTGCTTAGCTAAACATCATTTTGCACTGATGTTACAGGGCTACAGTACATCAAACAGCGTCTGTTGGAGCTGCAGTCAGTGGGAGCTGACACAACCGACTCTGACGAGGATGACGACGAACAGTTCTTTGGCAGGAACAAGCGGACGAAACCATCAGCCTGCCAGCTCGACCAATATCTGAATGCCCCGTGTGTCGAGCTGTCGTCCCTTGCCACGTGGCCAAGCTTGAGAGACCTTTTTATCGAGTTAAACACTCCTCTGCCTGCGAGTGCAGCCTGTGAGAGGTTGTTTAGTGCTGCAGGGCTTATTTTTTTAAGCCCCTGCGAGCCTGCATAGGCGATGCAGAATTTGAAAACCAGCTGATGCTCAAGCTCAACAAGGCGTTTGTTTGAGCAGCCAGCCTGTCACTGTCCTGTTGAATAAAATGTTTGTTTTGCACACTACTGAATTCACTTGTTTGTTTGCAGTGAGTGACCATGTCAAAAGTTTTTTTAGAAAAGTACTTTTGCATTTACTTCAAGTACATTTGTTTACTTTGTACTTGTACTTCAAGTAAATTTTTCTAAAAGTACTTTTCTTTTACTTGAGTAGCTTTTTTCAGAGTTACTTGTACTTTTACTCAAGTACAAAATAAATGTACTTGTTACAGCTCTGCTCCACACTTACTCTAAACGATAACAGCTCCATGTTGTATCTCATTTTGACCGGGAGACAATACGCTTTCCACAAATATATGACTTTGCAATTTTATTGTTAACGATAGTAGATATGCAACCATTGTAATTACAAGATTTGCGGAACCGGACAGTTTCGAAAATTTATCATTTGACGGTGACCTTGTTTGACCTTGGTGTCACGCTAGTTCTACAATAGGCCTCGTTGTGATGGGGATATCTAGGGTATTCAATTTGTGTTTTTGTATGGGGATGGGGGCATTTAAGTATGTCCATTAAGTAGTGCCTAGCGCTCGCCTATTGAGGAGGTATAAACGAATATCGTGAGGTTATATTGTTTAGAGCTAATTTGTATATTTATGCGACAAATGACGTAATCATACTCAGATACCCTGAAAACATGCGTTTGGACACCTCATTTTGATTATTTGGATGTTTACAATTCGATATATTCAGAAAAGTAGTATATATAGTAATGGCGATAACTAATTTGCATATTAATGAGTTTCTACAAAAACGCTCAAGGTGCCTGGGTGGCATCAGTCGGATTATTGACCTAGAGGGTTGGAAGGTCACAAAAATGCAAAAAAAGCATCGTATAAACCCCAATGTATGCTTCACTGGTTAACACCCGGACTACATCGCTGTTACTCAATCCACACTTAACGGTCAATCATGAATATATATGGGTCAACAGAATGTGCAATTAAAAGTTACAGTCAATTAAATTACTATTACTCTCCGAGAAATAATTCCATACCATTCCTACATATAAAACAAATAAAAACGCGTTAATTTATTGGAATTGTCACAACAGTAATATTAACGATGTGTTTTCTCTTGGGTGGCGGCACTGGGATGATGGAACTTGAATATGAAAGTACTTACGTCTTTATTGAGGAACTGGACGGCTTTCTTACTGTTGGCTTCACGGAAACACCCCTTCTTGTTGACGGGGATGGGGTCCTCAGGGGAACTCACCCGCAGAGTGCAGCACGTCAGCGGCACCTGGCGGCACACGCAGCAACATTCTTACTGTCACTTTACCGTCATATAACGAATTGGTTATGATAGTTAACACCCTGCATACAAGCAGGTTATGATAGTTAACACCCTGCATACAAGCAGAAGATGCAAACTGAGACGGTTTGGACATGTCACACGACCTACGTGCCTGCCAAAAACCATCCTCCAGTGAGGACAGGAAGGAGAGGCAGGCAGAAAGAGAATAATCAAGACAACACCAATTAATGGCCAGGCCTCACAAATAGCAGCAAAACACCGACAGATGTGGACACATGTAGAGTGTGTGTTTATCGTTCGAGATGCCCCAACGACCACTCACGGTTACGGGGTACGTGAGGCGAGAACGTTATCAACCGAACGAGTGATACTACAACATGATATGTAATTGCCCGAAATTGGATACATGTAAACCTGTCACGAACAATGGTTCCATTGTTGAAGTTTAAAATTACTCTGATATTGGGGAAGCAACTGACATCTTCACGCCTGGCTCCTGTCAGTGAGGATTTCACTATCACAATAAGTTGGGATATCAGAGTAGGCTTGGTTGAAACAAACATTACCGGGTCTGCTTCGTCGAAGTTCGGATTGTCCTTGTAATCCTCGAAGTTGTTGCCGCCGCAGCATTTCATCTGAAACGACGAGAAAATAAAATTTGATCTTGTCGGTGACGTCACGGCTCTTGAGCAGTAAGACGAGGAAGTCTGCTTCAAGATAGGACTAAACAAGGGAAAAAAGGACGTATTTGGGAGAGGGTGAGCCTACCTTATCTGTTCTTTTGACCCGACCTTTCAGCAAATATTATATGTCATGTTTCACGGATGTAACGAACATGTATTTCTAATACAACCTACATTAGGATTATAGAACTTAAATGCATATGCTTACATTATGGACAGTCTTTGCTAATAGTTCAATCAATCAATCAACCAATCAGTTCACTTTATTGTCCTAGGAAGGATATTTGTCTTCCGGCTCATGATCTCATAAAATATACTATGAGAGACATACGTGTTAGAGTGTATATACACGTATGTAAAGTATGAATATAATAGTTCCGTGTTTACCAACCCCCTACTCATATCGTATCTTGTGTACCCAACCCGCTGCTCATACATTTCCTTGTTTACCACAACACCTGTTCATTGTTTACCCCACCTCAGGCTTATAGTGTTCCGTCTTTGCCCCATCCCCCGCACGTATTGTTCCTTCTTTGCTTCACCTCCTGTTCATATCATTCGTCATCCTCTGTTATATGTCGTTTACCCCACCCTGTTCATATCGTTCTTGTTTACCCTACCCCCTGTCCCGTCATACGTGTCACTCACGTTGGCCTGCATGGCGTTCCAGGCGAGCGTGAGGACGTCTGCGTCCTTGTACTCGTTGGTGACGTTGTTTCCGGCCTGCTCCTCCATTGACAGCTTCAACTCGACCCCGAGCTACAAGAAGACACATCTTATATTTAATGTGCAGATTTTGTACATATTTATATACATTAAATCAACACAAAGAACCGCTCAACCTAGGCAAATGTGTGCAAGAATTTGTATCGACCTGAGCGTACAGCGTCGGAACCGGGGGAGGCTGAGACCACATTATTTTAGGTGGGGGGCTGAAGATAGGATTAGCCCCCAATATTTAGGACAGGTAGATGGATTCTGGGAGCAATTTGTGATTTTTGGTCATACAAGGCGAGTGTTTTGCCGAGCCTCAAGGCAGGATACGTTTTTTTGAGATCCCCTCCCCCAACATTCACCACATTCCGATACCATTGAAGACGGTTTCGGTTTCAGTTTGACACCTGACACATATGTGCGATGAAAAGCACTAGTACTTAGCTCTATGAACGTACGTGTCCCAACCACGGAAGACGGAACTATTTCGTCTTATTGCGGAGTGATTCGCCTGCATGAGAACCGCCGGTACGACTTACCTCCTTCCTAAACATCAGTCCCATCACGACGGCGGCCACTTGTCCGAGTATGACGATGACCAGGAGACCAGCGTACTGCGGGAGATAGGAACGACACGTACACGAACAGTGTGGGGAGACACGCACACGAATAGTGTGAGAAGACAGTCTCACAGTCTAGAATATGTTCGATTCTGGGGGTACATATTTGGCTATATCGCTCATTACATGCACGCGATGCGATAACGCACGGCCGCAGCGGCGCAGACTATTGCAAACCGGGTCGCTATTTGGGCTTCAAAAGTGCGCTAAGACGCAATATTTTCGTAACACCAATATGGCTACGATGATGTTGAATGATTGAATTTACCCACCGAGGTATCAAATTTAAACAAAATGAGGTGGGTCCCAATTCGACACAAATGCACATCCTGGAAAATGACCTTATTTAGTTAGGCCTCGTTTAATAACAGTAATAATAAAAGTGCATTCTAAAGCGCCACAGACGCAGCACCAGGTGACCCTGTTCAAAGGCGCTGATGTTTTCAGTACGAATTGGTTAGGAAATTATGTCGTCAACACATGTTAAAGTTGTTTAATAACACTTGATTATAATCATCGAACCAGTCGACTCTGTGACTTTCTTGTAAGTCGTCCGTAGGCCTACTATAATTATATTATTTTGACTGTGAATGTATGTACAAGATGGCGGCGTTGGCGACTTACCATGCACAGCAGGCACGAGCTTTCCCGGCATGCACCGCAGCAGCCGAGGAAGCCAATGACCAGCATCAGCGTTCCGACGGCGATCATGGTTATGATGGCTGCCTCGATGATCGGCACATTCTGGTCAATACGGATCACATCCAAGTATTTGTTGATGTTCGGATCCACCTTGATCCACACTCCGACACCTAGGATCCCGATGCCCGCCACCTGATAGGTGGACAGATAAACACGTTAGTTCAGCGGATAAAGCACCAATATAATGCACTAGTTGATCAGACCCTCTATACGAGTCTAGAGTGCCACTGTAATGCACTAAATGGTAAAGTTCCTCCACAATGTTCAATTCCTGTGGTGATGCAAAAACGATCTCAAAAACAATCTCTCACAAAAAGGCTAAACTGCCGTGTGGAACTGTGAATACGGACACAAGGGTGGTATTAGAACCAAAACAATATAGACATAGTAGACTCTAATACGACGTTTTAGTACGTTATTATTCAGCTTCAAAACATATTGGTATGTCACCACAGTTCAAGGTTTAGGACAGTTTTATTTATGTTACATTTACCAAATGGTCCGAATGGGGTTCGTATGGTATATTTACCGCAAAATTCGATTATCTGTGTCTTACAAAAATCCACTTCGAAGATTTTTTCAGAATTTGAAATGCGTCACACAACGCCTCGTTGCGCCACACCGCACCACACTGACACTGCGCCCCAGGCGCCCTGGAGACTACGCGGGCTGCTGCGTCCGGTGATTTCAACGTGACTGCGCCTCATTTCCGGCGCTCAATCACTAGACCTCATTATCGCACAATTGACGCCTAATTCATATGTTTTTGGACTTGTTGCATCGAGGACGGCAGATAGTTAGGTGTAGCATGAAAAGCAACGACGCATTTACTCTATAAATCTTATTTCGTCTAGGCGGTCGTCGTTCCATCGCGGAACAGCCGACATCATAAATCGACTGCTTTGTGGAGTGGTCGTGTTGTCTTTACGCTTTGTTCACATTGGAAGTTATGTTAGGAAGAGGCAGGTAGATAATAAAGACAACCCGAGAAAAGGGAGATGATGCGGGACAAAAGCATAACATGGAAGAGGGACAATTCTTAGAGGGAGAGAGAAGGGGAAGAGGGATGGAGAAATAGGGAGAGACAGTGAGAGGGGAAGAGAGGGGGAATGGAGGAATGGAAGGGAAGTGGGTAAGAGGGAGACGGGGGGAGTGGGGGTAGAGAAGGGAGCGTAGGAGGGACAGGGAGGGAGAGGGGAGGACATAGAGACACGGGAGAAGAGAGAATGAGGGAGAGAGGGGAGGGCGAAATGAGGGGGGAAGAGGTGAAACGAGATGGTGTGGGAATGCCGACGAAATGGGGAGAATGCGAGAAACTAGGTTGGTGGAGAATTGGAATTGGGCAGAAGGACAGATAAAATAGACAGAGAGAGAGAAAGAAGGGCGAGTCTCTATTTGCTTCCTCGATTAGATTAGGAAGGCAAATACACGAACTGATAACGTCTGCGTGATAAACTCAGACGCCTCTAACAGAGACTAACAACTATACAGTCTGACCAGTAAATATGTATTTATGTTTGTATGTATGTATGTGTGTGTGTGTGTGTGTGCGTGTGTGTGTATGCATGCATGTACGGCTGTTTGTATGGTTGTAAGTGTGTAGATATGTATGTACAGTGATTTCTTGTATTCTGTACAGAACATTAGAGCTTTACTTCTATTGTTTTGTATATTTTACCGTGGATGTTTGTACAATCAAACTGAAATGTTGCCAATAACAATTTGATTCTGAATATGAATATACATATTGACATATCGTGTTGTAGCCAACTCGGGTGTAACTGAGTGCGTGTTATGAAAATAAGAATTGTTTGTTTCACGTTGCCTTTAAACTGGCCAGTCATACCGTATTAAGTCTAAACATTACTCATTGTCTCATGGGCGTTTACGCCTAATTGTGTTCATAGCTGTTCACATCTTATCGTGATGTTTGTATACTTCGATATACTGAAGTGGCATAACAACATGAGTAAGCACCACCAGAGTCCGTGTTTACGTTATGTGACCACGAGAGAGTGAGACGAGAGAGGACGGGGAGAGAGGGGGGGGGGGGGGGGAGAAGAGAGGAGAGAGATTATATATATTAAAAGGATGAAGAGAAATTGACTTAGAAAGCCTCGAGTAGCTGATAGTATTTGCACAAAGAAAGCACTACAGCGATCTGCGAGAACAGTCGTATTATCAGTCAGACTGATGCGACAGAAGCCGTCTCACATAGCGTGCATCCACTTCCTCGTTGGTCCAATAAGCGCATCGTGTAATTGCTAGGAGTGACCTCCTTTCTACCTGTATCACACCCGTTAACAGTATGCACCGTCAGTTTCATTCCTGGATGGCGCATAATATACGTCATTCTTCCACTAATGGATGGCGTCTGATAGAGCTAATTCCTTTATGTATTATTCATGGATTGTCCCTGTTAGAACCTTTTACAGCATCGACACGTTCATGGTGATATAATCAGTACCTGTTGGCGTAACCAACACATGTTGGTGTCGTGTTTAAATTCGTGTTAATCACTGTACGCGGATTTGGTCGGCTTACGCAACGTTTTACGATGCTGATTAAAATGAAAGTGTTTTTCAATAAATGAGTCAAAAACGGCTTTGCCGAAATAATGAAACAACGACAGTACCAGCACTACCGCGTTAGCCCCTGGGGGGTTGTTAGAATAAACCAACCGAATACTGAAAACAACGTCACTGTGAGATGAGAACAGACAACGTCATTATAAGTATTTACACCTTCACCATGATATGAGTACGACTCCGTTACTACAAGACGAGTACCTGAGTGATATATACTTACGAAGAAGATCACATTGAAAACGAAGAACAGGTATTTCAAACACTTTGCGCCACAACTCAGCCCCATCTTCCCGTCTCTTGTCCTATCGTCTCTTGTCCTATCGTCTCTTTTCCTATGGTATCCTGTCCTTCCGTCCTTGCACTGGTTGTGTCAAGTCGCAGCTTACACTGTCGCAGTTCTCAACGACGTCGCTGTAGTTGTCTCCAGTCGACACAATCAACACCACTGTTACCTGTCACTGTTGTATAGGCCGAGATGCTCTGATTGCAACATTGTCACGTGCCTGTGAATCGGCGATGATTCCGTCATACCAAAGGTCCCTAGCAACCGACTCACGGCACGCGGCAACGTGCCGACATTCGAGTGGGCGTCACGCGTGTCCAAGTGTCCACTGTACAGACTGAGGTGGATGGTGCGTATCATGTGACGATGACGTCGAAGGTCAAGCTGTACTATGGTGACACATGGCGGGGATCACACGCACGCACACACATGCATAAGCATGCATAAAGACATGTTCATACGCATACACACACTCGCTTACACAGACATGCACACGCACACGCACACAGCCACGGATAAGCACAAGCTCGCAAATACATGTATAAACACACACACGCACACACAACACACACACGCGCACACACACGCACGCATATATGCATAAACACACGAAGGCACGCACACATGCGTAAACACGCGCGCACACACACGCACGCATGCGTACACACACATACACACGCTCATACCCATACGCACATACACTCACACGCACACTATGATTTGTTCCATTTATTTGTCTTCGTCTGTGAACATTTGAAGCGTTCTTATCAGCGATCGATACAGTTGTTTGTTTACTGACCATACCGCATCTCCTCTAGTGATTATGAACAAATATTTTTCAGTAATTTTATAACGATACAATGTGTTAAAAGATGTTCTCAAAATCTGTTTGTCTCTAGTCGTATTAGACCACTTTCTTACCTGCATTTGTTGATTGATACGTTTCTTCTATGTATGTATGTGTGTGTGTGTGTATATATATATATATATATATATATATATATATATATATACACACACACACACTTACATAGAAGAATATATATATATACACACACACACATACATACATAGAAGAATATATATATATACATATATCTATATATATATGCATATAGCCTGTATATTATTATATTATAGTATTTTTGTCCTGTGTATTTTTGTCCTATGTGACATTCTACATGTTTGTAATAAACATTATTCTAAGCGAGACGTATATATTGTTTGACAAAGCACTGTGGTAGAGTAACCTGTTTCGTAGACGAGTGAAGAGGTTCATCAGACTGGGTGGTTCAAATGAATAATATTTTTACCTATTTCACAGTCAGTTTACCCTTTTTCCCGTGACGTTTTGATCGACTGCTTTCAGCAGTCTTCCTTGGACGGCTACCGTTAGATGGCGACACGGTAGTCCTTCAGCGCAGACGTAGTCACTCCGGTGCGTGCCCCTCATGGCAAGGCATGGTGGTACTTCCAAGGATTATCCGAAACCACATCACGAATGATGAAGAAATACAAACTGAACACGATCTCTTGAAGAGCCACCCAGGGCACAGCCGTGGGGGGCATACACCTGAGTGACTACGTCTGCGCTGAAGGACTACAGTGTCGTCATCTAGCGGTAGTCGTTTGAAGAAGACTGCTGAAAGCAGTCGAAAGTCACGGGAACAAAAGGTAAACCGACAGTGAAATAATAAAAATATCACTCATAACATGTTTCATGTTATATTCTCCAAATACGTTCTCGTGTCTCGTGTAGGTATCTACATTTCACAGAATTATATAATTCATACCATTACCAGACCTCTTGACTAAAGTCCTCACCAGACTTGTCACGTTTGACGTGGAGTTGTCACGTTTGGTGTGAACCTGTCACGTCTGATGTGGACCTGTCACGTCTGATGTGGACATGTCACGTCTGATGTGGACCTGTCACGTCTGATGTGGACTTGTCACGTCTGGTGTGGAATTGTCAGGTCTGATGTGGACCTGTCACGTCTGGTGTGGAATTGTCACGTCTGATGTGGACCTGTCACGTCTGGTGTGGAATTGTCACGTCTGATGTGGACCTGTCACGTCTGATGTGGAATTGTCACGTCTGATGTGGACCTGTCACGTCTGATGTGGACATGTCACGTCTGATGTGGACCTGTCACGTCTGGTGTCGAATTGTCAGGTCTGATGTGGACCTGTCACGTCTGATGTGGAATTGTCACGTCTGATGTGGACCTGTCACGTCTGATGTGGAATTGTCACGTCTGATGTGGACCTGTCACGTCTGGTGTGGAATTGTCACGTCTGATGTGGACCTGTCACGTCTGATGTGGACCTGTCACGTCTGGTGTGGAATTGTCAGGTCTGATGTGGACATGTCACGTCTGATGTGGAATTGTCAGGTCTGGTGTAAACCTGTCACATTTGGTGCGAACTTACGTTTGATGTTGACTTATCATGATTGATGTGGAATTGACACATGGAATTATTATTCTCACGCACATAATTAAGCTCACACGCATGCACGCGCGCACGTACGCACACACGCACAACATGATTGTCCCTTTACATCCCTCGCCATGTCTCAATATATTTGCTGAAATCGTTTATCTTACTGAAATTTGAGAAACATTTTGTCATATAGTTAAAATAAACCGAAACGTAACCAAATAACAACTTAAAGCCCAATCGCTGATATATGCACCTATTTAATAATAAAATTACGCATTTTTACGTGGACACTGTGACAAGTAATTACAACTAATCCAATGAGCATTACATATTTAGCTAAACAATACAACAAATAAGCGCGTATTCTATGTACACATGGAAATGATACGAAGTGATGTCTTCGTGTTTGTCACGTCTAAATGATGTAAAACTCAACATCAGCAACCACGATACCCTCCACATTCGTGTTGCACATATCATTGTCGCGCAAATGTCAAGTCTATAAAAAAGACTGTGAGTAATTTAGTATTTTAAACAACAGTTTTACAGTGACGGTTCGCGCGCAAAAACTTCATCCGAAAAAGGAGTCATGCGTTTCCTTGGCTTGTCTGGGTGCAGAAGTTATATAAAGCATTTAAACGTATCTTCATAATTCTAAAAATTACATCATGTAATAAGCACATTTGCAAAAAAAATGAAAGCAAAACTAAGTTTTATTGCTTGTAAGATGCGACTGTTGTATAAATAACATATGTAATATATACAAGAAAAGTTACAAATAGCATTAATAGTGTATCGAATTAAAAATGTAAGCAAAATTGTCCTTTGGCTTTGACGTATAGTTATTTCACCGGGCAATAAATAAGTTGCAGTTTTGGCGCGTTGTCTAACGAGCAAGTGTGTCTTAATGCTGACAACGTACGCTCGGCGGTTCTTGTGTCACACTGTTGACTGACAACGTAAACTCGGACGTTCTTGTGTCAAAATGTTGAAAACGTATACTCGGGTGTTCGTGTGGTATAATGTTGATAACGTACACTCGGGCGCCCGTGTGTCATTATGCTGACGGTGACGACTGACTTCCGTGAGCTCACTTCCGGTCAATGTACAGCATGTGCAATCTGGCACCTCACGAACACCCTTCAGTCCCACCGTGCAATGCTCGTCACGCGTAAACCCCCTTGTTCCGGACCTCCACTTGTAAGATGCAGGCCAACACCGCGACAAAGATCTACAACAAACGCCTCCACTTTACCACAGACGGACAAAACATGAAAAATAGCACATTCGATAGATGTAACATATCTTAATGCTGGCCTGTCAGTACACATTCCAAAAACCGCATACTATTAAACACCTTTTATGCATATGTTAGAATAATATTCGTTACGTGTCTACATTAATTCACAGTTCATATGTAGAACATATGTCTTCACAACTAGTAATAAACAATAGTATAACATTGTAATGTCCATGTTACGTACGTTTGGTAGTAGACCTGTGTAATTATACATATGGATATACAGGGGCCGGTGGCTCGGTGGGTAGTTGCGCCAGACTGTCAGTCAAGGGCACAGGTCCACCTACTTAGGCTTACACACACAGAGGCAGTTTCGCTCGCCCACCTTTGCTAATGTTTTCGGAAGAGATTGTAGAAGCGATTAGTCCCTACTACTTGGTGTCCGTGTCGGGGGGAGGGGCGGGGGTGAACGAACCACTCTTCTGCCTACCGTTACCATAGCAACTAACACTAACAGTCTCATACCGACAACTTTTTCTTTTACAATCGTTAAGCAACGACCACCAAGACATTGCCACCCCACGTACCGCTTCGAACATGCTAAAGTAGTATTTTGAACCTAAGTTAAAAATACTTTAGAATGTTTTCAACAAAAGTTCAAACACTCTGGGCCGACATTCAAAACTGATCGATATCCTATGCAATGCATGGTCGTTATTATTCTAATACATCCTCGCAAGCCTTGGGTGGTAGCTTGTCTGCAAGACCCCTGCAGATATCCTACGCAATGTATGGTCGTTATTACCCTAATACATCCTCGCAAGCCTTGGGTGGTAGCTTGTCTGCAAGACACCTGCAGATATTCTACGCAATGTATGTTGTACTTTTCCTAGTAACTGACCCCGCCACGAGAACAAAGCAGATGCCTGTCCCGCCCGAGCCCCATATAAAAGATAGAGCCAGCGACTCCAGATAATTATAATATAATTACTCTTCTCACGAGCGGCTGAGCGATATTGTGCATTTAAATAATTAGTTCTTCTTCCCTAACATTAGTGCATGTATGTAATCGCCAAACCTCAAACAGCTGAACCTGTAAGGGGCTACGATATCATTCGCATAGCTTAACTTCAGCGTTTTGCAAGGCTATCTACCAGATGGTGTTGAGACTGATGCCATCAGTAGCGCCACTGGCGTACCCCAGATTCACGGAAGAAGGCACGAGGACGAAAGCGCCATCTGATGGACTTACCACTGTGCCGACGAGGACGAAGGCGACGTCTGACGGACTTACCACTGTGCCGATGAGGACGAAGGCGCCATCTGACGGACTTACCTCTGTGCCGATGAGGACGAAGGCGCCATCTGATGGACTTACCACTGTGCCGACGAGGACGAAGGCGACGTCTGACGGACTTACCACTGTGCCGATGAGGACGAAGGCGCCATCTGACGGACTTACCTCTGTGCCGATGAGGACGAAGGCGCCATCTGACAGACTTACCACTGTGCCGACGAGGAAGAAGGCGACGTCTGACGGACTTACCTCTGTGCCGAGGAGGACGAAGGCGCCATCTGACGGACTTACCTCTGTGCCGACGAGGAAGAAGGCGCCATCTGACGGACTTACCACTGTGCCGACGAGGACGAAGGCGCCATCAGACGGACTTACATCTGTGCCGACGAGGACGAAGGCGCAATCTGACGGAATTACCACTGTGCCGACGAGGACGAAGGCACAATCTGATGGACTTACCACTGTGCCTACGAAGAGGAAGGCGCAATCTGACGGACTTACCTATGTGCCGACGATGACGAAGGCGCAATCTAACGGACTTACCTCTGTGCCGACGAAGAGGAAGGCGCAATCTAACGGACTTACCTCTGTACCGACGAGGACGAAAGTCGTGACGATGATGAAGACGAGGTAGCCGCTCAGCCAGGTCCATAGGGCGTCAGTACACTTCTGGCACACACCAACCAGACAACGCATCACACAACATGTCTAACTGATTTTGCTACTTACAGTTTTTCCCTCATTAAATTGACTTGCTCATTAAATGAAAGATTCATCATTATTAAAGCAAAAAAGGCAGGAACTGCTTTGCCCATTCAGTGTTTAAAGCATACATAATTAATGTATTCTTAATACGCCTCATTTTAAAGGCAGACCGCTATGCAGAGTGTCTCTGAGTTTAAATGATGCAGCTTCTCATTCACAAACACCAAAAATGTTTCTTTCAAAATAAATAGTTATATCAATATTACGTAACGAACTTAGCAGTCGCGCTGTGATCCATCAAAGTCAGCCTAGCAGAGAAGTGTGCTCGTGTACGTGTGTCAAATTTAGCATAATTTATCCAGAACAAATCCTCGCGCTTTATATTACAACAACGTGGACAGTGTGACAACGTAGACACTGTGACAACGCGGACATTGGAACAACGTGGACAATGTGACAACGTGGACACTGGAACAATGTGGACAGTGTGACAACGTGGACACTATGACAATGTGGACACTGTGACAATGTGGACAATGGAACAACGTTGACACTCTGACAACGTGGACACTGGAACAACGTGGACAGTGTGACAACGTGGACACTGTGACAATGTGGACACTGGAACAACGTGGACACGGTAACAACGTGGACACTATGACAAAATTAACACTAGCACAATGTAGACAGTGTGACAACGTGGGCATTGTGACAACGTCGGCATTGTGATAACGTGGACATTATGACAACGTGAACACTGTGACAACATGGACACTGTAACAAAGAGAGCATTGTGACAACGTTTACAATGTGACAACGTGGGCATTGTGACAACGTTTACACTGTGACAACGTGGACACTGGAACAACGTGGAAAGTGTGACAATGTGGACACTGGAACAACGTGGACAGTGTTACAACGTGGACACTGTGACAATGTAGACACTGGAACAAAATGAACACTGTGACAACGTGGGCGCTGTGACGACGTGGCCATTTTGACGACATAGACACTGTGACAATGTGGGCATTGTGATAACGTGGACATTGTGATAACGTGGGCATTGTGACAACGTGAACACTGTAACAAAGAGAACACTGTGAAAACGTGGAGACTGTGACAACATGGACACTGTGACAACGTGTACACTATGACGACGTGAACACTGTAACAAAGAGAACACTGTGACAACATGGACACTGTAACAAAGAGAACACTGTGACAACGTGGGCATTGTAACAACGTGGACACTGTGACAACGTGGACACTGTGACAACGTGGGCATTGTAACAACAAGGACACTGTGACAAAGTGGGGATTGTGACAACGTAGGCATTGTGACAATGTAGCGATTGTGACGACGTCGACACAATGACACCGTGGACACTGTGACAAAGAGGACACTTTGACAACGTGGACACTGTAACAACGTAGCCATTGTGACAACGTGGACACTGTGACAACGTGGGCATTGTAACAACAAGGACACTGACAAAGTGGGGATTGTGACAACGTAGGCATTGTGACAATGTGGATACAGTGACAACGTGGACACTGTGACAAAGAGGACACTTTGACAACGTGGACATTGTAACAACGTAGCCATTGTGACAACGTGGACACTGTAACAACGTAGCCATTGTGACAACGTGGACACCGTGACAACGTGGGCATTGTAACAACGTGGACACTGTGACAAAGTGGGGATTGTGACAACGTGGGCATTGTGACAACGTGGACACAGTAACAACGTGGACAATGTGACAAAGAGGACACTTTGACAACGTGGACACTGTAACAACGTAGCCATTGTGACAACGTGGACACTGTGACAACGTTGGCATTGTAACAACAGGGACACTGTGACAAAGTGTTGATTGTGACAACGTGGGCATTGTGACAATGTGGATACAGTGACAACGTGGACACTGTGACAAAGAGGATACTTTGACAACGTGGACACTGTAAAAACGTAGCCATTGTGACAACGTGGACACTGTGACAACGTGGGCATTGTAACAACGTGGACACTATTACAAAGTGGCGATTGTGACAACGTGGGCATTGTGACAACGTGAACACAGTGACAACGTGGGCATTGTGACAATTTGGACACAGTGACAACGTGGACACTGTGACAAAGAGGACACTTTGACAACGTGGACACTGTAACAACGTAGCCATTGTGACAACGTGGACACTGTGACAACGTGGGCATTGTCACAACGTGGACACTGTGACAAAGTGGGGATTGTGACAACGTGGACACAGTGACAACGTGGACACTGTGACAAAGAGGACACTTTGACAACGTGGACACTGTAACAACGTAGCCATTGTGACAACGTGGACACTGTGACAACGTGGGCATTGTCACAACGTGGACACTGTGACAAAGTGGGGATTGTGACAACGTGGACACAGTGACAACGTGGACACTGTGACAAAGATGACACTTTGACAACGTGGACACGGTAACAACGTAGCCATTGTGACAACGTGGGCATTGTGACAACCTGGACACTATGACAACGTGGGCAACGTCACAAGGAGGACATTGTTACAACGTGGGCATTGTGAAAACGTTGACGCTGTGACAAAGTCGACATTGCAACAATATGAACACTGCGACAACGGGGACACTGCAGCAGCAGCAGCAACAGCAGCAGCAGAAGCAACGTAATGTATTCGTTATGGAGACATGTACATACCTGTTCATGAACGTATGTACTTTCGGCTG
This sequence comes from Escarpia spicata, assembly GCA_963995525.1. NCBI lineage: Eukaryota > Metazoa > Annelida > Polychaeta > Sabellida > Siboglinidae > Escarpia > Escarpia spicata. Next base: position 49,415,748 of record OZ023212.1, read on the forward strand.
TCGTTTCGTTGACCACGTGTTCGTTACACACTTGCACGTCGATAGGTGTCGCTGGTGTGGCGTCATTTAGGACACAGCACGAATCAGGAACAACCTACAAACAATGACGTCACCGTGTAGTGCATAAAATATCCACAAATGTATTGTTATTGGTGTCTTAAGGAGACGCCACACGAGCTTCGGTGGAAGCAAAGTGTCGCCACCAGTTGCCCCGTATCTGTCTGCAGGGTCCGGCTTTCACCCAGCTGTGTGAACTGGGAAGAGAGTCTGGTCCCACACACATACACGTCAGACTGCTGTCGTCAGAGGGCGCCACTTCATTTCGGCGAATTAATGGCGTAGCAAGCGGGAGATTCCAGATTGTTACTGAGTCTCAACATTTCAAACTTACTGTTGGACAGGATTTCAGAAGGCGAGGGACTGCTTTTGGTGGTCCGAAGCGAAACACCGTGTTATGTTATTCTTTGCCAAGATTCCTGGAATTCACAACAAATCCGGGAGACTCCCAAAACAATCCAGCTTATTCCAGTCGATGGGGTAGTAGAGAAGATTTTCCCGGTCGAGCGTGGGTAGTGCTGAACATCCTCCAAAACAAAATTGGCCCCTCTACCCCCCTAAATCCGCCGGTGTGGCTACGAGCCTTACCTGTGTGGCAGTCGTGTTTTCCTGTGTCAGTTTGTACCAGTTCGTGTTAGTCCAGTCGCGCGGACCTACCCTGGCTCCACAACACTCCAACTAAACACAAGACGCCGTTAGTTTGTTACTGTTCGTTAGATGGACAGTCTGGCAGACCTGTGTAACATGCTTAGTGCGGAAAGAAATTCAACTTTTACTTTCAAATTTTCTGTTAACATGGAAATTACCTTTTCTTTTTTTACATTACAGTTTCTACCTGCACATTACAAACGGTTAATGCAAACACGACTTGTGTTTCTTTTAGATAAACCTAGCCAATCTACAGTCAAGATTCCATAGCGCAATATCATCCATGCATTCTTCTTTAACATGACAGTAAGAGTTTTTACGCGTATATTCGAAGCAAACAGAAAGTTCAGGATAAGGTCGGTCCTCTAGAAGATAGTGCTGGAAATACAATATCAGAGGGATTCTTAATGGCAGAAGACCTGAATGAGTATTTTAGTTCAGTGTTTACCAGGGAAGATATTAGTTCACTGCCAGTACCAGAGGCTAAGTTCAAGGGGGCAGATTCAGACTATTTAGGACAGTTAGTTGTAACCTCGGAAATGGTAGCTAAGAAAATAAGGGCTATGAAGGATAATAAATCACCTGGAGTGGACGGGATTCCGCCCAAACTACTATTGGAAATTGTAGAACAAATTAGCGCACCGTTTGCAACAGTTTTCAATTTGTCATTAGAAGAGGGAGTGGTTCCTTTAGAATGGAAAGAGGCAAACATTATACCGTTATTTAAAAAAGGTTCGAGAAACAAGTCAGAGAACTATAGACCAGTGAGTTTAACATCAGTGATTTGCAAATTATTAGAAAGACTAATTAAAGATCACATGGTGGATTTTCTTGTTAAACATAACTTGATAAACCCATCTCAACATGGGTTTTTAAAAGCGAGGTCATGCTTAACAAATATGTTATGTTTTTTGGAAGACATCACTAGGTGGGTAGATGGGGGATCACCAGTAGATATCATCTATTTAGATTTTCAAAAAGCTTTCGACAAAGTACCACATCAAAAATTACCCCTTAAGCTAAAGGCCCATGGCATAGGAAATGGTATAATAAACTGGATAGAAAAATGGCTGAATGACAGAAGACAACGTGTAGTAGTTGATGAGGAGGCTTCAAACTGGAAATCGGTATTGAGTGGGGTACCACAGGGATCAGTACTAGGACCTATATTATTCTTAATATATATCAACGATTTGGACGATGATATAACAAGCAAGGTGTTAAAATTTGCGGATGATACAAAAGTGTTTAGAAGGATTAAAAGTGATGGAGACAGACAGCATTTACAAGATGATCTTGATAGGTTGATCAAATGGTCTGAAAAGTGGCAAATGCTGTTCAATTTTGGGAAATGTAAATGCCTCCACACAGGTCATGGGAATGAAGAGGTAACATATAAAATGGGGGGTACTGTTCTAAGTACTACTGTAAAAGAAAAGGACTTAGGGTTAACCATTAGTGCTGATATGAAGGTTTCAGAGCAGTGCGGAATTGCAGCGTCAAAGGGAAATCAAATCCTTGGATTAATTAGGCGAAATATAGCGTATAAGAAAAAAGAATTAATAGTACCGCTGTACAAAACAATAGTGAGGCCTCATTTAGAATATTGTATACAAGCATGGAGGCCATATCGCAAGAAGGACATAGATATGCTAGAAAGAGTACAGAGGAGAGTGACTAAAATGATACCAAATCTGAGGGATCTTAGTTACGAAATACGCCTAAAAGAATGTGGTTTAACAACACTAGAGACCAGGAGATTGAGAGGAGATCACATAGAAGTGTTTAAAATATTGAATGGTTATGACAATATTGATAGAAACATTTTTTTTCTCAGTTAAGAAAGATAGAAGGACCAGAGGACATGAAGCTACATTAGTAAAGGAGCAGTGTAGATTAGATATCAGAAAGTTCTCATTCTCACAAAGGACTGTAAATGAATGGAACAGATTATCTCCTGATTGTGTTGGTGCTAGTAGCGTGAATATGTTTAAAAATAAAATCGACACACACCTTAAAAAGGCGGGATACATGTAGATAAAAAGTATTGGACTCTCGATAAGCCAAAAGGCTTCCTTGTCCAACTGCCATCCAGAGTAATTTTCTGGATGGCAATCTTGTTAAATCTTGTTAAATCTTGTTATGATCCTATCACAATAGCTGTCACTTGCCAGGTATAATCATGCCGGTAACGAATCTACTTTCATAATGACTCAAAACAGACGAGATGTAATATGACATTGTTATTGACACAGAAGAGCTGGCTCTGTGTAGACAGCTGTTCAATGACGGACGACGTTGCCCTCTCACTAAAGCAGTGTGTGTTGCGATGTTGATTCTCCTACCGCTGTCTGCAGGTCGTCCCACGCCTCTGTCACCGCCGCTTGGTCAGGCGAGCCGTATCGCTCCTCCACCACCGCCATCATCTTGGCTTCGAACGTATTCTGGAACTACAAGTCGTAATTACCGTATTAATTCAGTGACTAGGTTGTAATCACTGACAGGTAAATACTTGACATTGACATACAAGTTGTTAACACAGGAAAAGGTGTGCTGTGGTGAGGGGAGGGATAGTGGGAAGGAGGAAGGGGGAAATAGAGGGAGGGTGAGAGGGAGAATGAAACGGAAGGAGGGTGGGAGGAAGGGTGAGACTGAAGGAGACAGAGAAAGAAAAAAAAATTATATGTATATATATACATACATACACACACACACACATATATATATATAGAGAGAGAGAGGGGGGGGGGGGAGAGAGAGAGAGAGAGACAGACAGACAGACAGACAGACAAAGACACAGAGACACAGAGACACAGAGACACAGAGACACAGAGACACAGAGACACAGAGCCAGACAGAGAGTGAGTGAGTGAGAGAGAGGGGGAGAGAGAGAGGGAGGGAGAGAGGAGACGGTGGGAGGGTCTGTGGGTGGGTCGGTTTATAGGCCCTATGGCGTTACGTGGGAATCGTATTCTTTTCTTTCGATGCCATCTGTATTTGTGCCTTTTGCAGTTTGGATTTTGTCTTCGTATAAAATAATGTGGAGATGACAAGCCAGCAGTCACAGGTGCTAAACATGCTTACAGCTGAAAACAAACTGAAAACAAAATAATATTATTCCAAAATAAAATAAAACAATTGCTGTAACATGTTTGCTAAATTTTCCAAACAATACACTAATGGTGTCAATATGATAGGAAGGACTTATAAAGGCATAACGCCGGAACAACATATAAAACCTGCACAAAGTATACCGTCAACTTTGATACGAGCCACTATTTTAATATACGAAGACACATTCCAGTTTGTTCTATACCCGGTGGTTCGAAGTACTAACACGACCCAGCTGACGCAAGAGCATCTTATCACTTGGCAACTTACCCCAGGTATTTACCCAGGGCGTCTAATCCTGGGTGTCTTACCAGGGCGTACCACTATCATCTTACCAAGACGTCTTTCCCGAATAATCTTTCCTCGATCGTCCTACCAGGGCGCCTTACGCAAATATCTTACCCGGGCGTCATCCACTGGACGTCTTACCCTGGACATATCATCCGGAGGTTTACCCAGGGTGACTAACACAACATTGAGGCACCCAGTCATCACCCAGAGTGAAGAGGTTCATCAGACTGGGTGCTTCAAATGAGTAATATTTTTACTTATTTCACACTCAGTTTACCATGTTTTCCCGTGACGTTTCGTCTGAGAAAGACTGCTGAAAGCTGCCGAAACGTCATCGGAAAACATGATAAACTGACTGTGAAATAAGTAAACATATCACTCACTCAGTCGGAACGCTGTGGCTGGAACATCTTACCCTATCTCGGTACACGACGGTGACGATGCCGAGGGACAGCTTCGTGAGGAGCATTAGCACGATGATGGTGACATACTGCAACCAAGGACACATCGTTATCAGAGTAGTGCACAGGACAGCAAAATGCGCGGACTATATTACTGTTATCAAACACTTAATAAGTAGGGTCTATTATCCCATGGCAGTTTTGTCTTCCATGGAATTATCTTTACAACACAACTAGTTGTTACGCTGGTGCACTTCTTTGGTGGTGGTACTTTTGTACCCCGTAACATGTAGACGTTCTAGGCAAACATGCGTTGGCCAACTCCCTTGCCAAGTGGGTGTTCGTTAAAATGAGCTTCCGAGAAACATACGGAGATCTCATGATCGGCCATTGATCTTGACCACTCTGTGTTTAATCAGATGAAACATTATGGCGTAAGGTTAGGGTGTAGTCGTACAGGCAGCAATAAGTAGCAACATGTAACGGTAAGTAGCAGTATGTAACGGTAAGTAGCAATATGTAACGGTAAGTAGCAGTATGTAACGTAAGTAGCAGTATGTAACGGTAAGTAGCAGCATGTAACGGTAAGTAGCAGGTATTAGCGTCAGTAATATCAGCAGTAGCAGTAAGTAGCAGTAGGTGATAGTAAATAATAGTGTAAGTATCATCAAGTAGCAGTAAGTAAAAATAAGTTACAGTAAGTTGCAGCAATAGTTGCAGCAGCAGCAGCGGCAACAAGAGCAGCAGCAGTCTCGCGATACCTACTAAGCTGAGAACCCTCGAGTTCTCCCAGAAGCTGCCGTAACAGCCCATGAAGCCGACGACGGCGAGGAAGAGCCCGGCGACGACTAGAGCGATGGCGGCCGAGTGGACGAAGTCGTATGACGTCACGATCGAGTTGACATTCCTGAGGATGTGACCGTTGAAGAGCCACACCAGACCGACACCAAACATACACCATCCTGCTACCTGGCGACCAACAGGATGAGAATCAGGTCATCAACAAAATTAAGACACAACTAGACAACATGAACGGAGATGCACACACTCTCGCACGCACGAACGCACGAACGCACGAACGCACACACACTCCTCTCTCGCTCTCTCTCTCTCTCGCTCTCTCTCTCTCTCGCTCTCTCTCTCTCTCTCTCTCTCTCTCTCTCTCTCTCTCTCTCTCTCTCTCTCTCTCTCTCTCTCTCTCTCTCTCTCTCTCTCTCTCTCTCTCTCTCTCTCTCTCTCTCTCTCTCTCTCTCTCTCTCTCTCTCTCTCTCTCTCTCTCTCTCTCTCTCTCTCTCTCTCTCTCTCTCTCTCTCTCTCTCTCTCTCTCTCTCTCTCTCTCTCTCTCTCTCTCTCTCTCTCTCTCTCTCTCTCTCTCTCTCTCTCTCTCTCTCTCTCTCTCTCTCTCTCTCTCTCTCTCTCTCTCCCTGCCTGCCTGCCTGCCTGCCTGCCTGCCTGCCTGCCTGCCTGCCTGCCTGCCTGCCTGCCTGCCTGCCTGCCTGCCTGCCTGCCTGCCTGCCTGCCTGCCTGCCTGCCTGCCTGCCTGCCTGCCTGCCTGCCTGCCTGCCTGCCTGCCTGCCTGCCTGCCTGCCTGCCTGCCTGCCTGCCTGCCTGCATTGGGACTGCATGATACATTAACACAGAAGCGTTATTTATAACAATTACATTATATTTCCAATTTTAACGATGATAAAAGTTATATTAATAGGTAGGTGACTTAGATATTTTCAAATGTCAGTGGACATTAATACAGCACAACATATCGATCCACGCATGCACCGATGCAGTGCGTTGGTCTGGCGAGGGACGTCACCTGACGAGTCTACAGGTAAACAGATCATCAGCTTGTAAGCTACTGAAGAAGATGTGACGTACATTAATTATGAACTGGATGCTCAAGTTTAATTACACCCACATAACGTTTTTATGACCCGTAAATATCGCTTACACGTTCAAGAACGTTTAATTCTGACACCTTCGTTTATGACAACAGAAACGAAGAGCGGCCCCGGAGGTTGACGGTAGTGACATGGGTTGGTCACGAGCTTGCTTCACTAATTAATATTCATATCAATAGTTGTTACTGGTTTTACACACACACAAAATTCTTTCTTAAATTCATCCATTCAGTATTATATTATAAACTCTACACATTTACGTTATTTGTTGATCAGAATGCTACGTGACAATGCGTTTGTTTGTTGTGTATCTTTCGTGTGCTGATATTCAACCACACTCCATATTTCGTTTTAACATTCCAACACCTGCAAGCCAATTTTTCGCAGCCACAACTGCGTAACCGGCAAATGCGAATCGATCATGAATGCTAGCAGCTGCTCGATATCAAGAACATCACGTATTTAAACAAACAAGCCACGGAGATAATTAGGGCATTATGCGTATTAACATCGCGGCATCCGTATCCAATAATTCATAGAATATTGGATATCAAGGACGTCACGCCGTTACACATCACGCTGCCGTTGTTCACGACAGCAATTACGTGACGTAAGGTATCAAGAACGACGTGCCTTTAATAATCGCTTCATCTATATAAATGATATCAATAACGTCACGTCGCTGGATATAACGCCTGCTCTATCCTATGTATCACGCCATCCTGATCCAATATATTAAGATCGTCACACCATTAGACACCATGCCACGTGTATCCAAGATACTGAAGACGTCACATTATAAAACACTCCATCTATGGCAAAGATATATGTGACGTCACGCCGTCAGATGTCATATCACCCTTATCTAAAATATCTTTGGAATATGCTCCCACTTAGTGTTAGATCAGTTGAGAATATTACAAAATTCCGTCGTCATTTAGAAACTTATCTTTACAATCTTGCTTATCCACCGTAGCTCCCTAGCGCCTTGACCAATCTGTTGACAACTGGAATACCACTTATGGATTTTGAGATTGACCAATCCTTTTGTTTTGACGGGCCTCTGAGTTTGGTTTCCAAGGATTTAGGCGCAATAAAAGTTATATTATTATTATTATTAATATTATTATTATCATTATATATGCCACCCTTAGAATTACCCCAGACACCTGGAATGCCTGTGGGACATCACGCCAGTTGTAGAGTTATTCCAGATATTATGACGTCACAAAGGACATCCTGCCAGCTGTACTTTTTTCTAGCTATTAGTGACGTCACAAGGACATCACGCCAGCTGTATCCAAAACAGCAGCTCGGCGTTGTAGCAACGACGGGCACTGGAGCGTTGCCGTCACGCCTCACTGCGTTGTGACTGCCGGCGAATAATGACACCCCGAATACTATAATGTCTCTATTACGTGAGGAACTGTCGCTGTCACTGGCTGGGTGTCACTACGTGTAACAGAGTAGTTTATGTTTTCGACCGTCAAGATTTGAATAACCAACGAGATGTTGCAATCAACAATAATCAGTGGCTGATTAAGACATTCGTTGGCCCTCGGCACTCGGCACTCGGCACTCGGCACTTTCGTGGTCTAGTCTGAGGGGGAAACCTCCAACTGCACATGTCATCGGAAGACGGGGAGAGGTGTGCTGTTGATGATAGTTCTCATTTATAGTACGTTATGTACTAACCCCTTAATAATGTATGTTAAACATTCAAATATTAGGGCCTTCATCAGGATTATTTCCAGCTTCCAAAACTGATAGAGCCAATGAAGTACCAATGAAACTTCTGCAGTAGCCATCATGGGTCAAATCATGTCTTGTAGCTGGGTTTCGGGAAATAATCAGTCTACAAAAAATATGCTCGGCTGTTTTCGTGGGCCCCATGCCTTCGTGGGCTCAAGGCACGAGCTGATGGTGCCTATTGGGTAATCTGCCACTGATGATGATATACGGATATCCACCAGAATAATATTTAGGCTTCCACTTTCTGTAGAACAAGTAGACCTAACGACCGATCAAAGTGTGTTTCCTCCTGCACTGGAAGAAAATGCATTTTGTTACTAACACGACTATCTTGATTTACTCCATTTGCAAATAAAAATTGTAAACATTCTTGCCTTTTATATTATACCCTCAGACATTAGACATTATCTGATTTTCTGCAAACGTACCTACAATGTCATGCATCCATGCACACACACACACACACACACACGCGCTCATATATAAGCATATATATATATACATACATCATAAACATACATACACCACACACACGTGCACATGTCCATACGTGCATACTAACAAACGTACATACGTACATACGTGCATAAACGCATACATATATAAACACATACATATTTATATGCATACATAAATTAATTCATACATACAAACATATACATACATACGTACACAGTTACACACGTACATACACATATACCCTTGTATACACGTACCCACATGCACAGATATACACACATACACATCCACACATAGTCACACATATACACACGCATATACGTACACCCGCACACACGCACACACACGTGAACATACACACATAAATACAAACATACATACATACGTACATACGTACACACGTACACACGTACATACATACATACAAATATACATATACATACACACGTACGCACGTACACACGTGCATACGTACATGTATGCACACACACACACGCACGCACGCACGCACGCACGCACGCACGCACGCACTCGCACTCGCACTCGCACTCACCACACGTACATTTACGTACATTGTTATTAATGTATTGAATGTGTACAGGTGGAGTTGACGTCACGTGTGACACCGACACGGGTCTGGGTGAAGTAGAAGGATCCGTGGACTGAGGCTACAAGTGAAGTGGTAGGACCCGTGGATTGAGGCTACAAGTGAAGTGGAAGGACCCGTGGATTGAGGCTACAAGTGAAGTGGAAGGACCCGTGGACTGAGCCTACAAGTGAAGTGGAAGGACCCGTGGACTGAGGCTACAACTGAAGTGGAAGGACCCGTGGACCGAGGCTACAAGTGAAGTGGTAGGACCCGTGGACTGAGGCTACAAGTGAAGTGGAAGGAACCGTGGACTGAGGCTACAACTGAAGTGGAAGGACCCGTGGACCGAGGCTACAAGTGAAGTGGTAGGACCCGTGGACTGAGGCTACAAGTGAAGTGGAAGGACCCGTGGACTGAGCCTACAAGTGAAGTGGAAGGACCCGTGGACTGAGGCTACAAGTGAAGTGGAAGGACCCGTGGATTGAGGCTACAAGTGAAGTGGAAGGACCCGTGGATTGAGGCTACAAGTGAAGTGGAAGGACCCGTGGACTGAGGCTACAAGTGAAGTTGAAGGACCCGTAGACTGAGCCTACAAGTGAAGTGGAAGGACCCGTGGACTGAGGCTACAAGTGAAGTGGAAGGACCCGTGGACTGAGGCTACAAGTGAAGTGGAAGGACCCGTGGATTGAGGCTACAAGTGAAGTGGTAGGACCCGTGGACTGAGGCTACAAGTGAAGTGGAAGGACCCGTGGACTGAGGCTACAAGTGAAGTGGAAGGACCCGTGGATTGAGGCTACAAGTGAAGTAGAAGGACTCGTGGATTGAGGCTACAAGTGAAATAATAATAATAATAATAAAATAACTTCTATTGCGCCTAAGTCCTTGGAAACCAAGCTCAGAGGCGCATCAAAACAAAAGGATTGGTCAATCTCAAAATCCATAAGCAGTAGTCCAGTTGTCAACAGATGGGTCAATACGCTAGGAAGCTACGGTGGATAAGCAAGGTTGTAAATATACGTTTTTAAATGACGTCGGAATTTTGTAATATTTTCAACTGATCTAACACTGAGAGGGAGCATATTCCAAAGAGTTGGTGCAGCAACAGATGATCGAAGGTGGATAGGTTTTCTTACAGGAGTAAGCCAGGAATGCAAATAAGATGATTGCTTACTGGACAGTACTGGTACATAAGCCAATGCAAAGACTTCAAAAGTAGTGCAGAGCGAAAAAACGAGGAGATCTTGTAACTACTCTTGCTAGACAATTTTGGACGCGCTGAAGTTTTGTGATATCCTTGCTAGCGATATTATAAAGGAGGGATTTGCAATAGTCAAGTATGCTGCTAACAAGCGCTGTTGCAATAGTCTTAGCAACAGAAAATGACATATACCGGCGAATACGGCGAAGATCACGAATATGGTCAAAACAGCAGCGACATATTTGAGATATGTGTTGTCGGAAATTAAAGTTAATATCAAAGATCACACCCAGATTCCACACCGAGGGTGCTGGCGTGATATACTTATTCAAAATACGCGTAGGGAAAAAACCATCCAGTTTAATACGCTACATTGGAGTACCAATAATGATCAATTCAATTTTATTTGCATTTAATTTCAACTTGCTGTCAGTCAACCAGTGGAAGATATATTGAAGGCAATCATTCAGTTGGTTAAGGGAGCGATTTGTATCCGGGGTAGCCAACTAAGTTATGTCTTTGTATAACAGAGCTGAATGGCGTGGTGTAAAGAATAAAAAGCAAAGGCCCAAGAACAGAACCCTGGGGAACACCAAATAAAGCCGGCAGTGCAGCTGAAAAGCAGTTCCCAATCTTTACAGTTTGGTATCTATCAGTTAGATACGAAGAAAACCAGCTTAGAGCTGTGCCAGATATGCCGTGCCACTTTAATAAGCGTTCAATGAGAATGTTGTGATCAATCGTGTCAAAAGCGGCAGAGAGATCTAGTAAGGTAAGTGCAGTCACTTTAGCATTATTAATGTTCAAGTTAATGTCATAATGAGCCTTTAAGAGGGCAGTCTCTGTTGAATGAAACTGTCTATATGCTGATTGTGACACATTAGTTAAGACACTTGTGCTAATGTGAGACCTTAGACAACTTGCTACAACTTTTTCTAGTATTTTGTAAATAAAGCTGAGGTTAGAAATAGGTATATAACTGTTTAGGTCTTGTTTAGGCAGAGATGACTTCTTAAGAAGTGGTGTGACATGGGCGTATTTGAAATCATCAGGAAAACAGCCAGAGCAAAGTTAAGCATTTATAATATTTTTATAGGTCCAATTAGTGTATCGAGACATGCTTTTAGCAGTATTGTTGGAAATAGATCAAGTGCACAAGATTTATTTGGGGAGGATATAATTAATGTCCTAACTTCATCAACTGTTGCAGGTTCAAATGATACAAGTTGATAATTTACTTGTGGAAAGTCCACATAGACATTGTTTAAAATATGACGTGAGAAAGCAGAACAAGTAATACTGATTTTATTCTTAAAGTAACTAGAGAAAGAATCACATAGATACTTAATTGACACATGATCAGGTAGCGATGGAGTAGGCCGTCTGTGTAGAATGTAATTGTTGCAGTTCCATAACTGACGCGGGTTATCTGACTTATTTATTACCATATTTGTATAATAATCTGATTTAGCTTTGGCCATTTGTCTGTTACAGAGGTGACATTGCTTAGAATAGCGCGATGTACACGTGGGAGGACACGTGGACTGAGGCTACAAGTAAAGTGGAAGGACCCATGGACTGAGGCTATAAATCAAGTGGAAGGGCCCGTGGACTGAGGCTACAAGTGAAGTGGAGGGACCCGTGGACTGAGGCTACAAGTGAAGTGGAAGGACCTGTGGTCTGAGGCTGCAGGTGGAAGTGAACGACGCGGACCACGAAGATGTAAGAACGATACAATGGTAGATGCTGGCAGCGCCACTCACCGTCAGGATCAGGTTGATGAGACCGATGAAGTATTTAATGCACGTGATCCCGCAGCCGAGGGAAGTCGACGCCATGGCTGTTTCCCCTGGTCCCCACGCTTAATCCAAGTGGCTCTGTCCTAGGACATAATCCGGTCGATGTGTCTTAGTTGTGGCTGTGTTCTAGGACATATTGGTCAGGTCGATGTTCTGCTTTTTTCTCCGACGTAATCCGGTGTAGTTGTGTTCCACTTGTCACTCCGCTGTGTCTATGTCCCGGCCTCCCCAGCCTGGTCCTGTGTAGTTCTCGCCGCGGGTTTACTTCAGCGCCACGTTGTTGCTCAGGCGAAGCCACCGTCTGCGTCAGCTTGCTGCTCTACCGGTCGGCCACTGCTCTACACGCAGGCCCCTGCATAGACGAAATCGCCATGAATAAAACATAGCCACGCTATGAGTCCCTCGTATAATACACAGAAACACAGATACGAACAAACAAACAGACGCACATGCGCATTTAATCTATCACCATCAAGCCGTGATATTGGAGAGTCTTTCAAGCGTGTCGGTCGTTGCACAAAGCTACATAAAAATAGAGGTCTACGTAAGTCAATAATCGACTTGGCCAGTGTCAGTTAATCGGATTAAACCCGTCTGATACTGCACTGACCGCTTATAGCGTTACAGACTGACATGTTGCTTTTTATATCTGGAGACAACGACCTACATTAGTACTGGACTAGCACACCGTCAGCTCCAGGACACTGTACTTCAGGACAAACGACGCCAGGACACTCGACGTCAGGTCAAATAACGTCTCTTTATAAAACTGTACCAACGAATCATAACCTCTTCAAAGACATACTTCTCTGGTTCAGATTTACTTGCCATGCTTATTTATGTCGTTTAGTTCGACGTCTAACCTTTGTAAAAGTATTACCTCATAACAAATAGAACAGTAGCAAAGGTGAACGAGAGGGCGGGCAAATGCAAACACCAAACGGGGTAGAACTTCCAGCATAATAAAAAGCAATTCGTGACATTAAAAATCAATACAGTGTGATACTTTATTCTATCAATTACTAAACAAATCGTGGGACGAGAGGTAAAGATGACATGTTTCAATTGCAATTTCAATTTGTGGAGGTTATGAAATCAGACATTTCAAACATTTGGTATGGTAAGACGTCGCGTGTTCGCGTTATCAATGCTGTATTTCTACAGTGCATGCCACGAGTGCTTCTGATCATTTAATAACTCGACATGTACCGTTGACGAACTCGACCTATACCATTGATGAGTCGTGTATACAGTGTAGAAGGTCAATCGCCCACCGCACGAGTGCACAAAGGCGACCTAGACTTCGGCCTGCGATGAGCCTCGCTGAATCAATTCCATATTCAGCAGGAATCTTAAACCGCGCTGTTGTCGTCGACGTTTGCGTGACATGAACTGTACCGGAGACGACGTATAAATATTGGTGAAAATGTTCATCAAGGTTGAAATATAATCTATATGGACTTTTTTTGGGATATAAAAACTATAGAATTGGAACTCACTTCGACGTTTTGATTACTGTCGGCAGTTTTCGTCAGGAACTGAATTAAGTACTAGATAAAACGATGATTTCATTCTCACAGTTGTGACATCATGAAAATCCGATTTAAATACGCGTAAGAATTGTGCCACAAAATACAAATAAATAGTTGTGCCAATACAAGATTCACATCGTTTTTACATTTTGCATCAACCAAACATACTACCTACCAACCTCTAATATATGTAAATGCCATATTTTACAATAGCTACTTGGTGCTGACTGGAATGCAGTGGTTTAGTTTCACTTGGTGTGCCAAGAATATTTCGACAATCTGTTGATAGCGCATTCAAAGTCACAGCACCAAAACGGTGGTGCGTTACCACAAGCTACACGGACTACAAGAGTAGTGACAATGTTTAATAGCAAGCTCGTGATGGATTATTTTAATATTGCCTACCATTAATTTGCGTGTTCCAGTTCTGTTTTAATTAACTCCTCTATCTTATTATAATATCAAATATCGCAGACTAACAGATTGGTGAAAAGACAAGAGAACGGTATGTCGTGAACGCATACTTACACACTGGTGATGAGAATGGAGAACAGTCCGTCATCTGCACAGTTAGATAAGGAGATGATCAGAGAAGAAATGCACAGCAACATTTACCTCAGTCTTCAGACGTAACCAGAGCGCACCAGAACGCTTCCGTTACGCTGACAGAAGGTCTACGTCGTGAACGGTACATCGGCTCTAGTCGCTTCCAACGTGACGGTAAATTAACTCTAATCGACTCCAACGTGACGGTCGTCAGCTCCAATCACTCCCAACGTGACAATCCAGCGTTCAGCTGAATACACGCCGCGTTCACCTGAGTTTGATTTTGACCACACGCCACGCAATCGTTTCTCTCAATACAACCGTTTGTATCAACTCAAAACAGTTCAACGAACCCGCCCAAACTGGCGTTGTCACTGCACCGACTGGAACAATGGCGAGTATCCTCGGGAGTGGCCGTGTGTATTTAATGAGGCACAGTAAAGATATGGCGTGATATAAAAGTGTTGTCCGACGGTGATTCTGTGAGACAAGTTGAGACGGGCAACGGTAGATCGCTGCTGCGATGGTAAAACAAGCAGTAATCTGCGACGGCGTCGGAATTAAACACGTCCGGTCTGTTATAAATTAGGTCTACGCGGATTTATGGCGAGGGTGCCCCCGTGCAAAAGGCATTACGATGCACATGTGCATAAAGGTATTCGCACGACCGCACGCCCGCACCGGATACACATTTTTTATTAAACATGTAAAACAGTATTACTGCTTATTCATTTGGGGATTAACCGAAACAGGCAGAACTTGACTACGTACCTCGATGACAAAGGACGGGCACGGCGTAATAGATTAACTAAATTAGCGTTGGACCAAAGTAACACACGGCTCCGTAGCCTTGAACCAAAAACGGACTTGACTCCGTACCTCTTGACCAAGGACGGACATGACCCCGTACTACTTGGATCAACGAAGCACATGACACCGTACGCCTTGCACCGCGGAAGGACATGACACCGTTCCCCATGTGCCAACGAAGCACATGACTCCATAGCCTTGAACAAAGGACGGACATGACTCCATAGCCTTGAACAAAGGACGGACATGACTCCATAGCCTTGAACAAAGGACGTGACTCCACTTATAGCTGAATAATAATCACGGAAATTATTCGTGACGGTGTCATCGCATTCATACAAACATGCCTTAATTATATAATACACTAACTTACACCCACCCGTCGAGTAATAAAAGGCAGTTAGCAATTGTCACTATTCCACCCGTCGAGTAATAAAAGGCAGAGTCAGCAATGACAATCTATACAGCAGACGATACGTTTAGCATAACTCCACTGGCGCCACCTGGGAAAAGATTTACAACTCAGTTTGTTCACTAAAACACAAATAACTCTAACTACGTTTTTTTCTCAAATAGATCGCCAGTTGGTAGATCAGAGGTCAGAGGTCAGTGGCCAAAGGAAGCGAACGCATAAAGAATGCATTGAGTTGAAGTCGGCGCCTGGGAGGCGGTACAATTACAATGCTCCAAAGTCATCGACATCGGTGCTGAAGTCAGAATGTCTTTGAGCAGTAGGCTAAATATCATACTCGCGTGTCATAATGCTGACACAATCGGCCGCTTCATTGATTGTGTTTAGTAAATAATTATACTTATTAGTTTAATTCACCAGTGGAATGCACGATGGTACGTGTAATAATAACATGTGTGCTTTATGTTAAAACTGTTTTCTGGGTGTTTCTATTATAAAACGATTTATTTATAAACATATTATTTATATAAGATGGCGCGCATTACAACTGTTTGTTTTGTGTTGACGACTCTGGTCAATAAGTGGGCCTGAGTCGTCAGCACAGAACAGTTTTGACGCACGCCATCTTATAGAAACAAACTCGGTGACTACATAATGAGATGAACAGAATTCACTGCTAATAATTCAGTGACTTTTTTGTTCGTGAAGGTCTGTACACGACTCCCTGTGGAATTATGTGTCTACATCCGTCAGACTGTCTTCACGAGACTGTCTCCGTCAGCCTGCCTCTGTCAGACTGTCTCCGTCAGACTGCCTCCGTCAAACTGTCTCCGTCAAACTGCCTCCGTCAGCCTGTCACCGTCAGACTCTCTCCGTCAAACTGCCCCGGTCAAACTGTCTCCGTCAAACTGCCTCCGTCAGACTGTCTCCTTCAAACTGCCTCCGTCAGACTGTCTCCATCAGACTGCCTCCGTCCGACTGCCTCCGTCAGCATGTCACCGTCACACTGTCTCCGTCAAACTGCCTCCGTCAGACTGTCTCCGTCAGACTGCCTCCGTTAGACTGCCTCCGTCAGACTGTCTCCGTCAACATGTCACCGTCACACTGTCTCTGTCAGACTGCCTCCGTCAGCCTGTCTCCGTCAGACTATCTAACTTGAAGAACAGATAGAAACATGAGACGGAGTCAATCTTTAGTTCTGTTTGAATTGTTTATTACATTCTAATATGAAACCGACTCTACAGACATGACAGACACAGTTTGACACCGATCACGATAGCAATCAAGCGTTTAACAATCAACTCGCTATAATAACGCACAACTCGCTACACTGGTGTAAAAACAACACAAAGTAGTTCCAATTAAACTGAGACGACTCAGGAAACATCGCTCTTAAAAAATTAAGATAAATATCTCTATTCTCAATGGACGAAATATCATAGAGGCATTTCCCGAGTCGTCGAGTTTTTCGTAGCAGATTAAATGTAAAGGCTATATCTACAAAGAAACAAAAAAACTAAATTCATAGCAAATATTCTTAAGTTGCAAATTCATACTAATATGACAATAAATCTAAATCTTGGCTAGAACTATGCCCAGAACACGTTCCCGGCTTCCGATTCTGGATTGACATTGAAGCACACCTGACACTTGACACAACACGCTTCTTGATTAAGACGGGTCCAGTTGGACTGACCGACCTGAAAGGTAGCAGGGATTGACGTCATGTACTCACAACGGCGCAACCTGCGACCTTGTAGCAGATGGCGGGAAGGAGAATACAGATCTCACCTGTCTACAGTAGTATACAGGTAAGATATCACCTGTCTACAGTAGTATACAAGTAAGATATAACCTGTCTACAGTAGTATACAGTTAAGATATAACCTGTCTACAGTAGTATACAGGTAAGATATCATCTGTCTACAGTAGTATAAAGGTAAGATATCACCTGTCTACAGTAGTATACAGGTAAAATATCACCTGTCTACAGTAGTATACAGTTAAGATATAACCTGTCTACAGTAGTATACAGTTAATATATAACCTGTCTACAGTAGTATACAGGTAATATATCACCTGTCTACAGTAGTATACAGGTAAGATATTACCTGTCTACAGTAGTATATAGGTAAGATATCACCTGTCTACAGTAGTATACAGGTAAGATATTACCTGTCTACAGTAGTATACAGGTAAGATATTACCTGTCTACAGTAGTATACAGTTAAGATATAACCTGTCTACAGTAGTATACAAGAATAAACTCACCTGTCTACAATAATATACAGGTAGGATATCACATGTCTACAGTAGTACACAGGTAGTATCGCACCTGTCTAAAACAGTACACAGGTAGGACCCCCAGCAGCTACTGAATCAAGTCTTCATCCATAAATCCATAGCTAATTAAACACACTTGCATATGCAACAATTCACCGCAATGCGTTAGATCTGACACACCATCGTTCTTATTGTCATCTCTCTGAACCGAATACACCCTCTTTGTTTACATTCCTTGCAGTCGTGGTATTGACACATTAAGCGCGTCACCAGAATGTGACAATAACATTACGTCACATACTTGTTAAATCAACACCATGCAACAACTACACTAGATGTCAGCAATCGTGGGCTGATGCATAATTAGTCAGCAACATATGTCGACAACGTGTGACACCATCAGAACAGGATATGACAGATCGGTAGTTCGTCAAACCGACGGCGTCAATGTGTCGCCAATGTGGTTACAATTATAAACATCAAAGGGTCATTACAACGGTTGTTCATTGTAACTTAATATGCCTAAGTGCAGTCGGACAAGCAGCAAAACGTTAAGTTCCACGGGTCCTCTGTGTACCCTTGCACACGCACCCCGGTTATTGTACTATCGTTGCTCATCACACAAGTTATACAACGTCGACATTAATTACAGACAATTTATGCCGACGGGTGCAGTTGTAGTTGACTGTCACGTGTTCCTGTTAAACCACGAAACAAACACTAGTTGACTGTCACGTATTCCTAAAAACATATCGAGCGTTATTAAATATTACAAGGACGGTTGAATTATAACTTTATTACTGGGAGCCGTCAGAGATGCGGTGTCCATGGGTCGAACGTGTACCATGGATACTAAACAGCGGCTATAGTCGCTGGACAGCGGCTGAAGTCGCTGGACTGTCTGTCTCCTCACATGTTCACTGTCCGCTTGAGGGCGCCACGTAGACAGCACGCCGCTATGAACCCGAGCAACTGCAAGAAACAAAACAGTTCTCTCAAGATCGGTTCATCTAATTATGCGAATGTTTTGACTGATACATGTCGTCAATAACAGACATAACCGAAGCAGCCAAGTTATTAGTCCAACGCATAGAATTACGGTTTAACGAGATTCCTTGCCAACTGACAGGTGTTGTTGTGTGGTGAGACTGACCACGTGCTGAATGCGTTTGTGTTTGTGTCCAGTAAAGGGGCGCGAATTCCACTCGTGTCGTCAAAACAAACCAAACACGGACACGGGTGGGGTGCATGGTTTGTGCGTGGTTTGTTCGTGGTTTGTGCATCATTTGTGTGTGATTGGCACATGCACGGTGTGTGGTTTGGTTGGTGTATGGTTTGGTTGGTGTATGGTTTGGTTGGTGTGTGGTTTGGTTAGTGTGTGGTTTAGTTGGCGTATTGTTGGATATGACGACGCATGTATTCACCTGGATGAGAGCGACTCCGAAGCCGACCCCGATGATGATGACGCTGTGATGATGGAACCACATCCCGAGGTAGAGCACGCAGCCCTGCAACAGATCACGGCCGTCTCAAAGCTATCTCGCTGTCTCGTTCGCTCGCTCGCTCGCTCACACACACAATCTCATAGATACAGTCACACACAGTCACACAAACAGTCACACAAACAGTCACACAAACAGTCAAACACAGTCACACACAGTCACACACAGTCACACACACAGTCACACACACAGTCACACACACAGTCACACACACAGTCACACACACACAGTCACACACAGTCACACACAGTCACACACACAGTCACACACACAGTCACACACACAGTCACACACACAGTCACACACAGTCACACACAGTCACACACACAGTCACACACAGTCACACAAACAGTCACACAAACAGTCACACACAGTCTCACACAGTCACACACACACAGTCACACACAGTCACACACAGTCACACACACACAGTCACACACACACAGTCACACACACACAGTCACACACAGTCACACACAGTCACACACAGTCACACACAGTCACACACAGTCACACACAGTCACAAACAGTCACACACAGTCACACACAGTCACACACCACACACCACACACCACACACGCGCGCAAACGCGCGCACACGCGCACACACGCGCACACACGCGCACACACGCGCACACACGCGCACACACGCGCACACACGCGCACACACGCGCACACACGCGCACACACGCGCACACACGCGCACACACGCGCACACACGCGCACACACGCGCACACACGCGCACACACGCGCACACACGCGCACACACGCGCACACACGCGCCTGTTATTGTTGGTCTTATTCGATTCAGTGGTTCCTTGCTATTGTTGCATTATTATTATTAATATTAAAAATAAGCTTTCGTCTAAAAACATACATCGGCGGAACATTGGTTGGAGTTTTAACAAATTATGCAGACAAAAGTCATCATTGACGTTTCACGCGTGACTGACAACATGGTCTGTGAAGCGTGTCGTTCACTTACGTGGCCTTTGACGAATTTGCTGGGGTTGACGTAGTTCATGGCGTCTTTCTGACAGCTGGTCCAGCTCACGAGGCTGCCTGTGTCTGTCTGCATGCAGCAGCTGTTGGGCACCCACTGCTCCGTGCCGTTGATCGTCACCTGTAAGGAGACATCAGTGACGTCACACGATAATATATGCCTAGGCAAGCCACTCGTGGCGGTCGCTGTTTAACGCACAAGCAACGTGGGTTGAACGAAATTGCCCAAGTTCGAAAACAGCTAGAAATGGACTGAAATACCAATGTGTTCAATCAACAGTCCAAACCACTAGATAACGGTAACTCTCACAAACAAACGTAATAGCTGGTCATATGACATGGGCAGCTAAGTGTAAAAGCTGGTTTTATACCATGGACAACTAAGTGTAACAGTTAGGTGTAGTTGGTGTTTAACTGGGTCTGCTGACACTACCTTGTACAAAACATGACTCTGTCTTCTATCAGTTGTATTAAGTCGAAATACTTTTTTTTCTTTCAAACAAGTGTTTTTCACTGTCTTGTCGGCAGTGTATTTTGTTCTTGCGTCGCCATGAGATGACTTTAGCGGTTCTACATTGTGTAACGACAAGCGACATCGTTGCAAGGTAAAGATAGCACGGTCAAATGTACCGACGAGGTTGCATGGAGTGTCACGTGTACTTACCCTCGCAGTGCTGTTGAACCACACGCTGTTGAAGTAGTCGCTGTAGTTAGCCGCGCCGCAACAATGCATCTACAACAACAACACTGCATCTACAACAACAACACTGCATCTACAGTAACACCACTGCATCTTCAACAACAACACTGCATCTACAACAACAACACCACAGCATCTTTAACAACAACACTGCATCTGCAACAACACCACTGCATCTACAACAACAACACTGCATCTACAACAACAACACTGCATCTACAACGACAACACTGCATCTATAACGACAACACTGCAACTGCAACGACAAAACTGCAAATACAACAACAACACTGCATCTACAACGACACCACTGCATCTTCAACAACAACACTGTATCTACAACAACAACACCACTGCATCTACAACAACAACACCACTGCATCTACAACAACAACACTGCATCTACGACAACAACACTCCATCTACAACGACAACACTGCATCTACAACGACAACACTGCAACTACAACGACAAAATTACATCTACAACAACAACACTGTATCTACAACAAAAACACTGCATGTACAAAAACAACACTGCATCTACAACAACAAAACTGCATCTACAACGACAACACTGCATATACAACAACAACACTGCATCTACAACAACAACGAGATTAGTGTAAGTTTCACAATCGTGTCATCATCATAGGTCCTGTCACTATGTGCACCGTGTGTGTGTGTTGTACGTCAGCTTGTACACTCTACCTATACGCATACGTATGTCCACCATCCTGTGACACTGACTGGATACAACAAACAGTCGTTACTGATGCGAACATGACGTCGATACTAAACTAGTAACAACAACATGACGTCGATACTGAACTAGTAACAACAACATGACGTTGATACCAAATTAGTAACAACAACAACACGTATTCCATTTGTGTGACTTATAGAGATATCATAAGTTGTGTGACTGGTATATCACTTGTGTTACGGATACTTCAATTGTGTGATATCCGTTTTATGACTGAACTAATAGTTGTGTAACTCCACATTAGTCGAGTGACTGATGTATGAGCGGCGAACTCACATTCTCCTGCAGGTAATCCCACGCCGCCATCGTTGTTGTGTTTGTCCTGTACTTGTACATCACCTGTCCCTTCATCGATCTCATCAACACCTGGGCCATCTACAGCAGACCGTGAACAAGTCGTACAGTCGGGGCGATGAGGAGTCGTTTAAAACATGTACGAACATGGTGCATGACGTCTACTACACTGTAGTTGAGGTAATATTGAGGTTTGTGTGTGGGGGTGAGCTGGGGTGGAGAGGGCGGCGAGCTTGGGTGGAGAGGGTGGCGCGCTTGGGTGGAGATGGTGGCGAGGTGGGGTGAAGAGGGTGGCGAGGTGGGGTGAAGAGGGTGGCGAGGTGGGTTGGAGAGGTGGGGTGGAGGGGTGGAAAGGGTGGCGAGGCGGAGTGGAGATGTGGGGTGGAGAGGGTTGCGAGGTGGGGTAGATTGGTGGAGATGTGGGGTGGAGAGAGTGGCGAGGTGAGGTGGAGAGGGTTGCGAGGTGGGGTAGATTGGTGGAGATGTGGGGTGGAGAGGGTGGCGAGGCTGGGCGCCGTTGATGCCAGCCATATTATTACTGTACATAATGAATAGTCCAGACACTGTCTCTGTCCTACCGCACGACGCTGCGCCGGAAGTAGGCGGATTCTACTTTACGAAATGCACTTTATTGATACTTCGCAGTCATTGTGAGCTCCTGTGCTGTTATGTTTACAGTAATGAGAACGTCGTCATGGCGACCAGACGTCATAAACGTCAACGCCCTTTTCATACTTGAAGTACCACAACGAATGTCCAATAAAATGGTTGTTAAAAATAAACTGAAAATGCCACCACGATTGCCCAGTAACAGGAAACTGTTTCTACTACATATAGAAAGACATGGAGAGGGCAGAAAGACAGCGGAGTGTGAGATAGAGTGATGAGAGGGTGTAGAGTGAGTGGCAGAGAGAGGGGGAGAGGAGAGACAGACAGACAGTCAGAGGAGAGAGAGAGGAGAGAGAGTGAGGGAAAGAGAGAGACAGAGAGTGAGAGAAGAAAGAGTTTTAGAAGTACCGTACCTTCACTCGGAAGATGAGGGCGATGACAGCGGCGATGATCTCCGTCAACATGATGACAAGGACGAGGGCAGCATACTGCAACATAGCGCCACGCTCCAATGAACACAACGTCACGCTCCAATAAACAATACATCCGGGATCAAGGATAAACAGATTCATATACATTATCTCGGAACCTACTTCGCAGTATGCAAAATAATATTTTTAAAATAAATACATCAGATTAACGTAAACACACGAATAACGGCAACTTAACACCAGATGAGACCACGAGGGTCCACGTAAAGTGCATGCCACGACGTGATGTAAGTCACGCCGTTGAAACAAACCATTGCGCAATCATGTATTTTAGTTCTGCAGGTTCTCAGATCTACGTGCTGTCAAACGCTCGTCTATTTATGTAGTTCGTGGTACGTATTACACCAATACTCGGATGAATACCCTTAATTATTTAAGTATAAATTAAGTGTTTATTTTACGCCATGGTCGTCACTTTATCTTCGACATGGTGGTTCGCAACATCGCTGTAGAATGTATTGATCAATTCTGTATGAACGTTATTGCGGTCGTTACTGTTGAAATAGCTTTATTATTATTGGGCCTTTCCTAACCCCCCCTAGACTGCTGGCGTGACTACAGCTGTACAACAAGAGCCTCCTACCCCCCCCCCCCTAGACTGCTGGCGTGACTACTGCTATACAACAAGAGCCTCCTACCTCCCCTAGACTGCTGGCGTGACTACAGCTATATAACAAGAGCCTCCTACCCCCCTAGACTGTTGGCGTGACTACAGCTATATAACAAGAGTCTCTTACCCCCCTAGACTGCTGGCGTGACTACAGCTATATAACAAGAGCCTCCTACCCCCCTAGACTGTTGGCGTGACTACAGCTATATAACAAGAGCCTCCTACCCCCCTAGACTGCTGGCGTGACTACAGCTATATAACAAGAGCCTCCTACCCCCCTAGACTGCTGGCGTGACTACAGCTATATAACAAGAGCCTCCTACCCCCCTAGACTGTTGGCGTGACTACAGCTATATAACAAGAGCCTCTTACCCCCCTAGACTGCTGGCGTGACTACAGCTATACAACAAGAGCCTCCTACCCCCCCCCCCCCCGGACTGTTGGCGTGACTACTGCTATATAACAAGAGCCTTCTACCCCCCCCCAGACTGTTGGCGTGACTACAGCTATACAACAAGAGCCTTCTACCCCCCCTAGACTGTTGGCGTGACTACAGCTATATAACAAGAGCCTTCGACCCCCCCCCCCTAGACTGTTGGCGTGACTACAGCTATACAACAAGAGCCTTCTATCCCCCCTAGACTGTTAGCGTGATTACAGCTATACAACAAGAGCCTTCGACCCCCCCTAGACTGTTGGCGTGACTACAGCTATACAACAAGAGCCTTCTACCCCCCCTAGGCTGTTGGCGTGACTACAGCTATATATATCAAGAGCCTTCGACACCCCCTAGACTGTTGGCGTGACTACAGCTATACAACAAGAGCCTTCTACCCCCCTAGACTGTTGGCGTGACTACAGCTATACAACAAGAGCCTTCTACCCCCATAGACTGTTGGCGTGACTACAGCTATACAACAAGAGCCTTCTACTCCCCCTAGACTGTTGGCGTGACTACAGCTATATAACAAGAACCTTCGACCCCCCTAGACTGTTGGCGTGACTACAGCTATACAACAAGAGCCTTCTACCCCCCTAGACTGTTGGCGTGACTACAGCTATACAACAAGAGCCTTCTACCCCCCCTAGACTGTTGGCGTGACTACAGCTATATAACAAGAGCCTTCGACCCCCTCCCCTAGACTGTTGGCGTGACTACAGCTATACAACAAGAGCCTTCTACCCCCCCTAGACTGTTGGCGTGACTACAGCTATACAACAAGAGCCTTCTACACCCCTAGACTGTTGGCGTGACTACAGCTATACAACAAGAGCCTTCTACCCCCCTAGACTGTTGGCGTGACTACAGCTATACAACAAGAGCCTTCTACCCCCCCTAGACTGTTGGCGTGACTACAGCTATAAAACAAGAGCCTTCGACCCCCCCTAGACTGTTGCTGTGACTACAGCTATACAACAAGAGCCTTCTACCCCCCCCCCCTAGACTGTTGGCGTGACTACAGCTATATAACAAGAGCCTTCGACCCCCCCCCCCCCCCTAGACTGTTGGCGTGACTACAGATATACAACAAGAGCCTTCTACCCCCCTAGACTGTTGGCGTGACTACAGATATACAACAAGAGCCTCACCACAAACAGCAGTCCCTGGTGCTCGCGGATGGCACCGAATAGTCCGATGAAGGCAATGATGAAGGAGGCGGCGCCGACGATGATGAAGATCGACCCTGCGTAGTTGAGCAGTGGCGACGCCTCGGGGATGTTGACAACATTCATGTAATGTAGAATGGTCGGGTCGACGCGCATCCAGATGCCAATGCCCAGTAGGACGACTCCGCCAACCTGAAACACGCGACAGAAGGGTTAGGGCAGGGATATAACGCGAACACGACACACGGGTGATACACCCGGTACAGACATGATATACCCAGAACGTGGATGATACATCCAGCACAGGGATGGTACACACCACGGAGGGATGACGCACATATGCACATGAATAAAACACCCGGCACAGGGATGATACACCCGGCACATGGATAAAACACCCGGGACAGGGATGATACATCCGGCACAGGGATTATACACCCGGCACAGGAATGACACACCCGGCACATAGATGATATACCCGGCACAGGGATAACACACCCTGCACAGGGATGTAACACCAGGTACAGTAAGGTAGGTTATGTAACCCCCATGTGTATACACAGTTATTTGTAATTTTGTGTATCGCTCAATCTAATGACCAAAATCAATTATTTAGATGAATTTAAGCATGTTTTGATAGTTTTAAAACTCAGTTTTATTAAATCGACTGCACATGTGACTTCTGACCATTCTACTACCTGCACTACACTACACTACACTACACTGCACTGCACTGCACTGCACTGCACTGCACTGCACTACACTACACTACACTACACTACACTACACTGCACTACACTACACTGCACTGCACTGCACTACACTGCACTGCACTACACTACACAACACTACAGTACACCGCACCGCACTGCACTACACTACACTACAGTACACCGCACTGCACTGCACTACACTACACTACACTGCACTACACTACACTACAATACACTACACTACACAACACAACACAACACTACACTACACAACACAACACTACACTACACAACACTACACTACACCGCACTGCACTACACCGCACTACACTACAGTACACTACATTACACTACAGTACACTACACTACACTACACTACACTACATAACACTACACTACACTACATTTTTGAACATGTGGGGTACTGCGGGATTATGATGGAAGACATTCAGACAGACCTAACGCGTACGACGTGTGGCGTCCTGGTCGTTTGACGTTATAATTATGTGACGTTTGACGTTCTAATCGTGTGACGTATAAACTTATGACTGTGTGACGTATTGGGAGACGATGACCCAGACTTCTGCGGATCAATGCAATGTTTTATTAGGGACGCCCGTTTGCCTCCTAGAGGACGGGTCAGGGCGAGCAACCAGTTGTCCTCGCCAACTGCGTCCTGTGGCGACACCTACTGTCGTCCGGTTGAACCGACGTGATTACACCATCGCTCCAGTTGCACTTAGCGCGCTGTCTCATTAGTGTGTCACTCGTTTGACCCTTCAATGGTTTAACAACGTTGCTTTGTCGGCTCTTGGTCAGGAGCTCACAATGGACATGTCGACCAAGGTTATAGTTCGCACCGGATAAACCGCGTATAGCTCACTTGAATCGCCGCCCTGGCGTCAGCACAAACACAACAGCAATCATGCAGGGCAGCTGCCAACAGGGCCCAACGCACGCTCGGCATCAGGTCAAGCAGGACTCAGATGGATTATAAAGGTGTTTAAGTACCGACTCGGAAATGTTTACATACTGTATTCCATTAAAACATTCGCAATTGACAAATATAATTTACTAAATTAAGAAATTGGAAGGATACCCTTAAAGACCGTGGCATCATATTCCTAAATATACGTATTGCGTCACATTAGCGTGTGAATGGGGTTTGCAACAATACCTGGTAGCTAGTCAGAGTTTGCTTTAAAACGTAATTGTTTTCGCTGCAGCAAATAGTACGGGTTATTGTAATAACAGCACTGGCCTTAGACTCGTTCTAAGGTATTGGACTGTATTGGTGAACATGCTATCCATATGCATAGCAGACTGCATCGTATTTAGTTTCCATGAAACTCTTTGTCGTAAAGGTGTTGTTACCGTTGTAAGTGTTGTTACCGTTGTAACTAATGATACATCAATTAAGACACAACCACGGTTGTGTAAATAATACCCATTATAGTCTAACCGTATCAATAAACCTTTAACCTTTATTAATGTCCACGCTTGTCAAACTTTCGCATAATTTTGCTTCCGTCCCGTCGCCGTGGAGACGGTGTCAACAGTTTAATGGAGTTGACAATTACAAGCGCACAAAGTGGACGCTTTTATTGTAACACAAGACTAAACGTGCCAAGTGCATGTACGAATTATGCACAACGAAGATGTGTCCGCCCACAAACATCGCTTTGTTGAGAAGACTTTGGGCCCGTGATCACTATTGGTTGGAATAGCATCGCCTGATGTGATAGAAGCCAGTCAACTTTGGGATTCGGAATTAGAGCTATCACGCAACAAATTGTTCACCATATCCAAAAGGTCAACGTATTATTCACCTACTTCAAATTTAGACTCTGTAATGAAGGAAACAGCGCTGCCAATAAACAAAGATAGACTGTTGAATAAACAGTCGCGGCTACTTCATACAGAGCGAGAAGATTGATGCGTAGATATCAGAATTTAAAGCAAATATAGCGCAAAACCGCTTATTTAAGACGAGAAGTGAATAGTTCTTTCTTTAATGGGGTGAACTGTTCTTAGTGAACCGTTCTGCATTCAAGGAATGAACTGTTCTTCCTTCACGAATATCGGTACCCCAGTACTTCCACGTATGCCAGTACTTCCACGTACCCCAGTACTTCCACATACCCCAGTACTTCCACATACGCCATTACTTCCACGTACCCCAGTACTTCCACGTACCCCAGTACTTCCACGTACCCCAGTACTTCCCAGACAGCCGTGTTGACGTCACAACTGACTAACATGACGTCAACATTCACACCACCTTTGCAATTAACCCATACTGGTGAGCAGGAGTCCATTAATGAGTGAGTCGGCGAGACCGGAATGTGGTCGTACGTGGACGGTCATCCACGTACGACCGTCGCAGTCGTTCGTCGCTTTGTCAAGACTCGGCAAAGAACGTTTCGTGCAAGACACCCCGCGCCGCACTCTCACAGAATGGCGTTGGTCTTTGTCAGACACGTCGACTACGCACAAACACGACAGTGACGTGATCGAGATGTACACGCAACAGTTTCATTTCATATTCGTACAGGGATTGAACAATACTTGATAGCACAGTGCCGCGACACTATTTTGCAACTTGGCTTTGACCTTCGTCGGTGCCAACTAGAATGACAATGGAATTAATGACGACCAGCCTATGACAACATCGAGTGACCTTATTTAATCTCACTCCAATTACAATTGCTGGTGGGTACAGGGCCTAATCAGTGTAGCAGCACCCCTAGACTCGTCGTTAAGGTAGGGGACTGTATTGGTGAACATGCTATCCATACGTATAGCATCGTATTTAGTTTCCATGAAACTCGTTGTCGTTAAGGTGTTGTTACCGTTGTAACCGATAATAAATTAATTAAGACACAACCACGGTTGCGTAAATAATGCCCATTATAATCTAACCGTATCAATAATTCAATTATGCGAATGGTACCAATTTTATTTTGTAGAAACATAACCTTTTTTAATATGTACACATCAAAAAAATACGTCATTATATTTGTATATCAATCTACTCAAACTAGCAGAGTTTGTATAGTGTCACAATAGTGAGTGAGTGAGTGAGTGAGTGAGTGAGTGAGTGAGTATTCATATTACATATTTAAGTGTCAAAATCCTGGTGTAGACTTATACATATCAACAATATATAACACGACAATCACATCCACGTAGTTGGTAAACAAGAACTATTTCAGTAATACTAATTAAGAGGCTCGCCCATTTACTAAACAATGCTTGTTGATTTATTAATGCGAACATACAATACACACCAATCTTTTCACAACAGGATCAGTTTACTGTTTGTATCAGTTTACTTGTATCAACGATGCCATTTATTATTAACCAATCCGCGGCGTGCGCTTTTTATGACGAAGATTGAACTGCACAATAGTGTACCTCGACTGATGTTATATCACTGTCATGACCCACAAAGGTATCATGCGAGAACGCGCAGTTCTACCAACACTAGCTCACTCGTTTGCATGCTTTAAAATATTAATTCGCTGCGCCTGCCACCGTGCAGACATGCATTTCTTTTCAGTGACATCCGCGCTCGCCGTGCTTGTGTGTACGCATGCGTGTCGACCTTCCGTGTACGCGCCAGGAGGCTATTGTGCTACAGGTAAAATAATACCGACGACATTGATTAATCGCATGTCGCGACAGGCCCGCTGAAGTGGTGGAGCGCCCGAGAGAGACGACGCCAAAAACAACTCACTCGCATCAGCCCCGTGGCTAATCTCTCCCTCGGGTGGAACCAGCTTTGAGCGCACACTTCACTTCGTCTTAGGGGAGTCGTTCGACTTTCATTTATAGCCTTGATATTATAACTATATGTAAACGTATTGCCAGGCGGTATATACCTTCACATTCCGTACACGTTTCGAAAGGTGAGAACGAAGAAGGACGGAAGATTACAAAATATCTGTCATAACGGATGATTTAAACACTCCCGTCAGAAAACAAACTTGCAACACTCCTGTCAGGATGGAAGATCGCAACACTCCCGTCAGGACGAAATGTTACAACACTCCCGTCAGAACGGAATGTTACAACACTCTCGTCAGGACGGAATGTTACAACACTGCCGTCAGGACGGAATGTTACAACACTCCCGTCAGGACGGAATGTGCCAGCAATAGCGTGTATTGTGTTAATGTGGTCAATACCAACCAACAAGTCGAAACAATTCAACGAACGTAATTAAATCGCTGCTGAAAGGCATATGCCACGCCAAGGCCTGACTCTGTTGTAAGCGAGTCACGGTTGCAAACATATCAATATACGAGTAATTATTATTTATTGTTAATTGGATTTACAGACGCAATATTTTACCGAAGTCGAGCAGAAGGGAATCTGGCAACAACACTACACAGGTTAATGTGATTTAGATCAGTTCAGTTAATAAATGTAAAGTTTATTATCTAAACTGGGCCGGTTCTTAACACTTCAGGTTTGGCAGACGTGTGTATTCAGCGACTTTCTGGTGTAAGTGAGGCATCGTTAAACACGCACCACTGCCTATATTCGGATGTGTAGCTGTACCAGTGAATGAACGGTTAAACCTTAAGATTGACTTCAACTGACGACATTGCATATAGTCGATTATATGATACCAAAAGCCGGTGTGTTATAATCCGTGAGTAGATGCACGAAGGCAGCGGACAACGTAGTTAACACGCATACAACAACTACACCAAAGTATCGCGCCGATCACTAGTTCTTTCATATCAGTCCATATCTCCCGCGAGTGCGTCGATGTTTTTTGCACAACAAATGTGTTGACGACGAGTCAGTCTCAATACCATCAGTCAGCATCGCCACAGATACCCTAGTCTAACAGCACTACGTGACATGGCTGTCACGGTAGCAGCTGTCACGTGACATGCGTCAGTGGCGGGGTCGAGGGCTGAATAGAGACGAGGTGATGGGAGATAAATATACAGGAGTTGCATCGCTACATGAATAAGCTGGCGGTACCACCAGAAACAAGTCAACGGTGACATATACGCCCCGGGACCAATGACACGGCCACAGACAGTAGTGTCGACGCAGTAGTAGTATCACTACTACATCAGACACCACGTTATTTGACGGCCGTCCCGAGAACAATTAGTATGAGACAATCGGGGTGCATCGGTGTGAAGCGCTGATGTGAAATGGAGGCAGCGTCGGTTCCTCTCTAGTCGGTATTAGCCAACGTAGTAATTTGTAACAGGAAGTCGGCTGTGTTTGACGTGGAAAAAGGGACATCGTTGAACATCAAAGGGTGTTGCAATTAACTCAGCCCGACTTGTTTTGAAACTGGATGTTTTGTTTACTATTTGAACATGCTTGTACCTTCCAAACCGCGAAGGTTCTTACGGATTACTAAACATAATTTAGCGGTCAGTATACCATCAACATCGTTAGTATAGTCTTAAGAACATTATACTAATTAATAAGTGAAAAACTATGAACAAACTGCCTTCTGTTAATCCGGATTCAATGCGACCGTGTATTGACCCGTCGGGACACACGAGTTAGTTCGGTCGCATCCACTGTCACGCGGGCCATGACTTGTACCGTGGTTAACAGAAATGACAACGCGCCCAGTGGGACTGCGTCGCCTTCGGTAACAATGGACCTGGTGCTGATAACGCTGTATGTGATTGCCTTCATGAATACACCGCGTCAACAACATGCTCTAACGCGCACGTCTTTGTGCGTGCTTCATTGAAGAGGGGAGAAGACTAGACACATATATTATGTGCACAGTGATCGGGCGTGGATACGGTCCCCGGGGGTAATGAGGCATAGGCTTCAAAAGAAATGACGACATCGTTAGATAAATCACGCGACTGGCATCGCTTGGATGGACCGAGCCGCAGACATCGACCTGTACACCGAGGACCGACCTACATCGGCGCGACAGTCGTCAACCAATGTATTTTGTCAACCAACGGCTGTCATCAACCAACGACTGTCATCAACCAACGACTGGCATTGAACCGAATCAACCAATTACTGTCTAACCAACGGACTATTCAAAGAATGACTAGAAAAATCAAACAATTAACTGAAGTTCCTGTCCCTCAAACAAGCCGTTTGGCCGTCTCTTTATCCTTGTATGTGGGATTGTTAGTTCACACCCTTAGCTCATTTCTCGTAATTGAGGCCTCTTAGTTCTGTAACAATGGCAGTTTTTCTCCTCTGTATTCATTGTAAGATGTAACGTTGCTACCACTGTCTCCGAATAAATAAGGGAATGGTGTTAAACAATGACACAAGTATATATCCACCAACACACTCGCACCGGACTCGACGTATCGACGCAATTTGTTGACGAATTGAGTTTTGATCTTACAACGGTCCTGCGGTTTTAGACACTGCAGTAATAGCCATGAACGATAACTTGCTGCTTTTTGACACACCGAAAAAAAACGACGAGAAATTAATGCTACTTGTCGTGAACACGACTTGTGTGCCCACGTTATCCGGTAGTCACAAGACAATGTGACTCACGCAGCTACTTACAATACACACACCTGCCCCCGCCTCCATCGCCCGCCCTCCCCAATCCACACGAGGCACTGTTTATCCATAATGAAGTCGAGTTAATTTTAGTGGGTATCGGGTATGCACTGTCTATATTAATGAGGTTGTGTTAATTTGAATGAATATTAGCGAGGCATTGTCTGTATCAGTGAGACTGTATCGGTGAGGCACTGTCTGTATCATTGAGACAGTGTCAGTGAGACACTGTCTATATCAGCGAGGCTGTATCGGCGAGGCACTGTCTGTTTTAGTGAGACTGTATCAGTGAGGCACTGTCTATATCATCGAGACTGTATCAGTGAGACACTGTCTATATCAGTGAGGCTGTACAGCGAGGCACTGTCTGCATCAGTGAAGCTGTATCAGCGAGGCACTGTCTGTATCAGTGAGGCTGTATCACCGAAGCACTGTCTGTATCAGTGAAGCTGTATCACCGAGGCAATGTCTGTATCAATGAGGCTGTATCAGCGAGGCAATGTCTGTATCAGTGAGGCTGTATCAGCGAGGCACTGTCTGTATCAGTGAGACACTGTCTATATCAGTGATGCTGTATCAGCGAGGCACTGTCTGTTTTAGTGAGACTGTATCAGTGAGGCACTGTCTATATCATTGAGACTGTATCAGTGAGACACTGTCTATATCAGTGAGGCTGTACAGCGAGGCACTGTCTGCATCAGTGAAGCTGTATCAGCGAGGCACTGTCTGTATCAGTGAGGCTGTATCACCGAGGCACTCTCTGTATCAGTGAGGCTGAATCACCGAGGCAATGTCTGTATTAGTGAGGCTGTATCAGCGAGGCACTGTCTGTATCAGCGAAGCTATATCAGCGAGACACTGTCTCTATCAGTGAGGCTGTATCAGTGAGGCACTGTCTGTATCAATGAGGCTGTATCAGCGAGACATTGTCCGTATCAGTGATGCTGTATCAGCGAGGCACTGTATGTATCAGTGAGACTGTATCAGTGAGGCATTGCCTGTATCAGTGAGGCTGTATCATCGAGGCATTGTCTGTATCAGTGAGACTGTATCAGCGAGGCACTGTCTGTATCAGTGAGACTGTATCAGCGAGGCCATGTCTGTATCAGTGAGACTATATCAGCGAGGCACTGTCTGTATCAGTGAAGATGTATCATCGAGGCACTGTCTATATCAGTGAGATCGCGTTAATTTGAGTGGGTAGCAGCGAGGCACTGTATGTATCAGTAAGGCTGTGTTAAATTGAGAAAGTATCAGCGAGACGCTCTCTGTATCAGTGAGACTGTGTTAATGTGAGTGGGTATCTATCAGCGAGGCGCTGTCTGTATCAGTAAGGCTGTATTAAATTGTGTGGGTATCAGCGAGGCGCTCTCTGTATCAGTAAGACTGTATTAATTTGAGTGGGTATCAGTGAGGCGCTCTCTGTATCAGTTAGGCTATGTTAAGTTGCGTGTGTATCAGCGAGTCACTGTGTGTATCAGCGATGCACTGTATGTATCAGTGAGACTGTGTTAATTTGAGTGAGTGTCTGCGAGGCACTGTCTGTATCAGAGTGGCTGCATCAGCGAGGCACTGGCTGTATCAGCGAGGCACTCTCTATATCAGCGAAGCGCCGTCTGTATCAGCGAGGCACCGTCTATATCAGCAAGATACCGTCTATAACAGGAAGGTACCGTCTATATCAGCGAGGCGCTGTCTATATCAGCGAGGCTGTGTCGTTAGTGGAGGAGTGTACTGACAAGTCCGGGTCATTACCTGTCGATTTCGCGAATCCAGGCACGCAAACAAATCGATATACTTGAAACTTGAGTTTTGTTTAGCAGTATGGTCTTCAAGTCGCGTTTCAAATAAAGTGCAATCTTGTACCATTTTGATGATGTTATAGTTTTTATTGTAGGCCCTACTATTGTTAAAATAATAATATTACTAAAACCATCAGATGAGTTGAAAATAGATCTGTACACTTCGCTTTACGCCCGACCTGGCAATAATACCGAAGTGCACGGCCAATGAAAGCAGTAGGGCACGTCAAAGGGTTAACATGTGAAATACGCCTGAATAGGTCAGTGTATTCATTGTTTGCGATTGTCACGTGACTGACATGAACCGGAAGAGGCTGGCGGGAAGCAGGTAAAACATCGTAGTAGTCTCGCGATATTTACCGTGAAGTTTCATTAAGGCGTCAATAAATCAAGACGTTACTAGCGCTCTCCCACGCAAGCGCATTGCAAAGCAAAATAGACAATAGCAGTTTCCTGTACCCACGTGAATATATTCAGGTGGGGAAACATCGGAGTAACGTGGGATGATTGACACAGTAATAGCTGTTAATGGCGTGATTTGTAGTGTAATTTGCAAATAAAAAATGTCTTACAAATACACAGCTCCTCTGCGAATGTAAAGTCGTGCGGGAATAATTAATCCTCTTAACTGACGGACCGATGGTGTTTTGTTAGCGGACCGTCTCCTGTTTGCTGAATCCTTCAAGCTTTGACTTGATCGTTTACTTTCAGGGTTGGCTCAGCCGGAAACGTCGTTAACCTACACGTTGACTGTTGTGTTAATTAACTGAAGTATACACATCAACTACGGAATTGTACATAGCAAGACGTCTTACTGAATAAACATAAGCTCGTCAGAAGCCGCAGCGGTTAATGTACTGGGCGTGAAAGTAGGTCAACATGCACGCATGGCGAACTCCTATTGTCAGTTACTTTTAGGATGTTGATAATTACAGAGGTAGTGATGGCGCCAATTCCAACGGGCAGGTGTGACCGTGGCGGAGACAGGTGCGGCTTTCTTGACGTTAGTAGATCTACACGTCATATTTGTACGGTCGCAACTGCCGCGTCAGTCTTTACTCCCCGTCGTGTTTACACACGGATATAGGGCAAAGTGTCCGTTTCTTTTAAAAAAACATAACGTATACACAAACCAAGATTGAAGAGGTCGTGCAGCGACAGCCGACGACATCGATAAGGAACAATGATTGCAATGACAAAAACACGTCTAAACCGAATGAGAAAGACCATGACTATGTCTAACGTCGTCAACGTGTTCACTTCTTTAACGCTTAGTCCTGAATGCAACATTTGTCTTGCGTTAGACGTTGTCCACAAATACACACACTGCGCGAAAGAAGTTCAAGTCAGTGTTTGACTATTTTAGTATCATATCACTAATGCAACCATCCAGTCTAAATACAACATTATTTAGTAAATTACTAACAACATTCATTCCGAGTTGGTGTAAATCACCGCACGGTAGTCTATGCACAACATTTTGACATTAATCAGACCACATGATTTAACTTTGATGTACGCAGGCCTATATTTGTGAGTTGGGGCAGAAACGACACGCGCGAATGTGAACAGTGTCAGTGCAGTCTGATTCTGAACTGGGTTGGTCCTGGATCGGTACAAACTGAACTGGGTTGGTCCTGGATCATTACAAACTGAACTGGGTTGGTCCTGGATCGGTACAAACTGAACAGGGTTGGTCCTGGATCGGTACAAACTGAACTGGGTTGGTCCTGGATCGGTACAAACTGAACTGGGTTGGTCCTGGATCATTACAAACTGAACTGGGTTGGTCCTGGATCGGTACAAACTGAACTGGGTTGGTCATGAATCGGTATAAACTGAACTGGGTTGGTCCTGGATCGGTACAAGCTGAACTGGGTTGGTCCTGGACCGGTACAAACTGAACTGTGTCGGTGCATTAATATGAAGAGTTCATTGTTCAAGGGAAGATCTGCTCAGAGTAGCGTACACAACACGCTTGCCCCCGCCGTCACCAAACAAGCCCAGCGATGCGGTCAACCCACGCGAAACCCAACGCTCGCCCGGACACAAAGGCACGAGCACCTGTGGAACGATGCGGCTTCGTGTTGCTATTTATGAGCGCGCTGATATACACAACACACACAATACACGCCTACATGAAGCTACACGGTGGCGTGGGGACACGTCTCAACAGATGCATCTTATTATATATCATAACACGTGCAACACCGTCGTCGGGTTCGTCTTTAACAAGCCAAGTCTTCTATCACATAGATCTGTCTCATTATAATGTTCGCCAATTAATTGTTTGGATATTATTCTTGATTCGAAAGTCCTGGTACAACTCAAGTGAAACGTACATCTTGGAATTGTTTCCCTTTGCGACGGCGTTCAGCGTTGGACTTAGCTTTGTAAAATGTGGCCCCGCGCAGGGGTGCTTTAGTTGCAAATGGCAGGTAGGGCTACGGTTGAATTTGGCGCCAGATTTGATGGATTGCAACTGATCTGATTCACGTACCGTGCTCACTAAATGATTAACCTTATATACTGTTTTGTTATGTATTTAAGACGCACATCACCTAAATTAGAAGAAAAAAACGAGCGAATCGTACGATACGAAGTAGCGTCCCTCGGAGGCCGGCGCGGCGGAGAAACTCATTAGAATATTCGTCGTCGACCAACCGATGGAATGCAGCTTCAAACAACGAGAATGTAAAACGAATCTTACCCAGAAGATGACATTGAAAAGAATCAAGAGCTTCTTGGCGATGCTTGCTTCACACATGGCTGCGATTGGTGCGGACGACGAGGAGGGAGGCGAGAGGTATCGAGACGGCGGCACGGCGGGATGACGTTGTCGCACGTACGGTGGCTCACTGATGACTCGCGCAAGCCAAAACCGCGGCCTGCACAAACAACGCCGCGCGATCGGCGGTGGTAAGTGCGTGCGAGCGCGCGCGCGAGGCAGCCAAGCGAGCAGCACGCAGCCGTTCAATGTCTGCCCGTAGCGCTCTTTGTCGGCGTTGACGACGGGTCAACACACGGCGACTGACCGAGGTGCATCTGAGGGGGGATTCTATGTTATCTGGGGTTAGGTGACTGGGAAGAATACACGCACGGGGGGGGGGGGGGCAAAGAAGGACAGTGCAGTGCACAAAGATGAACCTGCAATAGTTGGGTTTGGTAGTGTTTGTTTCAGCGACACGCCTTATCAACTGTGTTGCCGAACGAGTGACTCACGCGCTGTCACGCGTGAGTGAGCAGCTCACTCCTTTGTCGTTATTATACGCTCCCCAAGCCGTCGGTCGCGTCGAATGTGAGACATTTGAATGACAAACCGACAGCGACTAAACAACTCATGGAGGGGGAGGGCGCAAGAGCGGTGCAGGCGTAGAAAGCGGCAGGTGTAGGGGATGCGACAAATATAGAGCTTTCTCGTTATAAGGAGTCCTGGTGTAAGAGACTTATGCATAAGAGGAAAGTCCTGTTTTGGCATGCACTGTTTTATTTATCCGTACATAATACATATATAAAGAGCATCGGATAAAATACACGAGGAACAGTTTTACCAAGTTACAACACATTCCTTAAACTGACCGTAAAATGTATTGGGATTTCCGGGAAAACTTAGGTAGTTTTTATATGCTTTCTTAAGTTTGTGTTATTTTGGGTATATCATATATTTCATAAAATGGACTTATATACAACATTGCAAAAATAAAATTCCTTGAAAAACAACAAATGCACGCTATCCACAAACGGTCCAGATTCCAACACGGTTATCCACAATACCCCTATTTATGTTGGTTTGCACTGGGAGTATGCGTATGACTCAAACAAGGTACTGTTGATGTCATCAATTAAATCTCTATGTACCAATGACAATGTTAGTATTTTGTCTTCTTATGCTGAACTCACTACTTTGTGTAAGCCACATGTGAAACTACTAACGTGGGCTATTTCACCGTAGATACGGCCGGTGGTCAGAACCTTCTCCACAGCCTTAAGCCGGTGTCAGAGACAGCCTCCTCCAGTGGAGCCGTCAGAGACAGCCTCCTCCAGTGGAGCCGTCAGAGACAGCCTGCTCCAGTGGAGCCGTCAGAGACAGCCTGCTCCAGTGGAACCAGAGTTTCCTAGCAAGCAGTAGTCAGCAAGTACTGATAAAAGGCCATTCACCAGGCCTTGCCACGTCAGGTGTTCCACGCATGGGACCCTTCTCCTGTTCCTTCTCTACGTCAACAACATACACCAGAAGGTCGTCTCCACTTGCCGTCTCTTCACAGATGATAGCCTCTTGTGCAGAAAGATCAGGAACAAAGCCAGCCAGAACTGCAGGATGACATTAGAACACTGCAAGAGTGGTAAACAGACTGGAAGATGGCATTCAATCCAAGCAAGTGTGACGTCATTAGAATCACCCATACAAGAAACCCAGTTACCTCTACCTACGCCATTCATGGTACCAGCCTAATCCTTGTAAAGAACGGAAAGTACCCCGGGGTCACAATAGCTGAAAACCCGATCTGGAATTCCCATATCGATGCCATCACGAAGAAAGCAAACAGCACTGTCTTCCTACGAAAGAACCTTCGTAGCTGCCCGTCATAGATCAAGGCACAGTGCTACGATATACTAATTAGGCCGATCATCGAGTATGCCAGTTCACCATTGGACCCCCACGAAGAAGATTAACATACAACTACTGGAAGCCACCGCGTTCCATTAACCGTTTTGATAATGCCCTGTCACTGTCAATGCCGCATTAACACGTTGTATGAATATCCGTATGGTGGCATCTTAATGGGCATACCACGTGATCGACTTGACAATAATGGGTCGCACTGCCAACAGAGGGTCGAATTGTTGGAAGTCATCTGGCTTATGTGTACTTATCTGCAGGTATAGCAGCGATGTGTCTTGTTGACTCAACTCGCCCGTGACGGTCGTTCGCTTTGAGCAGAAGCCGGCAAAGATCAAACACTTTGATTCGAGGTGGTGTTATGCATAGATATAGATCAAACAAGTTGGACTCCCGATACGACAACAGCTTTCTTGTTCACTGGCTTCCTTGTCCACTGGCTTCCTTGTCCACTGGTATCCTTGTCCACTGGTTTCCTTGTCCATTGGCGCCCTTGTCCACTTAACATTAGGGTGCATGTTTTTTGGCGTAATCTTGTTCAATCGTGTTCAGTCTTGTGCGACCTTCTTCAATCTTGTTCAATCGTGTTCATTCTTGTACGACCTTCTTCAATCTTGTTCAATCGTGTTCAGTCTTGTTCGACCTTCTTCAATCTTGTTCAATCGTTTTCGATCATATTCAACCATGTTAAATCTTGCTTAGCCTTGTTCAATCTGGACATGTTTGCGAAAACAAATGGACCGGAAGAATAGCGGGAGTAAAGAGAATCGACAAGTGAAGAATGAAAGAGCGAGATAGGACATTGGTGTAAGGCAGAGGAGAAAGAGAGCGAACCATAGAGGGAAGTGTTGGTTGATGGAGACAGCAGTGCAAGAACAGCGAGGGGAAGAAAAAAACAGAAATCGAGGACGATTGTAGGAGCCAGCCTCATCCCGGACAATAAGAGCCAGCCTCACCCCGGACACAGAGGAGCCCGTCTCACTCCGAACATATAGGAACCATCCTCATATCGGACAGCCTAACACCGGACATATAGGAGCCAGCCTCACCTCGACATGTAGGAGCCAGCCTCACACCGGACATATAGGAGCCAGTCTTACCCCGACATATAGGAGCCAGCCTCACCTCGACATGTAGGAGCCAGCCTCACACCGGACATATAGGAGCCAGTCTTACCCCGACATATAGGAGCCAGCCTCACACCGGACATATAGGAGCCAGCCTCACCCCGACATATAGGAGCCAGCCTCACCCCCGACATATAGGAGCCAGGCTCACCCCCGACATATAGGAGCCAGCCTCACCCCCCGACATATACGAGCCAGCCTCACCCCGACATATACGAGCCAGCCTCACCCCCGACATATAGGAGCCAGCCTCACCCCCGACATATAGGAGCCAGCCTCACCCCCGATATATAGGAGCCAGCCTCACCCCGACATATAGGAGCCAGCCTCACCCCGACATATAGGAGCCAGCCTCACCCCCGACATATAGGAGCCAGCCTCACCCCCGACATATAGGAGCCAGCCTCACCCCCGACATATAGGAACCAGCCTCACACCGGATATATAGGAGCCAGCCTCACCCCCGACATATAGGAGCCAGCCTCACCCCCGACATATAGGAGCCAGCCTCACACCGGACATATAGGAGCCACCCTCACACCGGACATATAGGAGCCAGCATCACCCCCGACACATAGGAGCCAGCCTCACCCCGGACATATAGGAGCCAGTATCACCCTCGATATATAGGAGCCAGTCTTACCCCCCCCCCGACATATAGGAGCCAGCATCACACCGGACATATAGGAGCCAGCCTCACACCGGATATATAGGAGCCAGCATCACCCCCGACATATAGGAGCCAGCCTCACCCCGGATATATATGAGCCAGCATCACCCTCGACATATAGGAGCCAGTCTTACCCCCGACATATAGGAGCCAGCCTCACCCGGACATATAGGAGCCAGCCTCACACGGACATATAGGAGCCAGCCTCACCCCGGACATATAGGAGCCAGCATCACCCTCGACATATAGGAGCCAGCCTCACCCCCAACATATAGGAGCCAGCCTCACCTCCGACATATAGGAGCCAGTCTTACCCCTGACATATAGGAGCCAGCCTCACCCTCGACATATAGGAGCCAGCCTCACCCGGACATATAGGAGCCAGCCTCACCCCGGACATATAGGAGCCAGCCTCACCCCGGACATATAGGAGCCACAGTCACCCCGGACATATAGGAGCCAGCCTCACCCGGACATATAGGAGCCAGACTTACCCCCGACATATAGGAGCCAGCATCACCCTCGACATATAGGAGCCAGCCTCACCCGGACATATAGGAGCCAGCCACACCCCGGACATATAGGAGCCAGCCTCACCCCGGACATATAGGAGCCATCATCACTCTCGACATATAGGAGCCACAGTCACCCCGGACATATGGGAGCCAGCCTCACCCCGGACATATAGGAGCCAGCCTCACCCGAACATATAGAAGCCAGCATCACCCTCCACATATAGGAGCCAGCTTCACCCCGGACACATAGGAGTCAGCCTCACCCTCGACATATAGGAGCCAGCATGACCCTCCACATATAGGAGCCAGCCTCACCCCGGACACATAGGAGTCAGCCTCACCCTCGACATATAGGAGCCAGCATGACCCTCCACATATAGGAGCCAGCCTCACCCCGGACACATAGGAGTCAGCCTCACCCTCGACATATAGGAGCCAGCTTCACCCCGGACATATAGGGAAATAAGAGGAGAATAATAAGCCATAGTATAATGATGCAAACAATGCATTAGACATTATGTCTTAGGGCGACTGAGGTCAGCAAGGAAACAATGAGACGCAACTTGAGCGACTGTCACGGGACTCATCCTACGACAGAATTTTATAGGCGTGAAGAAAAGCAGAACGTGTAAGAATTGGCAACAAATTACTACCACTGACAGAAGTGACACACGTCCCCGGTGGTCGATGTTGGACGAGGCTACTGCCGCTGACGATGCAACCCAAGACGTGACGCACAGCGACGAGTGATGCAACAACATGCGTCATGTTTGAACGCTTGTGTCAGTGACGCGAATGCACATTGTCCAGGACGAAGAGCATCCAGGGACCAGTGGTCGCGGTATCCAGGTACGCTACGGCCATATTGACGTAGACAGCGTATCTTGTTTAATATTTAAAGAAACAAAATACACAATAATTACTATTCGCCAAAATCATCGCGTGACACCAGTTGTTTATCGTGGAGTTGGTGCGTGTTGGTCTTTAATAAGTTTGTTAATTAGGTCGGAGGGCCTCTCTTATGCATCAGCCTAAATATGTAAACACGCAATTTCTAATGGTTTAAACTGTTCAAGTGTATTGTAATTGGCCGAATTATTGTAACAGTGTATATGTATAACATTGAAGATTGGATTAGCAGAGAATAATCGCGTAAAACTATATTGTATTGTAGATATTGTCTTTTAATAGAGAAACAGACTTATCCATAAACACTAGATGTAGTTGACGACTTCGCGCAGCTAACTTTGCAGCACAATCGTAATACTGGCATACTTCAACACGCAAGTCCTGCTCTCAACAGTATAATATCAACATCCTGTACAAGTTTACCATTCATAACAACAGCTCCCGTTTTAAATTCACTTCGCGTCCTGCGAGCCCGGCACGGCACGGGCCTGAGGCACGTCTACTGGACCGGCTAGTGACGGCCTGGAAGCTGACAACACGCATAGCAACGACTTGGAGACGTCATCCATCGTCCCAAACACACACCTGTCACGGCGACACACCGCACGACATCGGCCAAATTAATTAGACGACTGACTGCCTTCCTTCTGCGGCGGTGAGCCGTTGACGGCACAGGTGAGGGATTAATGGCAACGTTAATAGTGTTTTATTAAAGGGCCGTATCCGTCGACTATACGGCCATTAGCTCCATAGCGCGGCGAGACGGCGTCACTGGAGCGTGGACGGGGCCCGGATGGA
Source organism: Escarpia spicata (assembly GCA_963995525.1). Classification (NCBI taxonomy): domain Eukaryota; kingdom Metazoa; phylum Annelida; class Polychaeta; order Sabellida; family Siboglinidae; genus Escarpia; species Escarpia spicata. Next base: position 49,458,801 of record OZ023212.1, read on the forward strand.
CGTCGATGAACACGTGTCAGTGACAGAAAGAGAGCATGGAGGAAAGAAAGTCTCTTTCTTCTCTACCTTTATGTTAATAGAGAGATAGATTAGTATATTAATAATATAGTAAGTTTTCGCGATTAGTAATTAATAGTATATTAATAATATACTACTAGAGAGTATGGCGGAAAGAGAGATGTTGCAAAGAGAGCTTGGTGGAAAGAGAGTATGTTGTAAAGGGAGCGTGACGCGAGGAGAGCATATTGCAAAGAGAATTTAGTGCAAAGAGCTTGGCGCAAAGAGAGTAAAACAGAGAGTATTCTAAAATAGTGCTTGTGTTCAGAAGGTGTGGTGTTGAGGCGGTTTGGTGCAGAGAGCACTGCGCAAAAAGAGAATGTTGCAAAGAGTGGTGCAAAGGGCTTTGTGCGAAGAGAGCTTTGTGCAAAGAGAGTAAGGTGGAGAGCATGGTGGAAAGGGAGCGTGACGTAAAGATAGCTTTATGCAAAGAGAGTAAGGTGGAGAGCATGGTGGAAAGGGAGCATGACGTAAAGAGAGCTTTGTGCAAAGAAAGTAAGGTGGAGATCATGGTGGTAAGGGAGCATGATGTAAAGAGAGCTTTGTGCAAAGAGAGTAATATGGAGAACATGGTGGAAATGGAGCATATTGTAGAGAACTTTATGCAAAGAGAGTAAGATGGAGAACATGGTGGAAAGGGATCATGATGTAAAGAGAGCTTTGTGCAAAGAGAGAAAGATGGAGAACATGGTGGAAAGGGAGCATGATGTAAAGAGAGCTTTGTGCAAAGAGAGTAAGGTGGAGAGCATGGTGGAAAGGGAGCATGACGTAAAGAGAGCTTTGTGCAAAGAGAGTAAGGTGGAGATCATGGTGGAAAGGGAGCATGATGTAAAGATAGCTTTGTGCAAAGAGAGTAAGATGGAGAACATGGTGGAAAGGGAGCATGATGTAAAGAGAGCTTTATGCAAAGAGAGTAAGATGGAGAACATGGTGGAAAGGGAGCATGATGTAAAGAGAGCTTTGTGCAAAGAGAGTAAGATGGAGAACATGGTGGAAAGGGAGCATGATGTAAAGAGAGCTTTATGCAAAGAGAGTAAGGTGGAGAGCATGGTGGAAAGGGAGCATGACGTAAAGAGAACTTTGTGCAAAGAGAGTAAAGTGGAGATCATGGTGGAAAGGGAGCATGATGTAAAGAGAGCTTTGTGCAAAGAGAGTAAGGTGGAGAGCATGGTGGAAAGGGAGCATGACGTAAAGAGAACTTTGTGCGAAGAGAGTAAGATGGAGAACATGGTGGAAAGGGAGCATGATGTAAAGAGTTTTGTGGAAAGAGGACATGGTGCAAAGAGAGCTTGGTGCTAAGACAGTTTGGCATAAAGAGCATGTTGCTAAGAAAAACTTGTGTAGAAGACCAGTTTGTCTGAGACTCTTTGATAAGTTGGAGAACAGCGAAAGTGGTGAAGGTTTGCGAGCGTCCTTTAAAGGGGGTAGTTTGAGGAATGGTTATAGGGAGGGTTTAGGGAGAGTTTACGGAGATGTTATAGAGTTTATGGAGAAGTTAGGGGTTTGAGGAGATGCTACACATATGTTAGAGTGGGCGTAGGGAGAGGTTAGGGAGGTCAGGGAGAGGTTACGGAGGTTAGGTATGGTTTAGAAAGGTTAAGGTGGGCCTTAGGGAGAGGTTGCGGAGGGTTTATGGAAAGGTATGGCGGTTAGAGAGAGAGGTTATGGGTTTATGGAGAGGTTATGGTGGTTATGGAAGCACACTGCGTCCGGTACAATCGTTGGGTGGACAGCGCCACAGTCACCAGCTTCATTAGCCGTCTCCATGATGATGACCCGGGCCGGCATCAAATAACGGCTTCTCCCTTTTCTCACCTGGCCCGAGCAATGGCGGGGGATTACATTCACGGAAGCCTCCCTTTGTGTTCGAATCGATGCGGGTCTCAGCAGCTGTAAAATTAAAACATATATAATATACGTGTTGCGACAACATTAGACGACATGAAAATCGTGTATTTCAGATAGGTACATCAAACGAATGGTGCCGGGTTTGTCCGCAGGTAGGTTGGCCGTAAATCGTGATGCGAAGCGACAACACGTGCAAATGGCTTATGAAACTAGGTCAGCGAGTACGAACGCTTGTACTAGTTGTAGTAGCAGCCGTTTTATTTCGCCACACCAACCTGGCACCCGTCAATATAATACGTGCGTCACCTTTATTTAAGATACCCTTGGATTATGCGTAAAATAGAGAGGAACGAAGTTGGCAGTTACGGAGAAAGCGGTATCTTTGTTCCGACTTAAATTTAAGCAGCTGTCATAACACGGTAGTGACCCCTAGCGACCAAACACAACAACACTCAGCTCTAGTGCGGCTTGTTGAATATGGTGTTTTATACACAATTTGGAAGAAACGTTTGCGCAAACTATCGATAGTTAACATAACTAGACATTATTTCATCAACAGAGTGCAACTATTGTTAGATTTTTTTAAAGTGAAATACTTCCCAAAAATTTGTCCAACGAGGAAACCACGCTTCACAAAACAACGCTATCTCACAAATTGGTCATAGCGGCTTTGGGTAACCTCGTGCGTTCTGTGGTAAAACAGCGCGTTGATATTTAAACAACTGCATAAAGACTCCGGAACGAGTTGAATATTGGAGGAGGGACTGAACCTTAGCATCAGCACTTCGCTATTGTCGGACATAATGTCGGAAGGCGTGAGGGAGGGGTGCTGTTGGAGAGTTGGGGCGCCGTTCCAATGGATGATACAGGACTTGACATTTCGCGTTGAAAACCTACTACTTAGGGGACGGGTGCCTTTGACTGATGGATTATTCGTTGTCAGCCGACGAACCGTTGGCGTCATGATCTCGGCACGTGTGTGCCAGGCCGGATGTTTGACGGACTACATGACTATGTCGCCCCCATTTAGTTAGTCTGCAAGAATATCGCGATGCAAATAATTGAGTTATGGTTGCATGTTATAAGTTCGGTCAAACATAGGTAAGCGAGCGAAACAAATATACAACTCCAAGCACGTCCAAAACATTAAACTTAAAGGTCTAACATCTTCACAGCTCGTTCGATGATCTTGGTACCATATGAAAGCTAGCACTTTCTGTTATTCTAGCGACTATCTACATTTTCCGGTAACAACCTATAGAATATATATATAAACGAACGTGGTACAGTCGTGCCGTTTTCGGTGTCCGGTACGGTTCCGAACGATGTTAGCGGTGGGTACTCAGTAAACAAATCTTCCGATTGCGGCGCTGCGTCACATTTGCATAGGATTCATACATGCGGACTTCACATTTTCTAGAGTTCATGTGATAAGCTCCACCCACTTTAAGCGGAGGCGAAACTGATGTGCTTTGACGGCGGCGTTCGCTATGTTGGCGTGACGTCACAATCAAAGACCGTATATCAATACAAGACGGTGCAGCGCGCGCTATCTACATTGTTCGAGGAAAGTACGTAAGCAGTTCGTCCGCCATTCTGGAGTTGCGCCAAGCCAGACCATACGCGTACAAAAAATGCAGTTCTTTGCATTACCGATTATTCTGATGAAACACGACGAAGCTCAGTTAGCTCAATAAATAATTGCAACCTTTCTACGTGATTTGTTTGCAAATTTAATTATTTGAATTGTGATAGGTAACAAGGATTACTTTAATAGCTTTCATTCTATATGACGCATCACAGCTTGGTTATTATTCTGATGAAATTAGGTCCCATGCGCTTGCCTCCCGAATGGCGGACAAAAACCTTCAGTGTAGACTGCCATTTTCTCGCTCAGTGACGCCTCCTGTCCAAATAGAGGCTCCTTGGTCACAATAACGTATGCCAACCAACTGTGGCTAAAGGTCAAAATTATGTTTGGTTGGTTGATATCAAAGCATTTAAATTACCAAGCAGAGTCACTCAGCGATCCGCCATTTTGAATTTGAACTGGTAGCGTATACAGACCTGCCTACCATTCCGGATTGTCCGGAATCATTCCGGAAAGTCACCTAAAATTACGGTATTACGGTGAGGGATGAATATATTACGGACTGTGACCATGTTCGTCAATCACTCAAATTTAGGTTCCACTATATTCAACAGGTGGCAGCATATGTATGCAGCATGTTGTGACATGGTTTTTCATTCGCTGAGTGTGGTCGTAATGTAACCAATAGGAAACAGCGTTATGACAAATTCGCATTTCCGCGATCAAACAAAAGGAAGTCACACGGCACGAAATGATGGGTGACAGCGAAACGATGCCACCGGCAACCCAAAAGAAATGTGTAATGCAAAAATGTAGTGAGTGTTGTACTTGTAGTATTAGGCCAACTGACTGTACTAAGACTAAGTTAGTGTATTTATTGAGGAGTTTAGTGTATCATTTACAGCCTATCATACAGTTAATAGAGTCTATGCGAAGTCGATGACAGTGTAATGTAATGGTTTTGGTCCGTCGCTACTCCCCCCCCCCTTCTATCATTTATCATAGTAGAGTTGAGTAGACTAGAGCATAGGTGGTGTTGATGACAGCGTAACTAATGGTTTTTGACCCCCCCCCCCCCCCCCCCCCCCCCCCCCCGGTGACAATATCTGACACGCGGTTCTCAATTACTGTCAGGAAGCGTATATTCCTGAAAAGATGGATTACTGACAGGAAGTTTTTGGGGTAGGCAGGTCTGCGTATACAATATCATTCCGTTCACACATGAATAACAGAGGGCGCTGCGTGAGTGACTATGCTTGGTTATTTAAATGCTTTGTTGATATCATAGGCCGTGTATCAATACAAGACGGGCCAGCGCTCGCTGTTCGCATTGTTAAAAAGTACGTATATGAAGCGGTTAGTCCGCCATTCTGGAGCTGCGCCAATCCAGAACATATATGCACTAACGCAATGGCGGACACATACTCCCATTATAGACTGCCATGATCTCGCCCAGTGACGCCTCCTATCTAAATATAGGCTCCTTGGTTGATATTCGTCATTGTGAAGTCATGCTGACGTCGAGAGTGTCAGTTTCGTCGCCGTTTAGAAGTGGGTGGACCTAATAGCAAGAAATCAGAAAGTTTAAAAGTGGGTGGACTTTATAGCAAGAAATCAGAAAGTTTAAAAGTGGGTGGACCTTATAGCAAGAAATCAGAAAGTTTAAAAGTGGGTGGACCTTATAGCAAGAAATCAGAAAGTTTAAAAGTGGGTGGACCTTATAGCAAGAAATCAGAAAGTTTAAAAGTGGGTGGACCTTATAGCAAGAAATCAGAAAGTTTAAAAGTGGGTGGACCTTATAGCAAGAAATCAGAAAGTTTAAAAGTGGGTGGACCTTATAGCAAGAAATCAGAAAGTTTAAAAGTGGGTGGACTTTATAGCAAGAAATCTGAAAGTTTAAAAGTGGGTGGACTTTATAGCAAGAAATCTGAAAGTTTAAAAGTGGGTGGACCTTATAGCAAGAAATCAGAAAGTTTAAAAGTGGGTGGACCTTATAGCAAGAAATCAGAAAGTTTAAAAGTGGGTGGACTTTATAGCAAGAAATCAGAAAGTTTAAAAGTGGGTGGACTTTATAGCAAGAAATCAGAAAGTTTAAAAGTGGGTGGACTTTATAGCAAGAAATCAGAAAGTTTAAAAGTGGGTGGACCTTATAGCAAGAAATCAGAAAGTTTAAAAGTGGGTGGACCTTATAGCAAGAAATCAGAAAGTTTAAAAGTGGGTGGACTTTATAGCAAGAAATCAGAAAGTTTAAAAGTGGGTGGACCTTATAGCAAGAAATCAGAAAGTTTAAAAGTGGGTGGACCTCATAGCAAGAAATCAGAAAGTTTAAAAGTGGGTGGACCTCATAGCAAGAAATCAGAAAGTTTAAAAGTGGGTGGACCTCATAGCAAGAAATCAGAAAGTTTAAAAGTGGGTGGACCTTATAGCAAGAAATCAGAAAGTTTAAAAGTGGGTGGACCTTATAGCAAGAAATCAGAAAGTTTAAAAGTGGGTGGACCTTATAGCAAGAAATCAGAAAGTTTAAAAGTGGGTGGACCTTATAGCAAGAAATCAGAAAGTTTAAAAGTGGGTGGACCTTATAGCAAGAAATCAGAAAGTTTAAAAGTGGGTGGACCTTATAGCAAGAAATCAGAAAGTTTAAAAGTGGGTGGACCTTATAGCAAGAAATCAGAAAGTTTAAAAGTGGGTGGACCTTATAGCAAGAAATCAGAAAGTTTAAAAGTGGGTGGACCTTATAGCAAGAAATCAGAAAGTTTAAAAGTGGGTGGACCTTATAGCAAGAAATCAGAAAGTTTAAAAGTGGGTGGACCTTATAGCAAGAAATCAGAAAGTTTAAAAGTGGGTGGACCTTATAGCAAGAAATCAGAAAGTTTAAAAGTGGGTGGACCTTATAGCAAGAAATCAGAAAGTTTAAAAGTGGGTGGACCTTATAGCAAGAAATCAGAAAGTTTAAAAGTGGGTGGACCTTATAGCAAGAAATCAGAAAGTTTAAAAGTGGGTGGACCTTATAGCAAGAAATCAGAAAGTTTAAAAGTGGGTGGACCTTATAGCAAGAAATCAGAAAGTTTAAAAGTGGGTGGACCTTATAGCAAGAAATCAGAAAGTTTAAAAGTGGGTGGACCTTATAGCAAGAAATCAGAAAGTTTAAAAGTGGGTGGACCTTATAGCAAGAAATCAGAAAGTTTAAAAGTGGGTGGACCTTATAGCAAGAAATCAGAAAGTTTAAAAGTGGGTGGACCTTATAGCAAGAAATCAGAAAGTTTAAAAGTGGGTGGACCTTATAGCAAGAAATCAGAAAGTTTAAAAGTGGGTGGACCTTATAGCAAGAAATCAGAAAGTTTAAAAGTGGGTGGACCTTATAGCAAGAAATCAGAAAGTTTAAAAGTGGGTGGACCTTATAGCAAGAAATCAGAAAGTTTAAAAGTGGGTGGACCTTATAGCAAGAAATCAGAAAGTTTAAAAGTGGGTGGACCTTATAGCAAGAAATCAGAAAGTTTAAAAGTGGGTGGACCTTATAGCAAGAAATCAGAAAGTTTAAAAGTGGGTGGACCTTATAGCAAGAAATCAGAAAGTTTAAAAGTGGGTGGACCTTATAGCAAGAAATCAGAAAGTTTAAAAGTGGGTGGACCTTATAGCAAGAAATCAGAAAGTTTAAAAGTGGGTGGACCTTATAGCAAGAAATCAGAAAGTTTAAAAGTGGGTGGACCTTATAGCAAGAAATCAGAAAGTTTAAAAGTGGGTGGACCTTATAGCAAGAAATCAGAAAGTTTAAAAGTGGGTGGACCTTATAGCAAGAAATCAGAAAGTTGCGCCTCAATCGGTAAATGGGTGAACTGTGTCGACGAACCAACATCGTTCGCAGTGTCTAAAACACCGGAAACGGCATGGTTGTATGTCCTTTTATTGACTATTTTAGGGATGATTACCGGGAAACCAATTATCTGTTAGAACAGTCGAAAGGGAAAGCTTTCAAACGATATCAAGATCTTTGAAATCGGACGAGCCACTAGTAACCGCTAAGTGAGTGTTTTGACGTGTTTGGAGTTGTAAATTTTCGCTCGTTTATTTATCTTTGGTCCGGTTCATCAAGACTGCTGCCAACTGTCGAACGTAGATACACTCACTGACGACCAACATCACCAACTAATACAGTTATGAAATATCACTCGTGCTTACAATAGCATTTTCCGATTTTCTCTTCAGACAGTTCGTCGATTTCTCAGACGAATCCAATGCCAGACGAATCCAGCCCGGATAAACAGACAGCGATGACCGTATATCTGCCTCCTATCAAAGTAGACACTGCTTTTGTCCTGGTAGGTCTTGCTATAATTATTAATTGTCCCAGTAAGGCTTGATATTATATTTACTTGTTATTGTAATTATTTGTCATGGAAGGACTTGTTGTATCATTATGTGTCATCGCTACTTTGTTATTAAACACAGTATTATATGTCGTCATTGTCGTTTTTATTTGTTTAGGTACCTTTAGTATTTATAACTTACATGCGTGTATGTGTGTGTGCGTGCGCGTGTACGTGCATGCATGCGTACACGCATCGCTGGTAGAGATTCATTCCGTCACTGGATACTGATTACCGTATCTAAAAAACAAACGTATTCATAGGCGAAAACATATTAGTTCATAGTAATAACAGTAACTTCGATTGACAAAGCAACCGCAGTTTGACTGTTAAATATTTAGTGTTGCCTTTACTACTCGCCAGATGTCAGGCCTTGTCTCACTGCTCACGGCCTTCAACTTCCGGCTCGATCTCCGAACCGAAAAACTGAGTTTGATCGCAATAGATCCGCAGGGAAGTGACGTCATCCGGTGGGCAGTCTGGGTGATTGCAGTGACAGGGACGTCGTCACTTGTGCTGCCTCTGTTGAGGAGACGTCGCAACACAATATCATTTAATAAAGTATGTTTGCTGTGTACAATTCAGTAGGTTGTAGTGTAATACAGTATATGTCCGTGTTCATTGTTTGTAATTTCAGTACGTCGGTGTGTTGGCTGTTTACTGTTAAGTATGTGTCCGTGTTCATTGTTTATCATTTCAGTACGTCGGTGTGTTGGCTGGTCTCCTCTGTGTCAACTTTGTCGTCGGGCTGGTGCTGACGATATACAAGAAACAGGTGTGTGAGGTCTGCCGCAGTGCGAATGGTGGAGGCTGCAATGGTGTCTTAGTTTCACTAATAATAATAATAATCATCATAATAATCTTACTAGATTATATATTTAATTGGCCGCTCTATTGTGACAGACAGCCTGACATAACTCATTCCTACACATCAGACTGGCTGCACTACCCATTGCCCAGGTTTTGCCGTCATAAGAATCGTGTTCCCGTTCGCCAGTCGCGCCATCCAGTTAATTGTGCTATTTTTTAATGACGCAATAGTCCAGGCATTATTATGTGTAAAAATGGTATACCTCAAACTAATTGCAACAAAAGGTATTTTTTTGTGTTTCTTACCCAGAATGGTGTCCTTAACCACCAAAAAAAGTTATAAGAAATCCTACCCCGGGAAAACCTTTAAAACACCGAAAACCAAAATGGCCGCCAAAATCATATTGCTCACAGCTATGGTTCTAAGTGTGGTAGATTCATTATTTAAAGTTTGATTCTAATGTCTTTGACATCACAGAATCCAATAAATACAATATAAATTTCGTTTGAATATTCTGTGAAGGTCATTGGTGCAAAGTCAAGGTCATTTTAAAGCTATATGATGCAAAAACACAAATACTGATTTCACATTTTCAAATGGTCATTGTATCTTTGACGACGACATGTCTGCAACACATTAGGTTGTACTTAAAGAAACATATGTAAACATATGTTGTATGAAGAGAGGTGAACAGACTGGATTCACACCAACGCCACCGTCACTATCCACAGGAGTCTACGTCTATTTAATACGGCAAATAACGGCATTATTTTGACGAATCGTGCACGTTTTGATAAAAGCACGAAACTTGGCACATAGTAAAAAGTTATCAACGCAAAAAATATTTAAACCCCGGGGCATTTCTGAATTTGCCCTTGGCGCCATTGGCGGCAATTTTTTTAATGGCCGCAACACTAATACTACCCATATCTTGAGAACTGCGTCACATACAGCCGTCATCTTGGAACAAAATATAGGTTTTCGGGGATGCCAATTTCAAATGTGTTATTGATGACCTTGTCCGACATTCATATCCGCCATTTTTAAAGATGGCGGCCATCGACACTACTGTGTCTATATCTTATGAACTACACCATTCAGAGCCGCACTGTTGGTGTCAGAATAAAGATATGTGGACACCAACTCCAGTATATTCAAATATTTTGCATTTGACCTTCGCTAACATTCATATCTGCAATTTTTTGAAAATGGCGGCCGCTAAAACCAATCATTACTACCTTAAGAACTACGTCATATACAGCTGACACTTATTGTGTCCAAATTTATGTATCCCGGCATAATCATTTCTTATATGCTACTTCTACTTTTAACCTTGTCCGACTTACATGTCAGACATTTAACAAAAATGGCGAACGTGAAACCCAATTTCGTCATATATCAAGAACTAAGTCACGTTAAGTATTCATGTTGGAATCAAAATATAGGTAATCGGAGTGCGATCTCAAATGTCTCAAACGTGTTTTATTTGACCTTCGCTGACATTAGCATCGTCCATTTTAAATATGATGAGAACCAAGCATGTCCGCCGTCGCTGTCACGTGATGGGAAACTGCTCACTGGAACGAAGTACAATATCACATGCCGCTTGGAGAAAGTTATTCCGCGTCAACAAGACAGTTGTCCAACGACTCCACGCGTCGAAGTTGTCATTGATGGTGCAGCAACCGCCAACACGTTGAAGGCACAAACTTCAGCAACTTTCGGTCAACATCGAGCGAAGTAATTTGCTGCATATGCTATGGCACAGCCTAGCAGCATACATCGTGTGTTGATATTGTCTGCGATGTCTACAAATCTGGCAGTCTTAAAGATCGTGCAAGACAACGGAGGGAGAAGTGCGTTCGCCCTCGTGGGGATCACAATTCGCCTCTGCCAAGACAATGACATGACTTCTTGTCGTGTGATGAGAACAAAACGGAGTTGTCCCCATTCTTGAGCCACGTTGATCTGCGACAGCACACAAGCATGTCGGTCATTAGTACGTTCAACGGCACAGTGGAACTTCTACATCGGCGACTTGTCTCCTATATCGATATCACGCTCGCTTGGACCTATAGTGGGTCAATGACTTCCGTTTTTCAATGCGTTCACCGGATGCGACAATGTCAGCTTTTTAAAGTAAGGGAAAGAAAAGTGCGTGGGACACTTGGAATGCCTACCCGGGAGCCACTGACGCATTCTATACCACGTCAAACGCACCATCGCATCAGGATATGGAGGCTGTAATGTTAACCATCGAGAGGTTCACCATTCCGATGTACGACCGAACAAGCTGTCAAGTGAATGTGAATGAAACCAGAAGGCCACAGTTCACACAGAAAGGGAGACAAATCAATAACCTTCCACCGATACGGGCCGCATTACTTCAACACACCAAACGTGCCGATCACCAGGGAGGCTACAGTTGGGGGACAACAAGCCTCCAGTGCTAGACATCATGTCTCCAGAGGGATGTCCATTTCGGGGAGAGAGCTGGACACCGTTGTGGACAACATTAACGCAAGCCTCGCAAGCCTGTCGGGAACTGTTGAAGTGTGGCTGTCTGAAAGCCGAACACCTGTACACGCAGAAAGGGGAAACTGTGCTACATTAAAATGTTAAAATGTGGCGGGAAATGTGAAGCACCATGAAAGTGAATATCAAGCACCTTTTTCTAAATAGAAGCTTACATTCGTTGACAGTCGCCATCTTTAAAAATGTCGGCTATGGATATCAGACGAGGTCAAAAGTTAATTATGTGAAGTAATTACCTTCGTTGACTACACTACATCTGGTATCATAATTACAGCTTTCTGTGACGCACTTCTTATGATTTTAAATAAACAGTCGTTTTAACGGCCGCCATTTCTTTAATAAATGGCGGATGTGAATGTCGGCAAGGTCAATCCAAAACAATTTTAAATAGCTATCCCGGACAACCTCCATTTCGACCAAAATAGCTTTATATGCTGTAGTTCTAAAGGTATGGAAATCATTGGTTTTGTTGGCCGCCATTTTCTATAATGGTGGGTAGGCAAGTTAAGGAAGGTCAAATGCAAAATATTTGAAGAAATTGAAATTGGCGTCCACATATTTTTATTCTGACACCAACAATGCTGCTTTGGGTGGCCCAGTTCATAAGATGTATAGAGAATAGTGTCGATGGCCGCCACCTTTAATAATTGCGGATGTGAATGTCGGACAATTTCACCCATAACACATTTGAAATCACTACCCCCGACAACCTATATTTGATCCCACGATGACGGCTGCACGTGACGCAGTTCTCAAGACATGAGGATTATTAGGTTACGCGGCCAAATTCAGAGGTGCCCCGGGGTCTAAATATTCTAGTTTTGATAACTTTTTACTATGTGCCAAGTATCGTGCTTTTATCAAAAAGTGCACAATTCGTCAAAATAATGCAGTTATCTGCCGTACTAAATAGGCCTAGATTCCTGTGGATACTGACGGTGGCGTTGGTGTGAATCCAGTCTGTTCACCTCTCATCACATAACATATGTGCGCACGTGTTTCTTTAAGTACCAAATCATATGTTGCAGACATGTTGTCGTCAAAGATACAATGAATATTTGAAAATGTGAAATAAGTATTTCTGTTTTTGCAGCATCATATAGCATTGAATGATCTTGAGTTTGCACCATTGACCTTCACAGAATATTCAAACGAAATTTATATTGTGTTTATTAGATTCTGTGATGTCGAACACATTAGAATCAAACTTTTAACCATGAATGTACCTCTCTTAGAACCATAGTTGTGAGCAATAATATGATTTTTGGCGGCCATTTTGTTTTTCGATGTTTTAGGGGTGTTCCCGGGGTAGGAATTCTTAGAACTTTTTTTTTGTGGTTAAGGACACCATTCTGGGTCAGAAACACCAACAATACCTTTTGTTGCAATTAGTTTGAGGTAAAATCGTATCTGTCCTTGACTACAAGTTTTTTGTGTATATTGCGATATGTTTATATCCGTGGGCATGGCCGAGGTTGCAGTATGTATGTAGAGATATACGTCATTCTTCGGTGTAATTCATTGCCACTACTTCGACGAAAACTACTACTACTTGTTTGAAACCAACGTATTGAGACGTATCGAGAACGTATTGACCATTACTGATGTTTGCGGTGCCAGGCCAGGAGCGGATTGGCTGATGGCATGCGACAAACAATGCAGGAAACCCGGCTCTCTATCGCACGCTTTGGAGTTGGTTTCTCCCTCGCCGACGCGTGGGACTACCTGCAGATAGAGGTGAGTTCTTCGTACTCAACTCACCTATTGTTTCCCTACCTTTGCAACCGGTTGTCGACGCCACCGTCATTGCCGTCGTAGTCGTAGTCGCCGTCATTGCCATCGTCGTTGTAGTCGCCGTCGTTGCCGTCGTAGTTGTAGTCGCCGTCATTGCCATCGTCGTCGTAGTCGCCGTCGTTGCCGTCATAGTCGTAGTCGCCGTCATTGCCATCGTCGTTGTAGTCGCCGTCGTTGCCGTCGTAGTCGCCGTCATTGCCATCGTCGTTGTAGTCGCCGTCGTTGCCGTCATAGTCGTAGTCGCCGTCGTTGCCATCGTCGTTGTAGTCGCCGTCATTGCCATCGTCGTTGTAGTCGCCGTCGTTGCCGTCGTAGTCGCCGTCATTGCCATCGTCGTTGTAGTCGCCGTCATTGCCATCGTCGTTGTAGTCGCCGTCGTTGCCGTCGTAGTCGCCGTCGTTGCCGTCATAGTCGTAGTCGCCGTCATTGCCATCGTCGTTGTAGTCGCCGTCGTTGCCGTCGTAGTCGCCGTCGTTGCCGTCATAGTCGTAGTCGCCGTCATTGCCATCGTCGTTGTAGTCGCCGTCGTTGCCGTCATAGTCGCCGTCGTTGCCATCGTCGTTGTAGTCGCCGTCGTTGCCGTCATAGTCGTAGTCGCCGTCATTGCCATCGTCGTTGTAGTCGCCGTCATTGCCATCGTCGTTGTAGTCGCCGTCATTGCCATCGTCGTTGTAGTCGCCGTCGTTGCCGTCGTAGTCGCCGTCGTTGCCGTCATAGTCGTAGTCGCCGTCATTGCCATCGTAGTCGTAGTCTCCGTCATTGCCATCGTAGTCGTAGTCGCCGTCATTGCCATCGCCGTCGCCTTCGCCGTCGTCGCCGTCGCCGCCGTAGTCGCCGTCGTTGCCATCGTCGTCATAGTCGCCGTCATTGCCATGGTAGTCTTAGTCGCCGTCGTCGCCGTAGTCGCCGTCATTGCCATGGTAGTCTTAGTCGCCGTCATTGCCACGGTAGTCTTAGTCGCCGTCGTCGCCGTCGACGTCTGTTTGAAATGACTTATGGTATATTTAAAATAAATGGTGTATTTAATAAGCTCGCGACGACATGTAACACTTGACTGCCGCGTGTTGCAGATGAAGTGTTGCGGTGTCGAGGACTACACGGACTACATGGCAGACACGTGGGACAGGCGAAACGTGCGTCGACCAGCAGGTTTACTATGGCGTAGAGTATCTGTCTCCTAATGATTCTCTCCTCTTTGTCCCGGGTGAGGCAGGCATTGATACTCCTCCTCAGTTGTCATGTCCTTCTTCCGTCGCTGCCGTTTACATCACCCGACCCCACTCCCTATCTCCGGCTCATCACTCCATCCCCATCCCACGAGACATATCTCACACACAGCCTCCTCTCCCCACGAGCCTTCTCTCTCAATCCTACGAGACCTAACATACACATCCTTCTCTCCCAATCCTACGAGACCTCTCGTACACAGCCTTCTCTCCCCATCCCAAGCGACCTCTCATACACAGCCTCCTCTCCCCATCCCACGAGACCCCTCATACAGAGCCTCCTCTCCCCCATCCTATGAGACCTCATACACAGCCTCCTCTCCCCATCCCATGAGACCCCTCATACACAGCCTCCTCTCCCCCATCCTATGAGACCTCATACACAGCCACCTCTCCCCATCCCATGAGACCTCTCATACACAGCCTCCTCTCCCCACCCCACGAGACCTCTCACACACAGCCTCATCTCCCCACCCCATGAGACCTCTCATACATAAACTCTTCTTTCCCTATCCCACCAGACTTCTCACCCACAGCCTCCTCTCCCCATCCCATGAGACCTCTCACACACAGCCTCCTCTCCCCATCCCATGAGACCTCTCACACACAGCCTCCTCTCCCCATCCCACGAGACCCCTCATACACAGCCTCCTCTCCCCATCCCATGAGACCTCTCACACACAGCCTCCTCTCCCCATCCCATGAGACCTCTCATAAACAGCCTCCTCTCCCCATCCCATGAGACCCCTCATACACAGCCTCCTCTCCCCACCCCACGAGACCTCTCACACACTGCCTTCTCTCCCCATCCCATGAGACCCCTCATACACAGCCTCCTCTACCCATCCCATGAGACCTCTCACATCCAGCCTCCTCTCCCCATACCATGAAACCTCTCATACACAGCCTCCTCTCCCCATCCCATGAGACCTCTCATACACAGCTTCTTCTTTCCCTATACCACCAGACCTCTCACCCACAGCCTCCTCTCCCCATCCCACAAGACCTCTCACACACAGCCTCCTCTCCCCATCCCACGAGACCCCTCATACACAGCCTCCTCTCCCCATCCCATGAGACCTCTCATACACAGCCTCCTCTCCCCACCCCACGAGACCTCTCACACACAGCCTCCTCTCCCCATCCCATGAGACCTCTCATACACAGCCTCTTCTTTCCCTATCCCACCAGACCTCTCACCCACAGCCTCCTCTCCCCATCCCATGAGACCTCTCACACCCAGCCTTCTCTCCCCATCCCACGAGACCTCTCACACACAGCCTCCTCTCCCCATCCCACGAGACCCCTCATACACAGCCTCCTCTCCCCATCCCACGAGACCTCTCACACACAGCCTCCTCTCCCCATCCCATGAGACCTCTCATACACAGCCTCCTCTCCCCATCCCACGAGACCCCTCATACACAGCCTCCTCTCCCCATCCCACAAGACCTCTCACACACAGCCTCCTCTCCCCATACCATGAGACCCCTCATACACAGCCTCCTCTCCCCATCCCATGAGACCTCTCATACACAGCCTCCTCTCCCCATCCCACGAGACCTCTCACACACAGCCTCCTCTCCCCATCCCACGAGACCCCTCATACACAGCCTCCTCTCCCCATCCCACAAGACCTCTCACACACAGCCTCCTCTCCCCATACCATGAGACCCCTCATACACAGCCTCCTCTCCCCATCCCATGAGACCTCTCATACACAGCCTCCTCTCCCCATCCCACGAGACCTCTCACACACAGCCTCCTCTCCCCATCCCACGAGACCCCTCATACACAGCCTCCTCTCCCCATCCCACAAGACCTCTCACACACAGCCTCCTCTCCCCATACCATGAGACCCCTCATACACATCCTCCTCTCCCCATCCCACAAGACCTCTCACACACAGCCTCCTCTCCCCATCCCACGAGACCCCTCATACACAGCCTCCTCTCCCCATCCCACAAGACCTCTCACACACAGCCTCCTCTCCCCATACCATGAGACCCCTCATACACAACCTCCTCTCCCCATCCCACAAGACCTCTCACACACAGCCTCCTCTCCCCATACCATGAAACCTCTCATACACAGCCTCCTCTCCCCATCCCACGAGACCCCTCATACACAGCCTCCTCTCCCCATCCCACGAGACCCCTCATACACAGCCTCCTCTCCCCATCCCACGAGACCCCTCATACACAGCCTCCTCTCCCCATCCCACGAGACCCCTCATACACAGCCTCCTCTCCCCATCCCATGAGACCTCTCATACACAGCCTCCTCTCCCCATCCCACAAGACCTCTCACACACAGCCTCCTCTCCCCATCCCACGAGACCCCTCATACACAGCCTCCTCTCCCCATCCCACGAGACCCCTCATACACAGCCTCCTCTCCCCATCCCACGGGACCCCTCATACACAGCCTCTCCCCATCCCCCGAGACGTCTCATACACGGCCTCCTCTCCCCATCCCACGAGACCCCTCATACACAGCCTCCTCTCCCCATCCCACGGGACCCCTCATACACAGCCTCTCCCCATCCCACGAGACATCTCATTCACAGCCTCCTCTCCCCATCCTACGAGACCTCTCATACACAGCCTCCTCTCCCCATCCTACGAGACCTCATAGACAGCCTCCTCTCCCCATCCTACGAGACCTCTCACACACAGCCTTCTCTCCCCATCCCACGAGACCTCTCATACACAGCCACATCTCCCCATCCTACGAGACCTCATACACAGCCTTCTCTCCTCATCCCACGAGACCTCTCACACACAGCCGTCTCTCCCCATCCCATGAGACCTCTCGTACACAGCCTCCTCTCCCTGTCTTTGTCTTCTTGTTCTCCATCCACCTCTTGTCGCCTTCTTTAGCTTACATACATATCACGTGCCAAGGACACTTTAACCGAATCCTTACCAACGACTTCTTGAAACATTCACACCTTGATCAGCTTATTCCCTAGGCACGTCCATTCTTCGTTTGTCGACTGTTTTCATTCCCAGACTTTTCCTCATACTGTCATTTTCGCAAACTTGAACTTATAGCTTGTTGTGTTTCCGTTATAATCATGGTTTCCAAAAGGATTCCCCGTACAGTTAGCTGTGGAACTAAGTGTATTGCGGTATAGGTGAGGTGGCAAGTTGTTGCCAGGTTATTCGGGGTGTTATTACCAGGTTATTTGGGGTGTTATTGCTAGGTTATTTGGAGTGTTATTGCCAGGTTATTCGGGTGTTATTACCAGGTTATTCGAGCTGAGGGCGTAGGGGAATGTTTGATTTTGCTTGTGATTATCAGGTTAAACCATTATATACTGCAGATAGTTATTTGTGGCAGTGTTTGCTTTCTCGAATTTACGCCCGAAAGCAATTTCGTCAACATTTTTTAATATACCAAATACTAACGGACGCTGCATGACATGCACGAGTGAGTGTGCATTCACGGCACGGCTGCGTGCGTGATCATAAATAGGCAGTTTGTCCTGCCACAGTTTGTTGGACAAAGGGGTATTTGTTCTCTTGGGGATTACAAATCTAGTAACACAGGCGATGCATGTGGTCGTTTACGTTAGTGTGCACATTACACAATGTCAACAACCTAACTAATCCCCTATGTGTGCGGTTCATGGCATGTTTGGTTTTCATGCAAGTTATGGAAATACAAAGACTGCATTTAATATGTAAGCATTGCCGTCATCTAACGTGCTCCTCCTGTCGGTCACAGCCGGTACCCTCGAGTTGTTGCGTGCGCACCGCTGGATCACATCCTCGAGTTGAGAACGAGGCTCAGTGTCAGACGGACGCCACATTGAGGCTGCTGGACAGCGTCTTCCTCTACACCCGGGTACGTCGTGTGTGCCAGTCTTGTCGGGTGCGTCTGTATACCTCGTCGTGTGTATCTACCTCATCGTGTATGTTTACCTCTTTGAGTGTCTCTGCCTCTTCATCATCTAAGCAATGATGATGTGTCGCTTATTAAAGCGATTCTTTGAGAATGTTAATCTCTATAATGTACGCAGTTATTATTTGTTTTGTTATTCACTAATGACCCTGACACTACATTGATAAAAAACGCGGAGTTTTTGTTTGGCCCCGCCTTCACGAGCCGGCCGTATAAGGCATGCTCATGAATATTCGGGACTCTCCGTCAGACTTCGATTAGCTACGCCGAATTAATTGATGCAAGAAAAACGTCATCAACATGTGTGTGTGTTTGTATTATCCACCGCCATGTGAATGAGTCATGACCAGCTGCTGTTTATGTCACAGATTCAGAAAAGAAAAGAAGGAAAAATTTATGGAATTAACGGAGAATGAACATAGCGACAGCTCATGACAGACGGATTGATTTAAAAGAAAAAACAACAACTCTCCACGCACGAAGCCGTCCTGTGACATACTGAATAATTGGCATTGTTTTTGTTAGAATATAAAAACATGAAATCTCGCCTATGGTACTAGCATGTTCCTTTTTCACTAGGTACATCTGGCTATACATTTTTAAGTTTAGTTTTAATGAAACGTTTAGATAACAAAAACTTATTGAAGCTGAGAAACATTCAATAATAAAATAATTTTGTTTGCACCATAAATCCAGCTAATAACATTATTGTCGACAAAATATTAAAATATATTGCATCAGTTACACAATTATAATACTTTAAAAGTAACGCATTTTTTAAACACTGTTTTAATTCATCATTGGTGTATTTAACTAAGAAGATCCATAAAACATTTTGAATGTTGTGAAAAATTTAGATTTAAAAATTTTCGAAATTATTGTAAAAACAACTTTGTCGTCACCTTTTAATACACTACTCCCAGTATAGATCACTTAACACAAACTTGTTTTAAGAAATTTTGAAGAATATGCTGTAGAACACAATCCAAACATTATAAGCATAAGAAAGTATATTTTTTATTATGTACTCCTACTTTGCAACATAATAACAGGGTGATGTGCATTTGTATGCACAAATCGATCGATTGCACAACTCCATTTGATGTACATATTCCCAGCAGAAGCCACACGGAACTATATGGCAGAACAAAGTCAGACACCTTCTTCACTACTGTGTCAGTAGATGTCGCACAGAACAGAATGGGGCAGAACAAAGTCAGGCACCATCTCATGTCAGGTGACCCAATGTCCAGTTACTGGCACTGTTGAGTAGAGCTCTTCAATTTCCTCTTTCCATCAGGTCGGCTGTTTTCAAACTGTTGATGGTCAAAATGTTCCCAATAAAGGGACCTTCTGATAACTTTCTAGTTATCAGAAGTTTTTTGTCATGGGTCTCTAATGATTAATGTTATGTACATATTGGCCATTCTCGCGAAAAGTGTACAATAATGGTAAAGTAAAAGTTTAATTTGTACGTGTTTAGGTAGAGCACTATTAATATCAAATGTGCTATTCACATGAAGCAGCACAGCTTGATCTGATCTATTATTAGATTTGTTTTGACATATTTACGGATAAAAACTTATGTATACTAGAGTGCATATCTGCTAGTGTCAAAAGTTCGTGCATCGCAAAATTCCGTGGCAACACGGTATTGTGTACTTTTTAAGAAACCTAAAACTTTTACATTGATGACATGCCAGGCAAGTTGATTAACAATCGTAGCTATAACATTAGAAACAATCTGTTAACATACGAATCTCACATTTTCATGTTTCGGTTCAAATAACTGGGGAAACGGGGATTGGAAAGGTAAGACCCGTAGACATACATACCCAACCCGCACCGACTGCTGCCGTCGCCCCCGCGTGGGCTGTCGAATTGATGGATCGGATGTTATAATTATACTTAATCGAAAAGTTACTAGATGGACGGCATTAGAACCAGGATAATAAACACTGTATAAGCGTCCTGCATTGTTAAAAGTAGCTGTCAATATACATTATGTCTACGAATTGCTGATTTTAAAAAGCCATTGCTTGCAACAACTCACCTCGAAATCTGACATGTTAACTGTGTGTGACGTCACCAGTCTCCGTGTGTTTCACTACGCGTGCATACTCATTATACTCGGGCTACATATTCAATCATTCACGTGGCAGCAAGCTCAAAATGATTCGCGTAAACACAACTATTTATCGGCTTTTTGCCCAGATAACACCCAAATTATTCATAAAAATGCAAGACATCAGTAGCAAAGAAAGTACTTATGGGAAATGATCACGTTTTCAGACTGTACATCTCGAATGCGTATTAGCTTGCAAAGAATCTCTTTAAAGGGACGTAGTCTGTTCGTCTACCCGGAATTAGCGGATGTAGTTATTTTTAACTGGAAGTATGCAGTGTTGACCGTGGGAAAGTGAACATAATTGAATATCAAAGGGTAAAGCAATTAACTCAGCCCGACTCGACCGAATAAAGCTAATTTTGAAACTGGATGTTTTGTTTACTATTAAATTTTAAATATGTACCCGCTGTCGTGCTTTGAAATTGCAACCGTTGTTACGGGCTTAGTAAACACAGTTTGGCGGGCAGTATGCCTTCAACATAGTTAGTATAGTCTTAACAACATTCTATTAACTAGTACATGGAAAACTACGTCCTTTATAGTGGACTGCCTGTTGTTGTTCCGTGTACGTAATGACGTTGTGCTGAATGTGGTGACCGTGTCGTCTTGCTGTAGGGGTGTCACCGCTCCCTCACGGCCTGGCTCTCACGCCGGGTCACCGTGCTCACCGTCGTCCTCTTCATCGTCGTCTGTCTACAGGTGGGACACACGCACGCACACACATGCACACACACCCCCCCCACACACACAAATACACACACACACACACACACACACACACACACACACACACACACACACACACACACACACACACACACACACACACACACACACACACACACACACACACACACACACACACATACTCTCACACACACTCTCTCACACTCACATACACACATGTATACGCACATACACGCACACACACACACACACACACACACACACACACACACACACACACACACACACACACACACACACACACACACACACACACACACACAATGTGTAAATGTTTATTTGAAAATAACATAAGAAATTCACTTATATAAAGCCTACTAGAGTGAAAAGTTACTATTGGTAATTATTATGTGAACTTTGAAAATGTAAATTTATTCGCCCAGCAATGTTGAATAATGATTCGTGATCAGCCTCCGCCAAAACGTATATGATGTGACCGTACATTCCGCCCAGGGGCAGCACCTGTCACAGTTTAGTGTACACGCGCCCATATTAATACTCCCGATCCAGTGTGCTCGTATACATCGTGAATGCGACTTCGTAACTCCTACGTGATCCAGCATACATTTACCACTGGTGAAGTCGGGTTGCTCGTGAACGTCCGAGTTCAGCAAGTCGTGGTTACAATATATACGAGCCCATTGGAACGCAGCATAATGGTGCATTGGAATCACACCATGTCAGTTCTAGTGGAGATAATGTATTCGTTGCTTGCTCTAATTGTCGCGGAAGAAGAAGGTCACTCACAGTCGCTATCGCCACTGCGGCGTCGCTCCCTGTCTACTGCGGCGTCGCTCCCTGTCTACTGCGGCGTCGCTCCCAGCTTACTGCGGCGTCGCTCCCTGTCTACTGCGGCGTCGCTCCCTGTCTACTGCGGCGTCGCTCCCTGCTTACTGCGGCGTCGCTCCCTGTCTACTGCGGCGTCGCTCCCTGCTTACTGCGGCGTCGCTCCCTGTCTACTGCGGCGTCGCTCCCTGTCTACTGCGGCGTCGCTCCCAGCTTACTGCGGCGTCGCTCTCTGTCTACTGCGGCGTCGCTCCCTGTCTACTGCGGTGTCGCTCCCTGCTTACTGCGGCGTCGTTCCCTGTCTACAACGCCGTCGCTCCCTGTCTACTGCGCCGTCGCTCCCTGCTTACTGCGGCATCGCTGCCTGTCTACTGCGCCTGTCTACTGTCTACTGCGGCGTCGCTCCCTGTCTATGGCGGCGTCGCTCCCCGCCTATTGCGGCTCCTTGTCTGTTGTGACGTCGCTCCCCTTCCATTGCGGCTCCTTGTCTATTGCGACGTCGCCTCCACCCATCGTACCTATGCAGAGGTGTAGCCGCGGCAGTTATACGCCACATGACACATCAAACCGGTGAAGTGTGGCCGGGGGTCGGCCCGGGTTTACATCATGCTGTATAACTATTATTGTTCGACCATAAATCCCGCACACTCGACGACCGGCTCATAGGATGGGTCGGCCGGCTGAGGCCTTCATCTTTGGGACTGGGTTAAAAACTCGGTTACTAACTATAGAACGTAGCTAATATATATATATGCGGTGACTGAGGTTGTTTCAAGTGGAGCGCAGTAGCGCTGCAGCGGTAAGAGCTTCGGACCCGCGACTAAGAGAACCCGGGTTCGAATCCTGTGCGGCAGTGTCGAACCTTCGGCAAGTTCGTTTACTCTACATCGCTTCAGTTCACTCTGCTATAAGAATGAGTACCTGGCTATATACAGTGGTGGATATTTGTGTACGAATAGTCTTCGCGCATTAATTGCAGCGTGGCTGAATGCTTCCCATGGAAGTCGAGATGGTGTTCGATTGAACAGGTCTGTCAGGGAGTAAAGTGTAAAGCGCTGTCCCGAGAACTGGATATATAAAAACTTACCTTTTCATTGAACTGGTCACTTGATACATAAAAGCGGAGGTTTAACTTGTGATGTTTCAGGCGATGGCCGTCTTATACCTAAGCTGGAGAGGCTACACGAAGCACAGCACGGCGAGGGAGGAGGACTACACTAGAATCAGACGGGAGGACTGAGGGCCGACCTGACAGCGACTACACTAGGATCAGACGGGAGGACTGATGATCGACCTGGCAGCGGCTATACTAGGATCAGAGGGCGGACTGGCGGTCGACCTGACAGCGACTACAGTAGGATCAGATGGGGGACTGGTGGCCGACCTTACAGAGACTACACTAGGATCAGACGGGGGGGACTAGTGGCCGACCTGACAGCAGCTACTCTAGGATCAGAAGGGGGACTGACGGCCTACATGATTGATGCAAGGAAGTGGACCAGGTCGTCGTCACTGTCGACCGTTACGGAACGAGTGTCGTCACTGTCGACCGTTACGGAACGAGTGCCTCACTGCCGTACGTTACAAAACGATTGCTCGGAAATTGTTTGACACGACGCAAGCTACAAACAGCTTCAGTCCTGGCTGTGTCCCGGTTTTCAAAATAAACGTTATTCACATGTTCGCTTCATTTCGTCTTAAAAATAAACTCCATTTACATGTTCGCCTCGTTTCGTTGTGCAGTTAGTTACGTGTGCCACAGCCGTACGTGACGGATTTGAGAACCTGTCCGTGTAGCATACACATACCAACGCAGACACTAGGATAGTGCATATGTTCTTAGACTAGTTTCAACTGGAACCGCTCAGCCAACTGATGATGTGTAAAGCCCTTTTATTGAACTTTCGAACATCACCTGTTTTAAGGAGACAGATCGTGAGATAGAAGACTCGTACGAAAGTGTTATTGACTCAGACACAGACAACTGTCAATTAGTTAGCGTGAAATATTTACAAATTTCATGGTCGGCACACAATTCGCGTAGCAGCCGTATTTATGCACGAGATGCGGTATGAACACAAGGAAACCCTCTATATGGGGACAATGAGATTTGAATTTCAATATAAGATTGTTCCACGTGTTATTGGTAATTTATACATAAACATGCCACAGACATATAAGATGAATCAAATATAAATCCAGTTTGCCGTGATAGCAATACAGCGATACACTAGTGTAGCTGAAAGTCGGAATGAATGGTGTATTGTTTGGCATCCAGAAATTGTTCTCACTACGAAATACAAAGCACATTCTCTGCAAACAACACAGTGTGTGTAATTATACGCCTAGTGTAAAGGCAAACAACACAGTGTATGTAATTGTACGCCTAGTGTAAAGGCAAACAACACAGTGTATGTAATTGTACGCCTAGTGTAAAGGCAAACAACACAGTGTATGTAATTGTACGCCTAGTGTAAAGGAAACAAAAGGTTTTCGTGTGCCTATACACATAAAAGAATTAACACAAACTAACAACTTGCAACTATAACCCATAATATCAAACTAGTGGTTAACTCAGAATATGTTCTGAAAGCGGTATATTCCATTGAAATCGTTCCCGACGGCTGACGTATTCTAACACGCTGGCGATGACAGATCAACACGTGCCGAGCATTTGTTTGGCGTTGGCCCGGTTATCTCCCGGGTGTGTCAACAAGGTTTGGCTAGTAAACTATTGGCACGATATTCGTGACTGTAGCTACAACGTTAATTTGTAATTAACTCAAAAGCATTGGCCCAAAAATGCCCAATTGTTACCCTTTAAGACCTATATGCCGACATAGGTCTATTTATGATTTCATTTCATGTAAAATACGTAAAATGAAATAAGGTGAGAGCTATTGGTAGCACTATATTGCATTGCCAATTGATGTATGTGGGGGAGGTGCGTGTGTGCGTGCATGCGTGCGTGTGTGTATACGCGCGCGTATGTTTTTAACAGTAGTGTGTGCATGTGTGTGTGACAATATGTCTAATCTGAAAGTGTGCACGGTGGAATATTAACAAACAAATACAACTATTGATATACGAAACAAAACGAGACAGGCTACCGAGCAGACGACGTCAAAGGCACTTAGGCGGAACTTGCGTATCTGCTGACGTCACGTGTTCCGTTGCGTTGTAACAAGAAGTTCAGAGACAGGCGTGTTTCTGACACTGTGTAAACATTGTTCCTACTACGACGCACAACAATCTACAGTACCGCGCTACAACGAGCATGACTGTGCCACAGTCTGTCAGTCTCATGTGGGGATGAACTTCAACCACGTGACGACGGCGTGCTGTTCTTTTATTACACAAAAACACCAGAGTGTTCGTCATTTCCGCTATGAACTCGGGTCGTTTGTTCACCGACAACGAGGGCAGTGGTAGAGACGCCGGCTGCAGACAGTCGCTACGAGAACGGCGCACGAACACCACGTTCTCAAAGTCCCGGTAACGATTATGGCATTCGTAGACTGACTAGGCTAGGCAGGCACCGAACTCTGTCAATGGTAACCAGTACACATAACGAATGTTTCCTGTTGTTACATGGACGCAATGTGTAGAGGGGTTTCCGTTTGGTATGTCACTCATTGAACTAACAGCACGTGTACCACGAGAACGTGTGACGTCATTCATTGTCCTCATCCTCAACGTACTCCGGGTACTTGTTATGTGACATCACTCGTTGTCCTCATCCCCCAACGTACAGCGGGTAGTTGTGGTGACGTCACTTATCGCCCTCATCGCCAACGTACCACGGGTACTTGTGGTGATGTCACTCACCGTCCTCATCGCCAACATACCACGGGTACTTGTGGTGACGTCACTCACCGTCCTCATCGCCAACGTACCACGGGTACTTGTGGTGACGTCACTCACCGTCCTCATCGCCAACATACCACGGGTACTTGTTCTGTCGCCGTCGAATCCTCGCCAGTAGAACGCAAGCGAAGATTGTGCCGAAAATCTGCGGTCAACAAAGGTGAATAGTTAACAGGACTTAAGCTGTATTGACAGAGCCTCGCTTGCGACCTGAATAAATACGTCACCTCGTGTTAACACACGTCGCATCGTGTAAACACACGTAGCCGTGACGTAATATCACATACGACACGTCGCGGCGACGCAAGAATATCTCTGTTTGATCAGTAATTGTATATGAGCAACGCCATGTACACACACATCTGCACAGACCCGGGAAAATGTTCGCGGTCATAACAAAACCCTACATATACGCACTGCGGACAAGTTTGGCTGTTTCTCGTATAAGCTGCGAGCATCTGCATCTGCAAACACGTGCACTAGCGGTAATAATGTAGTGGTGAAAGCAAAGTGGCAGTGGCTAGAGGAACTCCCAAGAACAACAAAACACTTATTGGCAGTCTGGGGATTTTTTCAGTAATTTTTCTGAGTGATTAAGCAAACGTTTGGGGACACTTCACCTACATAAGATGTATGATAATGTTGGTAATAACATTATGAAGCGTCAACAAGAGAGAGTGTTGTTGTTCGTTACGGTCCACTTTAGCGATCTACATTGTTGGTTTGTTTTCCCCACTATTCCCTGACTATTCCCTCAGTGAGCCGGCCGTCCGCCCGCGTGTAGACGCGACCTGTAGCGCCGCGCTTTCAGGTTACACTTAATTCTACACTAGATTCGGAGGTTTATGGTGTGTATAATGCACACATTGTGTACGCATTGTGCAGGCCTGTGTACACGCTGTGTACACTTGTGCTACCCACCTGTACAACGACGAGGCTCACGAGGATTGCGATCATCTTCAGCATGTGTTGCTTCAGCCAGTCCACCATCGCCTCCTGACATCCCTGCAACAGTTGGCAACATGGCGTCATTCACTCTCGTTCTTATGCGTATTGGTCGTTTGTTCGTTCGGTGGTTCGGTCGGTATTTCGTTCGTTCGTTTGTTTGTTCGTTCGTTCGATCGGTCCGTCCGTCCGTCGGTCGGTCGGTCGGTCGGTCGGTCGGTCGGTCGGTCGGTCGGTCGGTCGGTCGGAGGGTGGAGGGTTCGGTGGGTCTGGGGCTCACCTTGGTGTTGAGGGCCCGATTGGGGCGGGATGTGCGGGGAAAGTTAGCGGCGGCCACCTGACACTGAGTGACGTAGGCGGGGAGGGGAGACAGCGGGTCGTCGTTGAGCAGCACACAGCAGGTGGGCGGCACGTACAGCCCGCGACCCTGGCGCGACTGGTTGAACCAAGAGCTCGACACGTAGTCGGCCGGACCGGCAGCACCGCAACAGTTGAACTGAAACACACATACGAGTATTGCCTCGCTGACGGCGCAGTGGTAATGGTGACGGTAGTTGTAGTAGTAGTGGCAATGGTGATGATAGTTGTTGTAGTAGTGGTAATGATGACGGTAGTTGTAGTAGTAGTGGTAATGATGACGGTAGTTGTAGTAGTAGTGGTAATGATGACGGTAGTTGTAGTAGTAGTGGTAATGATGACGGTAGTTGTAGTAGTAGTAGTAGTGCTATTGACTTAGCAGGAGGTCATTCTCTGGGTGGCACTCTTGTTAAAAATCGTCGTGATCATAATCATCACCACTACCGTCACCACCACCGCCACCACCACCGTCACCACCACCGCCGCCACCACCACCACAACCACTACCACCACCGTCATCACCACCGTCACCACCACAACCACCACCGCCGCCTCCACCGCCACCGCCATCACCACCACCGTCACCACCACCGCCGCCGCCGCCGCCGCCGCCGCCGCCGCCGCCGCCCCGCCACCGGCACCGCCATCGCCACCGCCACCACCACCGCCGTCATCATATCACCACCACCACTACCATACCGTAACACACTAGGATGAGTCCTAAGGGACTAGGAAACAGTCCTTTAAGTGATGTGTTCGTGTGAAGTAATAGGTCCACCAGACTTTACCTTAACACACTAATGGACTAGGACACAATGTGTTATGTGCTGTGTTCGTATGATGCGAATTAATAATTAAAAGAAGTCAAGTATATTAATGATTGCTATAACGATTTACTGGCGGTGTCGCATAAACACACCATATATATATTATTTCTTTGCAAGAACAATTCACTGCGTCTGTTTGACAAGATCCCAAGCGGAGCGGCCTACGTAGGTTTGGGTTAAGGATGTGAAACGCGACGACGCGCCCTGGCTGAACCAGCTCAGAACCGACCGGGAACTCATCAAATACTGACACACCGTATATTGACAGTCTACAGAGGGTATTGTCCTATTTGATAAGCGCGTGTCGTGTGCTTACCCGGACTTGCATGGTGTCCCAAGCGAGCGTGAGGGGGTCCGGCTTCCCAGACGGGTCGAGGGTTGTTTTGTTGTAGTCTGTCTTTACCTGGCCCAGCATGGTCGACGACACCTTGGCGTGCAGCTGAAGCAACGAGCGTGACATGTCACGGACAGTAAGCGTACGATGATAGACACGGTGATTAAGACATTCCGTGTAGTCGACGCTACTAGTCGTGTTGGGATAGACAGTGAAGACCGCTCGCATTATACCCGTGTGTTCTGAGTCTATTAAACAGTTTCGCAAGCAACAAACCAGCGGTTCTTAACCCCTGGGTCGCGACGCAAAATTTTGTCGTCAAGAGTTTCTAGCGACTACTATGAGCTTTTCTTTGTTGTCGTGAAACTGAAAGTGGTCATCAATGGCTTCGATAATGGCATTGATGTTATCCTAGTGCGCGCATGATGCATCTTCAGCGGCAACAAATTGAATACTACTTGCCCATACCAGATGTATCCTTGACGAACACATTACGACAAATGTAGTGTGGATTTGAAATACTCTGTACGTCTGCGTTATATTACATCACATGACGTTGGAATTGCATACAACATGTTTAATAAATAATCAGTCTGCATTAATCTGCATTGCAGTAGAATATCTAAGATTGTAAAATCATAACGCTATGAAAGAAAAACATTTCATTATGAAAGACAACTTCTTACTTTTATGAGAGATAAAAGTGTGATTATTTTCAGCATTGCTTGAAACAGTGTTAAATTGTCAGCAGCATTTGATTAAGCGATAGCGAATTTCCCGAGAACAAGTCACACAGTTAACACGATATTGTTTGAAAATTGTTTTGTGACTTGTGAACTCTGCTCTCACTAGGCAGTACTAGGCCTAATGTACAGAAGAATAGGCAGCGCCACCATTCTATTTTGACTTATTTATTTCTTGTTAAGGGGTAGCACATAGCACACTCTCCTTACGAATTCCCACGAACAGGTATTCTATACATTACCTACTTAAACGTTTTGGCACGCAGAGAGATACATGGGAAAAATTTTGCTCACACCTAACTCGTTTGCAGAACTACTTCTGAAGCCAATGCGTAGCGCGAATTTGGTGATACCTCTACGCTCGGCAAGGATACCTCTACGCTCAGCAAGGACATTTTCATGTTCTCATTTCTCATTAATTTCTCATGATTATATATTTTATAATTTATTACAACTTAACTATTTGAATGCATGGATCGCCAAGCAAGTCCTGCGACCGGGATTTGGGTCGCGACCAAAAAAGGTTAAGAACCGCTGCAATAAACGAACGCTAACCCTGCTGAACCATTCCGTATGTCGGGGCCGATAGATCGTCATACCTCCCAGAGCGACGCTAGAGGGGCTGAACAAGGTTTCCCAGTGTAATTCCATCATTTCTTATGGTGACCATTGTGACGTCAGCGTGATGTCCTTCTGTGTATCATCGACCTACCTTACTGCGGAACGAGGCCGCGAGTATGGCGATGACATACCTTACTGCGGAAGGAGGCCGCGAGGATGGCGATGACATACCTTACTACGAAAGGAGGCCGCGAGGTTGGCGATGATATACCTTACTGCGGAAGGAGGCCGCGAGGTTGGCGATGATATACCTTATTGCGGAAGGGGGCCACGAGGTTGGCGATGACATACCTTATTGCAGAAGGAGGCCGCGAGGTTGGCAATGATATACCTTATTGCGGAAGGAGGCCGCGAGGTTGGCGATGATATACCTTATTGCGGAAGGAGGCCGCGAGGTTGGCGATGATATACTTTACTGCGGAAGGAGGCCGTGAGGATGGAGATGACCTACCTTACTGCGGAAGGAGGCCGTGATAATGGAGATGACCTACCTTACTGCGGAAGGAGGCAGCAAGGATGGAGATGACATACCTTACTGCGGAAGGAGGCCGCAAGGAGGGCGATGACCTACCTTACTGCGGAAGCAGGCCGCGAGGATGGCGATGACATACCTTACTGTTAGTCAGGGGGCTTATCCTCCAAAAACACCTAAATTTTTCACATCGTTCCACAAGCACCATTTTTGGACCAACGTTAGATATGTCCATGCCAGTTCATGACATTTCATTTTTTTTCGCAGGAGCCAAACTGGGCCCCCGCTGTGGCGGCAATATTGAAGAAATCCAAGATGGCCGCCGTCCAGAGTAAGGTGGTGCAATAACTTGAGAACCAAAATAGTAGAACCATAAATGAGATCACGTTTAAGGGTTTTCTCGTAGGGAATGATAGTTTGCCAATTCTAGGTCTATGTCACGCGATTACTGAAAGGACGAGGTAATGTAATCAAGGTCAAGGTCAATATAATCATTTATTATAGAAACTTTTTATTATGTACAGCTGCTAATGTAACCCAGTCCAAAAGCAGGAACGACATTAGTATTATAGAAATAAAAACCAGCAGTCCCACTTGATCCTTCTGACACGTGAAAACCCAAGTTGCCTGACAGCTACGTGATTGTTCCTCCTGTCGAAATCAACAAACATGACCTATTCATGCCCAGACGCGGCGAAGGGAAGGTTTGCCCCCTGTGCTGAGTAAAAAAGGTAAGTTCTGATATAGCTCAGTATCCAGTCCTCGGGACTGTTCAAAGCGCTTCACACTTTACTCCCCGGCAGACCTGTTCAATCGAAGAGCATCTCTACTTGTCTAGTAAGCATCTTGCTACGCTGCAATTAATGCGCGAAGACTATTCTTACACACGTATCCACCATTGTCTATAGCCAGGTACTCATTCATACAGCTGAGTGGAATGAAGCAACGTAGAGTGAACGAACTTACCCAAGATTCGCACAGCAGCACCGGATTCGAACCCGGGTTCTTTTGGTCGAGAGTCCGAATTTCTAGCCATTGCACCACTGCACCACTGCACCACTGCACCACAAAGCGTAAGGAAGCATAAGGTGGCGCGTTGGTATCGCATGTTGACCAGTGAGAAGGGTGAGCTGGAGAGAGGTGATGTGGTAGTAGTAGCCGTGTCCCACATTCAGTTGGCCAGGCCCTTCACGCGGAATACATACAGACCAGAGCGGCAACATTCGCTGAGTATGTACACCTACACATTGTGCCTTTCCTGAAAGCTCAGATGACCGCCAAGGTTGAACGCGCGCTCGATGCAGTATGGGACAGTTACCCTAGACAAAGCCTGAAATCACTGACACAGCAGCGGCGGGGGACAGGTGCGCGTACTCGAGTCGAACCAGATGGCTACGGCTGCACTCACATCACCAAAAAGGACTGGCAATCGCACTTGAAAAATGTGGAAAATAAAAAGGAACTATTTTCTTTGTCTCCAGCCCTGCAACCACGCAGAGGTACGAGATACGCGTATCGTCTTGCATCTAGTTCATGCCTCGGCTCGGGGTCATGAGAAAGCATTCATGCGCACTGTCGACAGCGACATCGTTGTTCTTGCTGTCGCTTTCTTTGGACAGCTTGACCTTTCAGAGCTTTGGATTGGCTTTGGTAGCGGCAAAAACTACCGAGATATCCATCCACTCCCAGCTCGGTCCATCACAGTCATTGTCTCCATCCCTCGTTCACGCTCTGATGGGCTTCGATACGACTTCTCAGTTTCTCGCTTGCGGCAAGAAGACGGCGTGGACTGCTTGGAACAGTTCGCCAGGCCTCATAGAGACGATGTTCGCACTGACCTAAGATCCGTAGTCCTTCACTCTGGAATCTGTTCACATGCAGCGCACCGAGCAATTCAGCAAGACGTTGGGTTCTGCAACTGTCAACGATGCTAGGCATCATCTCTTCTCCAATGGCAGTCGTTCGCTCGATAATATGCTTCCGATCCAGGTCGCTCTCTTCGAGCATGTCAATAGGTCCTTGCTCCAAGCCAGTTTCATCTGGAAGCAGTCAACCGCAGGCCACCAGCCTGTCCCTGTCTTTGGTCAATAGGAATGGGAACAGGATGAGCGCAGTAAGCAATGGCTTCCTTTCTGGACCACTCTCGCCGACGCAAGTATGGCTTGTGCTCTCCTCCTATATAGTGGCTGCATGAAACGTACAAGGGCATTTGCAAGTGCTGCAGGGCAGGCCTTCATTGCACGGCATTATGCAAGAGCAAGGATGGCTGCCTAAACAATGATGGCAAAGATGCTAACCATTGAACCTCTACTAATGGATGAGATTGTGTGATTATACGAGTAGAGTGAATAAGTAAAATAGCGTTGTACTCTTGTTAGCTAAATTCATTGTAGGTTTCTTTTCGACCCTTTGAAGCAATGATTTATAACTATGTTAGAATTATATGTACATAATAACGGTTGACACAAAAAAATATCATTGAATTTATGTATGCAGTTGACGTATCATTGATATTTCTAGAATAATACTATCGTTCCTGCTGTTTGGACTGGGTTACATTCCCAGTTGTACATAATGAGAAGTTTCTATAATAAATGATGATATTGATCTTTACCTTGACCTTCATTATATGAGCTCCTTCACCATTCAGTATCGGTTCCAACATTATAATAAAAATAAACCCCTGGTCACGCAGTAAGATCAATTGAATCATCAACATATACATGGGTTTTACGCATTTATGTGCACATTTGACATTGAACTTGACTGAAGAGACCTTTACCCCAAATTCATTCCAAGTTCATCTATAGTCCACCTAAGGCATTTTTAGATGGAATACGACAACGAGATCATGAATATATGCATATTTTGAGACAAGATTACTTTGAATGCGATCTTATCACGTGACATAGACCTAGAATCGGCAAACTAACACCGGAAATGGATTCCCCATACTCGAAAACCCTTAAAAAGTGGTCTCATTTATGGTTCTACTACTTTTGGTCCTCAGGTTATTGCACAACCTTACTCCGAACGGCGGCCATCTTGGATTTGTCCAATATGGTCGCTAAAGCAGGAGCCCAGCTTGGCTCCCGCGAAAAAATTTAATGTCATGGCCATATCTAATGCTGGTCCAAAAATGGTGCTTGTGGAAAATGACATACCTTATTGCGGAAGGAGGCCGCGAGGATGGCGATGACCTACCTTACTGCGGAAGGAGGCCGCGAGGATGGCGATAACCTACCTTGCTGCGGAAGGAGGCTACGAGAATGGCGATGACCTACCTTACTGCAGAAGGAGGCCGCGAGGGTGGCGATGACTTACCTTACTGCGGAAGGAGGCCGCGAGGATGGCGATGACCTACCTTACTGCGGAAGGAGGCCGCGAGGATGGCGATAACCTACCTTGCTTCGGAAGTAGGCCGCGAAGATGGCGATGACCTACCTTGCTGCGGAAGGAGGCCGCGAGGATGGCGATGACCTACCTTGCTGCGGACGGAGGCCGCGAAGATGGCGATGACCTACCTTACTGCGGAAGGAGGCCGCGGGGATGGCGATGACTTACCTTATTGCAGAAGGAGGCCACGAGGATGGCGATGGCATACCTTACTGCGGAAGGAGGCCGCGAGGATGGCGATAACCTACCTTGCTGCGGAAGGAGGCCGCGAGGATGGCGATGACCTACCTTGCTGCGGAAGGAGGCCGCGAGGATGGCGATGACCTACCTTACTGCGGAAGGAGGCCGCGGGGATGGCGATTACATACCTTACTGCGGAAGGAGGTCACGAGGATGGCGATGACATACCTTACTGCGGAAGGAGGCCGCGAGAATGGCGATGACGATCTGTGCAATGAAGCAAAGACTCAGGAGGAAGGCGTACTACAAGAAGAACACATGACGTCACACAATGTGGTCAACAACTGTTGAGAACGCACAACGCTGATTCCACGTGACTCTGTCCCTAGTCTACGGACCGCCTAGTCTTCGACAACTGGTCGGTACTTGGTCATTCTGTGGACAGTAGAGTGACCAATGTTCGGTTGCGATGTAGCACGACGTGTTCTACGAAACCACAGCTAAAACCTGTTGATTACATTTTCCAATTTTGCCTCCCGCTAGGATCCCAAATGTACGGAAACGGCGTGCGGATGCGATAAAACAAATAATAATGCCTAGTGGAAATACATAGAAGTTTCAGATTCAGATTCAGACTGTTTATGACCAAGTAGCATTTCAAATGTACGAGGAATTATTGGCGTTGTGGCGTCAACATACATGCACGCTTTTCTCCCCTGCCCCCCATCATGCACACACAAAATATACAATCAGAAACATTATGAAACTGTGCTAAAACTAGTATAAATTTAAACCAAGGCCAACTGCCAACATATTTTAAGACAGTCGTACATCTATTGACATAAAGTGAACTTGAAAATAAAAGTATACATGTAGTTAAATAAATAATAAATAAATGTATCAATAAATTAGCTGACGATATAAAAACTAAGCTGACAGTTAAAAAGTGTGTACATGCATGTAGTCAAGTTAATAACTAATAAATAAATAAATAATAAAATTAAAAAAAAAATTAAAAAATAATTAATAAATAATTTAGCATGGCGACATATAATCTAAACCGATCACAAGGACCGATTGGTCCATGGAGACACAGTCATTTGGGAAGATAGTAAACAGGAAGGGGGATAGCACACAACCTTGTGGGGCACCTGTATTTAGGATAAGAGGTCTGGAGATAGAGTTGTTGACTCTGACAGATTGAGGCCTGTGAAGAAGAAAATTAAGGACCCAGTGACACATGGCAGGATGTACATTCAACAATGAAAGTTTATCGAACAGCTTGAATGTGATGATAGTGTTAAATGCTGAGCTGAAGTCAATGAACAGGATCCTGGCATAGGTTCCTGGCCTCTCTAGGTGCTTCAGAATGTGATGCAGACCTAAAGCTACCGCATCGTCTACTGATCTGTTTGCTTGGTATGCAAACTGGTGCAAATCCAGGAGGCCGTCGGTGACCAACTTCAGGTACTTGAGTACTATGCGCTCGAACACTTTTATGGCGACTGAGGTCAGTGCCACTGGACGGTAGTCGTTCAGACCGGTGATGTTGGACTTCTTGGGAATGGGTATGATAGTGGAAGTTTTGAAGCAGACTGGAACTGCTGGAGAAAGGAGTTGTAGATGTCCGTAAACACCGCAGAGAGTTGGTCGGCGCAGTTTTTCAGGGTAGATGTGGAGATGTTGTCTGGACAAAGTAGTTCCATAAGTGCCTAGGTGGATGAGTTTGCTCATGCAGTAGCGGATGTTGCAAACTGAATCGCTTAATATAGCGATTCGAATCGTATCTGCACAGAAATCGGATAGGAACGTCCCAGAGTATTTCACATTCTGCAAGCCGTGTTGTACGCTTTTCCGTACATATTGTACTTTACAATTAACAACTGTATGTATAAGTAATACTACATTCAAACAAGTACATTGTTGTTAATGCTCAACTAACAACAACAACTGTACGTATAAGTAATACTACATTCAAACAAGTACAGTGGTGTTAGTGCTCAACTAACAATAACGACTGTATGTATAAGTAATACTACATTCAAACAAGTACAGTGGTGTTAGTGTTCAACTAACAACAACAACAGTATGTATAAGTAATACTACATTCAAACAAGTACATTGTTCTTAGTGCTCAACTAACAACAACAACTGTACGTATAAGTAATACTACATTCAAACGACTACATTGTTGTTAGTAATCAACTAACAACAACACCTGTACGTACAAGTAATACTACATTCAAACGACTATGTTGTTGTTAGTGCTCAACTAACAACAACAACTGTGCATATAAGTAATATCACATTCAAACAAGTACATTGTTGTTAGTGCTCAACTAACAACAACAACTGTACGTATAAGTAATACCACATTCAAACAAGTACAGTGGTGTTAGTGCTCAACTAACAACAACAACTGTATGTATAAGTAATACTACATTCAAACGACTACATTGTTGTTAGTACTCAACTAACAACAACAACTGTACGTATAAGTAATACTACATTCAAACGAGTACATTGTTGTTAGTGCTCAACTAACAACAACAACTGTATGTATAAGTAATACTACATTCAAACAAGTACAGTGGTGTTAGTGCTCAACTAACAACAACAACTGTATGTATAAGTAATACTACATTCAAACGACTACATTGTTGTTAGTACTCAACTAACAACAACAACTGTACGTATAAGTAATACTACATTCAAACGACTACATTGTTGTTAGTGCTGAACTAACAACAACAACTGTACGTATAAGTAATACTACATTCAAACGACTACATTGTTGTTAGTAATCAACTAACAACAACACCTGTACGTACAAGTAATACTACATTCAAACGACTACGTTGTTGTTAGTGCTCAACTAACAACAACAACTGTGCGTATAAGTAATACTACATTCAAACAAGTACATTGTTGTTAGTTCTCAACTAACAACAACAACTGTACGTATAAGTAATACCACATTCAAGCGACTACGTTGTTGTTAGTACTCAACTAACAACAACAACTGTATGTATAAGTAATACTACATTCAAACAAGTACATTGTTGTTAGTGCTCATCTAACAACAACAGCTGTACGTATAAGTAATACTACATTCAAACGACTACGTTGTTGTTAGTACTCAACTAACAACAACAACTGTACGTATAAGTAATACCACATTCAAACGACTACGTTGTTGTTAGTGCTCAACTAACAACAACAACTGTACGTATAAGTAATACCACATTCAAACGACTACGTTGTTGTTAGTGCTCAACTAACAACAACAACTGTACGTATAAGTAATACCACATTCAAACGACTACGTTGTTGTTAGTGCTCAACTAACACCAACAACTGTACGTATAAGTAATACCACATTCAAACGACTACGTTGTTGTTAGTGCTCAACTAACAACAACAACAACTGTACGCAGTTGTCTTAGCCCAGAATATTCCATTGCGTGGCTCCATTGCATGAGTCCACTGCATGGCTATATTACATGGGTCCATTGCATGGGTCCATTGCACGGCTCCATTGCATGGGTCCATTGCATGGCTCTATTACATTGGTCCATTGCATGGGTCCATTGCACGGCTCCATTGCATGGGTCCATTGCATGGCTTTATTGCATGGATCCATTGCATGGGTCCATTGCATGGAGGTTGCTTGGTTGAGATCTGGGTGTTGCACCAATACGTTGTAACGGATACAATATCGGCACTTAGAGTATATAAAGCAGTCTTATCTGCTCTGACCTTTGTGCGTGTGTGCTTTCGCTCTGTCCTCGGCTAGATCGAGGCCAGTCGATAAGCTGGTCAACTCTACTGGGGTTATCGTGAGTCACTGCGAGCCCACCCCTATCGTGACCCGCCGTGTTCAGATAAAGACTCGATTAGCAACCGAACCGTTGATGTTATATTTGGTTTGACCACCTCGTCAGATATGCCTCAGCTGCGTTTCTTCGCTCGAATTTGGACATAATTTATTTGAAAGTCATGTGCGTGAAGTTTTGTTCAACATAATTTGCTACATTAGTTATTTCCTCCCCTTAGCAAATTAAAAATTAGTATTCTTTCTCTGTCATAGCTACTTTTAACAATAAATAATGTTGCTGGGACAAAAAGAAAGCACACAGCTCACTGCTGTGTGTGACCAAGACCCGTGAAGACTTTACGCCACCAAAACGTTCACTTCATGTACAATTGAAGTCCCGAGGTCGACTGAATGACGAGTGGGACGACGTATTTAAAGGAAGAAGATCAAAACAAATTAGAGAAATATACTTCTGAGGAAATTAATACCGTTACGGTTTCCTTAATTATTACCGTAAGTCTATTTCCCAAGTTTGAAGTGGATGTAAATAATGAACTGTGACTAACACAATTGTTCTCAAGAAATGTCACATCCATAATGTCACAATGACACACTGTCATTGCGAACTTAGTTTAGTGTTATCGCCATAACAACACAGTGGCATCGCCACTAATACCTCTTGGTACTATCACTATCGTTTAGTGCCATCGCCATAACAACACAGTGGCATCGCCACTAATACCTCTTGGTACTATCACTATCGTTTAGTGCCATCGCCATAACAACACAGTGGCATCGCCACTAATACCTCTTGGTACTATCACTATCGTTTAGTGCCATCGCCATAACAACACAGTGGCATCGCCACTAATACCTCTTGGTACTATCACTATCGTTTAGTGCCATCGCCATAACAACACAGTGGCATCGCCACTAATGCCTCTTGGTACTACCACTATCGTTTAGTGCCATCGCCATAACAACAGAGTGGCATCGCCACTAATACCTCTTGGTACTATCACTATCGTTTAGTGCCATCGCCATAACAACACAGTGGCATCGCCACTAATGCCTCTTGGTACTACCACTATCGTTTAGTGCCATCGCCATAACAACACAGTGGCATCGCCACTAATACCTCTTGGTACTATCACTATCGTTTAGTGCCAACTCCATAACAACACAGTGGCATCGCCACTAATGCCTCTTGGTACTACCACTATCGTTTAGTGCCATCGCCATAATAACACAGAAGCATCGCCACTAATACCTCTTGGTACTACCACTATCGTTTAGTTTCATCGCCATAACAACAGAGTGGCATCGCCACTAATACCTCTTGGTACTATCACTATCGATTAATGCCATAGCCATAACAAAACAGGGGCATCGCCACTAATGCCTCTTGGTACTACCACTATCGTTTAGTGTCGCCGCCACTAACATTTCATTTAGTGTCTTTGACCAACGCTTACTGGAATCACACTATCCCGTGTGGGTCACGTTTGTGTTTTGATAAGAAAGATAACATACTACGGCATTTTATAAGACCAACTGATGAGGAGGGGCTTTCAATGTAGCAAAACCTCAACTCTAACCCGAAACTTGATAAGCATTTCCATCCAATACTATGACGTCTCAAACACAAAAAGCAGGAATTCCAAGACACTTGCCAGGTACTCGAAGTAGGAGCTCGAGAATACTTTCCAGGAGACAGGAGCTCTACAACGCTTACCATGCAACAGAAGAAGGAAATTTAGGATTCTTACGAGACACAAGAAGCAGGTGCTTTCTGCCCATGCGCCGCAACAGCCGAGGAAGCTGAGAAGGACGGTGATGCCGCCGAGGCCTATGAGAAGGTGGGCGAGTCGCTGCACGAGTGGGGCCGTCGGCGTCGTCTGCAGCAGCGGCAGCGAACTCAGGGCCGAGGTCGTGTCGAGGTGCATCCACACGCCGAGGGCAAGCAGCGACAGGCCACACGCCTACAATAGCAACACATTTACAATAGGCAATACACATACAACAGGAAACACATCTACAGCAACTCACCTACAACGGCAGTCAACACACCAACGAGAATAATACGCAGGCCTGCAAGAGTAACAACATGATGACAAGTTATTCATAGACCAAGTGCGTGTGTGTGTGTGTGTGTGTGCGTGTGTGTGTGTGTGTGTGTGTGTGTGTGTGTGCGTGTGCGTGTGCGTGTGTATGTATATGTATGTGTGTGTGTGCGTGCGTGCGTGCGTGTGTGTGTGCGTGTGTGTGTGTGCGTGTGTGCGTGCGTGCGTGCGTGCGTGCGTGCGTGCGTGTGTGTGTGTGTGTGTGTGTGTGTGTGTGTGTGTGTGTGTGTGTGTGTGTGTGTGTGTGTGTGTGTGTGTGTGTGTGTGTGTGTGTGTGTGTGTGAGCGTGTATGTGTGTGTGTGTGTGTGTGTGTGTGTGTGTGTGTGTGTGCTCGCATGTGTGTGCGTGCGTGCGTGTGTGCTATAAGAAGCTATGCCGTGTGCCCGAGTCAGGTGCGTACTTAATGCATGAGCCGTTATACGAACGTTACCCGGGAGAGGAATATCCTACATTCTGCTGCATCGGAAATACGTGTGCTTTGGCTAGGCACGGTGCCCTCGCAGAGAAACGGAGAAACGCAGTGGAAACAAGTGACATCGATACTGGGAGAAGTCTGCCTAAACCACAAACTGACATTTAAGGTGTGTGCAGTAAAGCAGCGATGTCGGAAGTGAATGTAGTTAAATAGTTCAACAGCCGTGATCGTATTACTGACATTATTAACTTGTGTGTACTTGAAAGGGCGTGATTAATGGGAAGGGAATAAATTATACAGTTTAGTAGATAGGATCAGACTGACTTACATGCAGCCATCAAAGCCGCACCCGCTATCACTATGGAACTGCTTTGACAATGACATTGTCACTCCACCATCTTCCCTTATTCAATGTGTGTCGTTCACTTTCGGTTTGTAATTTATCGTTGTAACGATAAACGTGGGACATGCGGATAAGAACTACCTGCTTTCAGTTGGGCGTTTCCCTCGCTGCGACTCGTGTGTGATCGATGACAGTTAGTCAATGAGACACGTCTGTGGCGTGCAGAATACGGTCTTGGCTAGTGTGCTTCAAGTAGCACATCTAAAGCTTAAGCATGCGATAAGGAAATTGGCGATGAGATTAATTATCTAATATCCAAAGAGTTTAATTATCAACACGAAGACCACCTCGCGGTTGTAAAGGACCATCAAGTCAACGAGGTCGACAGCAGCGGCCAGCACGAGAAAGAATAGTCATCACTGGTCAGAGCAGACAACATCCGGCGCAGACAGATCAACGGTGCAGTCGTGAATAAAGGCGGGGTTACTACCATCCCAGCTATTACTAGAGGCGGTTTTCTAACTTATCGTGATTTGTACGGAACTGTTGTCACGTGACCATACCAACACGGTCACATGACATGGGGGAGCATTAGAGACTGACGTTGTGGGCAGAAGAATGCCTGCAAGTTTTATTTTATTTGTCGATTTCAGTGATTTCGTTTCCGTAGAAGTAACGTTGTCCAAGCGGTGTTGGTGTGGCAGTGGCCATGTGTAACATTGCGCCGTGTGCTATTGTATTCTAGCGTGAAACGGATGTGAAGATAATGTCATCATGTTTGGAGGCGTTGAACGTAGAACACACAGACGAGAGCATTTTACGCTGATAGAATGCACGTGCACAGAATACGGGTAACAGGTGGATGAGCCTTTGCGAAGTCATCAAATGTACGAACAATACAGTACAATACAATACACGCACACACAGGCGAGACGGCGGCTAGTTGCAACACGGGTGTTTGAAAAACGAGTGTGTGCAGGAGTTTGTGCCTGTGTGCGCGCGCGTGT
Organism: Escarpia spicata; assembly: GCA_963995525.1. Lineage (NCBI taxonomy): Eukaryota > Metazoa > Annelida > Polychaeta > Sabellida > Siboglinidae > Escarpia > Escarpia spicata. The sequence goes on from OZ023212.1 coordinate 49,500,045, forward strand.
ACGTGCGGGTGTGTATATGTGTGTGCACGCACGATGGCCTTACTTCTCTCGGGCGCACCCACACACGGCTGAATACATTCGATATGTCCCGATTGCCTCGGTACAACGACTTCAATCAGTTCATTCGGTTGTACAGAACGAGTACTTGGAAGTAGGCAATAATTCAAAGATTGGAATGACACGAACGAAAAGCGTTCGTGTATTTACTGCAGCCAAGTTGATTATTCCGAGAGAAGGTGGATTTGTGATATAAATAGCAGATCTTGCCGCGGTGAAATACGGCACGCTGCAAGATTCGTCCTAAAACACAAGTGAAGCGCCTCGCGTGTTGACTTTTTGTTAAGTAATCCTTTTACAAGGTTGAATATTCAATCATTGAAACTTGGCTTTCTCTTTTAAGCACTGAAATTACTGTAAATGATATGTTATATTTTATAGGAAAACATAAATTAAAGTAACATAACGACATACAAAGCTAGCATGTATTACAACGTGGGCCAAGTTTTCGGTTTTTTTTTTTATTATAAAGACGCTGCGTTGCAGAATAATTGATGAGGGAAATGTTCGCTATACGGAAACAGCAGGTCAACGTCTTCGTGATGTATTACTGAAATATCACAAGTAGTTTTCTTGGAAGCCAGCGCAACGTTGCCATGGTCGCCTAGAGAAAAAATCAGCTGCGTTTTCTCGCCAGGAACCGACTTGTTGGCAGCTCCATTCCAACGGAGCGAGACGCCGAGGAAGTGAATGACGCGGTGAAATGGACGCGGCCGGGAAATGTGTCGTTTATTTGCGCGTCAATCACGCGGTCATCCGCTGAGAGTTTTGTGCGAGTCCTGACGCTTTTGTATGGCATATGCAGCGAGCGTTGTTGCCATAAGTGTCCCTTTTATTCACGTGTCGTTTTGCCGTGTCTGGCTGTCATCTCGTCACAGCGTGGGCGGACGATCGGGAGGCTGTGCGTGTCGGCAGTTCGTCGATGCCGGATGGGGAGGCTGCGAGCGATGGGATGGCCCAGCCGCATCCTGCCTAGCACGCCCATTGCCGAGGTTATTAGAACGACAGAGCACGTCTGTATTGTACGCTATCATGGACACCACAGGAGCGATACTTTAAACTGTCCAACACTTGATAAATTTCCAGGAGAATGCACATTCAATAGCTTGTAAAGACTTCCTCGTCAGACTTATTCACGAAAGTAATCTACCCATCAATATCGTCAACAAGTCCAACAATGCCCTTAAATAAACCAAGGGATGCAACCAGTGGGGCTAAATAGAATCTCTGTTGAACTCTTCAAAACACAACTGACTTCTGCAATACACTTGACGTAACTTCCACTGAAAAAGACGAGAATGATCCACACCGTTCTGTCCAGTTACACAGGAGTCAGCGTGACGCGCATCGCAGCAACGCTGCAAGGGACTGTTGCTAAAGAGAACCCGGCCCTTGTTGATAGACTTCTTCGGCTGATTCAGGCTCGGATTAGACTCACTATGTACAGCGTGAAACATAATCCGTGCACTCCACATGGAGCGCGTGTGCAATATACTGTAGCTCCAGCGAAGTTGCTATAAGCAACAATTCTTCTGCAATTTCCAAATGGGGCGACGACATATTTTCAAACGCAAGCTGGAGCAAAATGCAAGGTGGTACCTTGTCCCCGGAATAGTGCCAGGAAACATTGTGTCGTTGGAACAGTGCAAGTGGGCAATGTCCCCGGAATAGTGCAAGGAAACAATGTGTCGTTGGAACAGTGCAAGGGGGCAATGTCCCCGGAATAGTGCAAAGGGCACTATGTCCCAGGAATAGTGCAAGTCGACACT
>OZ023212.1:49511870-49587092 GCA_963995525.1 Escarpia spicata
GGCCCCCGGCGATCGCCTTCACTGCGACGATGCGCTGCTGAGAAACGAGAGACCGACACCTTCACTGCGACGACGCGCTGCCGAGAGACGAGAGACCGACGCCTTTACTGCGACGAGACCGAGCAGCGATACGCGCTATCCGTGCTTCGCCGACGATACAACGTCAACACACACTGGAGTAGACGTAAACACACCCGGCGGGCATACTCGATGACACACGGACAGACACAGTGACAGACGGACACGGTCACTGTCTGCCGTGTACCTCCGCCGGTCGTTGAGGTTGAAGTTGAACGCTGACTGTGGCCGGGGCAAGGCTCGACCTGTCCGTCATAGCTATGTCGGACGCGGGCCGTGTTGACGTGGTTTACGCGAGCTTCCGTCTGCCAGTCGAAGCCGTATTTCACCGACACCCGCCGCGCTTGTTCGTTGCTCTGTGCGCTGGATCTATCAACAGCCGCGTTGTGATTGACAGCGGCTCATGGGGTAAACCTCTCGCTCGCAATACACATCGTTGAATGTGTTGCTTCATCGCGGCGCAAGAGGACGGAAAGGATCGGGCATGTTAAGTTGGTTGATAACCGTTATCGCACTGTTTTTGTTGTAAAGTGAAAATGTACACGCAAATTAGGCTAAGGTAATGTCTCTAGATATGCTCAAATACAAATATGTCAAGATACGCACACATAAAGTCACACGTGTACGTAAATATACTAATTCAAGATGTTCCAGAGAACAATGTTCGCCGGCGTCATGTACAGACTGGGCAACTGTCGGAGATGTCAGGTTGTAGCTGTCGAGAGTCGAAGTCTTACTCCGTTTCACCTTGCGGGGGTGATAAAATTTAAGTCTGCAGGAAGCCCAGGAAAACAAACAACTACATTCTACCAGACGCAGATTACTGCAGGGTGCATCCTACCTGCAAAGAAGACACTCTACAGAATCTACATTCTACGACAACAAACACACACGCACACACTCTCGTATACTGCCGCATGTACGTGTTATTGGGCAACGCGAAGTCACCAGAACTTAACCGATCTATAAAGTTCAAACCCAAAGTGTCAGTTTAATAACGCACTCTGAATACAGAGCTCGCCAGGTACAGACTTGCAACTGCTCCACTAATGAAGCGACTTCATTGACTCTGACTAACAGAGCGTGTCCGACACTTGCAAGCCACGAAGGACTAGTCTCCGAGTATACGTGCGCTTTATACCAGCGCCTTGAATGTTTCCGAACAAAACACCCAGTGAAATGGTGCGCAGACATTCAGACATTGAAACATTCACATTCAGATACTGGAGCAAATATATGAAATGATCTTAGACCAATGGTTTAGACTGTACACTTAGCAGTCAAAATCTGTACATGCGTCGCAACACACGTTACACTGAATTGCGGACCGAATCCGGTTTCAGCGCATGCTTCCAAACTGTGTTTAACTCTGTTTTATTTGATAGTTAACAATAATTAACAGAATTTTAGAAGACTGCCGTCCAAATCTACAAACTTCAGATGGCACGTGGATACGTAAGCCAGTGGCTCATCCAGAGTCCAGCCATTTCCATCTACGCATAACCTGCCCTCCTCAGATAGCTGGCGATGTTATTTTTAAACATATTCACACTGCTATCATTAACACAATCGCCAGATAATTTGTTCCAGTCATTTAGTGTTCTCTGTAAGAATGACTACTTTCTCATATTCAACTTACACTTAGTTTTTATTAACGCTGCATTGTGTAGCTAAATTAAAAGACAATATTCATATCAACATCTTCGTAGCCATTCAATATTTAAAAAAATTATATATATATTAAAATTTTGTTCCCCTCTTAGTCTCCTAGTTTCTAGTGTTGTCTACCCACATTCTACACGGCGGTTTTCATAACTAAGGTCTTTAATTCATGTTGTTCGTCGTTGTACGCTTAAACTCTAGTTTATTTGTATCTTTAACGATATACCCTCCATGCTTGCATACAATATTCCAAACGAGGCCTGGGTATTTCTTTGTACATTGGTACAATCTGCTCTTTCTCCTTATATGTGATCATTCTCATAATCTGCCCAATAATTCGGCAACCATTCGTAGCAGCAATTCCACATTTCACTGAAACTGTCATGTCTGCACTAACTTCTATTCACAAGTCCTTTTCTTTGATTGTTTTACCTAATATACTTACATATTCTTTACGCCCGTTTCCTTGTCCTACGTGTATGTGTCTTAATTTATATTTATATTTTTTTTACAACATTTGCCTTTTTCAGATCATTTTTTATTAATACTGCTAGACAATCTTGTAAGGTGTGTTTGTTTTCATCTCGTTTAACCTGTCTGACCTGTCTCAACACTTTGCTTGGTGTCGTCTGCGAATGTAAGTACCTTGTTTGGTACATCCTCCTCCAATATATATATATATATATATATATATATATATATATATTAAACATAATAATTTATAGGTTCCAATACTGATACCTGTGATATCCACTTTGAAATCTGCCCTTCAATTATTACTCTCTGTCTTCCGTCTGTCAACCATTCTCCTGTCTAACAGGTCGCTTCATCCCATATACCGTGGGCTTCTGGTTTCAGTAATAATCTTTCATACGGCAATTTCTCAAAGACATTCTGAAAAAAATCAATGTCGTTGCTTGCTGGGTCCGAGTGTAGCAAGCGGAACTACAGCGGCGCCTGTCAACGTGATGGCTCAGTTCGGCGCTAACTACGCTTTCCTGCGGCGTCACGCTGCGTCACGCTGCGTCACGCTGCGTCACCGCCTTTGCGGCTGAAACAGACTAGCTTCATTCCCACATCCAGGAATTTCCTCATCTGCTGATAACCGTTGATGTCTGGCTCCATTCCCACTCGCAGGAATTTCCTCGTCTACAGACAACCACTGATGTCTTGGTTCATTCCCACACGCAGGAATTGCCTAAGAATGTAAACACATTTTTTTGTAGAAATAGTTCAATCACTTCATATGTGGAAGCCATATAGACGTACTGGATATGACGAAGACTACAACATTTATAAAGAAGCACTAAACCAAGCTACAGCTGAAATTAGAAATACGAAGAGAAGCTACGAACAAAAATTTGCTTGTAATATAAAACAAGACAGCAAGAATTTTTATGCGTGTTCGGAACAAACAGAACGTTCAGGATAAGGTCGGTCCTCTAGAAGATAGTGCTGGAAATATAATATCAGAGGGATTCTTAATGGCAGAAGACCCGAATGAGTAGTTTAGTTCAGTGTTTACCATGGAAGATATCAGTTCACTGCCAGTACCAGAGGCTAAGTTCAAGGGGGCAGAATCAGACTATTTAGGACAGTTAATTGTAACCCTGGAATTGGTAGCTAAGAAAATAAGGGTTATGAAGGATAATAAATCACCTGGAGTGGATGAGATTCCACCCAAACTACTATTGGAAATTGTAGAACAAATTAGCATACCGCTTCCAACAGTTTTCAACTTGTCATTAGAAGAGGGAGTGGTTCCTTTAGAATGGAAAGAAGCAAACAATAAACCGTTATTTAAGAAAGGTTCCAGAAACAAGTCGGAGAACTACAGACCAGTGAGCTTAACGACGGTGATTTGCAAATTATTAGAAAGACTAATTAAAGATCACATGGTGGATTTTCTTGTTAAACATAACTTGTTAAACCCATCTCAACGTGGGTTTCTAAAAGCGAGGTCATGCTTAACAAATATGTTATGTTTTAGGAAGACATCACTAAGTGGGTAGATGAGGGATCACCAGTAGATATCGACTTAGATTTTCAAAAAGCTTTCGACAAAGTGCCACATCAAAGATTACTGCTTAAGCTAAAGGTCCACGGCATAAAAAATGGTTGAATTAACTGGATTGAAAAATGGCTAATTGACAGAAGACAACGGGTAGTAGTTGATGGGGAAGCTTCAAACTGGAAATCTGTTTTGAGTGGGGTACCACAGGGATCAGTTGGGGACCTATATTATTCTTAATATATATCAACGATTTGGACGATGATATAACAAGCAAGGTGTTGAAATTTGCGGATGATACAAAAGTGTTTAGAAGGATTAAACGTGATGAAGATAGACAGCATTTACAAGACAGATTGATAAAATGATCTGAAAAATGGCAAATGTTGTTCAATTTAGGGAAATGTAAATGCCTCCACACAGGACATGGGAACGAACATGTACAGTATACATTGGGAGGTTCTGTACTAAGTACAACTGTAAAAGAAAAAGACTTAGGGTTAACCATTAGTGCTGATATGAAGGTTTCAGAGCAGTGCGTTATTGCCGCTTCAAAGGGAAATCAAATCCTTGGATTAATTAGGCGAAACATAATGTATAAGGAAAAAGAGCTCATAATACCGCTGTACAAAACAATAGTTAGGCTTCATTTAGAATATTGTATTCAAGCGCGGACGCCATATCGCAGGAAGGACATATATATATGCTAGAAAGAGTACAGAGGAGAGCAATTAAAATGTTATCAAAACTGAGGGATCGTAGCTACGAAATACGCCTAAAAATGTGGCTTAACAACACTAGAGGCCAGGAGATTGAGAGGAGATCAGATAGAAGTGTTTAAAATATTGAATGGTTATGAAAATATTGATAGAAATAGTTTTTTCTCAGTTAAGAAAGATACGAGTACCAGAGGACATGAAGTTACATTAGTAAAGGAGCAGTGTAGATTAGATATAAGAAAGTTCTCAATCTCACAAAGGACTGTAAATGATTGGAACAGATTATCTCTTGATTGTGTTGGTGCTAGTAGCGTGAATATGTTTAAACATAAAATCAACACATGCCGTAAAAGGACGCGATACACGTAGATAAAAAAAATTTGGACTCTCGATAAGCCAGAAGGTTTCCTTTTCCACCTGCCATCTAGAGTTAATTTTCTGGATGGCAATCTTGTTAAATCTTGTTAAATCTATATCGCTGGAAGGACATAGATATGCTAGAACGAGTACAGAGGAGAGCAAATAAAATGATACCAAACCTGAGGGATCTTAGTTACGAAATACGCCTAAAAGAATGTGGTTTAGCAACACTAGAGACCAGGAGATTGAGAGGAGATCAGATAGAAGTGCATAACATATTGAATGGTTAAGAAAATATTGATAGAAATATTTTTTATCAGTTAAGAAAGATAGATGGACCAGAGGACATGAAGTTACATTAGTAAAGGAGCAGTGTAGGTTAGATATAAGAAAGTTCTCATTCTCACAAAGGACTGTAAATGATTGGAACAGATTGTCTCCTGATTGTGTTGGTGCTAGTAGTGTGAATATGTTTTAATATCGACACATACCTTAAAAGGGCGGGATACACGTAAATAAAAATTATTGGACTCTCGATAAGCCAAAAGGCTTCCTTGTCCACCTGCCATCTAGAGTAAATTTTTTGGATATCAGTCTTGTTAAATATAGTTTGCCATGGCCGCGCCGCCGTTGAACCAGGGTCTCGACGCTTTCTCGTTTGCGGTATGATAATTGTCCACCGCAATGGCAAAGCAGACGCGTGCAAACCGTCAAATTTACAAAAACTGTTGTAATGTCAAAAGTTGTATCTCATCGTGCCCCACATTCAGTATAGCCGGATCTGCGCGATGGCAAGCAAACTTAGACAGCGTGGATAGTTGTGTGCACATAGTCTTCGCGCATTGATTGCAGCGTGGCTGAAAGCTTCACAGAGAAGTCGAGATGGTGTTTGATTGAACGGGTCTGCCAGGGAGGAAAGGTTAAAGCGCCATGAGTAGCCCTACCGACTGGACACTGTATTATATAAGAATTTACCTTTACCGAAGTGAAGACGTGGGATGAATCGTAGAATATTTGTGAGATGCCCAGGTGCGAGGTGGCCAGGTGGGAAGTGGCCAGGTGACCTTACGAGCCACGTGACCTGTCCACCTCAGACGCACTTGCGTAAGAAGCTGTTCCGTAGTATGTTCACGGTGGATCTAAGGTGTCTAATCTGTAAGGCATGCATTTCCTAACTTAATTACTTTTTGCAGGCGAGATCGGGGCACCATACATAATGGGACACGATGTTCATCAAATGTCACTGGCTCGTTTTACGGAGACAACGATGCAGTGTTGGTCTACATTTCATTGTGCACTTGTCAGTTTGAAAATACTCACGTTATATTTTGCTTATGTGTATCGAATGTAGTAGTAGTTTTTAAGCACCATCAGTAATTATATAGGTGCTGGTTGTGTAGTTAATTGCATTAGTAGTTAGTACACATGAAAAGGATTATTATTATTAGTTGTTGATAATTAGTTTATCTGTCAGTGCACTGTGTGTGACGATAAGTGAGTAATCACGTCAATGTAATAAGCATAATGTATACTTATTTCGAAACTTAGTGGGCAGGGCACTACACATCTACCTTGCTTGGAACAACATAATATTTGATAACTCCAATAATATGCCTTATGATTAATCTTATTATATGCCAAGTAAGAATAACCCTACAGTTTAGGGTCTGAGTCATTCCCAAAATAGCGCATATTTCCGAAGTAGATATTTGGGCGAAGCGACCCAATTGGAGAAAGTCCTGCTGTGGCAAAGATGAATGACCACCTCTAATACGTCGCTAAACTGGGTGGGTTGAGCTGAATCTGAATAATTATAAAAAATATTATATATAATTTCAAGGTTGTAATAATCGTGACGTCATCTTAATTTGCTTCACAAACTACGCCAGCTCGTAAGCATCTAGATGGCATTTAAAGATACATTCCATGGACTTTGCAACGGACAGTGTGTCGTATCATTATTTTATGTATAACAAAGCCAGCTAAAATACATCGTCATGAGGCAAATCTCTTTTTTCACTCCAGTGGTCACTAGTGTCAATACCAGGCGATTTCTTATAGCTGGCTAATACCGTCTGTTATTACCCTCCATAATGCACACACGTCTACGTATGAACAAGTGACAACAAGAAGCTATTTGCAGGGACGGTAATTTGCTCTGACCGCCAGAATGAGGAGAATAACACATGACGGGTGGAGGAACACTAGCTGCAATGCGATGAATCACCATGTTTATTGCCAGATGTAGGCTTACACGTTTCTCCAAGGCAAACATTGTATCATAATGGCAAAGAGATCACGAAATGGAACTATTCACTACCGCAGACAACTTATTTCGATACTAGTTCCCTCCATAACTTACTGAAATTTCCAGAAAACAATTAACGTCAAGGCTGATGTTGATAAAATCGCTACCTTGGAGCATTATTAACTTTTTCATCTTGAAGCTTGGTCAAACAAGTCAGACGTTCATGCTCAAGATATGAAACGGCCCGGAAATACGAAGACAAATACATTTTAATAAGAATTTGTTACCCCTAAGAGTTCTGTTTTATCTTTGTGTTGTCTTTTCCCTCACTAATCTTGCACTGTTCTCTCCACCAACAGTGTCCATTCCCCTCTACCTTTCGCTCTCGTTCTCCACTCCTCTCCCAATCCTTCAAAATCTCTCTTTACACAATCCTCCCATGCAGTCTTGGTCTTCCTCGCCTCCTTTCCCCGTCATTTTATATAATTTGTAACACCAGTGACATACGCCTACGCACTGACTCAACACTCTCTGGTTAAAAAAAACCATTAAGAACATATAATCACTTCGATCCGACTTCTCGATTGCGATGGGAGCTACTGCCGACATTTTATGAAATCAATATTTTTGGCCACTGGAAGACTATAAAAAAAATGCGTGCACGGTACCTAAGTATCTCCTGCTGTGGGGTGCTTCATAGAGCAAACGCGGCACAGCCGACAAAAAGTTGCTCTGACTACGCGCCTCTCTATCTTCGTGTCTCCACAGAATCAACAAAAAAGAATCATAGACGCGACCACCGCGGTAATTATAATTTTTGATTTACAGCTCGTATGATGCTACCATCTAGTGATCAATATAGAAACTACGAGTAGACGGCGCAGGATAGATATGTGTCTACCTGCCTGCCTGGGGAACATTTGAACACAATGTTGTCCCCGAGCCCTCACCAACGGGTTTGATTGGTGATTCTCACTGGCTCAAGGCGCCGAAAGATGCACCCAATAGTCATCAAATTAAAGACCATATTCTACACAGGTGTCGGAATGGTGCAGAGCTTGGTGTGTTTAGCCCCAAATATTTTTGGTGAGGTAGTGGGGCTGGATATGTTTATAAAGTTCCTACCATTTCGGCAAGGGGGTGCAATTGGGGGGTTGTTCGGGTGAGCCTCAAATCGGGTGCAGTTGTTTTTTTGGTGAAACTCAAGAGGCGTGCCGTTTAAGGGTTTTAGTGTGCCTCAGTTCCCCAGTGTTCTCCCCGTCCCGACAACCATGTTATAATTTATGTTCCCAAGGCTTAAGAGACAAACAAACCACTTAGACATAGTTGTAATGCTCAGATTTAGTTGAAATTTTACCACGATATTTTGTTCCACATAAATCGATTTCAAGAACAAATTGTGAGTTAACATGCAAACATATGAGATATATAATTGTCTGAAAGAAAATAAAACATTTATTTTTCTAAATTAATTATTTATACTCAACACTGCCAGCGGCAGACACTGCTTTACTGGAGATGCTGGTTTAAAAAAATTAAAACAGCAACCAACCTCATCTTCTATCCACGCAGTAGGAAAGATGTTTGGAAGTGGCCCACTCCTCAGCAGGCTGAATACTAACACCGACCCACAGCAACATGTGGCCAGAACCTCAAGTTGTTGGGCATCGGACAGCGAGGCTAGTTTGGGGAGCATCAATTAAGTCGTTTGTGACACGACCTTTAGGTCAATTAAATTAGTAAGAACAATAAAAGGCAGCAATATAGTTTTATTATTATCAATATAAATTACAAACCTTTAAGATTAACTCCCCATGGAAAAAATACCACTGCAGACAGACTCAAGTTTACACAGAGTTATATATATCCACGTCTTGAATTTTATTCACAGCATGGGAATTTTATTTGATATAGTAGTAGATAAGTAATGTTTATCTTATTTTTGTTTAAATAAACCCAATAAAGATGATCACATTTACATGAACAGCATGCAAGATTTTAAAATAATATCTATCATATCAGGTAAAAACAAATGACATACATGTGATGTCCACAAAGATTTGTCCTGCATCCACACAATATAAAAATTAAACATTACGATGGAAGACAGCGTCATAAAGAGCAGCTACACTGCTAAGTACAGTGGTCTGGGAGAGCACGTAACAGTGTTGAATGTTTCAGACATTCACCCTCACTCTAACATCATGGGGTTGTACAAATGGTTACGTGTATCCATCCGTCGGTGAACACAGGTATACAAAGTGCCAAAACTATGTAAACATACACATGAGTCAGCCTGAAAGACTGCAGAGTAAACTTATTTATATACCTGCATATTTGTTTACCCAGCTAATCAGACTGCTTCATATAAACTGCACCAGTGATATAGGTGATAAAATATGAAAGAACATCATACATCATGTAATAAGAATAATCTATAAAAATTAATGTTACACATTAATGTTTGAAACTTCTAAAAGCACACTAGAGTAAACAGATGAAACATGTGGAGTATGCTGGAAACTCTGATGAGGTGATACACACTGGTGACCTCAACCATCACTAGTGAGGTAAGAAACACTGGTGACCTCAATCATCACTAGTGAGGTCAGAAACACTGGTGACCTCAACCATCACTAGTGAGGTCAGAAACACTAGTGACCTCAACCATCACTAGTGAGGTAAGAAACACTGGTGACCTCAACCATCACTAGTGAGGTAAGAAACACTGGTGACCTCAACCATCACTAGTGAGGTGATACACACTGGTGACCTCAACCATCACTAGTGAGGTGATACACACTGGTGACCTCAACCATCACTAGTGAGGTGATATACATGGGGACGTCAACCATCACTAGTGAGGTGATAGACACTGGTGACCTCAACCATCACTAGTGAAGTCAGAAACACTGGTGACCTCAACCATCACTAGCGAGGTCAGAAACACTGGTGACCTCAACCATCACTAGTGAGGTCAGAAACACTGGTGACCTCAACCATCACTAGTGAGGTCAGAAACACTGGTGACCTCAACCATCACTAGTGAGGTCAGAAACACTGGTGACCTCAATCATCACTAGTGAGGTCAGAAACACTGGTGACCTCAACCATCACTAGTGAGGTAAGAAACACTGGTGACCTCAACCATCACTAGTGAGGTCAGAAACACTGGTGACCTCAACCATCACTAGTGAGGTCAGAAACACTGGTGACCTCAACCATCACTAGTGAGGTCAGAAACACTGGTGACCTCAATCATCACTAGTGAGGTCAGAAACACTGGTGACCTCAACCATCACTAGTGAGGTAAGAAACACTGGTGACCTCAACCATCACTAGTGAGGTGTTACACACTGGTGACCTCAATCATCATTAGTGAGGTAAGAAACACTGGTGACCTCAACCATCACTAGTGAGGTCAGAAACACTGGTGATCTCAACCATCATTAGTGAGGTAAAAACACTGGTGACCTCAATTGTCAATTGGTAGTATGTTTACTGGGGTTGTCACGTTACGTAGGAATGCTTCCATTTACAGGAATGTGTTTGGAATTCTCACTCTATCACTCATTAATCTAGTATGGCTACAATTATGTACAACTTTTTCAAACATTATAAAATTGCTAAGTTTCACACATCACTATATAAAATAACAACAGTCATGCACACACGCATACAAACACACACACACACACACGCGCGCATACAACCATAAGTAAATTTTACAGCATATAGGAAGGTTCCACCAGAATGCAAGATTGGTTGTGTGACTGTCATGTGATAGCGCTCCCTGTCATTACCGCATCCCAGACTTCTCTTGTTGTAGAGCTCGTTGCATGTGGACGGCCAGGAAAATGGAAAATCCCAGATTGAGAAACTGCAAATGAAAAACTCACATCACTTATCTTTCATAACCTGGCATAACAAAAATTTCATGACAACACAATCTCTTCAGTTGAACACTAGCTTTTTGACATATAAAATGACATAATATTGTTGTTAGTTTGTTATTATGGTTGTATTGTATCCACACAGTTAATATAAGCATGGTTACTATTACACCTGTAGTATGGGTAGTATATTTATTTGTGCATTTAGCACTTCTAGACCATGTCATTAAGTTGTGAAAGGTTGCAAAGGACCACTAACAACCTTGGATTTGATGTTTTGATGCTTTGATGAATAAAACAATACGACACATTGTAACTGTTCCATATTCACTTTCATGTCTTCTCCCAACAAGTCTCTACAATTGTGACCAATTATTATTTAATTAATATATATATATATCAATGATTTAGACAAAAGCAGCATTGCTTAATGGCATTATAATAAAATAAACATCCTTGCAATTTGAAATAAACTGAAACAATAATCAAATATTGCCCACAAATGAAAAGTGTTGCAGTTTAGTTTTAAATCTAGTCACATTTAAATTGATATATTATTAAGTTCAAACCTGGAAGAATCCGACAGTGAGGCCAATGATGAGGAGAGCATTGTAGTAGTGATAGGCCCTGGCCAGGAGTGCTGCGTAGCAACCCTGCGACACGATAGAACACACTGTAACTTTACAGGAATGATGAGGAGAGCATTGTAGTAGTGATAGGCCCTGTCCAGGAGTGCTGCGTAGCAACCCTGCGACACGACAGAACATACTGTAACTTGACAGGACACGCTGTAACTTGACAGGACACACTATCACTTGACAGGACGCAATGCAACTTGGTATAAAACATTGTAACTTGACAGGATACATTGCAGCTCAACATAACACAATGTAACAAGACAGAACACATTGTAATCCAACAGAACATATTGTAAAAAGAGATAACACACTGTAACAAGACAAACACAATGTAACAGAACAGAACTCAACAGAATGTACTGTTGCAAGATATAAAAACTCAAGGTAACAAGATATAACACATTGAAGCAGGACATAATACAATGTAACTCAACAGAACGCACATACACAATGTAACAAGACAGATTACATTGTAACAAGACAGAACAAACTGTAACAAGACTGAACACATTGTAACAAGAGAGAACAGATTGTATCAAGACAGAACACATTGTAACAAGACATAACACATTGTAACAAGACATAACACATTGTAACAAGATAGAACACACACAGTAACAAGACAGAACACAGTGAGAGACACTGACCCGTCCATTGAGGAAGTTGCTGCCGTCCTTGCGGCCAGCTGCATCCTGCTGACAATTCTTGTTGTGTTTGATAGGAGGAGACTGTGTGTCAACACGGGTCACATCTGTGTCATAGTTCTGGTTCACCTTGCAGCATGATACAGGCACATTCGCCTCCGCCTCATTCGGGTCCAATACCTGCACATGATGACAGCAAGACAACAAATGACGTCATTTTGCTAGGTTAATGCAGAAAACTTCTTACATTTGTCAGTTTAAGGGTGATTCCATGGTATTCATTTTGTTGCAGTCAGGACATCCACATACATATAAGGCACACCATGGGTGATACATAGAGCAAAATGAATTACATCAATATTAATTGATATAGCTAATAGAGATATACATCAGCACTGCGGGTGGATGACACATTCTGTAACAATTAGATGCGGGTGGATGACACATTCTGTAACAATTAGGTGTTGGTGGGGCACCTTAAAATTATTCACGGGACAAATACATCAGAATCACCCCTTACAAAACTAATCAATATTGGGCTTAGTTACATTTATCTGCATGTTGATATATTTATATTTCAGATGGACAACCTCTGTCACTGCCTGATGCTTTCACTTTTACTTTTTAAACTTTTACTGCTGTAAGTAAGATGAGTAGCTGTCCTTCGCAACACAGCCTCAAGCAGGGTGCATTAGCCGCACTCCTTCACTGTCAAGTGTCACTTACCCCAGGGTTGGTCTTGTGCCACCAGGCACTGTTGATGTAGTCCCATGACCCAAACACCCCGCAACAACGTCTCTGAAACAACAACTTGTCACATGACCCAAACACCCTGTAACAACGTCTCTGAAACAAAAACAATTTGTCACATGACCCAACCACCCCACAACAATGTCTCTGAAACAACAACAACTTGTCACATGACCTAAACACCCTGCAACAACATCTCTGAAACAACAACAAATTGTCACATGACCCAACCACCCAACAACAATGTATCTGAAGAAACAACAAATTGTTCCTTGACCCAAACACCCCACAACGTCTCTGAAACAACAACTAGTCTCATGACTCAAACACCTGCAACAACATATCTTGAACAACTAGTCATATGACCCAAAACACAACATCTCTAAAACAACAACTAATCCCTTGATCCAAATACATAACATATCTAAAACAACAACTAATCCCATGACCCAAAAACACAACAACGTCTATGAAATAACAACTAGTCACTCACCCTCACTTGCACCCGATTCCACGCGCGGCCGATGGCGTTGTCAAAGTCATACTCATTGCGCAGGTCGTTCTTCATTCCCCGTTGGATGGACCGGTGCAGCTGAACACAACACAGCAATATCACTGTCTGGCAACTGTGTGAGTGGTGGAGTGTGTGAGTGGTGGGGTGTGTGAGTGGTGGAGTGTGTGAGTGGTGGGGTGTAAGA
This sequence comes from Escarpia spicata, assembly GCA_963995525.1. NCBI lineage: Eukaryota > Metazoa > Annelida > Polychaeta > Sabellida > Siboglinidae > Escarpia > Escarpia spicata. The sequence goes on from OZ023212.1 coordinate 49,525,572, forward strand.
GTGGTGGAGTGTGTGAGTGGTGGAGTGTGTGAGTGGTGGAGTGTGTGAGTGATGGAGTGTGTGAGAGGTGGAGTGTGTGAGTGGTGGAGTGTGTGAGTGGTGGAGTGTGTGAGTGGTGGGGTGTGTGAGTGGTGGGGTGTGTGACTGGTGGAGTGTGTGGATGGTGGGGTATGTGAGTGGTGGAGTGTGTGAGTGGTGAGGTGTGTGAGTGGTGGGTGTGTGAGTGGTGGGGTGTGTGAGCGGTGGGGTGTGTGAGTGGTGGAGTGTATGAGTGGTGAGTGTGTGAGTGGTGGGGTGTGTGAGTGGTGGGGTGTGTGAGTGGTGGGGTGTGTGAGTGGTGGAGTGTGAGAGTGGTGGGGTGTGTGAGTGGTGGGGTGTGTGTGTGGTGGGGTGTGTGAGTGGTGAGTGTGTGAGTGGTGGGGTGTGTGAGTGGTGGGGTGTGTGAATGGTGGGGTGTGTGAGTGGTAGGGTGTGTGAGTGGTGGGGTGTGTGAGTGGTGGGGTGTGTGAATGGTGGGGTGTGTGAATGGTGGGGTGTGTGAGTGGTGGAGTGTGTGAGTGGTGAAGTGTTAGAGTGGTGGGGTGTGTGAGTGGTGGGTGTGTGAGTGGTGGGGTGTGTGAGTGGTGGGGTGTGTGAGTGATGGGGTGTGTGAGTGGTAAGGTGTGTGAGTGGTGGGGTGTGTGAGTGGTGGAGTTTGTGAGTGGTGGGGTGTGTGAGTGGTGGGGTGTGTGAGTGGTGGAGTGTGTGAGTGGTGGGGTGTGTGAGTGGTGGAGTGTGTGCGTGGTGGAATGTGTGGATGGTGAAGTGTGTGAGTGTGCTGTGTGTGAATGGTGGGGTGTGTGAGTGGTGGAGTTTGTGCATTGTGGCGTATGTGCGTATCTACACAAGCAATACCACATTCGAGAGATTTGTAAGGAACTTAAAGGCTCAGTTATGAAGACAAATGAGTTAGTCTTACGTCGTATTTGAAGTGAACCAGCAAGAATCCAGTGGTGAGCTGCATCGTCACTCCAATCACCAGCAGGAAGATATACTGCAACAAGAGCACACCACTTAACAAGGAACACACCTCTTAATGAGGAACACACCACTTAACAGGGAACATATCTCTTAACAAGAATCACACCTCTTAAGTTCCAGGCTTGGGTTCCAATGTAAATGCATTTGAAAATGTCACATTTGCATTTGATTTTCAGGATGAAAAACATTTGCATTTGAATAAAAAACACTTGCATTTAAATAAAAAAGTGCATTTTCATTGTAAAGACCAAAAACACTTACATTTGCATCAAAAATACTTGCATTTGCACTTGTGCTTGAATCAAATACACTTGCATATTTATTTGAATCAAAAACACTTGCATTTGCATCAGATACACTTGCATTTGAATAACACTTGCATTTTCAATGGACTAGAACAGTCTAGTTGTCCAGATGTTTAACTGGTGATTTGTCTGTCTGGTATCTATGGTGGATTCGGTATGCAATTGTTTGTTTGTGTTAAAGTTAAATAATTATATCAATACTCTTTCTTCTGCCAATTTCCAGTAAGTTTCTGCTAACAGAGAGTAAAGACAAAGTCAGACCAGCCAAACCTTATCGCATTGTCATTAGCAGTGGACCATATTTGCAGAATTTTGCACTAAAGGGCTCCAACCTTTGTATGAGAGGAAGCCTGGCCCAATTGAGCAAGCCCTTTTGTTTGTCCAGACCTATTGGATAGTTTGCTTGACTTGTCAAAGGCTGGAAGCCATGGATAGTTTGCCTGACCTGTCAAAGGCTGGAAGCCATGGATAGTTTGCCTGACCTGTCAAAGGCTGGAAGCCATGGATAGTTTGCCTGACCTGTCAAAGGCTGGAAGCCATGGATAGTTTGCCTGACCTGTCAAAGGCTGGAAGCCATGGATAGTTTGCTTGACCTGTCAAAAGCTGGAAGCCATGGATAGTTTGCTTGACCTGTCAAAGGCTATGCACAGTACGCAATTAAGAATACTTTTACAACAGTGTTGTCTACTGGAGCATTTCAGTGGATCTCATTTCCAACATTGAGTTATTCAAGATGCCAACATCCAAACATTCCAGAGTTTTGGATTTTTTCCAAACACTTGCATTTGCATAGTTTAAAAACACTAGCATTTGTATATTTTTTTAAACCCTTTCATTTGCATAATTTCCAAACACTTGCATTTCGCATAAAAATGTGATCACTCACATTTGGAGCACACCTCTTACAAGGATCACACCTATCAACAAAGCACACCTCTTAACAAGAAGCACACCAGGGTTTCCGCCCAAAAAAATTACTTGTGTACAGAGTTAGTCAATTGTGAGACTGTGCAGGCTTAGGTCGCCCTGATGGGCGGGGGGTGTTGGGGCCATCCCCCCCAAAAATTTGATTTCTAGATGCTCGGAGAAGTGATTTCCCGGCATTTGGAGTCGGAAATCCCGCCCGGCTCATGGTGATAATTTCCATGTTTCGTAGGAGAATGAATAATAAATGTAACAGTCAGCAGGAAAATTGTAAACTGTAGTATGGTATCTTGTTGGGTTATTTTTCTTCACCAAGAAACAATGAGTATTCGAAAACATCGCAAAAAAATGTACAGCCATGACAACACGCCATATTCTTGACACTAAGCCTACCAATATACCAGTACACCATGTTTTATCCTGAGGTGAAGGCTTCAATCCCGCAGTGAATACCACGTTTAGCCAATCAGAGAACAGCTAGCAAAAAAGTGTTGGCACGGGCTCATTCTTCAACTTTAAAAAAACGTCATCAAATATGAGTTTTACTGCACAGAATATTAAACCAAATTTTTTAATCTGGATTTATTTTAGGTACGTATCTGTACCCTAGAATTATTTTTGGGTACGTAATTTACCCTTTTACCCTGCTGGCGGAAACACTACACACCTCTTAACAAGTAGCACACCTCTTAACAAGGAGCACACCTATTAACAAGGAACACACCTCTCAACAAGGAACACACCTCTTAACAAGGAACAGACTTCTTCACAAGAAGCACATATTTTAACAAGGACTGGAACACACACACACACACACACACACACACACACACACACACACACACACACACACACACACACACACACACACACACACACACACACACACACACACACACACTTCTTGACAAGGAGCACATATCTTAAGTAACAAGAAGCACATCTCTTAACAAAGAACACACCTCTTAACAAGGAACACACCTCTTATTAATACTATATTGTCTGACTTTCTTCTGAAGCCTGGATCACACTTTATCTGGCCTTGATCATACATACATAATGTATGTGCTACATAGCCAATAAACTAATTCTGCCATTTCTTATGGTCTGCAGAGATGATAACATAATTCGCCTGCTGAGCACCCTCCCCTGGCTTTTATAGCACATGTTGTGTATATAATATCCAGGTTAAATATCTTGGGTAACTACTCGAGTCTGATGTGATAACATTACAGTAATCCCCCAGGATATACACAAGGTGATGGTGAACTCACGAGACGAAGCAGCAACTTGTTGTGTTTGATGATAGAGATGAATCCAATGACAGCAAAGATGACCATAAGGAAGCCAGCAGCAATGATGAGACTGGCTCCTGAGACGAGGGCATGATCTCGGGGACTACGCCGCAACACTGTCAGGTATGCCTCAATGTCCTTGTCTGCATGCATCCATATTCCCACACCCACACATCCCAGGCCACTGATCTGGAACACACAGGCACATATCAATGTACGACAGTATCAATAGAACTATTTTAAATGTTATACTTTTGTGAGAAATTGCTTCAAATGCTCACACGTCAAAAAGATTTATATGAAGGAAAAAACAGGTATATGGCAGGTAAGTTGATAACTGGTAAATAAACAGGTAGTTTGAGAAAGATAAACAGGTAGTTAGAGACAGATAAACAGGTAGTTAGAGAAAGGAATGTGTGTAATAAATAACATACAATATATGTATTACGTTTACTGATGAACGTAAAGGGAAATAAAGCAATGTTTACTTTTTAACTTTAACCTTCATACATCTGAAAGAGAAAATATAAACAAGCATTCGTGTGACAGTGTGAAAATTGTAATCGTTTATCAAAGTTCGCTGGGAATATCTTGCCAGATGCAGTGAAACTTAAAGGTGGCAGTTTGTGTCGTCTTTCACTGTTGACTACTGCCCATGTACCAAGTTAACTGGGGTTTATTCTATGATAATACAATAATGTAGTTTCGTGGACAACGCATTTTATTAAGCGATGTCAACAGTACAGTGATATTCACTCCAACACACGAACTTCCTAGAAAATGGGTCAAATAAACTGAGAATGATCAACTGTCGAAACTTTACTGCATGTTTGTAACAATCCAAATAGCCGGCACGCCGACACGTAAACTACGGAATTGTAATTTTAAATCGGTGTTTCACTTTAGGATGGATGTCAAACGAAATACTCACCACTATTAATACGTTGAAGATAAGGAAAATGATCTTTATAGAGACGTTGATGACGCCTTCTTCGGCCATTTTTCGCGCTGGAGGTAAGGTCAGAGTTCACGCACTGCGACCGCGTTGGCTCGATCGCACCTGTATAATTGCCAGGTGAATAAATGTACAGGTGTGCTTAAGAACGGAATTCAACATTTATTGACCGTTGTCCTTTATAAATGTTAATGCTTTACGCATTGATTAAACATTGTATGCATCCTCTGGTAACATAGTTTTTAAAAGTGTCGTTACTGTCTATAAAATGAATATACAGCAAAACGAACTACTTCGCTGTTTGAGTGAAGCCGGCGCACAGCAGCGGCCTCTACCGGCGAGCTGGAAGAACTAATCGCCGAGACTTGCAGCACTGCTTGTTGTAGCACCGAATTGTTTAAACTCTACAGAGAGAGAGAGAGAGAGAGAGAGAGAGAGAGAGAGAGAGAGAGAGAGAGAGAGAGAGAGAGAGAGAGAGAGAGAGAGAGAGAGAGAGAGAGAGAGAGAGAGAGAGAGAGAGAGAGAGAGAGAGAGAGAGAGAGAGAGAGAGAGAGAGAGAGAGAGAGAGAGAGAGAGAGAGAGAGAGAGAGAGAGAGAGAGAGAGAGAGAGAGAGAGAGAGAGAGAGAGAGAGAGAGAGAGAGAGAGAGAGAGAGAGAGAGAGAGAGAGAGAGAGAGAGAGAGAGAGAGAGTTTGTCTATAGTGTACGTACAATATTTACGGTATTTGCAATGAACAAGTCTGGATAATGTTCTGTTCTGTGTACTCTATCCGAGTCGGACTGGTGTTACGACGATGTCAACAGGCAGTGCCGCTATTTCAAACCGACGAGAAGCCGTTACAACTAAGATTTAGACGATTTGCAACTTGCATCGATATAAAAACATTTTTTCTATGTATACACATACACCCGTGTCCCATTATTTAGAACTCTTGTGGTAAGCTAAGGTGTGGGAGATGTTAATTTTTGTCTGCTCGTCTTTAAAATAATTACACTAAAATTGGAGGTTATCGACAGCAATGCCGCTGTTTCAAACGGACAGGAACCTTTTACGATTTGGGATATAAAATAGTCCAATAATGTCTCTCTTTTTGTACATACATATACCGAAAATGGGTACAATTAGCAGACGAGCGGATTTTCTTGGCATGTCAGCAGACTATGTGTTGAATTTATTTATCAACATATTTTCCTTTATGTTATCTTGAGGAAGAGTAATAACAACTATTCCGCCCAAAATATTTCGACGATAAAATATACAAGTGCCCGTTTTGGCCGAATTCTGCTACCTGCTCAATCTTGTATCAATTGAAAACGTTAACTGTACCGGTACAGGACATGGTGGATTTCAATAGCATGGTGTTTATGTACAAGGTTTATACTAATCTTTTACCAACAAACATAATGCTGTACTTCCAGAGAGTTAATGACAGTCATCATAACACCCATATGAAAAATTGCAATTTCAAAATAAGATTTAGTAGGACTGCTAAAAAAGCAGAATGTATCGGTATAAAGGGACTTGAGATGTGGAATGACCTGTTTGTTGACATTAAATTGTCCAATGCTACTTATCATTTCAAAAAGATGTGCAAAGCTTAATTTACTCCTGCAAAAATATGATGAATTCATGTTTTGATTTTATGTTTGTTAGTATGTATCAGTTACCATACCTTCAGGTAGATTAAATCTAGCTTAATTTTAAGTTATCATTATATTGTGCGTATAATGCATCAGTGTAATCATATAGTGTGGGGAATGCTATTTATAAGTTTATAACTTCTTGCATTTCCCTTCAACATGTTCTTACTGTTCTATGCATAACTATGGTTTTCATTGTTCCACTGTTTATGGTGGATTAGCTTGCAAATGTGCATGTTTACACCTTATTTTAAATTTACACTTTGTACATATGTTGAATAAATTTCATTCATTCAACATGTATAATTATACGAGCGCTATTTTTGTGAAACCGGCGTGCAACAGTATTGAAAAGTTATCGCCGCTGCGTAGTTCTCTTAGCTAGCAGCGCAATGGCGCCACTAATTGCGCGACTTCATTGTTCGACCAGTATTTAGGCTGAGTGGTTCCTTTTGTTGTATTTTCTTTTTGCTATAAGGAATCTGCCGGAATCTTGATGTCATTTTTTATTCTAAATTAACATGTTATCTGTCCGCTGAGTGGCGCCACTATCACGACAAGTGGCGCCACAAAACGAGTTGTTTCGTAACCACGCACTGAGAAATTGTTTATAAATGGCGGTCCACGGAAGATGTTGGCTTCGGCAGTTTACAAATGCAGCATGATTATGGCGAAAGCCGGTGCGATACAACGCTCCATTTTGGACTGTCATACAGCTGAATAGATCGTTGCATCGGTGCGTATGCGAGCCAGGATGAATTACATAACCACTTGGCAAACATAGTTATTACTTTTAAAAAGTTAGGCATAGGGACATAGCCATAGGCATAGCAACTAACTTAGTCTGACATTCATCCTACCTAGCCTAGGCTAGGGCCAGGCCAGTGACATAGGTCATACGCTTACAGCCATATAGGGCTCGCCATTCGCTTCTGGGGAAAATGATAACACAGGCCTCCGAAACTCTACATACAGTACATAGACACATAGATGATAGATTGGCCCAACTAAAATTTAAATCTTAAGTCAAGACTTAATAGAAATATGCCATTTTCAGAAATATTTGAAGAACAGTTTGTGAAACAGATCCATATTCTATGCCTCTAAAACATTTATTTCCATTCGTGCAAACAAAATAATTGTTTAAAAAGTTGGTTTTAGCGAAAAACATACTTGTAATATATATTTGTTTTATACATATTTTTATTAAAAATTTTAACATTTATTACAAATTCATCACACGTCATTTTATTAAGCAGAGCAACCCCCGAAGTGTAGCATAATCTCCAAGCAGACTCTGCTCAATGGATGTTGGCTGCCCAACATGAAGAAGAAGAAGAACGCAATGACGAAAACACACGTTGATATATAGTTCTGAGCACACAGATGTTAACAGTTATATGTCTGTATGTGACCTTCATCTAACAGTCATGTATGTCTGTCCCTAGACCAGTGGTTGCTGACAGTCATGTCTGTGTGTATCTAGACCAGTGGTTGCTGACAGTCATATCTGTGTGTATCTAGACCGTGGTTACTGGCAGTCATATATATATATATATATGTGTGTCTCTAGACAGTGGTTTCTGACAGTCATGTCTGTGTGTATCTAGACCAGTGGTTGCTGACAATCATACCTGTGTGTGTCTAGACCAGTTGTTACTGACAATCATGTCTATGTGTGTCTAGACCAGTGGTTGCTGACAGTCGTGTGTGTGTGTTGAACTGTGTTTCTAGAGTAGTGGTTGCTGACAGTCATGTCCCTGCGTACGCGCATCCATGGCTTCACGGCGTGGGTGAACCTGCGTCTGAAGCCGTCGGAGCAGCTGATGAATAACGTTTTGATGGATCTACTGCGGGGCACCAGCATGAAGCTCCTCCTGCAGAGCCTCACTGGCAGTGAGATCACAAGACTGCAGAGCTTCGACAAGTGAGTGTATGTTTACAAACAGTCGCCTAGTGCAGTTGGACATGACACTGAAACTATGTTGTCACTCAACTAATCAGAACATTTTAAAATTATTAACTGAGACTAGAATATACTATTTGTAAAAAAATAAATGTAAAAAGGGTTATCACAATATAAACAGTTAACGCATGTGCATGCATACAGGAACAGACACAAGTGCACACGTACAGATGGACGTGTAAATTTTAATAAGATGTAGTGAAACTACTTTACATGGCTGCTATAGAAACGCATGCACACACGCACGCACACACAGACCCTGAGTGACTATTCACCTGAACCTGTCACTACTTTTATTGCAGTCTCACTCACGATCAAAAGGTGATCAGAGTTCAATGGATGGTCGATGAATTGAAGAAATGGTGACTATATTATTAATAATTTCCTATACATATATCTTTACAACTCTCCGTGACAGGTGCAGATAATACCAACTCTATCTAATAAGAAACACAATTAAACTTGCTACAAATGCACTTGTTTATTGGAAAGAATACGTATTTATTTAATCTTTTGTCATCAAATCATCAGAAAGTGGAACAATAGATATATGTTCAGTTTATATATGTCAATCAGCTTAATTACAAGTTGCACACAACTTGTCTGACTTAGATTATTTGCCTATAGTAGGGTGCCTAGATGTGTGTTGTGTTCTGCTTTGTATTTATCTACGTAACATTTGTGAGGCGTGTTAATATTTCTATGAGTCGGTTAATCTCCTGATATCTTTCACAGACACTGGGAGATTTGCTTTGCCAGGTGGATTATTGACATCAAAGTTCCACTGTCAGGGTGTATGCCAATCTCTTAGCTGATTTTTCTTAATATCAAAGGACCACTCAATGCTTTTTTGGACTAAAGTCCCCCCAGGCTGTTATGTAATTCTGGACCATGTAGCCTAAGTCACCCACTAGATCCTACCAGGCAATCCCTGTCATGTAACATAGGCTGGCGGAGTGTGCGACTACTGTGGAGATTTTTATTATGCTGTTTGGCTTTGTTGTCAATTAAAACATGTTGGCATTAGTGGCTATTTAAATGTCACCTTTGTGAGTTTTTATATAATTTGTTATAATTAGTCAATTAAAGAAGCAATATGAATATAATTACTGAACAGTTACAATAATTGCAGCTTGCATGTTGACACTTGAAATACTTTCTGTTATTGCAGCAAAGTCATCCCAGATGATGTGTTTGTTGACACGCGACTGTTTGCAATGAGGAGTGCAGAACATGTATGTTGTATCGGGGGTTGAGGGTTAATTATACAAGTCTTTGTTTAAGAGGAGTTTGGATCATGTATGTTGTGTCGGGGGTTGAGGGTTAATTATACAAGTCTTTGTTTAAGAGGAGTTTGGATCATGTATGTATGGTCGGGAGTTGAGGGTAAATTATATAAGTCTGTGTTTTAGAGGAGTGCAGAACATGTATGTTGTGTCGGGGGTTGAGGGTTAGTTATACAAGTCTTTGTTTACGAGGAGTTTGGATCATGTATGTATGGTCGGAGGTTGATGGTTAATTATACAAGTCTGTGTTTTAGAGGAGTGCAGACCATTTATGTTGTGTCGGGGGTTGAGGGTTAATTATACAAGTCCTTATTTAAGAGGAGTTTGGATCATGTATGTACGATCGGGGGCTGAGGGTTAATTATACAAGTCAGTTTTAGAGAAGTGCAGATCATGTATGTTGTGTTGGGGGTTAAGGGTTAATTATACAAGTCTTTGTTCAAGCGGAGTTTGGATCATGTATGTATGGTCGGATGTTGAGGGTTAATTATACAAGTCTGTTTTAGAGGAGTGCAGATCATGTATGTTGTGTTGGGGGTTAAGGGTTAATTATACAAGTCTTTGTTCAAGCGGAGTTTGGATCATGTATGTACGGTCGGATGTTGAGGGTTAATTATACAAGTCTGTTTTAGAGGAGTGCAGATCATGTATGTTGTGTCGGGGGTTGAGGGTTAATTATACAAGTCTTTATTTAAGAGGAGTTTGGATCATGTATGTACAATTTGGGGGCTGAGGGTTAATTATACAAGTCTGTGTTTTAGATGAGTGCAGATCATGTACATTACGTCGGGGGTTAAAATTTTAGTTATACAACAAAGTGTTCAAAAGTAGATCAGAAATATGGGGTCCATGTCTGACATTTCTATATCAGAATCTGCATTATAATTGGATGCATAATAGCAAGGTTCTCTGCATCATTATAGTATATAAATGAGGATGATGAGGTATATATTGTTATGTAGATATTTGAGTTGCTATAGCGACTGGTGTGTCATGACATCTGGTTTGTAGATACTTGAGTTGTTATGGCAACGGGTGTGTCACGACATCTGGTTTGTAGATATTTGAGTTGCTATGGCAACTGGTGTGTCATGACATCTGGTTTGTAGATATTTGAGTTGCTATGGCGACTGGTGTGTCATGACATCTGGTTTGTCTGGGAGCGAGCGGAGTACTTGCAGCAGGACAGCGATGAAGTACTCGCCCAAGTACCCTTCAGGGTCAGTTGTATACTTACATGACATAGGTCATCACTGGTAGAGATGCTCTCAGAATTACTGATAGTTTTTGTATGTTTTTAAAATAATAATTTCAGTGTCGTTTTATGCAACATATAAAAGGTGTAACCTTCAGTTGAATTGATGACATGATTTCTATTATATTTACTAAGTTTGTAAATGCACTGACTGATAGAATACTATGATTAAAACTGGCAGAAATAAGGACTCAAGAAATAGGTGAATGTAGAAATACAGAAAAAACTTAATGTAAGGTCACAAATTAACAAATACCATTTATAAAAATGGGATGTATATACAAAATGTGTTATTTGTATTGTGACGTCACATTGACAGTGTTCTGTGACATCACATTGACTGTGTTATGTGACATCACATTGACCGTGTTCTGTGACGTCACATTGACAGTGTTCTGTGACATCACATTGACCGTGTTCTGTGACATCACATTGACAGTGTTCTGTGACCTCACATTGACCGTGTTCTGTGACGTCACATTGACAGTGTTCTGTGACATCACATTGACCGTGTTCTGTGACGTCACATTGACAGTGTTCTGTGACGTCACATTGACAGTGTTCTGTGACGTCACATTGACCGTGTTCTGTGACATCACATTGACCGTGTTCTGTGACATCACATTGACAGTGTTCTGTGACGTCACATTGACAGTGTTCTGTGACATCACATTGACCGTGTTCTGTGACGTAACATTGACAGTGTTCTGTATCGTCACATTGACCGTGTTCTGTGACATCACATTGACCATGTTCTGTGATGTCACATTGACAATGTTCTGTGACATCACATTGACAGTGTTCTGTGACATCACATTGACAGTGTTCTGTGACGTCACATTGACTGTGTTATGTGACGTTACATTGACTGTGTTCTCTGATGTCACATTGACGGTGTTCTCTGACATCACAGTGACCGTGTTATGTGACGTCATACTGATCGTGTTATGTGACGTCGCACTGACCATGCTATATGATGTCACACTGACCGTGTTATGTGGCGTCACACTGACCGTGTTATGTAACGTCACACTGACCGAGTTCTGTAACATCACACTAACCATGTTCTGTGATGTCACACTGTTCTGTGACGTCACACTGACCATGTTCTGTAACATCACACTGACCGTGTTCTGTAACGTCACACTGACCGTGTTCTGTGATGTCACACTGACCGTGTTCTGTGACATCACATTGACCTTGTTCTGTGACGTCACATTGACCATGTTCTGTAACATCACACTGACCGTGTTCTGTAACGTCACATTGACAGCGTTCTGTGACATCACATTGACCGTGTTCTGTGACATCACATTGACAGTGTTCTGTGATGTCACATTGACAGTGTTCTGTGACATCACATTGACCGTGTTCTGTGATGTCACATTGACCGTTTTCTGTGACATCACATTGACCGTGTTCTGTGACATCACATTGACAGTGTTCTGTGACGTCACATTGACCGTGTTCTGTGACATCACATTGACCGTGTTCTGTGACATCACATTGACCGTGTTCTGTGACATCACATTGACAGTGTTCTGTGACGTCACATTGACCGTGTTCTGTGACTTCACATTGACAGTGTTCTGTGACATCACATTGACAGTGTTCTGTGACATCACATTGACAGTGTTCTGTGACATCACATTGACCGTGTTCCGTGACATCACATTGACAGTGTTCCGTGACATCACATTGACAGTGTTCCGTGACATCACATTGACAGTGTTCTGTGACATCACATTGACAGTGTTCTGTGACATCACATTGACCGTGTTCTGTGACATCACATTGACAGTGTTCTGTGACGTCACATTGACAGTATTCTGTGACGTCACATTGACAGTGTTCTGTGACATCACATTGACCGTGTTCTGTGACATCACATTGACAGTGTTCTGTGACATCACATTGACAGTGTTCTGTGACGTCACATTGACAGTGTTCCGTGACATCACATTGACCGTGTTCCGTGACATCACATTGACAGTGTTCTGTGACATCACATTGACCGTGTTCTGTGACATCACATTGACAGTGTTCTGTGACATCACATTGACAGTGTTCTGTGACGTCACATTGACAGTGTTCTGTGACGTCACATTGCCTGTGTTATGTGACATTACATTGACCATGTTCTCTGATGTCACATTGACAGTGTTCTCTGACATCACAGTGACCGTGTTATGTGACGTCATACTGATCGTGTTATGTGACGTCATACTGATCGTGTTATGTGACGTCACACTGACCATGTTATGTGATGTCACACTGACTGTGTTATGTGGCGTCACACTGACCATGTTATGTAACGTCACACTGACCGAGTTCTGTAACATCACACTAACCATGTTCTGTGACGTCACACTGTTCTGTGACATCACACTGACCATGTTCTGTAACATCACACTGACCGTGTTCTGTAACGTCACACTGACCGTGTTCTGTGATGTCACACTGACCGTGTTCTGTTACATCACAGTGGGTCCCAGAAGCTCCGCCTCCAAAGAGGAAGCCCAACGTGAAGACTACATCATCTCTCCTCTCTGGTTTTGCCTCTGCCTCCATCCTAAGAGAGGAACTGCCATCAAAGGTGAGGATACACTAGTTACACTGTTACAGGGATGTATAAAGTTACATTGTAACATAAGTGTGTTTTGTTCCGTTACAATAGTTACATTGTTACAAGGATGTGTAGTGTAACATTACATTAATTCCACTGTTACATTGGTGTGTAGTGTTATATTACACTAGTTGCATAATTACAGATATGTAATATTGCACTAGTTACATTATGACAGCGAACAGTTGGTTCATGGACCAGCTACTGAGTGATCAGTTGGTACACAGACCAGCTACTGAGTGATCAGTTGGTACACGGACCAGCTACTGAGTGATCAGTTGGTATACGGACCAGCTACTGAGTGATCAGTTGGTTCATGGACCAGCTACTGAGTGATCAGTTGGTACACAGACCAGCTACTGAGTGATAAGTTGGTACATGGACCAGCTACTGAGTGATCAGTTGGTACACAGACCAGCTACTGAGTGATCAGTTGGTACACGCACCAGCTACTGAGTGATCAGTTGGTACACGGACCTGGTACTGAGTGATCAGTTGGTACACAGACCAGCTACTGAGTGATCAGTTGGTACATGGACCAGCTACTGAGTGATCAGTTGGTACATGGACCAGCTACTGAGTGGTACATAGACCAGCAGGTACTTAGACCTTTTGTGTGTTTCACAGGAGCCAGATCCCATGGCTACCTACGATCCGTTCCCCAACTCTGACTTCATGAAACAGTTCAAGACTCGTACCCTGGAGGATGGTAAATACCCTCCACCCGAAGACTGCATCATGGAGATGGTGAATGCCCAACTGATGGTACAATAACTTCTTTTTCTTCTTTTCCCTCGTGAGGTGAAGGCAACGTAAATTGAACTGTTTCACCTCTCAAAGATTTGGCCATTCTCTGCCACATTTGGCTTTTCTTTGCCACTCTCAGCTATTTAACCTTTCCCCCCAAATCACTCTTTCTCCATCTTAATTTTAGTCTTCTTTATAATCATTTATTAAGCACTATAAGGTTATCTGTCATCAAATTTGATTTAACGTCAGTTGTAATGTTTTAATGGTATAGACATACTGAAATAACAACAATTTAATTTTACAGTTGACAAATATCTGAGCATCTGATTTTAGATGCTCAGTGAGGAGTTGTAGTATCTGGTTTGTGTTACAGAGTGTAGCTGAAGGCAGGAAGGTACAGTGCCATGTGAGTATACAACATCAGTAATTCATATAATATATTTTGGTTTTCTCAACTGGGAATTGCCAATTATAATGTTTAGTTATAATGTTTGTCTTAAGTTGTTCTACTACCATTTACATGTTGGATAACTAAATCCTATTGTTAAACGTCACTACACTACTTAGTGTATATCCTGTGATCCATGACCTTGTGTTGTTGACAGTGTGTGGCCTTTGACCCATGACTTTGTGTTGTAGACAGTGTATGATCTGTGATCTATGCCCTCATATTGTAGATAATGTATGACCTGTGACCTATGACCTTGTGTTGTAGACAATGTATGACCTGTGACCTTGTGTTGTAGACAATGGATGACCTGTGACCTATGCCCTCATGTTGTAGACAATGTATGATCTGTGACTTATGACCTTGTGTTGTAGACATTGTATGACCAGTGACCTATGCCCTTGTGTTGTAGACAATATATGACCTATGACCTTGTGTTGTAGACAATGTATGACCTATGCCCTTGTTTTGTAGGCAGTAGATGATATGTAACCTATGCTCTTGTGTTGTAAACAAAGTATGACCTGTGACCTATGACCTTATGTTGTAGACAGTGTATGACCTGTGACACATGCCCTTGTGGTGTAGGCAGTAGATGACCTGTGACCTATGTCCTTGTGTTGTAGACAGTAGATGACCTGTGACATATGCCCTTGTGTTGTAGGGAGTAGATGACCTGTGACCTATGACCTTGTGTTGTAGACAGTGTATGACCTGTGACACATGCCCTTGTGTTGTAGGCAGTAGATGACCTGTGACCTAAGACCTTGTGTTATAGACAGTGTATGACATGTGACACATGCCCTTGTGGTGTAGGCAGTAGATGACCTGTGACCTATGTCCTTGTGTTGTAGACAGTAGATGACCTGTGACATATGCCCTTGTGGTGTAGGCAGTAGATGACCTGTGACCTATGCCCTTGTGTTGTAGACAGTAGATGACCTGTGACATATGCCCTTGTGTTGTAGGCAGTAGATGACCTGTGACCTATGACCTTGTGTTGTAGACAGTGTATGACCTGTGACACATGCCCTTGTGTTGTAGGCAGTAGATGACCTGTGATCTATGTCTTTGTGTTGTAGACAGTAGATGATCTGCGACCATGCCCTTGTGTTGTAGGCAGTAGATGGTCTGTGACCTATGCCCTTGTGTTGTAGGCAGTAGATGACCTGTGACCTATGACCTTGTGTTGTAGACAATAGATGACCTGGCAGACAGTCGTGTGCTGTGTGCACTTGTCAACTCCTTCGTGCCAAACACTTTCATCACAGAAGTGCTGCTGAATGACAGGTATGACAACACAGGACACAGGTGTAGAGTTGACACTTTCTCATGGCAGATACCTACACAGAATGTCCATAATGCAGGGACCGGTTTTCTCAAGTATTTGTCTGCCTGGAGCTGTTGTGATACATTGTTTGATTGTTAAATGACTTCTTACGCTTCGTGCACGCATTACATTTTACATTCCGAACAAAGGATTTACCCTACAAAATGGTAGAAACCTTTACATATATGGAGTATTTTGAAAAATACAGTTGTTACGTTATACTCAAGATGTTGTAGATTAATCTATGAAAGTTTGGCCTCTGAGTTGCAAGCCGTCTAATAGGAAAACGTTAACATACATATGCTAGCTCGATTATATCATCTTAATGTGATATATTTGTTCTTTGTGCCCAGGTGGACAATGAATCTGGTGCTGCGGTCGACAGAGAGAATGTTCTACATGCACAGTCCCTTCGACTCGGAGGATTTACTCGAGGTCAGTCCTCACTCATCACATCTCTTTTCACTTTCTGCTTATTAATATACCGTATTCGACCTAATTAGTGTACATGCCCTAATTAGCATACACCCCCATTTTTGCGATGTCGGGAATCCGTAATACAATGTCCTCTCCCTCAATATAAAATTACTGCGACATTTGACGATCTTTTTACATAACATTTGTTCTCACCTATCTGGAGACTGCAGCGTTCTTGTATCCTCTTGATCGCACATGAATATGGAAATCACGTTAGCCACATCCACCAGATGAAGCTATACATACGGGTAGGTTTGCGACTTCGAGTTTTAACGTAGACATCGGTGATTAACAATTTCAGATAATGTACAGTTTAATTACTTACAGTGGATTATGTTGCTTGTGTAGGACACCGTTGCTTATACAGTAATCGTTTGTTCGACGGGTGGAATTAGCCAGGTGCATTTAAGTCTCCTCTTGCATTATCCAAGTCACCAAGTGACCAACTCGGCCGGCAACGATGTTGTGTTTTTTTAAACTAGGCTCATTTGGGTGTACGCTTAATAGGGACGATTTTTTGACATAAGGTGTTAGCGTCTCAAATATTTTTCAAGCGTACTGTACGCTAATTAGAACGAATACGGTACATGTAAAGTTATAGAACTGGGCATATTCATTGCTGATCCTCTGTCGATAGGGAAAGGTTTGCCTTCAGGAGTTTCTGCCTTGGATGGATATCTTGTGAAATCTCGTGTGAAATGGTTAATTTTATTACAACATGTTTTCATCTACTCCCTGAAACCATAAGTTGATGGGACAAATATGTTCACCATTATGCTCATAAATCAACAAAGACGTCTATCAAAATGCAACATTTATGCTGTCTGGTGTGATCCTCTAGAATTGCTGTTGTATGACATCTGTGTTGGTTTCAGGCGGACACGATGTCTGTGTGTGCTTTCTTCTGCACCTTCTTGATGCTGGCCTACAAGTACCGGCAGTCTTATTCAGTCGTCACCTGGCTTGTGAGTACCTTCTTGATGCTAGCCTGCAAGTACCGGCAGTCTTATTCAGTCGTCACCTGGCTTGTGAGTACCTTCTTGATGCTAGCCTGCAAGTACCGGCAGTCTTAGTCAGTCGTCACCTGGCTTGTGAGTACCTTCTTCATAATGGCCTACAAATACCGGCAGTCTTACTCAGTTGTCATCTGGCTTGTGAGTACCTACAACTATAGACAGTCTGACTTATCTAACTGATGAAGTATCTGATATCTTCTTCTTCATCATTCACCCTCGCGAATGATGCCGTCGTCCTCAAAGCCTCGATATCACCATGTAGTTTTTCATTTGGGGGTGTCATCTGGCCACGCTTGCCACCTGGCCATCCTGTTGTGGTCAGTGCTGAAGTAGATGCTCACTGGTCATTGGGGGGGGTTTCACAGCAGCACATCTCAGACTGGCCAATCTTCATTTTGTTATACAGATAGTGTTGTCCATCAATCTGTACAGTGAACAGTGCAAAATGCAGTGGTTGGGCACCTGGCTGTCCTGCAACTCCGACTTCAGTCATTGGTGTTTCTCCGGGGCCCTTCCACAGACCAACTGCTGCCAGAGCTGAAACACTTGGTCCGCCCTGCCGTTGGTTTAGAATGCATTTGCGCCTCACTTCATTTAGCCTGCCAGCAGAAACGGTTTCCCAGGGTGTGGCCGCCACCCAAAGGCAGCTTCTTGGAGCCAGAAGTGAGAGTTGAGTGTCTGGTGAGAGCCAATGATCACGTCCATCCCAAAGATTGGACAAAGGGGCTATCTCTACCTAAACACCAAACACCTCATACCTGATATGAGATCAAATGAAGTGTTAAATGACAACAGAAACTGTGAATATACTGTTGACTTTGTGATATACATGGGCTGTGCCTGGTGAGCTTGAATTAAGTTTCTAGAGAGTGGGGCTGTATGAAAACATGTCCGTGATAATCTGCCTTGGCTGTTAATCTTTGTATTGCTTAAATCACAATGCTGCCATCAACCGTGACTAACTGTAAGATCAGTTTGTCAGGGAAATAATGTTGAACCCAACGAGGGACCACTGTGTGTGACGGTACGTGTGAGACTGGGCTGACTGCTTAAGACTGTCATCATCCACTGTGTGTGACGGTACGTGTGAGACTGGGCTGACTGCTTGAGACTGTCATCATCCACTGTGTGTGACGGTACGTGTGAGACTGGGCTGAATGCTTAAGACTGTCATCATCCACTGTGTGTGACGGTACGTGTGAGACTGGGCTGACTGCTTGAGACTGTCATTGTCCACTGTGTGTGACGGTACGTGTGAGACTGGGCTGACTGCTTGAGACTGTCATCATCCACTGTGTGTGACGGTACGTGTGAGACTGGGCTGACTGCTTGAGACTGTCATCATCCACTGTGTGTGACGGTACGTGTGAGACTGGGCTGACTGCTTGAGACTGTCATCATCCACTGTGTGTGACGGTACGTGTGAGGCTGGGCTGACTGCTAGAGACTGCCATCATCCACAGTGTGTGACGGTACGTGTGAGACTGGGCTGACTGCTTGAGACTGTCATTGTCCACTGTGTGTGACGGTACGTGTGAGACTGGGCTGACTGCTTGAGACTGTCATTGTCCACTGTGTGTGACGGTACGTGTGAGACTGGGCTGAATGCTTAAGACTGTCATCATCCACTGTGTGTGACGGTACGTGTGAGACTGGGCTGACTGCTTGAGACTGTCATTGTCCACTGTGTGTGACGGTACGTGTGAGACTGGGCTGACTGCTTGAGACTGTCATCATCCACTGTGTGTGACGGTACGTGTGAGACTGGGCTGACTGCTTGAGACTGTCATCATCCACTGTGTGTGACGGTACGTGTGAGACTGGGCTGACTGCTTGAGACTGTCATTGTCCACTGTGTGTGACGGTACGTGTGAGACTGGGCTGAATGCTTAAGACTGTCATCATCCACTGTGTGTGACGGTACGTGTGAGACTGGGCTGACTGCTTGAGACTGTCATTGTCCACTGTGTGTGACGGTACGTGTGAGACTGGGCTGACTGCTTGAGACTGTCATCATCCACTGTGTGTGACGGTACGTGTGAGACTGGGCTGACTGCTTGAGACTGTCATCATTCACTGTGTGTGACGGTACGTGTGAGACTGGGCTGACTGCTTGAGACTGTCATCATCCACTGTGTGTGACGGTACGTGTGAGACTGGGCTGACTGCTTGAGACTGTCATCATCCACTGTGTGTGACGGTACGTGTGAGACTGGGCTGAATGCTTAAGACTGTCATCATCCACTGTGTGTGACGGTACGTGTGAGACTGGGCTGACTGCTTGAGACTGTCATCGTCCACTGTGTGTGACGGTACGTGTGAGACTGGGCTGACTGCTTGAGACTGTCATCATCCACTGTGTGTGACGGTACGTGTGAGACTGGGCTGACTGCTTGAGACTGTCATCATCCACTGTGTGTGACGGTACGTGTGAGACTGGGCTGACTGCTTGAGACTGTCATCATCCACTGTGTGTGACGGTACGTGTGAGACTGGGCTGACTGCTTGAGACTGTCATCATCCACTGTGTGTGACAGTACGTGTGAGACTGGGCTGACTGCTTGAGACTGTCATCATCCACTGTGTGTGACGGTACGTGTGAGACTGGGCTGACTACTTGAGACTGTCATCATCCACTGTGTGTGACGGTACGTGTGAGACTGGGCTGACTGCTTGAGACTGTCATCATCCACTGTGTGTGACGGTACGTGTGAGACTGGGCTGACTGCTTGAGACTGTCATCATCCACTGTGTGTGACAGTACGTGTGAGACTGGGCTGACTGCTTGAGACTGTCATCGTCCACTGTGTGTGACGGTACGTGTGAGACTGGGCTGACTGCTTGAGACTGTCATCATCCACTGTGTGTGACAGTACGTGTGAGACTGGGCTGACTGCTTGAGACTGTCATCGTCCACTGTGTGTGACGGTACGTGTGAGACTGGGCTGACTGCTTGAGACTGTCATCGTCCACTGTGTGTGACGGTACGTGTGAGGCTGGGCTGACTGCTTGAGACTGTCATCATCCACTGTGTGTGACGGTACGTGTGAGACTGGGCTGACTGCTTGAGACTGTCATCGTCCACTGTGTGTGACGGTACATGTGAGACTGGGCTGACTGCTAGAGACTGTCATCATCCACTGTGTGTGACGGTACGTGTGAGACAGGGCTGACTGCTTGAGACTGCCATCATCCACTGTGTGTGACGGTATGTGTGAGACTGGGCTGACTACTTGAGACTGTCATCATCCACTGTGGGTGACGGTACTTGTGAGACTGGGCTGACTGCTAGAGACTGTCATCATCCACTGTGTGTGATGGTACGTGTGAGACTGGGCTGACTGCTTGAGACTGTCATCATCCAATGTGTGTGACGGTACGTGTGAGACTGGGCTGACTGCTTGAGGCTGTCATCATCCACTGTGTGTGATGGTACGTCTGAGGCTGGGCTGACTACTTGAGACTGTCATCATCCACTGTGGGTGACGGTACTTGTGAGACTGGGCTGACTGCTAGAGACTGTCATCATCCACTGTGTGTGATGGTACGTGTGAGACTGGGCTGACTGCTTGAGACTGTCATCATCCACTGTGGGTGACGGTACGTGTGAGACTGGGCTGACTGCTTGAGACTGTCATCATCCACTGTGTGTGACGGTACGTGTGAGACTGGGCTGACTGCTTGAGACTGTCATCATCCACTGTGGGTGACGGTACGTGTGAGACTGGGCTGACTGCTTGAGACTGCCATCATCCACTGTGTGTGATGGTACGTGTGAGACTGGGCTGACTACTTGAGACTGCCATCATCCACTGTGTGTGACGGTACGTGTGAGACTGGGCTGACTACTTGAGACTGTCATCATCCACTGTGTGTGACGGTACGTGTGAGACTGGGCTGACTACTTGAGACTGTCATCATCCACTGTGTGTGACGGTACGTGTGAGACTGGGCTGACTACTTGAGACTGTCATCATCCACTGTGTGTGACGGTACGTGTGAGACTGGGCTGACTGCTTGAGACTGTCATCATCCACTGTGTGTGACGGTACGTGTGAGACTGGGCTGACTACTTGAGACTGTCATCATCCACTGTGTGTGACGGTACGTGTGAGACTGGGCTGACTGCTTGATGCTGTCATCATCCGCTGTGTGTGACGGTACGTGTGAGACTGGGCTGACTGCTTGAGACTGTCATCATCCACTGTGTGTGACGGTACTTGTGAGACTGGGCTGACTGCTTGAGACTGTCATCATCCACTGTGTGTGATGGTACGTGTGAGACTGGGCTGACTGCTTGAGACTGTCATCATCCACTGTGGGTGACGGTACGTGTGAGACTGGGCTGACTGCTTGAGACTGTCATCATCCACTGTGTGTGACGGTACTTGTGAGACTGGGCTGACTGCTTGAGACTGTCATCATCCACTGTGGGTGATGGTACGTGTGAGACTGGGCTGACTGCTTGAGACTGTCATCATCCACTGTGTGTGACGGTACGTGTGAGACTGGGCTGATTTCTTGAGACTGTCATCATCCACTGTTTCTGTTGCTCCAGGATCACATCCGCATGTTGCGGCAGCAGTGGGAGGCTGAGTTAGTGAAGATACCCAGTGACTGCGAGGATGAGGAGACGACAGATCACAGGGACCAGGTGGAGGCTGAACTCACACACATTAACAAGGGTAGAGTTCCCTTGTTGTCATGGTTATGCCATTTATATGGTACTCTCATATCTCTTTCTCTCTCTTACCTCCCTTCTCTCCTCTCTCTCTCCCCTCTCTCCCCCTCTCTTACCCTCCTCTCTCCTCCTCTCTCTCCCCTCTCTCCCCCTCTCTTACCCTCCTCTCTCCTCCTCCTCTCTCTCTCCCCTCTCTCCCCCTCTCTTACCCTCCTCTCTCTCCCCCTCTCTTACCCTCCTCTCTCCGCATCTCTCTCTCCCCTCTCTCCCCCTCTCTTACCATCCTCTCTCCTCCTCTCTCTCCTATCTCCCCCTCTCTTGCCCTCCTCTCTCCTCCTCTCTCTCCCCTCTCTCCGTCTCTCTTACCCTCCTCTCTCCGCATCTCTCTCTCCCCCTCTCTCTCCCCTCTCTCCCCCGCTCTCTCCCCTCTCTCCCCCTCTCTCTCCCCTCTCTCCCCCTCTCTTCCCCCTCTCTCTCCTCTCTCCCCCTCTCTTACCCTCCTCTCTCCTCTCTCTCTCCCCTCTCTCTTTCTCTTACCCTTCTCTCTCCTCCTCTCTCTCTCCCCTCTCTCCCCCTCTCTTTCCCTCCTCTCTCCACATCTCTCCTCCTCTTTAAACTCCTCTCTCCCCCTCTCTCTCCCCTCTCCCCCCTTTTACCCTCCTTTCTCCCCCTCTCTCAGCTGATTATCTTTATCCTTTCAATATCTCTCCTGACATTACCCTGTATCTCTCCACCTTTCTTTCTGCCACAGTTTTCTGCTTCTATGCTTTCTTTGTAAACCTCTCCTCACTTCTGAAAAATAATGTGTGTCTTTATGGATTGTGCTTACCATAAGATCACATACCAGGGTGGTATATTCTAAATTCAAATATACTATTGTCGTGTTTGTTTTGTGCAGGACACAGGCCTATTACACGGTATTCTCTGATACATTATTTGACCTCATGTCAAACTGTTATGAAGATTTCAAAAACTGTCCTTTCCAATTTCAGCGATAAAAGAAATTGAGACCAATTTTGATATGGAATTCTGCAGCCAATGGTTGGAACATGTCGACACAGTGGTGAAAGAGGTGGGAATTAGTTCATTTAGAAATTATTTAGTCATTTCTGTTTTACTTGCAGACTAAGCAAGCCATCATAAGACAAAGCAACACGAAAATCTATGGTTACATGTTCACGTAGAGTGTTGCCATGCTTAGATTATGTGTAATGGTCGTGATTTTCAAACAGTGATTCTTATTCTTTAAAAGGGTGTTTCCAATTTAGCGACATGTCATGTCTTAATGGGAATCTCCTTGACCTTCACATTTATGTAAATTATTTCAATTTGTACATTTATGTACGATCAAAATCAATCTGTCTGTCTGTCTATGATTAAGGTACATAAATTGCAGTTTTGCACATGATTCATGTTTCAGACACATGAGGAAATTCGCCAGAAGTTCCGCAACAGATTTGAGACACTCATTGTGCCCCGAAGCATCACCGTCGGCCATCTTTGTCTCTCACTCGGCATCAACCTGGTACATTGTCCACTACATCATAACTTGACCAGTATCCACTACATCACAACTTGACCAGTGTCCACTATATCACAACTTGACCAGTGTCCACTGCATTACAACTTGACCAATGTGTCTGTCCAGTGTCCACCATGCCATCTATATTATAAAACAATATGATTATCTGTCTGTCAGTTTGTATTGTTTGTATGTTTGTGGATCCATATCTCCATCAGTTTTGCATGTATGGGGCTGAAATTTGTATGTGATCTAGCAGGCCCATTGGAGTTGATCATAAATTTAGATTTTTTAAATATTCGTCCAGGGGGTGGGGATCTTGGGGGTCACATTTTTTAAATGGCACTTATCTCCGTCAGTTTTACATGTATGAGGCTGACATTTTTTGTGCGATCTAGCGGGCCCATTTGGGGAGGTGTGTAGATTTAGAGTTTTTCAAAATTCATCCTGGCTGGTGGGGATCTTGGGGGGGTCACACACAAATGACTGCCTTTTTTCCCTTGGCAGTACCGGATAACTCTATAGACAGCACACGTACATAGCATGTCTGTCTATATGTATCCCCCAACACTAATATCTTTAAACAGAACCGGGCGCTGGTTTCATGGAGCATTCTTAACATTATGCTATTACTTAGCGTCACATGTTTGCGGAAATTCCACATGTTCGCTTATATTAAAAAATTGTATCATTTACTAGCACAATCATCTTACCACTAAGAACATTCTTAACCGCTTCATGAAACTGGCCCCTGGTCACTAGTGCTGCTTGCATTGCCAGAGTCTTACCAACGGCAGTGGGTTCTACCTGGTCACTAGTGCTGCTTGCATTGCCAGAGTCTTACCAACGGCAGTGGGTTCTACCTGGTCACTAGTGCTGCTTGCATTGCCAGAGTCTTACCAACGGCAGTGGGTTCTACCTGGTCACTAGTGCTGCTTGCATTGCCAGAGTCTTACCAACGGCACTGGGTTCTACCTGGTCACTAGTGCTGCTTGCATTTCCAGAGTCTTACCAACGGCACTGGGTTCTACCTGGTCACTAGTGCTGTTTGCATTGCCATAGTCTTACCAACGGCAGTGGGTTCTACCTGGTCACTAGTGCTGCTTGCATTGCCAGAGTCTTACCAACGGCAGTGGGTTCTACCTGGTCACTAGTGCTGTTTGCATTGCCATAGTCTTACCAACGGCACTGGGTTCTACCTGGTCACTAGTGCTGCTTGCATTGCCAGAGTCTTACCAACGGCACTGGGTTCTACCTGGTCACTAGTGCTGCTTGCATTGCCAGAGTCTTACCAACGGCAGTGGGTTCTACCTGGTCACTAGTGCTGCTTGCATTGCCAGAGTCTTACCAACGGCAGTGGGTTCTACCTGGTCACTAGTGCTGCTTGCATTGCCAGAGTCTTACCAACGGCAGTGGGTTCTACCTGGTCACTAGTGCTGCTTGCATTGCCAGAGTCTTACCAATGGCAGTGGGTTCTACCTGGTCACTAGTGCTGCTTGCATTGCCAGAGTCTTACCAACGGCACTGGGTTCTACCTGGTCACTAGTGCTGCTTGCATTGCCAGAGTCTTACCAACGGCAGTGGGTTCTACCTGGTCACTAGTGCTGCTTGCATTGCCAGAGTCTTACCAACGGCACTGGGTTCTACCTGGTCACTAGTGCTGCTTGCATTGCCAGAGTCTTACCAACGGCAGTGGGTTCTACCTTGTCACTAGTGCTGCTTGCACTGCCAGAGTCTTACCAACGGCAGTGGGTTCTACCTGGTCACTAGTGCTGCTTGCATTACCAGAGTCTTACCAATGGCAGTGGGTTCTACCTGGACACTAGTGCTGCTTGCATTGCCAGAGTCTTACCAACGGCAGTGGGTTCTACCTGGTCACTAGTGCTGCTTGCATTGCCAGAGTCTTACCAACGGCAGTGGGTTCTACCTTGTCACTAGTGCTGCTTGCACTGCCAGAGTCTTACCAACGGCAGTGGGTTCTACCTGGTCACTAGTGCTGCTTGCATTACCAGAGTCTTACCAATGGCAGTGGGTTCTACCTGGACACTAGTGCTGCTTGCATTGCCAGAGTCTTACCAACGGCAGTGGGTTCTACCTGGTCACTAGTGCTGCTTGCATTGCCAGAGTCTTACCAACGGCAGTGGGTTCTACCTGGTGGAGGGAAGTAAGAAGGAGACTCTGACGGAGACGAGGAGACTCGTGCTACAAGAGAAGATGACTGGAGACTTCTTCGATGACTTTACCGGCAAGAGGAAGGGTGCGTACCACTTCAACCTTGCTCTCTCTTCATCTACATCATTCACTGTTATGAGACCATTAATTTTCATTGGCTGACTCATAATGAGCTGATAGTTTTGTATCACTACCATTCTGTTAACTTGCAAATCTCAAATTACATCTAATTTGCTAAAATAATTACGATGATTGGAAAATATAGGAACAACAATGAACAATTATGCCTCATTTGTCAAATTATATTGTTTTAAATTTTACTTTAAATATGAATTTTTTTATGCAGTCATTGTGATTATGATGTTAATTATAATTTTTTTTATTTTAATAATGTCTGTAAAACATTATCTTTCATCTCCTTATATATTTTTTAAAATAATCGAAGCTCTGATGCATTTAGGCCATGCATGTTCTTTGTCAAGCAATGTAGTTAGAATGTTTGTGTCATTTAGATATAATCCGGAAACTACTTGGACTGCCTACAAAGGGCAGCATTGACATAGTGCCTGAGAAATACACATTCTTCAAGGTCAGTGTCAGCTACTCTTACTGGGTCTTTCTACCTGTCACAGGTGTTCTTACTGAGTCCTTCTACCTGTCACATATATTCTTACTGAGTCCTACCTGTCATAGATGTTCTTACTGGGTCTTTCTACCTGTCACAGGTGTTCTTACTGAGTCCTAACTGTCACATATATTCTTACTGAGTCCTACCTGTTATATATGTTCTTACTGGGTCCTTCTACCTGTCACAGGTGTTCTTACTGAGTCCTTCTACCTGTCACAGATATTCTTACTTAGTCCTACCTGCTCCTACCTGTCACATATATTCTTACTGAGTCCTACCTGTCATATATGTTTTACTGAGTCCTTCTACCTGTTACAGATGTTCATACTAAGATCTACCTGTTGTGGATGTTCTTACTGGGTCTTTCTACTTGTCACAGATGTTCTTACTGAGTCGTTCTACCTGTCACAGATGTTCTTACTGAGTCCTTCTACCTGTCACATATGTTCTTACTGGGTCCTTCTACCTGTCACATATGTTCTTACTGAGTGCTTCTACCTGTCACATATGTTATTATTTAGTCCTTCTATCTGTCACAGATGTTCTTACTGAGTCCTACCTGTCACAGATGTTCTTACTGGGTTCTAACCTTTCACAGATGTTCTTGCTTAGTCCTTCTACCTGTCACATACGTTCTTACTGTGTCTTTCTACCTGTCATAGATGTTCTTACTGGGTCCTTCTACCTGTCACAGGTGTTCTTACTGAGTCCTTCTACCTGTCACAGATATTCTTACTTAGTCTTACCTGCTTCTCCCTGTCACATATGTTCATACTAAGACCTACCTGTTGCAGATGTTCTTACTGGGTCTTTCTACTTGTCACAGATGTTCTTCCTGAGTCATTCTATGTGTCACATATGTTCTTACTGAGTCGTTCTACCTGTCACAGATGTTCTTACTGAGTCTTTTTACCTGTCACATATGTTCTTACTGGGTCCTTCTACCTGTCACAGATGTTCATGCTGAGTCCTAACTGTCACAGATGTTCATACTAAGACCTATCTGTCACAGATGTTCTTACTGGGTCTTTCTACCTCTTACATATGTTCTTACTGAGTCTTTCTACCTGTCACATATGTTCTTACTGAGTCCTTCTACCTGTCACAGATGTTCTTACTGGGTCCTAACCTTTCACAGATGTTCTTGCTTAGTCTTTCTACCTGTCACATACATTCTTAGTTCTGTCACTGATGTTCTTACTGAGTCCTTCTAACTGTCACTGATGTTCTTACTGAGTCTTTCTACCTGTCACGGATGTTCTTACTGAGTCCATCTACCTGTCACAGATGTTCTTACTAAGTTCTTCTACTTGTCACAGATGTTCTTTGAGGCACAGTCCAAGAACAAGTCACTGCGGTTTGGTTCCGTCTTCCTCTACCAGGTGTTCCCAGGTAACACGGTGACGTGGCAGAAGGTTTACCTGCGCGCAGTCAAGGACAATGAGTTGGAGACGGTCAAGCGTATTGTGACATTCTTCAGGTCGAACCTGGCCTTCATCAACTGCCAGGAGCCACACACGGGCAATAGCACTCTTCACTGGGCCTGCAAACTTGGCTATTATGTAAGGCTAATGAAGGCTGAGTTCACAGGGCTGTTGTTGTTGTCATGTAGTTGATAAAGGTCAGAGTGTGTGGTGTACAGGAAGTGATGGTCATAGGGGATTATTTGAGCTCATATTGCATGATTTCATTGACGAATCGCCATAATTAATCCAGCTTATGACTTCATTATCTTAGGTTTCTTGATAATTTCTTCTCTACACGGTAAACAAAGACATATTTTAGTTTCTTCACATCATCCATGTTTAATTGTAATACATCATCTCTTGAGATAGAGACAACAGATTAATCTTGAACTGAACCTTATAAAGCCCCTGGCTGGGTCAGACATCATCCATCATCTCCACCCTTCATTGACCCGTCATGTGATTTGACATCATGTGACATCACGTGACATTATATGACACTGTTGTTGTTGTCTTGCAGGACTTGGTGTTGTATTTGTTGGAGAACGGAGCCAACATTGACCAAAAGAACAGCAGCAATCAGACGGCACTCTTCTTTGCCTGCGACGCCTGGCACAAGAACATCGCACATGTAAGATATGACACTTACTGAATACAGCCGTTGTGTCCCATGGTTGGGCGAAGGCCTCAGCATGTCATTTCCAGATCTGCCTTTACATACATATACCAAAATGACTGCCTGTATTCGCACACCTCAAAATAACTACCGGGTAAATAATCAGCTGCTTGGACAAACAAAGTAGCAAAACATGTATAATTTAAAATGTTGTATACTTTTAATGTTTACAACACGATAATTTGAAGTGGTCTTTTGGGCTTGTTTCAGAATTGACAGAAGTAAAAAAGTGAGTTCTATCAAGTGACATAAAGTGAAAGTGACTATGTTTCAGTTGCTCATTGAGTGGGGGTGTGACGTCCACGTTAAGGGACCGAGGGGTCAGACTGCTTTTGAAACGGTCCGCAATGAAGAGTTCCAGGAAGACCTCATCAGTGAGTGGAACACTGACTTCAGTCATGTCTTGGATATCTTGGCTGTAATCCTGACATAATCCAGAGGGTGTTTTACTCTGACATTTAATCTCAGCATGTTTTGGATTTGATTAATGATGACTGTGCAGATGATCTCACTAGAAATAGCGGAAGCTTCTCAAGCTATCTGCTTGTTACTCAATTTAAAGTTAATCTGTTGTACATACGTACACAGTGTTAATTGTGTCTGGGGTGTTGATTTTGTCCAGGTATGTATGAGATGTACTCGACCTGGGTGCCGAGGGTGATAGAGGGTGACACCGAGCTGTTGGCGAAGCTGATCAAGGACCATGCGTCCGGGATGAGGCGCTTCAGAGACCTCCGCAGCAGGTGACCTTGAGGGTAGGGTGGGTGACTTGGGGGTAGTGTGGGTGACTTGGGGGTAGGATGGGTGACTTTGGGGTAGCTGGGTGCATGGGGGTAGGGTGGGTGACTTGGGGTAGGGTGGGTGACTTGGGGGTAGGGTGGATGACATGGGGGAGGGTGGTTAACATGGGTGAGGGTGTTTGACTTTGGTGTTTGATTTAATTATAACTGAAATCTCAAAACAACCTCTGCAGCAGATGGGTAATATAAAAACTCACACACGCACACACACACACATCCACACATGCACGCACGCACACACACCGCACACACACACACACACACACACACACACACACACACACACACACACACACACACACACACACACACACACACACACACACAACGCACACACCTAAATAGACATACTGTAATTGCAGTATATGTGCCTAGACATTGAGCTCATGTGTCTGTAGGTGCATCAACGGCAGTACATTGAGCTCATGTGTCTGTAGGTGCATCAACGGCAGTACATTGAGCTCATGTGTCTGTAGGTGCATCAACGGCAGTACATTGAGCTCATGTGTCTGTAGGTGCATCAACGGCAGTACATTGAGCTCATGTGTCTGTAGGTGCATCAACGGCAGTACATTGAGCTCATGTGTCTGTAGGTGCATCAACGGCAGTACATTGAGCTCATGTGTCTGTAGGTGCATCAACGGCAGTACATTGAGCTCATGTGTCTGTAGGTGCATCAACGGCAGTACATTGAGCTCATGTGTCTGTAGGTGCATCAACGGCAGTACATTGAGCTCATGTGTCTGTAGGTGCATCAACGGCAGTACATTGAGCTCATGTGTCTGTAGGTGCATCAACGGCAGTACATTGAGCTCATGTGTCTGTAGGTGCATCAACGGCAGTACATTGAGCTCATGTGTCTGTAGGTGCATCAACGGCAGTACATTGAGCTCATGTGTCTGTAGGTGCATCAACGGCAGTACATTGAGCTCATGTGTCTGTAGGTGCATCAACGGCAGTACATTGAGCTCATGTGTCTGTAGGTGCATCAACGGCAGTACATTGAGCTCATGTGTCTGTAGGTGCATCAACGGCAGTACATTGAGCTCATGTGTCTGTAGGTGCATCAACGGCAGTACATTGAGCTCATGTGTCTGTAGGTGCATCAACGGCAGTACATTGAGCTCATGTGTCTGTAGGTGCATCAACGGCAGTACATTGAGCTCATGTGTCTGTAGGTGCATCAACGGCAGTACATTGAGCTCATGTGTCTGTAGGTGCATCAACGGCAGTACATTGAGCTCATGTGTCTGTAGGTGCATCAACGGCAGTACATTGAGCTCATGTGTCTGTAGGTGCATCAACGGCAGTACATTGCTCCACACTGCGGCCTATTTCGGCTGCGCGCCACTGGTCAGGCAACTTCTCTCACTTGGTGTTGATGTTAATCTGCGTGACTACAAGGGGGCGGCACCGTTGCACCGAGCAAAAGATATGAAATGTCTGAAGGTAACAAGTATTTGTGTGTGTTGTTTGTTCCTGGCATCCATAGGGAACCATTTTTTTTATTGATTGTACTTATGAAGTGAAATTAACATGAATAAGAATCTGTACAAAACATTTTTTCCCTAAAAAGGGACTTTGAGGTGTACAGAGCTCAAAACAACTAATTTGTTAATTTCTAGATATTTCTAAACTTTCTGCCCAAGTGCTGCCAGTGTTTGCTAGCTCTTGCAGTTATGCGTTATGGTCAACTGGCTTTGTACTCTTCAGCTGCTGCTGAATGCAGGGGCGCTACCGAGTGCCCTCGACACAGGACATAACACGCCCCTCCATGTCAAGTGCTATGGTGAGACTGACCAGGCCTCCGACACAGAGTCTGTCGAGGTTCTACTCAAGGCTGGAGCAAAACTGGTGCTCCGAAACAACAGGGTGGGTACCCCCTACGTCCTATCTACCCCCTACATCTCTATCTACCACTTCATCTCAACCTACCCCTACATCTCTGTCTACACCTTCATCTCTGCCTACCCCTTACATCTCTGCCTACTCCCTATATCTCAGTCTACCCTACATCTCAGTGTACCCCCTACATCTCGGCCTACTCCCTTCATCTCGGCCTACCCATTATACTCCTACATCTAAGCCTACTCTACATTTCAGCTTACCCCTACATCTTGGTTTATCCCCTACATCTTGGTTCACCCCCTACATCTTGGTCTACCCCCTACATCTTGGTTCACCCCCTACATCTCTGCCTACCCCCTATATCTCAGTCTACCCTACATCTCAGTGTACCCCCTACATCTCGGCCTACTCCCTTCATCTCGGCCTACCCATTATACTCCTACATCTAAGCCTACACTACATTTCAGCTTATCCCTACATCTTGGTCCACCCCCACATCTTGGTCTACCCCTACATCTCAGCCTACCCCCTACATCTTGGTCTACCCCTACATTTCAGCCTACGCCCTACATCTTGGTCTACCCCCTACATTTCAGCCTAACCCCTACATCTTGGTTTACCCCCTACATCTTGGTCCACCCCCTACATCTTGGTCTACCCTCTACATTTCGGTCTACCCCATACATCTCGGTCTACCCCGTACATCTCGGTCCACCCCCTACATCTCGGTCCAACCACAACATCTCAGCCTACCCCCTACATCTCGGCCTAACCCCTACATCTTACATCTTGGTCCACCCACTACATCTTGGTCTATCCACTACATCTTGGTCCATCCCCTACATATTGGTCTACGCCCTACATCTTGGTCTACCCCTTACATCTTGGTCTACCCCCTACATCATGGTCCACCCCCTACATCTTGGTCTACCCCCTACATCTTGGTCCACCTCCTACATCTTGATCTATCCCCTACATTTTGGTCTACCTCCTACAACTTGGTTTGCCTTCTATATCTTCGTCTACCCCGTACATCTTGGTCCACCCCCTACATCTTGGTCCACCTCCTACATCTTGGTCCACCCCCTACATCTTGGTCCACCCCCTACATCTTGGCCTATATCTTGTTCTGCATTCTACATCTTTGTGCACCCCCTACATCTTGGTCTACCCCCTAATCTTTGTCCACCTACTACATCTTGCTCTACCCCCTACATTTTTGTTTACCCCCTACATCTTGGTCTACGTCCTATATCTTGTCTACCCCCTACATGTCAGCCTTCATCCAGGCCTACCCCCTGTACCTTGACTGAGATGTAATCATCTCCCTTTCAGTCGTTGATGCCCATCCACTGTGCGGCAATGCAAGGCCGCACTGACCTCATTAGCATGCTGCTCCGGAGTGACCCCCACGGAGTAATCAGACAGGCGTTGGCGGAGGAGGGCACCACAGCACCACCTAGTGTCGTGTACTTGGCCGTGGCCAACGAGAGCTTGGACTGTGCGGAGTGGTCAGTACTGGTGTCACTTGGTGTGACAAGGTCAGGTCATTAAATGATAAATGTAAACCGTGTACTTTGTACAAAGGACATTTGAGAGATCTTTGTTGTTCTCCTCCAACAGTTTAGGTCAACTATGACGTCATATATTTGGTAGTTCTTGTTAATCTTCTTCTTCTGTTATTAAATTTCTTTGTTTATTCTCTTTTCTTGATAACTTCCCTTGTGTTGTTACATGTCTTTATTAGTTCTCACGTTTAGATGCGTGTAAGATGACTGGGCAAGTAAGTGAAAACACCTGGTGTTTACGTCTACTTGCAGGCTCGTGCAACACAACTTTGAGTTCAAGTTTGATGAGGAAGATCAACTTCTGCAGAAGATTGTGGCTGAACAAATCACTGTGTAAGTGAAGGGATGGAGAATGGTGGAGGTGGCAGGACAGGAGAGGTGTGAAGGGGCAGGGGAGGAGAGGGGACAGGGGAGGAGAGGTGAGGAGGTGGCAGGGGAGGAGAGGTGTGGAGGGGGCAGATTGACCTTGTTTGTACGTGTCGGGTGGGAAGAGAAAATGTATGACTTCAGTCTGTCATTTTACTGTTGTCGAGTTAGATGTGTCCACACTATTCTGTGTCTGTTCAATGACACAACATTTCCTTGCCATTATTGTCACACAGCTCTCTCTGCCATGACACAATAAATATTTATGTAAAGTACATTAATCTGTTTAAGATAGGAGTTATGTTTTCAATATTATTACAATTGAAAACCAAATTAATCTTACTATTTCATCTGTAATAATTTCATTGGCTACTGAGTTGATATTTCAACTGTACTTTTGATTGGTTGACATTACCCTGTTTGTAGGACCAACCAGATTGGGGCAGTGACATTTCTCCTGGGGCAGGGTGTGGACATCAACAGAGAATTCCAGGGTGGCAACACGTGAGAGTCCTTTCTATTTATTTAATCAAATTCAGTAAAACAGGAGATTTTTCCTTGAAATTGGGTAATGTTTGAAACAGCCAGCAGATTTGCTGTCATAGCTAAAGACATGAAACTTCTGGAGAGTTACTTCAACTTGTTATTTGAAAACTAGGTTTATCATTTGATAAATGTTGTTTTCTGTCACTGATGATTACTAGAAACATTTGCACCAGTTCTTTCAAGATAAGATCTCACTAGTTCTTGAAGACATCCGGGCACTGTTGATAGCAGTGGAGTAGGACTTTAGCATTCAACTCTCAGTCCAGACAACTCGGTTCGAATCCTGTACTTTTGTATTGAACCTTGGACAAGTTTGTTGACTCTATGTTGCTTCAGTTCACTCAGCTGTATGAATGAGTACCTGGCTATAGACAGTGGTGAATATTTGTTTACGACTAGTCTTCGCCCATAACTTGCAGCATGGCTGAATGCTTCCCAGACAAGTCAAGATGCTGTTCGATTGAACAGGTTTGCCAGGGAGTAACGTGTAAATCGCTTTGGTTCTCCTGAGGACTGGATACTGTGCTATATAAGAACTTACCTTTAGATAACGTGTTCTTGCTTGCAGTCTGCTCCACTTTGCGGCGTGTATGTCTGGATCCACTGACGTGCTGGAGCTGTTGATGGACTCCGGGGCGAGTCTCGACCGCAAAAACCTGGACGGCTCTGGCCCTCTCTCCATCGCCTGTCGGGCCAACAACAAGTTTGCCTGTAGCCTCCTTCTGGACCGCGGGGCCAACATCCGTGCCAAGAACATCCACGGTTCGGGGGCAACTTCTTCCTCCCGGGTGGGATGGGGTCCGCTTCACTTGGATTATAGCTTCTTCTGCTTTTCTTGTTTAACTTGTTAATAAAGTAGCAATCTGTGCCCAAGTGAATGTGGTAATGAAATAGTGGTCTGTACCCAGGTGAATGAGGTAATAAAATAGCAGTCTGTGCCCAGATGAATGAAGTAATGAAATATCGGTCTTTGCCCAGGTGAACGAGGTAATGAAATAGGCGTCTGTACCCAGGTGAATGAGGTAATAAAATAGCAGTCTGTGCCCAGATGAATGAGGTAATAAAATAGTGGTCTGTGCCCAAATGAATGAGGTAGTAAAGTAACGGTCTGTGCCCAGGTGAACGAGGTAATAAAATAGCAGTCTGTGCCCAGGTGAATGAGATCTGCGCCCAGGTGAATCTTCTTCATATTTATTCCCCCTTGTTCCCTTGCAGGGGGGTCCATGCCACTCAATTCATAGCTTCTCATTTTCTTGTTAACTCTCCATCTCTATCTGTTTTCTGCAATTATATTCCATTCTTGGCTGTTCACCCCTGCCTTCCTAAGGTCTTGTTTTATGCTGTTCACCCCTGCCCTCCTAAGGTCTTCTTTCATGCTGTTCTCCCCTGCCCTCCTAAAGTCTTCTTTCATGCTGTTCACCCCTGCCCTCCATGGTCTTGTGTCATGCTGTTCACCCCTGCCCTCATAAGGTCTTCTTTCATGCTGCTGCCCTCTTAAGATCTTTCATGCTGTTCACACCTGCCCTCCTAAGGTCTTCTTTCATGCTATTCACCCCTGCCCTCCAAGGTCTTGTTTCATGCTGTTCACCCCTGCCCTCCTAAGGTCTTCTTTCATGCTGTTCACCCCTGCCCTCCAAGGTCTTGTGTCATGCTGTTCACCCCTGCCCTCCTAAGGTCTTCTTTCATGCTATTCACCCCTGCCCTCCTAAGGTTTTGTTTCATGCTGTTTACCCCTGCCCTCCTAAGGTCTTCTTTCATGCTATTCACCCCTGCCTTCCAAGGTCTTGTGTCATGCTGTTCACCCCTGCCCTCCTAAGGTCTTCTTTCATGCTGTTCACCCCTGCCCTCCAAAGGTCTTGTTCCATGCTATCCACCCCTGCCCTCCTAAGGTCTTCTTTCATGCTGTTCACCCCTGCCCTCCTAAGGTCTTCTTTCATGCTATTCACCCCTGCCCTCCCAAGGTCTTGTTTCATGCTGTTCACCCCTGCCCTCCCAAGGTCTTGTTCCATGCTGTTCATCCCTGCCCTCCCAAGGTCTTGTTCCATGCTGTTCACCCCTGCCCTCCCAAGGTCTTGTTCCATGCTGTTCACCCCTGCCCTCCCAAGGTCTTATTCCATGCTGTTCACCCCTGCCTCCTAATGTTTTGTTCCATGCTGTTCACCCCTGCCCTCCCGAGGTCTTGTTCCATGCTGTTCACCGCTGCCTCCTAATGTTTTGTTCCATGCTGTTCACCCCTGCCCTCCCAAGGTCTTTTTCCATGCTGTTCACCCCTGCCTCCTAATGTTTTGTTCCATGCTGTTCACCCCTGCCTTCTAATGTTTTGTTCCATGCTGTTCACCCCTGCCTTCCCAAGGTCTTGTTCCATGCTGTTCACCCCTGCCTCCTAATGTTTTGTTCCATGCTGTTCACCCCTGCCTTCTAATGTTTTGTTCCATGCTGTTCACCCCTGCCCTCCCAAGGTCTTGTTCCATGCTGTTCACCCCTGCCCTCCTAAGGTCTTGTTCCATGCTGTTCACCCCTGCCCTCCTAAATTCTTGTTCCATGCTGTTCACCCCTGCCCTCCCAAGGTCTTGTTTCATGCTGTCGTTCCATATCTGCCTTGATCTTCCTCTTTGTCATTTTTGTCAACTTCTCTTAATTTCTTTTATTTTCCTTCTATTTTCTCAGATTACTCTGAACATTCTTCTGACCCTGTTGACCTCTGCCACTGCTAGCTTCTCCTATCCCTCTGTCAGTGTCAGTAATTATTCCCAACCCATACACACAGGCTGGTACCATGCAGGCTTTCAACACTTCCGTTTTCGTTTATCTTCAGTTTTCTGTCCCTCACACAGAATCAACATACTCAACAATATCATACAGTAAAGTGAACATATGTTTTATCAAATAAACATTAAAACTACCGGTCAAACATCAATCAGGCTGCTGAGGAGATCTTTTAAGGAAAGCATACTTTTATATTAATACACCCGTTTGACTCCGTTCTGTTTGAAGCTCGTGTCTATGTTGCTTGCTGAATACATCTTCTTCCATGTTACTGCATCTGGCACTCTGGAGCATTGTCATCTTGTTGTGTTAACCTGTGAAATGGATGAAGCTGGAGATTATATCAAAACATGAATGTGATGTAGATTAAAACAATTAAAACCCAGTTAAGATTCGGAAGAAAGTGCTACTCAGTGGGGCGGGGTAAAACTTAAAAGTGCTAGGTGCCTAAATGCCCACAGTGGCTAACCTTGCCTTGAAGGTGTCTAGGGTTAGGGATGTGCCAGGTCGCTATAATAAATGATTGAAACTGTTTGTTTATGTTCAAGGTATGACTGCCTTCGATTTTGTCGTTGACTATGAAGAATGGATCGAATGCGGCTACTTTAATGAAGAGATCAGAGCTAGGCTTAAAGGTGTTTATATGTATATGTGTAGTTAATCTGTATCTGTTGCTGTAACTGAAAGATTGTCTACAAAATAACCAGATGTTGTTTAAAAGAAAACAAGGTACATTGGGAAATATATATGAGGCAAATTGGATAAATCCTGCTAAAAAATTAGTTTTGGTCAAAAACTTTATCCTTTTCAGCTCACTAACGTGATGTAGTGTATCGGCCAAAACTATTGTGAACACCACTTTAACCACTATTTTAGGCGTACATTGTAAAACCAAATTTATTTTAACAGTTTGGTGAAGTTTATTATAACACCTGTCACCCTTGCTGACAGATTGCAGTTTTTTGTTATAACAAGACGTAAAATGATAGTTTGCAATGCCAACTGAATGCTACCCATACTATTGCCTTTGGAGAAACAATACAAACTGAATGCTACTCATACTATTGCCTTTGGAGAAACAATACAAACTGAATGCTACCCATACTATTGCCTATGGAGAAACAATACAAACTGAATGCTACCCATACTATTGCCTTTGGAGACACAATACAAACTGAATGCTACCCATACTATTGCCTTTGGAGAAACAATACAAACTAAATGCTACCCATACTATTGCCTTTGGAGAAACAGTACAAACTGAATGTTACCCATACTATTGCCTTTGGAGAAAAATACAAACTGAATACTACAAATACTATTGCCTTTGGAGAAACAATATAAACTGAATGCTGCCCATACTATTGCCTTTGGAGAAACAATACAAACTGAAAGGCATTAACCTTGCTTTCTTGACAGTTACTCAGCTCCAAGTGGTACCATGCATGCCCCTCTAACCGAGGTGTGTATTTGTTTCTGTGCTACAGCCTACAGTCTGAAGCATGCACGGGACCTGGTGAGAGCAATCACAAAGAAAGTGAAGCATCCGTCACACTACATTATGAAGGTCCCTTCCCGGACTTCTAGAAACGACCAAGTTAGCCTGGTACCGTGGAACCCACAAGGACAAAGGGCTTCATCTGCTGGGGCTAGGGGCTTCCCTGCCTTCCGCAAACCTCCCATGAAAAGACAGCTGGGATATCTGAAGGCTCAGTAAACCTGACATTATATGGAGAAAAACATGTCCAAAT
This sequence comes from Escarpia spicata, assembly GCA_963995525.1. NCBI lineage: Eukaryota > Metazoa > Annelida > Polychaeta > Sabellida > Siboglinidae > Escarpia > Escarpia spicata. The sequence continues at coordinate 49,563,655 of OZ023212.1, forward strand.
TAAATATCAATTGTTCTAAGGTATTTTTATATTAAGGATTATTATTTGTACTTGCATAATGTAGCTGTGATATTGTTAAGTGGTTTAAAGATTTCTCCATTTTATAAGTTGTGATATTAGTCAAGAATTGGTGTTACTGTTGTTATTTAACCCTTGAGTTAGTCAGAATTTGGTTTCCAAACACTTAATGTATCCCATTGTTGTTTGGCGTTTGTCAAATATAACACATCTTGAGGAATCTTCATTGAAGATTTCATATTTACGTTTGTTTGGTTTCATTTTGTAGAAGTATTTTAGGAAATTGTTGCAGTGTCATGATGTTGTGTCAACTGTCATTGATGCCACACAGTGTCATGTTGTGTCAACTGTCATTACGTCACACAAAGTATCATGTTGTGTCAACCGTCATTGATGTCACACACAGTGTCATGTTGTGTCAACCATCATTGCCATCATACACAGTGTCATGTTGTGTAAACCGTCATTGACGTCACACACATTGTGATGATGTGTCAACCGTCACTGACGTCACACACAGTGTGATGTTGTGTAAACCGCCATTGACATCACACACAGTGTCGTGTTGTGTCAGCTGCCATTGACGTCACACACAGTGTCATGTTGTGTCAGCTGCCATTGACGTCACACACTGTCGTTTTGTATCAACCGTCATTGACGTCACACACAGTGTCGTGTTGTGACAACCGTCATTGACGTCACACACAGTGTCGTGTTGTGTCAACTCTCATTGACGTCACATAAAGTGTGATGTTGTGTCAACTGTCATTGACCTTACACACATTGTGATGTTGTGTAAACCACCATTGACGTCACACACAGTGTCGTGTTGTGTCATCTGACATTGACGTCACACACAGTGTCGTTTTGTATCAACCGTCATTGACGTCACACACAGTGTCGTGTTGTGTCACAACTCTCATTGACGTCACATGCAGTGTGATGTTGTGTCAACTGTCATTGACCTCACACCGTGTGATGTGTCAACTGTCATGACATCACAGACATTGTGGTGATGTGTCAACTGTCATGACATCACAGACATTGTGATGTTGTTTCAACTGTCATGACATCACAGACATTGTGGTGATGTGTCAACTGTCATGACATCACAGACATTGTGATGTTGTTTCAACTGTCATTGACATCACAGACATTGTGGTGATGTGTCAACTGTCATGACATCACAGACATTGTGATGTTGTTTCAACTGTCATTGACATCACAGACATTGTGGTGATGTGTCAACTGTCATGACATCACAGACATTGTGGTGATGTGTCAACTGTCATGACATCACAGACATTGTGATGTTGTTTCAACTGTCATGACATCACAGACATTGTGGTGATGTGTCAACTGTCATGACATCACAGACATTGTGATGTTGTTTCAACTGTCATTGACATCACAGACATTGTGATGTTGTTTCAACTGTCATGACATCACAGACATTGTGGTGATGTGTCAACTGTCATGACATCACAGACATTGTGATGTTGTTTCAACTGTCATTGACATCACAGACATTGTGATGTTGTTTCAACTGTCATTGACATCACAGACATTGTGATGTTGTTTCAACTGTCATTGACATCACAGAGATTGTGATGTTGTTTCAACTGTCATTGACATCACAGACATTGTGATGTTGTTTCAACTGTCATTGACATCATATACATTGTGATGTTGTTTCAACTGTCATTGACATCACAGACATTGTGATGTTGTTTCAACTGTCATTGACATCACAGACATTGTGATGTTGTTTCAACTGTCATTGAGGTCACAGACACTGTGGTGATGTGTCAACTGTCATGACATCACAGACATTGTGATGTTGTTTCAACTGTCATTGAGGTCACAGACATTGTGGTGATGTGTCAACTGTCATGACATCACAGACATTGTGATGTTGTTTCAACTGTCATTGACGTCACAAACATTGTGATGTTGTTTCAACTGTCATTGAGGAATGTCATTGTGCCAAATGTTGTCGTGTATACATGCACACCCAACTTAATAGAACCACTGAGCTGGTTTCAGGTGAGCAGAAGGTGCAGCATTGCTCACAATTTCAGTTAATTTGCATTGCAAGCACACTCAAGTTGTTGTGTGATACCAACCAGGTGACAACCAAGCAGTATCCTGTGTACCCACTGGTTGACACCCCATCGAGATTACATGTGATAGCATCATGTGTGATCACAACCAGGTGACAACCAAGCAGTATCCTGTGTACCCACTGGTTGACACCCCATCGAGATTACATGTGATAGCATCATGTGTGATCACTTACATTAACAGTATTTTATTTTACACATATATACATGTATGTTTTATGTAGATGTTTTAGATCTGGTTGGAGTGTTTTTGCAGATAAACCAGATGAATTGTTTAGTTTTACCTCTTGTCATTTCCATGTCACATTGTTACTTGAACCATATGTGATATTTAATAATAAAGCCAATTTTACAATAAAAAGTGTACTGTTGATCACTTTATTTAAAAAAAAATTCCACTTTGAACTTTAAAAAATCAAACACAAATAATGGTGCATATTACTGTTAAATTAGGGCTTCACAAAGGTGAAACAAATTGCGACTGATCAGGCATGGGAGTTAATGTTACATCGACATGCAAGTCATGTCACACGGGGCAGACAAGTCATATTACGCAGGATCACACGAGTCATATCACGTACATGGGCAACAGGAGTGAATAACAAAAGGGCCATATGAAAGTGTCATCCGAACAAATGTGATGCCAATAAAATGGTACATGAGGAGGTTGACGAAAATACATAACTTGAGCCGAGGATTCAGCGTAGGCAGCCAATGTATAAAATTTGCCAGCCAGCACGGTCTCCGGTTAGTTGTGCAGCGGTGTTGTCGATACCGCCTGCTTGGAAATCTTGTTTGATTGAGTCGGACTATCGGGTCTTTGGGCGTCCCCTGGGTCGGCGCCAACCGATAGGTGTTGGGTTGAAGTTGTAAACATGCCACGTGGGGATGGTTGGCATCATGCAATAGAGATGGCCAAACCAGTGTAGACGCCATTGACATAGCAGTGATGAAGTCGTTGGCTGGCCGGGTCTCTTACGGATGGAGCTGATGTGGTGTTGCCAGTTGATACGCAGTAGACAGCGTTGGCATCGCATATCGAATTCATAAAAATTGTCGGAGGTGAACATTGTTAGTCGTCCACGATTCCGCGCCGTTTAGAACGACGTAGATTATCGATACATATTCATTTTTGTTGCAGTGCTAATTCTTCTTTTGCGAAAGAGAGGATTTGAGAGACGGCACATAGCACCGGTTGCCTTTGATATTCTGGCCGTTATGTCGCGTGTTGGTGAACCATCATGTGCGATCACAGATCACAGATATGTGAAGGAATCAACAAATCCAAATTCTTGAAGATACAGCGGGGGGAGTCGACAAGTCGGGGGTGACAGCCAGTTGGCTTCTTCCTAAAGGATCGTTAACGCATGCTGCAGGACATTGGGAAATTCAGCAAAGATGGCATTGTCATCCGCGTAGTCGAGATCAGTGAGTCTGTTATCACCCAACTGAATACCAATGTTGCACCGGCTGACGACGATACGGAGCATGAGGTGGTTGATCATGCTCTTAAACAAATCGGGTGTCAGTATACATCCTTGTTTTATACCGGATTCGATGAGGAATTCTTCGGAGAGAGCTGAGGATGGTCGAACAATACTCCTCGTGTCAGAGAATTTAACGCGTTAATAGCTCAAATGTCCGTTGAAGGTCGACTCATACTGACCAGCGGACAAGTTTTTATTTCTTGCATACCAAACTGACAATGTGAACCTGGTCGGAGCACATCTCGGATATTGGTTTCAAATAAAGTAGACCTCGGTCGATCTGTACCCTTTCCAATGCATTCCACTATGAAGTTTGCACATGAATTTAAAGACTATTAAACAAGGACGAGACAGTACAACACAAAGGAATAACAGGAAAAGCGCCAAAACGCTCGCGTGCGTGCGTGCGTGCATGCTTGCATGCATGTGTGTTTGTGTGTTTGTGTGCGTGTGTGCGTGTGTGTGTAGTAAATGACAATCAATATTATATCGTATGACATTTAATTAGCTATCCTTCCTTGATGTCTTACATGTTGAACTTGACGAATTTCATTTGATATTACACATCCTGTAATTACACTGTTCTGCTCTTTTTTCAAAAGAAAGCAAGTACATAAGGTTTACGTTGACGCCATTTTAATTATAATTAACATGTGTTATACGTCGCTGTAGACCCATTGAACTAGATCTGTTTTACGCACCGGAGATGACGAAACTGTCAACGTAATAGAATATTAATATTTGCTAACCCCCAGTGCAATAATTATTGAAGTAATAGCATCACGTTCAGAGATTATGTAAATGTTTGAATATGAATTTCTCTAGATTCGATCATTAGTAACCATTGTGTGAAAATGTCATAATTAAATGTTAACGTAACACAGAAGTGGTAAGCCCCATCTTTGAATTACACCGAAGGTTTTGTTATAAATAAAAAATAACAACACTGGATTATAGGATGGCAAACTCTGACTTTCCATTTTACTATAGTTACGACAAATAGATAATAATGTACAGCTGGTTTAGTTAACGGCCTTATTATTGGCCAACGTAAGACGTATCGAAGTGACTCAACGTTACGGAACGGAGATTACGTTGGAGATTACGTCGGAATATGCCTTCCACGCGCATACACACAAACGCACGCATTGATAATTATTATTGAATTAATCATGAAATTCGACTTAATTAATGCCCATGCAATGAGCAATTACATAAATTTGAAATGAATCAAATACATTTAGTTTTTGACCAAAATTGAAACAGTGTACACTGTTTGCAGGTTTGTTCCTGTTATGCACTTATTTTGCACTATCCCCTGCTTGTATAGTAGTATTTAAATTAATGTGCACATTGCACAGTGGAATGCATTGGAAAGGGTACAGACCGACCGGGGTCTGCTTTACTTGAAACCGATATCCGAGCTGTGCTCCGACCAGATTCACTTTGACAGTTTGGTATGCAAGAAATGTCCGCTGGTCTGTATGGGTCGACCAGCCTCCAACAGAAATTTGAGATATCTAACGCGCTAACGTCTTCGAGTTCTTATTGATTGGTAAATTAACGCGCTAACTTCTTCGAGTCCTGATTTGTTGTTAATACAACGCGTTAACTTGTTAATCAATGCGTTAAGTGTACCGCGTTTATGGCCCTATCGGCCTGCCATATTTTAAATTTAAAAATATATCATTTTGTTAAAAAAAATAGTCTCCAGTTTCACAATAATGGTGCTCGAATTAAGTCACATACGCACAAAACACATTTCATCAACATAAGTTGGTTTAATACCAAGTAAATGATGCATAATGGAATCCACATTGGGTAGGAATGCCCACCTAACAAACAACACATTTTACACAATTCCGCCGTTATTAAAAAACTTCACCGCGCGTGGAATGTCATATCGCACGTGACCTACACCGAAGTCGAAAGCGTTGCGTCCGATCGGCGAAACGCGACAACACCTTTTGGCCGATATAGAAGGGGTGGCCGTTTTAGGCGTTGGTCCGTCTTACCCCACCTTCCCCTACACCTAGCGTTATGTAAGGTTGTGTACTTCAATCAAATATTTGACCCTGGTGCTGTTAGAGCTGTACTTTGATACGTGTTCACACGTTACAAGTGTGTCTCACAATATATCTCAGTGCCGGCCCTTGTGACACTTGTGACACTTGTGGCACTTGTGACACTTATCACCCGCAACTGCCGTCTGTTGGTGCGCACTGACGGATGCGTGCGTCAAGCAACCAAACAAATCGTCGGTCGACAGCAATATGGCCGACCGTCAATTAATATTCGTCTTCGATTTACGAAATCGAATGACATATTTGCCGAACAGACTCGAGTTGTTTTGTGTAGAGCCGCTATCAGGGGCTCAACTAAACGGTCGGCCAGCCATCACAACAACGGTGTCAAGTAGAATCCACATTCTAATGGGATATGCATATCCTATAGTGGAATACTAGATACCTCTCACAACTGTCATTACAACATAATGTTCACTGCGAGCTCGTCCTGCCACTGCCACTGCCACCGCAACCACAACGATAGGCCAATGTGACTGGGAGTGATTTGTTTATCCGAGCGCAGAAGCTCCGTCATATTCTCCTACAGCCTAACGTTTCTTGCATTGAGTGACGCTAACTAAGTAATTACGCCGTCGAAGTCCACGACTGTAGTCAACTATAGCTCGAACGACAATAGTGCAAGACTGCTCAGTCGCTCTTGACCCTTGCATGAGCGAAGGTGTGTCTTAATGAGTTTAAACTATGAAAAGCTTCTCTCACACTAGGCCAAGCTCACGCACATAATGAGCAACATCCTAAGAGACACGAGCAGGTTCAGGAAGGATGTCTCGTGTCGCCATTTCACTACCCATTTAAGGAGAATTTGGCGTTCACATCCATCATGTGATTTGTCCTATTTCTTATCTGCCCGTGGAGTTGATCGATGATCTGCAGCTGCTCTCACCTCCACTTGTAGCCGGCATCCTCAGCCTTTCTCCCGCCAATCGTCTTCTCCGCCGCACCCGTCTTTCTGTTGCTACCCCCATTTCCTCGCAGAACGCCGTGGCCTTCGCCTTTGCCTCTTCAACTACGTTTCCGCGTTCTTCTTCGCAGAAGAGAACAAGAGCGCCGAGGTTAGTCACGCAACTGTCCGACCGGAGCCCAGGCTTTGTAGGAACATCATTGATCTCTCTCAGGACGCAAGCAAGCCAGGTAGACAATGAAGGTGTAAGACATCACACATGGCAGGAAGATGGCGGCAACAGAGCAGTTATCTGCCGTCTCGTGATCACGAGCGGAGTTGCTCCAATGCAGCGGTGATAGACTCGAGACTCGACGTCACCGCATCTATGACGTCATGTCTCGAGCTCCGATGGAGCTCGAGACATGACGCCATGACACATTCATTGCACCATGATGCAATGAATGCATCATTCATTCAAGTAACACGTCACGGGACGTGTTACTTGAATGCATCCCACCGGTGGGTTGATGCTGAGAAAGACACGATGAGACGATCCATCGTTCCAAAGAAGGTAGTGGCATTGACTGACGCTTGCGCAGAGTGGACGCCCGCCATGTTCAACGAGTGATTGTTGCAGGGGACGCAGGTGGCCAGTGGGTTGATGTCCAGAATCCTTCGCTGCACGTCACTGTGGACGCCAGCCACCGTAGCCGCGTTATCATATCGTTGGCCTCGCATGTCCTGAATATCAAGACGAACCTCCCTCAACTTGGCCAATATTTGATTCGTGAGCGCGTTAGCGTTCTTCTCTCCGATCTCAATAAAGCCGATAAATTGTTCATTTACCTCGACCTTTCCTCCTGAGATGTTGACGTACCCGAATACTTGTGACACCTGGTCGACGTGACGCAGGTCGGAGTGCTGTCGAATATGATTGAGTAGTACTTTGCCTCACGGACTTCGTCCAGGTTAACTGCCAATACGCGAAGACCAAGAATGGTGATGAACTCGTTCTGGGTGACTGCCGAGAGATGACACAGTACGATACGGTGTTCGGTTGATTAACACCAATTGCATGATTTACATGCATTTTATGTATAAAAGCATGATTATTTCAACATCTGTGTAATATAACAGCGATGTGTTCAGAATTTGTGTGGACAACAACGTATAAATATGTATATTTGTCTAAGAAAAACAATCTTCCCAAAGTACTGCCCCTCAAATATCGCTGGGGCGTCAGTTCTGGTGACGACTAAAGAGTAAAGTTACGTTCTCGGCGACAGATTCGTCTGTCAGCTGCCGACATATCTGAACACAGAGTGCTCGTTGTAGGGACGAAGGACACGCACCCGTATGCCTGTCTACCACGGCCTCTCTCTCCACACGACGGGCGGGTCTGGCTGCTGCTTTCGTAGTTTAATTATTGTTGTTTAGGCCTACTGCTGCGCGTCTCCGGGATCGTCCCGGGTGACGGAGTCTACTGTGGAACAGATGCTACTGACGTCATTTTACTGACAGTGACGTGACGCCCAGTATTACACGCCTTGCCACAAGGCCAAAGTCCAATGAGAGATGAGCAAACTACGAATACCAAAGTTTGATTATATATAAGCGCCTTATTTTCGTGTTCCTAAAATATGACACGGCATTAAATTACCAAGCGGGACGAGATTTTTACAAACACTTCATGACGCGATACGATGCCGTTGTAGCACCCGCAATCCAACACAGTGTCTAAATAAAATCATATATACATCATAGTTTATTTGAGTTATACACTGTTGTTTTTGTTGATGTTTCTAGAGTGTTGCGAGTGTGCACTTCATGCTTCGCCTTCGTCGCTAAAGAGGTTATGTAGCTTTGTTTGTTTCAGTTCGCAAACAATTTACATTTTCACTGGCGTTCCCCAAATCAAAATGAATTACACCAACGTAACCGAACATAGAGATCGACTTACACGGACAGACAGGACAACTTACACGGACAGATAGGACGACTTACACGGATAGACAGGACGACTTACACGGATAGACAGGACGACTTACACGGACACACAGGCGACTTACACGGACAGACTGGACGACCTACACGGACAGACAAGACGACTTATACGAACTGAGTGGACGACTTACATGGCCAGACAGGACGACTTACACGGACTGACAGGACGATGGTGTTACTCGCTGGACGACTCACTCCACAGCAGCGCGAGTTCCCAAGTGTCAAACGGCAATTACACTCGAGCCGGGACGTCACACCGACACTCGGTGCTCTCAAGTACTCGCCAAATACAGACACTGCCATCAGGGAATGAGAAACTGACGCAGTTTGTTTGAGGCTGCCCAGAAATCTACCTTGTGACAAACGTGGAGGATACGTCGATCCAATGAATGTATGAAACACACGAACTACGGTAAATATATTGTATTGATACTATGGTGTTTTTGATCATATCCTGTAAACTAATGTCATGTTACCAATGTCCAAATTACATTATATTTTTATCAGAAAAAGCGCTCTTTCTATAGTTTTAAGATTGATGGAGTGAATGAACACTGTGGAATGACTTTACGTCCCGGCTTTGTGATGCAATTGACCCTTGGTGTTGCCATAAAAACATCAATCTGACTTATATAAACAGTACTGTCAAGCACTCAATGCATTACTTAACAAACATGCACCTATAAAATCCAAATGTGTGTCAGAAAGGCCGTCGGCTCCATGGATGACTTCCGAAATTATACTATCTAAAAGGCGTCGTCGTTATTTAGAGCGTGTATGGCGCAAATCGCGCTCGCCATTAGACAGGTCGCGCTATTCTAAGCAATGTCACCTCTGTAACAGACAAATGGCCAAACTAAATCAGATTATTATACAAATATGGTCATAAATAAGTCTGATAACCCGCGTCAGTTATGGAACTGCATCAATAACATTCTACACAGACGGCCTACTCCATCGCTACCTGATCGTGTGTCAATTAAGTCTCTATGTGATTCATTCTCTAGTCACTTTAAGAATAAAATAAGTATTATTCGTTTTGCTTTCCCACGTCATATTTAAGTAATGTCAGTGTTGACTTTCCACAAATAAATTCTCTACTTGTATCATTTGAACCTGCAACAGTTGATGAAGTTAGGAAATTAATGATGTCCTCCCCAAATAAATCTTGTGCACTTGATCCATTTCCAAACAATACTGCTAAAAGCATGTCTCGATACAATAATTGGGCCTATATCAAATATTATAAATGCATCACTTTGCTGTGGCTGTTTTCCTGATGATTTCAAATACGCCCATGTCACACCACTTCTTAAGAAGTCATCTCTGCCTAAACAAGACCTAAACAGTTGTAGACATATTTCCAACCTCAGCTTTATTTCCAAAATACTAGAAAAGGTTGTAGCAAGTTGTCTATGGTCTCACATTAGCACACATGTCTTAACTAATGTGTCACAATCGGTATATAGACAATTTCATTCAATAGAGACTGCCCTCTTAACGGTTCATACTGATATTAACTTGAACATTAATAAAGGTAAAGTGACTGCACTTACCTTACTAGATCTCTCTGCCGCTTTTGACACGATTGATCACAACATTCTCATTGAACGTTTATTAAAGTAACTGATAGATACCATTTGGTACTCCAATGCAGCGTAGTAAATTTGATGTTTTTTTCCATACGCGTATTTTGAATCAGTATATCACGCCAGCAACTTCAATTTCCGACAACACATATCTCAAACATGTCGCTGCTGTCATTATCATATTCGTGATCTTCGCCATATTCGCCGGATATGTCATGTTCTATTGCTAAAACTATTGCAACAGCGCTTGTTAGCAGCATACTTGACTATTGCAATTCCCTTCTTTATAATATCGCTAGCAAGGATATCACAAAACTTCAGCGTGTCAAAAATTGTCTAGCAAGAGTAATTACAAGATCTCCTCGTTTTTCTCTGTACCACTTTTGAAGTCTTAGCATTGGCTTCCTGTACGATATCGTATAACATTTAAGATCTGTGCCATTACATACCAGGCACTGTCCAATAAGCAACCATCTTATTTGCATTTATTGCTTACTCCTGTAAGAAAATCTATCCAGCTTCGATCATCTAGTTCTGACCTACTTTTTGTTCCTAGAGTCAACACTAACATTGGAACTAGGGCTTTTTCTGTTGCTGCACCAACTCTTAGGACTATGCTCCCTCTTAGTGTTAGATCAGTTGAAAATATTACAAAATTCCGTCGTCATTAAAAAACTTATCTTTACAACCTTGCTTATCCACCGTAGCTCCCTAGCGCCTTGACCCATTTGTTGACAACTGGAATACTACTTATGGATTTTGAGATTGACCAATCCTTTTGTTTTGATGTGCCCCTGAGCTTGGTTTTCAAGGATTTAGGCGCAATAGAAGTTATCTTATTATTATTATAATCTCGTTTGTCGTGTGTTGTAGAAAGACGGGCAACATGAGGAAGTGTCGTATACACGTCACATCCCCTGACCACGTGACACCCCTTACCTACGTCTCACCTATTACACACATAACATCTTCTGCATACGTCACACTCCCTTCACGCGTCACATCTCGTACACACGTCACATATAGTACACACGTCATGCTGCTTCTCCTTGCTGGCCTGGCAACAAGTAAGTTGCTTCCCTCACAGTCTCCTGTAGATGTTTGATATTTTAAGAGAGCTAATGCTTTTAATTTGCGGGATAAGAGTAAAGTGTCTGTCATTTAATTGTATTTTGTAGCAGTTTTCTCACTATAGATTACACTGGTAATTATCGTTAACCACGGCGGGAAACGTGCAGGGAATTCGGAAGGGGGTTCGTGTTAGGAGAGGATGTCGCAATAGCAAGTGCCGAAAAGGTAACATTATTTTACCTTTACCTTGTATTATTATAAATGACGCTGCTAATAAAGATCCCTTCCGCTAGATGGCAGGGCGCACACATCATCAGGGGAAATAGCAATTTTTCGATGAGTGACGTTTTTGGAAGGTTCATATGGGTTGATCGGGGGGTTCACTTTTGGAGTGGGTTCGTAGAAATCTGGGTAGTCGAATCCCCTAAAAATATGTCATATTTGTTTTATATATATTTTTTTTTTATAGATATATTGATTTTTTTTACAGATTTCTCTGCACACCTTATTAATATTCCCGTTAGTTTAGTGGGTTGGGGGAGTAAAAGAAAGAGGTTCGAGTGGAGATGGGGCCTTTTTGAAAGGAGGTTCGTACTAAGGGGAATTCAACCCCGAAACCCCACCTAGTTATGTGCATAGCTATCACTTAAGCCAGTGCTATCGGTTATGTCATTATTATCACTGAAATGCTTAGCGAAATGAAAAGTTTTAAACCCAATCTGAATTAATTATACTCTAAATATAGTGTCCTGATATTCAACTAATTTTTAACCCCCTCCGTCACCCTGTTGAAGACCCCTTTTGGTCGCGCTTATCTGCACAGTTTGGTGCGACACCTAGCGGCTGAGGTGACGTCACCGCAGGTAGCACCGCTAATACAAGGTTGAGCAATAATAAAACAGTTAGCACAATTCGTGAGTTCATCCAGCAACAAACTTGTAGATAAGATTATTATCTTTACGGTGATATCAAAAATATAAAATTCCGCAATTGCAATTTCATGTACAGTCTGAAACAACAGGCCGCACCGCTGTTCGTCGTGCTAAAGGATAGGACGAGCTCAGCGGCAATACCTGTGGTGTCGTCGGCAACACTGATGGGCTGGTTGATTTGTAGCACACGAATGACCACGTTTGAGCGGACTTAGTGACATGAATTCGCAATGAACAGGCTTCATATTTGGCACATTATTTGACAAGTTTACGTATAGTTTCAAAGACATTTATAATTTAATTTCACTTAGTTTTTAAGGCACGGCTATCGGTTAAAGCATGACCATCAGATAAATAAAGGCTACCGGTTAAACGAATGCAGGCTTGGTTGATGAGTGTGCCAAGTAACATAGAACCATCGAGTTAATGTGAAACACAATACGTGGGATTTCTCAAATGAGTTAGTGTCAACGAGCGAGTGTGAAGCAAGGTCCGCAAGGGTGCATCAAGCAAGGTCCGCAAGGGTGCATCAAGCAAGGTCCGCATGCTCTACGGTATAAGGATTCTATGGTAAGTTATACTGTAGTTATTTGCATTAATAATTCTACATGACCGTTTAGTTAACAATACTTGAGATGTTGCCTACACCATAGTAATATACTGTTCTGCTTGACCCGAGGTTGTCCTGGTGCCGTGTCCGCTGTCTGCTCCTTCCCGGATTACGTCCAAAACTCGCCTGACGACAGCGACGACTACTGGCACTTCCACGCACTAAATTCTGGCGACGCAGTCAAGGTGACCTTCGTGCAGAGCGTCATGACAATGACGTCAGAGAAGAGGACACTCCGTGATAACAATGCGATGTCAGCATTGTGCGAGAACCGTCGTAACGACACGTTGTTGCTGGTTGCAAATACTGGGTAAGGCCTCGTGACGCATTAAACTGCACTGTGTGGCATCCCGTGTAGGGTAGTGGGGGATAAAGCGCACCCCGCCTATCTCGGCAAGTGTTACTTTTGTTAGCCCATTCTACCAGTCAAACATGCAACACAATGGCAAACCATTTTCGTCACGTTCGCTTTTTGGAGAAACAACATCAAAAAAATTTATATAAGTTTGAGTTTTTTACCAATATTAAAAATGCTACTGTCTTAAATGGTTCCAGAACAAATGTCTACTAACCAAAACTGTGAAATATCTATTCGCAAATCAATATATTTTGCTATGAAATGCAGCTTTGTATAATGAGAGTAATACTATGACTTTATTATAATATATATGTATTTATTGTGATATGTGTATATTATAATAAAGCCATATTATATATATATATATATATATATACATATAATGTTATTTATATATATAAATATATATAACATTATTATTATTAATATATAATATTGCTATTATTATTACTTAGTATACATATTACATGATACTCGATTTTTGCAGTTCACTTCGGTTCTGTATTCACCTTCGTCTACTGACACCAAACCTGGTCGAGTTTAGTACAGGTAAAGTTAGTTGAGTTTCTTATTTACGCTTTGTTAGTCACGCATGTTTTTATGTAGAAATTTCTGTAAATGCAGCTGGGCTAAAATACAAAGAACGGCTGACAGTGTCTGGCACCCCGCTGCTCAAGCAGCTGCCTCCCTATGGACTGTCCTTTCACCCTCGATTGGTAGCAATATGACGTAGGTGCACGCCTAAACGGGACTGGGAAAATTACATTATGGGTGGGGACGATATCTATGACAATTATTCTCGTTGTGTAGGCAAACCGCATGACTATGGGGACGGCTTCGTTTGCACTGGGAAGGACGACGTCAGACTCGACTTGCCTCTCATATGTGAGTAACCACGCCAACGTCGTCTGATTAGTATATTTGACAACATTGAAAACACACAATAATATTAAGATAACATAAATGCTTTTAAACCAAGTTCGGATCACAGTGTGGAAAAATGCTTGGTCAACCTCCAAGTCGATTTAGCTCTATAAACTGTTCGACATATCTATATATATATACACACACACACACACATATATATATATATATATATATATATATATATACACATCTATATATATATATATATATATATATATATACATATACATATATATATATATATATATATATATATATATATATATATCAAGGAATTGGGGGGCGCAATGGTTAACAAACGTAAATTGTGAAACATTCACTCTGTGAGTATATTACATGAATTTTGTGACATACCCAACATTCGAAATGTTATTAATGGAACACATCTGAAAACCGTTCTTGAATTCGTGTGTTTCAGCCAACAGGTGTCGCGGGAACACGGTGAATGTTTGCCCGCTAGGTGGCACATATACGTTTCAGGAATGTCATCTCCATGATAGCTCGCCAGGTGGCGACAATGGCGACGTGAGTTGCATCAGCTCTAACATAGCATTTGTAAAGAAACATTAGTAATGTGGAACTGTTTATGACAAAATGTATGCATGCGTGCATGCACGCACGCATACGCACATCGTACACGCACGCACGCCCTTATGCACTCACACACGCACACGCACACACGCGCGCACGAACGCGCACACAGCGCGCACAAGCCAAATGAGCTTACGCTTGCACCTGCGATTTTATTTCAATCTACTTATTGATAGATTGATTGATTTATTTGTGTACTTTCAACATACATTTACTTAACAACATTAGTATTACTGTAACTATTGGTATTATTGTCAAAGTAGATTATAATTATTATTACTCTAACTATTGGTATTATTATCAAAGTAGATTATAATTATTATTACTCTAACTATTGGTATTATTATCAAAGTAGATTATAATTATTATTACTCTAACTATTGGTATTATTATCAAAGTAGATTCTAATTATTATTACTGTAACTAATGGAATTATAATGAAAGTAGATTATAATTATTATTAATGTAACTATTAGTATTATTGTCAAAGTAGATTATAATTATTATTACTGTAACTATTGGTATTATTATCAAAGTAGATTATAATTATTATTACTACTACTATCATCATCATCAGCAGCAACAACCTCGACAACTCGGACTGTGCATGACGGGATCCTTGTCATATGTCTACAGTGTGTGTCTGCCGCGAGTACGCCTCTTTCGCTCCTAGAGATCGGGAGCCGAGTGGGAGAAGGGATACGGCTGACGTTCGCGAACACGACTTGCGTCCCTAAAGGGTCAGCGTGGAAACGGGGTAAGTAGCCGTGAGAAGGCTGACATCGGTTCCTTTATCGTTCTTCTTGTCAAATACTTAACCTCACCTGTGATTATGCAGTGCGGTAAACGTGTAGATGACAGACGCAGCCATACTAAATGGTGTGTAGTCAGAAGTGTGTTTACGTGTACGAGCCTGATACAAAACTTAGCTCTCACCATCCAATAGTATTAACATACACGTTTGCTACGACGATGTAATTACGACATTACAAGTTAACTACAACCAGTAATGACCCTCCAGTAATGTCCCTCCCGTAATGTCTCTTAGGTAATGTCCCTCCCGTAATGTCTCTCAGGTAATGTCCGTCCCGTAATGTCCATCCCACAATGTCCCTCCCGTAATGTTCCTCTCGTAATGTCCCCCTTAATGTCCCTTCTGTAATGTCGTTTCCGTAACGTCCCTCCCGTAATGTCCCTACCGTAACGTCCCTCCTGTAATGTCCCTTCCAGTAATGTCCCTCCCGTAATTTCCCTCCCGCGATGTTAACCCTGTGTCGTGGCTGCCCAGTGATGACGTTCCGCTGCCTGGGGTCCTGGACGCCGAGAGGAAGCGATGACGTCATGGTGCTCCTTGGAGAGGATCCCGTCAAACCCAGCTGGTGCATGGTACTGTAGACTGGACGTTTTGTGTTATTTGATACACAGGCTGACCGTGCTGGCATCCAACCCTAACCCTAACCCCAACCCTAACCCTAACCTTAACCATCTACTCGACGTTCACATCATGGCATAAAAGAACCATTCTAAACACTCGCACTGTGTTGATGCTTCTGATGCACTCTACTTGTTATCTTCTTTATAGTCAACTTCATTTAATATACATCATGTAACTATGTTTTCGTTTCTTTTTTTGTCATTTTTTTTATTTATATTCACTGCGTAACTACGTAATATTGTATATTACATGTCTGGCGGTTTTCTTACTCTGTTAAAAAAATTTTGTTAGAAAGAAGTTGACACTTAAAACAGGTTGTCCCATTGTAAGGCATTGCAGATATATGGGGGATCAGCTCAATAGCATTACAATATAATTTACTGTATCATATGTTCTTGTATCTTTGCAAATACAATCAATACACATTACTGAATGTGTGGCAATTATAATTACCAATGTAATCTTGCCACAACTGTGTTGCATTATTGACACCATTACCACTGCCAATAACCTTTACCGTTATCATTTCGTTCTGTGTATTAGACGTACCCCGGAGTCCACGGCGACAAGTTCACTCTGCGTCTCTACGATGGTCCCGTGTGTTCAGCAACGCACACGAATGTCTCATTCGTTGAACTACAACTGCAGAGAATGTGTATGTATATCGTGTGATTGTTAATGGGGCGGCTCAAAGTATATTGTGGCTGTATCACATACACACGCACGTATCTCACGCACGCAATCACTCTCGCATGCACGCACGTACACCACGCACAACACACACATACACACACACACTCACACACACACACACACACACACACACACACACACACACACACACACACACACACACACACACACACTCACACACACACACACACACACACACACACACACACACACACACACACACACACACACACTCACACACACACTCACACACACACACACACACACACACACACACACACACACACACACACACACACACACACTCACACACACACTCACACACATACACACACACACACACACACACAACCATGAGCACGTCTTACGTGTTCCTACAAGCGGAGTAGGTGGTAGTTTGTCAATTCCTTGACAACGCTTCAGCTGCTTGAACTTATGCCATTTCATATCCTTTGCGTGTACGATTGAGAATTTCCGTGGACAGACGAGTGTGCAAATGAATTCTTCACAACCTTTATACACTTCGGTAGACGGTTCCTTTCCTACACCAGGGCTAGATATATCACGGATTACTGCAGATTAAGAAGCTCGAAAGGCTGTGAAACATTCGTTCTTCCCATTTCCCTGGCTATATGTCCTGTCGTATCGCATCCAGGTTGCCAATGACTTTGTGACGACACTGGCCAGTGCCCGTGATCAGTGATGTATGACTGCCAAGTTGAGATACTCTGCACAGAGGAGAACACAATCTTGTGTATTTTGAATAGACATGAACTCGAAATCCAGCGTCTAGCTGTGGAGATGCAAGTCTGCGGGAATCAGATTATACATAGTTGAACATTCGATTTGCATCAGAGACACGGAGATGTTCCCCGCATCTCCACTGAATATGTACTTAGCTCAGCAGTTCACGGACACCATTGTCACACCAACAGTGTCGTGAACATGGTGACTGCAACAACCCGGGAGTCGAGACAATGCCATGACAAACTAAAACTGCTGTTTGATGTGAGAGGCGAGCTGACAGGAAACGGCAGGCGCTGTCGTGATTCTGAAAGGTACAAATGCTGCGATCACTGACCATCGGGTCCACAGTATTACACACTCACAATACACAGATTTGCTCCTCTTTGTTCTCAGCTTCTTAACAAGATTTAACAAGATTGCCTTCCAGAGAATTAACTCCAGATGGCAGGTGGATAAGGAAGCCCTTTGGCTTATCGAAAGTCCAACCCTTTTATCTACGTGTATCCCGCCCTTCTGACGTATGTGTCGATTTTATTTAAACATATTCATGCTACTAGCACCCACACAATGAGCAGATAATCTGTTCCATTCATTTACATTCCTTTGTGAAAATGAGAACGTTCTTATATATAATCTACACTGCTCCTTTACTAATGTAACTTCATGCCTCTTAACTAGTCCTTCCATGTTTCTTAACTTAGAAAAATATTTCTATCAATATTTTCACAACCATTCAGTATTTTAAACACTTCTTTCTGATCTCCTCTCAATCCCCTGGTCTCTAGTGTTGTTAAACCACATTCTTTTAAGCGTTTTCATAACTAAGATCCCTAAGTTTTGGAATCATTTTACTCGCTCTCCTCTGTACTCTTTGTAGCATACCTATGTCCGTCTTGCGATATGGCCTCCACCCCTATATACAGTATTCTAAATGAGGCCTAACTATTGGTTTGTACAGCAGTATTATTAGTTCTTTTTCTTTATACGCTATAGTTCGCCTAATTAATCCAAAGATTTGATTTTCCTTTGAAGCTGCAATTCTGCACTGCTCTGAAACCTTCATATCAGCACTAATGGTTAACCCTAAGTCCTTTTCTTTTATAATAGTACATTGTATATTGTACATCTTTATTCCCATTTCCTGTGTGGAGGCATTTACATTTCCCAAAATTGAACAATAACTTGGCAACTATGCAGTACTGGTCATGGGTACTTAGTCCGGAGAAAGTAGCCACTTTGATCAAAAGGGCATGCCGTTGCTGGAATCGACTTAACACAACCTGTATACAGGGGAAGGTGAAGGAATGATGTTTTCTATCTTAAATCCTGCAATACTCACTGCGATGTCTTGCCTTGGTGTAGGACAAATACTACTACTAATTTTGAAACGTGCACACACACACACACACACACACACACACACACACACACACACACACACACACACACACATATATATATATACATATATATATATATATATATATATATATACAAGAGTGAAAGGGAAGAGAAAATATTCCAGAACATTCGACCGACAGTATTCCGAGAAGGTTTTGAGGAATACAGAAGTGACTATTGCACGCTGAGGAGAGGACTGTCTTGTTATTACTATGCGCCCATTGCAACGCAATGGAAACACTGCGTAAACACCTAAAACATCACAGCACCACAGTTACTGCACATGTATCTAATGTCCCATATCCACCACACTACATTGTGTGAAGATGATCAGTGGTTACAAAACCATAGTTATATTGATATGTTTTTTTATATTTAATTTTAATTTTTAATGAATAGTTCCTTATTTTTCGTTACAATTGCTTATGATTATATTAAAACCTCAAGGTAAAAACTGGGACGATCTGTTTCAACTTGGGCATGATATTGAATTTTTTAATATTAAATTGTTATTTTAAATTAATTATTTAATATTTTCCCAAAAAACTAGACGAAATCTACACTAAGCCCTCACAGAAAAATGGCAACAATCATTTTCATGTTCACAACATTAATTGGCTAATTGTAAGCGCTGTTTCCAAGATTCTACCCAAAATGTAGGGTTTGTTACATAAGATGGTGTACTATACTCGCCCGCACAGTTCTCAGTCTGTTACAGATCCGTCCAGGCCAACGTCTCGTGGAAGTGGCAGTGACATCGCGGCCTCTCGCGATGTCTCATCGCCTACCGAAATACCTTCCACAGGTGAGCCTTCAACTGTTTCTGTCTTCGCCAACTGTTCACGCGTTTTTCTTCTCCTGCCATTGTTAACTTTCCTTTGTGCATTTGTTCTTCTTCACTCTGTGTTTCCTTGTGTACTTTTTTTTGTTACAAGTGTTAAGTTTTCTTTTTGTACTTCTTCTGTTACAAGTGTTAAGTTTTCTTTGTGTACTTCTTCTGTTACAAGTGTTAAGTTTTCTTTCTGTACGTCTTCTGTTACAAGTGTTAAGTTTTCTTGTGTACTTCTTCTGTTACAAGTGTTAAGTTTTCTTTTTGTACTTCTTCTGCTACAAGTGTTAAGATTTTATTAGTGTATATGTTTTTATCTGCTAATATTAGGTTTCCACTGTGTATTTGTTCTCTTCCAACCATTTCCGACTAACCTTTGTTGTTGGTAGGGATAGTTTATTAGTAGTGGTGGCGGTGATGATGGTGATGGTGGTAGCGGTGATGGTGACTGTTAGTGGTGGTGGTTGTGATGATGGTGATAGTGGTAGCTGTGATGGTGACTGTTAGTGGTGGCGGTGATGATGGTGTTGGTTGTAGCGGTGATGGTGACTGTTAGTGGTGGGGGTGATGATGGTGATGGTTGTAGAGGTGATGGTGACTGTTAGTGGTGGCGGTGGTGATGGTGATGGTAGTAGCGATGATGGTGACTGTTAATGGTGGTGGTGATGATTGTGATGGTGATAGCGGTGATGGTGACTGTTAGTGGTGGAGGTGATGATGGTGATGGTGGTAGCGGTGATGGTGACTGTCAGTGATGGTGGTGACGGTGGCTATAGTCCTTGTAGTGGCGTCGGTGGTGACGCTGTGGTGCTATTACATCTGCTGCCTCTACTATTACGTATTGCCTACATATAACATTATTTGATGTTTGTGTCGCTATTGCGACAACGACTTTCCGCGGATACTGACCTGTCACGCCGACTATCGTAGGTCCTCGCACTGTCCGCAGTCGCCGCCGGACAGCGACAATCGCAGTCAGCAGCCTCGCCAGCCTCTTGTTCCTATCCACTCTCCTCTACACGCTTCGGCTCCTGCGCCGATCCAAGAAACACCCATATCGGGTACTCGTCTTCTCCAAACTCGCGGAACTCTGACATCGGCAAATATTCGCAGTCCAGATCAGGATTTATCTCTTCGAGGAAACAACATAAGTACAAACAACTTACAAACACTGACAAACAATTTGCAAACACTGACAAACAGCTCATAACCACAGACAAACAACTTACAAACACTGACAAACAGCTCATAACCACTGACAAACACCTTACAAACACTGACAAACAGCTCATAACCACTGACAAACAACTTACAAACACTGACAAACAGCTCATAACCACGGACAAACAACTTACAAACACTTACAAACAGCTCATAGCCATGTCACTTTGGTGGTTGTTAAAATTTTCGCGAGGTTAACCCCAACTTTTTATCTCGTCAGTACTCTCGTGTGATGTGTCATCCGAAGTCTCGTGACACATCTCGGTCGTAGTCTCGTCTCTTGTCTCGTGTCATCCGAAGTCTCCGTGACATCTCTCGGTCGTAGTCTCGTCTCTTGTCTCGTGTCATCCGAAGTCTCGCGTGACGCTTTTGACGGAATCTTACACGGTAACACGTCGAATTGCCTGGAATTCCATCTTTTTAACGGAATCTTACACGGTAACACGTCGAATTGCCTGGAATTCCATCTTTTTAACGGAATCTTACACGGTAACACGTCGAATTGCCTGGAATTCCATCTTTTTGACGGATTCTTACACGATAACACGTCGAATTGCCCGGAATTCCATCTTTTTGACGGAATCTTACACGGTAACACGTCGAATTGCCTGGAATTCCATCTTTTTAACGGAATCTTACACGGTAACACGTCGAATTGCCTGGAATTCCATCTTTTTAACGGAATCTTACACGGTAACACGTCGAATTGCCCGGAATTCCATCTTTTTGATGAATTCTTACCCGGTAACACGTCGAACCGTACTCTCGTGTGCTGTGACATCCGAAGTCTCGTGACATAACGTGTGATGTGTCATCCGTAATCGTGTGACATCTCTTGTCTCGTCGGTACTCTCGCGTGATGTGTCATCCGTAATCTTGTGTGATGTGACATCCGAAGTCTCGTGACATAACGTGTGATGTGTCATCCGTAGTCTCGTGACATATCTCGGTCATAGTCTCGTCTCTTGTCTCGTGTCATCCGAAGTCTCATGACATATCTCGGTCATGTCTCGTCTCTTGTCTCGTGTCATCCATAGTCTCGCGGCATCTCTTGTCTCGTCGGTACTCTCGTGTGGTGTGTCATCCGAAGTCTCGTGACACATCTCGGTCATAGTCTCGTCTCTTGTCTCGTCCGTACTCTCGTGTGATGTGACATCCGTAGTCTCGTGACACATCTCGGTCATAGTCCCGTCTCTTGTCTCGTGTCATCCGAAGTCTCGTGACACATCTCGGTCATAGTCCCGTCTCTTGTCTCGTGTCATCCGAAGTCTCGTGTGATGTGGTATCCGTAGTCTCGTATGTGAGTGATCAGACACGAAGGATGAGTGATTTGAGTGATTTGTTAATCGGGACTTAGACGAGTACCTTTACTTGTGAAGTGTAAGACACGAAAAAAGACGCAAGATAAGGTTTGCACAGTTTATTCGTGAACAACACAAACGTATTTACATGTCACGGTCCATAACTTCAAGAACCGGAGACTAGACATTGATACAGGGTCTTGCAAAGTTTAATCGTGTACAAGACAAAAGAAAGTTCTTTACAGGTCACCCTCCATTACTGCCAGAACAAGTTGCTTTAATTTGTTTCGCCACTCCTCTGAAAACGGTTCTTGCAACCAACTCCCGATAGCACACAAGTGATCGGACATCAGGTCGGATAGCTTTAAACCTGCGTCTAACAAAACACACAACCAGTCTTTCATCACTGCAGTCGAATTAATGGCCTCCACAGCTTCGTCAAAGTGCATATAAATTAGAATGTCATCAGGTAACATACAATCGTGATGAAATTGACTAGGATCGTCTATCTCGCAAGCGAGACACTGTCGTCTCGAGAGTTCGACGATGGCACATGCTATGTGACGTGCAAGCGTCTTCTTCATTTCGTATACAACTTGGCTTCATCGGACGTCCTCTTCCGACGTGCACAACATCCGCTGATGATATGTTGCTTGGAATTATTTTTCTGTGTGAACGATCCCCCACAGTCCGGGCAGGTGAAGGGTCTCAGCGATGGTGGTAGATATCTCGGAGTCGGCAGGTCCTTCTCATCGGCAGCATCCGTTCGAACACTGATATACATGTCAGTGGCCACACAACCGTGTCGTTCGCATTGCAAATGGCCCCTATCATCGACAATCATACCCTTCTGACAGTATCTACACCCGATGTAGAAGGGAGTATACTTGCGTACTTTGTCAATAAGTAGACCTTTGACCTTGATAACATGGTCGGGTCTTTCCGTTGGTTCGTTACGTCCACAAGCTCTGGTCCCGACGGCTCGGAAGGCCGGTTGATCACCAGCGTGATGGGTCGGCTCGTCGGCTCGTCCTCGTCGCTCGAGTCTGCCGCATTGCGAGGTCGGTAGTAGGGTGTCTTCAACATGATGATGATGTTAGCCGTGCTGTCGTCGTGATAGGAATGATGGTC
>OZ023212.1:49587292-49624325 GCA_963995525.1 Escarpia spicata
GAGGGGGAGAGAAGGAGGGGAGAGAGTGAGAGAGAGTGAGAGAGAGAGATAGAGAGAGAGAGGGGGGGGGGTTACAGTGTACTAAGACAGCACGGTAGTGTAGTAGTCTGGGTCGTAAAAGAACCACTAAGGACGACAAGCACCTTGGCAGTGACCACCTCCAGTATTAGCATAGAAAGGTCGGTTTGGCAATAATCTTCTGAAAAAGGCTAACTAGTTCAATGCGATCACATAAGATGTATAGTATAGCATATAGTATAGTATGTAGTATAGTAAAGTATAACATATAGTATGTATGTTGTGTGGTGTGTGTGTTAATATCTATGGTACACCAATACCATAATAGCTGTACATGCGTTTGTATGTATTTTCCGGAATAGTATGTTGAACATATAATGATATACGTTTATGTATGTCTGCATAATGTTTATATTTGTTGTTTATTACAGTATAAGTGATGTTAAAAAACCAATTAATTGTGTACCTACATGGGGTCAAATAAACGTTATGTTATGTGCGCGCGCGCCCGTGTGTGTGTTTGAGTGTGTGCGTGCTTGGATGCGTGTACATCCGTGCGTGTATATGCGTGATTTAATTTCAATATTTTAAGTTGCTATATTTCAAGAATTGAACTGGACTAACGGTAAGCGAGTGACGCAAGCACGCATTCCACTTTTATAAAGGCAACTGTGTAGGATTATGCAAAGTATACTTATTTCCGCAAAAGTTCTTTCGATTTGTACTTTTTGCCAAATTAATCCCACGTAGGAATCACATTTAGGTAATCGTCGGTATTTGTAAGACTGACCAAATATTGTGTTCCTAAAACTTACAGATCATTTAGGCCTACTTGGTCTTTCTGTTGGAAATATTTGCGCACACCACGTTAGTTGTGGGCGGACAGACAGGGGCATTTTTTACATTATCACGATATGTTACTAATATATAGTTAAAGTGTCAGGTGGCGTATAAAAATATCCAATTAGTCGCTGATAGTCATTGTTTTAGATTAAAGACTGTCTGTTGTATGTTTATGGGTCATAGGTAAGAGCACACGGTAATAAGCAATCTCATTGTATACTTCATGACAAAATAACAAAATCAATCCAATGATTGTATTAATATAATATGCCAGCATTGAACTAAGCCCAGCTCAACCAATAGCTGAACTGGGAAAAACATGATGACAGTCAAGAGACGACGCTTTCGTGAGACCATGTGACCGCTCTTGCTTCCGTCGGCTGCCATTACGTATGCCGTCAGCGCCGGGGATCTTCATGCAGATAATCTCTCCCTCTTTTCATGGGGCTCATTATCCAACACAACTTTTTCTTTCTCATGACATGGCCTATAAATCGTGCTTGTTGTGTTCTAACTTTGTTGATTATCTTTCTGTTTGATTTGGCTGTCCTAAGGATGACTTCATTGCTTTGCTTTGCAGTCCATGGTACTCGCATCATTCTTCTTAAGAACCACATTTCAGTGGCTTCTATGTTTTTTGTTTGGTTATTGTCCAGGATTCACATCCATATAGCAGTAAGGGCTCCATGTAGCATTGCAGTACACGTTTCTAACTTTAGTTGATATATTTTTGTTTGTTAAAATGTTTTTCATGTTGTGAAAAGCTGTTTTGGCTTGTGCAATTCGTCTCTTGATTTCATCGTTGCATCGACCGTCGGATGTTCTATGACTTACATGGGCTAAACAATTGAGGAGGATATAGTATATAACCTCTTCTGGTTTATATATTGTGAGTCTAGAAGTCATAAGTAATTATTTAGTTATGCACCGATGTTAATCAGACTTACGATGAAACCATGAACATTTTGTTTTTAAAAACATTTGTTAAGCAGGGTAAATAATTATAGTAGTCAATTAAAGTGAGAGACTCGACAGGAGACATGCGGTCCTTCCTATTTTCCAATGGGATATGTTGTCACCAGTAAACCGCAGGTTTGGGAAACATTTGATGAATAATTCGGTTTTTGGACAAACATTTTGTTTTGGAGCATAATATCCAATCTGTTGTTACACCTTTCCTGCGAGGCGTTTTGCCACAAATACAGTGCACGTTCGGAACATTGGCCCAATAACTTAGACCTTTTATAAAAAAAATCTGCTTCCGTCATCTGCCTTACGCAAAACAGTATTCTTCAATGTGGCCTGCCGTGATATTGAAAGCATATCGGTAAACAATAGGCAGTCAGTTATGTATGCTACTTCGGTTGTTCATTAAAATTAATATATCGTCAATGTAACTCTTTAGCTTTGTGTAGTTGGGTTTTATAAAGAGCAATAATTAGAGGACGTGAAATATAAAGTGGAGTTTAGAAAGTATTCAAGGAACGCATATATAATGTATATATATACAGTGTATATATATACATATATACATATATATATATTTGTGTGTATGTATGTATGTATGTATATATATATACATATATATATATATATATATATAAATGTGTGTGAATGTTCTGAGGAAAAAAAATTTTTGGGTAAAAAAACATAATATTTAGTTTTGTTCCCGCTCAGTGAAGATGTCTATATCCTCTCATAAAGGAGATGTCTATATCCTCTCATAAAGGAGATGTCTGTATCCTCTCATAATGGAGATGTCTATATCCTCTCATAAAGGAGATGTCTATATCATCTCAAAAAGGAGATGTCTATATCCTCTCATAAAGGAGATGTATATATCCTCTCATAGGGGAGATGTCTATATCCTCTCATAGAGGAGATGTCTATATCCTCTCATAAAGGAGATGTCTATATCCTCTCATGAAGGAGATGTCTATACCCTCCCATTAAGGAGATGTCTATATCTTCTCATAAAGGATATGTCTATATCCTCTCATAAAGGAGATGTCTATAACCTCCCATAAAGGAGATGTCTATATCCTCTCATAAAGGAGATGTCTATATCCTCTCATAAAGGAGATGTCTACACCCTCCCATAAAGGAGATGTCTATATCCTCTCATAAAGGAGATGTCTATACCCTCCCATAAAGGAGATGTCTATAACCTCCTATAAAGGAGATGTCTATATCCTCTCATAAAGGAGTTGTCTACATCCTCTCATAAATTAGATGTCTATATCCTCTCATAAAGGAGATGTCTATACCCTCCCATTAAGGAGATGTCTATATCCTCTCATAAAGGAGATGTCTATATCCTCTCATAAAGGAGATGTCTATAACCTCCCATAAAGGAGATGTCTATATCCTCTCATAAAGGAGATGTCTATATCCTCTCATAAAGGAGATGTCTGCATTCTCTCATAAAGGAGGTGTCTATATCCTCTCATAAAGGAGATGTCTGCATCCTCTCATAAATGAGATGTCTATGTCCTCTCATAAAGGAGATGTCTATGCCCTCCCATAAAGGAGATGTCTATATCCTCTCATAAAGGAGATTTCTATATCCTCTCATAAAGGAGATGTCTATAACCTCCCATAAAGGAGATGTCTATATCCTCTCATAGAGGAGATGTCTATATCCTCTCGTAGGGGAGATGTATATATCCTCTCATAGAGGAGATGTCTATATCCTCTCATAGAGGAGATGTCTATATCCTCTCGTAGGGGAGATGTATATATCCTCTCGTAGGGGAGATGTATATATCCTCTCATAGAGGAGTTGTCTAAATCCTCTCATAAATTAGATGTCTATATCCTCTCATAAAGGAGATGTCAATACCCTCCCATTAAGGAGATGTCTATATCCTCTCATAAAGGATATGTCTATATCCTCTCATAAAGGAGATGTCTATAACCTCCCATAAAGGAGATGTCTATATCCTCTCATAAAGGAGATGTCTATATCCTCTCATAAAGGAGATGTCTACACCCTCCCATAAAGGAGATGTCTATATCCTCTCATAAAGGAGATGTCTATACCCTCCCATAAAGGAGATGTCTATAACCTCCTATAAAGGAGATGTCTATATCCTCTCATAAAGGAGATGTCTATATCCTCTCATAAAGGAGTTGTCTACATCCTCTCATAAATTAGATGTCTATATCCTCTCATAAAGGAGATGTATATACCCTCCCATTAAGGAGATGTCTATATCCTCTCATAAAGGAGATGTCTATATCCTCTCATAAAGGAGATGTCTATAACCTCCCATAAAGGAGATGTCTATATCCTCTCATAAAGGAGATGTCTATATCCTCTCATAAAGGAGATATCTATATCCTCTCATAAAGTAGATGTCTATACCCTCCCATAAAGGAGATGTCTATACCCTCCCATAAAGGAGATGTCTATAACCTCCTATAAAGGAGATGTCTATATCCTCTCATAAAGGAGATGTCTGCATTCTCTCATAAAGGAGGTGTCTATATCCTCTCATAAAGGAGATGTCTGCATCCTCTCATAAATGAGATGTCTATGTCCTCTCATAAAGGAGATGTCTATGCCCTCCCATAAAGGAGATGTCTATATCCTCTCATAAAGGAAATGTCTATATCCTCTCATAAAGGAGATGTCTATAACCTCCCATAAAGGAGATGTCTATATCCTCTCATAGAGGAGATGTCTATATCCTCTCGTAGGGGAGATGTATATATCCTCTCATAGAGGAGATGTCTATATCCTCTCATAGAGGAGATGTCTATATCCTCTCGTAGGGGAGATGTATATATCCTCTCGTAGGGGAGATGTATATATCCTCTCATAGAGGAGATGTCTATATCCTCTCATAAAGGAGATGTCTACATCCTCTCATAAAGGAGATGTCTACATCCTCTCATAAAGGAGATGTCTACATCCTCTCATAAAGGAGATGTCTATATCCTCTCATAAAGGAGATGTCTACACCCTCCAATAAAGGAGATGTCTATATCCTCTCATAAAGGAGATGTTTATACCCTCCCATAAAGGAGATGCCTATATCCTCTCATAAAGGAGATGTTTATACCCTCCCATAAAGGAGATGTCTATATCCTCTCATAAATGAGATGTTTATATCCTCTCATAAAGGAGATGTCTATGCCCTCCCATAAAGGAGATGTCTATATCTTCTCATAAAGGAGATGTCTATATCCTCTCATAAAGGATATGTATATATCCTCTCTTAAAGGAGATGTCTATAACCTCCCATAAAGGAGATGTCTATATCCTCTCATAAAGGAGATGTCTACATCCTCTCATAAAGAAGATGTATATATCCTCTCATAAAGGAGATATCTACACCCTCCAATAAAGGAGATGTCTATATCCTCTCATAAAGGAGATGTCTATATCCTCTCATAAAGGAGTTGTCTAAATCCTCTCATAAATTAGATGTCTATATCCTCTCATAAAGGAGATGTCTATACCCTCCCATTAAGGAGATGTCTATATCCTCTCATAAAGGATATGTCTATATCCTCTCATAAAGGAGATGTCTATAACCTCCCATAAAGGAGATGTCTATATCCTCTCATAAAGGAGATGTCTATATCCTCTCATAAAGGAGAAGTCTACACCCTCCCATAAAGGAGATGTCTATATCCTCTCATAAAGGAGATGTCTATACCCTCACATAAAGAAGATGTCTATAACCTCCTATAAAGGAGATGTCTATATCCTCTCATAAAGGAGATGTCTATATCCTCTCATAAAGGAGATGTCTATATCCTCTCATAAAGGAGATGTCTGCATTCTCTCATAAAGGAGGTGTCTATATCCTCTCATAAAGGAGATGTCTGCATCCTCTCATAAAGGAGAAGTCTACACCCTCCCATAAAGGAGATGTCTATATCCTCTCATAAAGGAGATGTCTATACCCTCACATAAAGGAGATGTCTATATCCTCTCATAAAGGAGATGTCTATATCCTCTCATAAAGGAGATGTCTATAACCTCCTATAAAGGAGATGTCTATATCCTCTCATGAAGGAGATGTCTGCATTCTCTCATAAAGGAGGTGTCTATATCCTCTCATAAAGGAGATGTCTGCATCCTCTCATAAATGAGATGTCTATGTCCTCTCATAAAGGAGATGTCTATGCCCTCCCATAAAGGAGATGTCTATATCCTCTCATAAAGGAGATTTCTATATCCTCTCATAAAGGAGATGTCTATAACCTCCCATAAAGGAGATGTCTATATCCTCTCATAGAGGAGATGTCTATATCCTCTCGTAGGGGAGATGTATATATCCTCTCATAGAGGAGATGTCTATATCCTCTCATAGAGGAGATGTCTATATCCTCTCGTAGGGGAGATGTATATATCCTCTCGTAGGGGAGATGTATATATCCTCTCATAGAGGAGATGTCTATATCCTCTCATAGAGGAGATGTCTATATCCTCTCGTAGGGGAGATGTATATATCCTCTCGTAGGGGAGATGTATATATCCTCTCATAGAGGAGTTGTCTAAATCCTCTCATAAATTAGATGTCTATATCCTCTCATAAAGGAGATGTCTATACCCTCCCATTAAGGAGATGTCTATATCCTCTCATAAAGGATATGTCTATATCCTCTCATAAAGGAGATGTCTATAACCTCCCATAAAGGAGATGTCTATATCCTCTCATAAAGGAGATGTCTATATCCTCTCATAAAGGAGATGTCTATACCCTCCCATAAAGGAGATGTCTATATCCTCTCATAAAGGAGATGTCTATACCCTCCCATAAAGGAGATGTCTATAACCTCCTATAAAGGAGATGTCTATATACTCTCATAAAGGAGATGTCTATATCCTCTCATAAAGGAGTTGTCTACATCCTCTCATAAATTAGATGTCTATATCCTCTCATAAAGGAGATGTATATACCCTCCCATTAAGGAGATGTCTATATCCTCTCATAAAGGAGATGTCTATATCCTCTCATAAAGGAGATGTCTATAACCTCCCATAAAGGAGATGTCTATATCCTCTCATAAAGGAGATGTCTATATCCTCTCATAAAGGAGATATCTATATCCTCTCATAAAGGAGATGTCTATACCCTCCCATAAAGGAGATGTCTATACCCTCCCATAAAGGAGATGTCTATACCCTCCCATAAAGGAGATGTCTATAACCTCCTATAAAGGAGATGTCTATATCCTCTCATAAAGGAGATGTCTGCATTCTCTCATAAAGGAGGTGTCTATATCCTCTCATAAAGGAGATGTCTGCATCCTCTCATAAATGAGATGTCTATGTCCTCTCATAAAGGAGATGTCTATGCCCTCTCATAAAGGTGATGTCTATAACCTCCCATAAAGGAGATGTCTATATCCTCTCATAAAGGAGATGTCTATATCCTCTCATAAAGGAGAAGTCTACACCCTCCCATAAAGGAGATGTCTATATCCTCTCATAAAGGAGATGTCTATACCCTCACATAAAGGAGATGTCTATAACCTCCTATAAAGGAGATGTCTATACCCTCCCATTAAGGAGATGTCTATATCCTCTCATAAAGGAGATGTCTATATCCTCTCATAAAGGAGATATCTATATCCTCTCATAAAGGAGATGTCTATACCCTCCCATAAAGGAGATGTCTATACCCTCCCATAAAGGAGATGTCTATAACCTCCTATAAAGGAGATGTCTATATCCTCTCATAAAGGAGATGTCTGCATTCTCCCATAAAGGAGGTGTCTATATCCTCTCATAAAGGAGATGTCTGCATCCTCTCATAAATGAGATGTCTATGTCCTCTCATAAAGGAGATGTCTATGCCATCCCATAAAGGAGATGTCTATATCCTCTCACAAAGGAGATGTCTATATCCTCTCATAGAGGAGATGTCTATATCCTCTCGTAGGGGAGATGTATATATCCTCTCATAGAGGAGATATCTATATCCTCTGATAGAGGAGATGTCTATATCCTCTCGTAGGGGAGATGTATATATCCTCTCGTAGGGGAGATGTATATATCCTCTCATAGAGGAGTTGTCTATATCCTCTCATAAAGGAGATGTCTACATCCTCTCATAAAGGAGATGTCTACATCCTCTCATAAAGGAGATGTCTACATCCTCTCATAAAGGAGATGTCTATATCCTCTCATAAAGGAGATGTTTATACCCTCCCATAAAAGAGATGCCTATATCCTCTCATAAAGGAGATGTTTATACCCTCCCATAAAGGAGATGTCTATATCCTCTCATAAAGGAGATGTTTATACCCTCCCATAAAGGAGATGTCTATATCCTCTCATAAAGGAGATGTCTATATCCTCTCATAAAGGAGATGTCAATACCCTCCCATACAGGAGATGTCTACATCATCTCATAAAGGAGATGTCTATATCCTCCCATAGAGGAGATGTCTACATCCTCTCATAAAGGAGATGTCTATATCCTCTCATAAAGGAGGTGTCTATCTCCTCTCATAAAGGAGATGTCTATAACCTCCCATAAAGGAGATGTCTATATCCTCTCATAAAGGAGATGTCTATAACCTCCCATAAAGGAGATGTCTATATCCTCTCATAAAGGAGATGTATATATCCTCTCATAAAGGAGATGTCTATATCCTCTCATAAAGGAGACGTCTATATCCTCTCATAGAGGAGATGTCTATATCCTCTCATAGGGAAGATGTATATATCCTCTCATAGAGGAGATGTCTATATCCTCTCACAAAGGAGATGTCTATATCCTCTCATAGGGGAGATGTCTATATCCTCTCATAGAAGATATGTCTATATCCTCTCGTAGGGGAGATGTCTCGTAGGGGAGATGTCTATATCCTCTCATAAAGGAGATGTCTCGTAGGGGAGATGTCTCATAAAGGAGATGTCTATATCCTCTCATAAAGGAGATGTCTATATCCTCTTATAGAGGAGATGTCTATATCCTGTCATAGGGAAGATGTATATATCCTCTCATAGAGGAGATGTATATATCCTCTCATAAAGGAGATGTCTATATTCTCTCATAAAGGAGATGTCTATATTCTCTCATAAAGGAGATGTCTATATCCTCTTATAGAGGAGATGTCTATATCCTCTCATAGAAGAGATGTCTATATCCTGTCATAGGGAAGATGTATATATCCTCTCATAGAGGAGATGTTAATATCCTCTCATAGAGGAGATGTCTATATCCTCTCATAAAGGAGATGTCTATATTCTCTCATAAAGGAGGTGTTTATATCCTCTGATAAAGGAGATGTCTATACCCTCCCATAAAGGAGATGTATATATCCTATCATAAAGGAGATGTCTATAACCTCCCATAAAGGAGATGTCTATATCCTCCCATAAAGGAGATGTCTATATCCTCTCATAAAGGAGATGTCTATAACCTCCCATAAAGGAGATGTATATATCCTTTCATAAAGGAGATGTATATATCCTCTCATAGGGAAGATGTATATATCCTCTCATAGAGGAGATGTATATATCCTCTCATAGAGGAGATGTCTATATCCTCTCATAGAGGAGATGTCTATATCATCTCACAAAGGAGATGTCTATATCCTCTCATAGAGGAGATGTATATATCCTCTCGTAGGGGAGATGTCTCGTAGGGGAGATGTCTATATCCTCTCATAAAGGAGATGTCTCGTAGGGGAGATGTCTCATAAAGGAGATGTCTATATCCTCTCATAAAGGAGATGTATATATCCTCTTATAGAAGAGATGTCTATATCCTGTCATAGGGAAGATGTATATATCCTCTCATAGAGGAGATGTATATATCCTCTCATAAAGGAGATGTCTATATTCTCTCATAAAGGAGATGTCTATATTCTCTCATAAAGGAGATGTCTATATCCTCTTATAGAGGAGATGTCTATATCCTCTCATAGAAGAGATGTCTATATCCTCTCATAGGGAAGATATATATATCCTCTCATAGAGGAGATGTCTATATCCTCTCATAGAGGAGATGTCTATATCCTCTCATAAAGGAGATGTCTATATTCTCTCATAAAAGAGGTGTTTATATCCTCTCATAAAGGAGGTGTCTATACCCTCCCTTAAAGGAGATGTCTATATCCTCCCATAAAGGAGATGTCTATATCCTCTCATAAAGGAGATGTCTATAACCTCCCATAAAGGAGATGTCTATATCCTCTTATAAAGGAGATGTCTATATTCTCTCATAAAGGAGATGTCTATATCCTCTTATAGAGGAGATGTCTATATCCTCTCATAGAAGAGATGTCTATATCCTCTAATAGGGGAGATGTCTATATCCTCTCATAGAGGAGATATCTATATCATATCATAAAGGATATATCTATATCCTCTTATAAAGGAGATGTCTATATCCTCTCATAAAGGATATGTATATATCCTCTCATAGATGAGATGTCTATATCCTCTCATAAAGGAGATGTCTATATCCTCTCGTAGGATATATGTCTATATCCTCTCTTAGATGATACGTCTATATCGTCTCATAGAGGAGATGTCTTTATCCTCTCATAAAGGAGATGTCTATATCCTCTAATAGGGGAGATGTCTATATCCTCTCATAGAGGAGATGTCTATATCCTCTCATAAAGGAGATGTCTATATCCTCTCATAAAGGAGATGTCTATATCCTCTCATAGGGGAGATGTATTTATCCTCTCATAGATGATAAGTCTATATCCTCTCATAAAGGAGATGTATATATCCTCTCAAAGGGAAGATGTCTATATCCTCTCATAGGGGAGATGTATATATTCTCTCATAGATGATAAGTCTAGATCCTCTCATAAAGGAGATGTATATATCCTCTCAAAGGGAAGATGTCTATATCCTCTGATAATGGAGATGTCTATATCCTCTCACAAAGGAGTTGTGTATATCCTCTCATAGAGGAGATGTCTATATCCTCTCATAAAGGAGATGTCTATATCCTCTCAAAGAGGAGATACTGCTCATAAACTAGACCCAGAATTCAATGTAGCTTACAATCTGAGAAAACATTCCTTGAGCGAATATAGTTTACCTCCATATCCTACCATATATGTTCAAACAATATGTCAAATTTTTAATGAATAAAAGAAAGTAAATGTTTGACCAAAACTGAAACCTCAATATGAAACTTCTTAACGTTTTTACTGAAAATTAAGTGTAATTATATATAATATCACAGTTAATTATTTAATGAATTTTATGTAGCGTTATAACTGTCATCGTGGCCTGTAAGTCAGAGCGATCTTTCACGTCTTTCATGTGCAGGTCTCAATGGATCAATCAACATTTATCTTCCATCAATGTAACCGTAATGTCATGTTCGTTTGATGCCAAGTCATACCTGTCTTCATTATTAACTCGTCATCTACGGTTTTTGCTGTGGACAGTAATCTAGTTACATCTGGTTAAATATGGTTAACTCTCCAGTCTGGATAATCTGAAGAAATATAACTGTTGATTTCTTCGACACGAGCGCGCCGCGCAGACGCCAAATAGACCGATCGCACTGCGAAGATCGTCTTTCTCACGCTGGGTGAGAGCACCTTGTTCCGCCACTCGCTTGTCTTTGTTCGGCCCTCCCAGCGGCCGGGCCGTATCACGTAATTGGTGTCATCAGGTGGACATCGCAGATCTAACCTATCTATATTCGGCACATCCATTGTTGATCGTATGTGAAGTGAATATGTCAACGACGCCACTAGCATGTATTCTGCTGTGGCACCCGACTGACCATTAGTCGGATTCTCTTGGATGTAATACTCACGACAAACGGCTTTTGGGAAGCTTTGACGTCTGACCGTCAAACAAGAAATTACTTAGTTATATTATTATACATGGGGAAATACCTGTCCTACAAATTTACACTGTATATATATACATGTATATATTTATATATACATATATATATATATATATATATATATATATATATATTACAAAAGAGGATAATACGGATTGTATGCACAACACACAGCGATGCGATGCACTGTTTTACAAAGCATGCATTTTAAAGTTGACCGACTTGGTGCAATTTAGAATATTACAATTTATGTATAGAGCCAATAAAATGACATTCAAAGGTTATTTGTTAAACACGCCAACAAGCACAACACACGAAGGTCAGTTTTCACGAACCCGTGCATCAACCACCAGAAGGGGTATGTCATTAATAGTTTACACAACCAAACTGTGGAACTCGTTGAATGTCAGTTTTGTCAATATTAGCTCATTTCACCGCACATTACAGCAAACAGTTATTTGAAAGTTATTCTAAGCAGATATAGTTTCACACTGTTCAGTTTCATAACAAGGATCCAAAACGCAAGTAATGGATGCCGTGCAATTTCGTCTGATATTGGACGTTCTGAGATGATCCCTAAAGCGCTGCGAACTGCCTTGGATGTGGCGCCACGTAAACTAAATGTTATCCCTATTATTAATTGACCGGTATTGTCCGATCGCCTTTAGAGTGTACCGTCACAACCTGTTTCTTAATGGAAGCCATCAAACGGTCCGCAGCTGTAACACTTCGTCCAAAAAGAACAACGATACACCGACATTGGTATTGCGTTTATCGTCGTTTAATCACATCCACAGCGCGCTGACCTCTCAACAATAGTTTCGGTCAACTTCTAGGTCTCAGTTATTTTGGCAATTGCATGAGTACGTAGTCTATCATCGTGTGTGTGTGTGTGTGCGTGTGTGTGTGTGTGTGTGTGTGTGTGTGTGTGTGTGTGTGTGTGTGTGTGTGTGTGTGTGTGTGTGTGTGTGTGTGTGTGTGTGTGTGTGTGTTTGTGTGTGTATGTTTATGTGTGCTTGTGCGTGCATGCGTGCGTGTGCGCGTGTGTTCGTGTGCGTGCGCTTGCACGTGTGCGAATGCATACATGTGCGAGCGAGTGTGTGAACAAATCAAAGCCGTCGTCGTCATCATCATAATTATCATCATCATCATTCGTAAGCCGGGACCGGAATACAGATAATCCGTTTTCGTAAGGGTCGACCGTTCATTAAGGATAGAAGATCAGTCACTAAAATATTAACATAGACTCTCGTAGATCAATAATAATATAACATATTAATGGCCATATTTATTAAATTTAATGCACCCCAAAAGGTTCCGTGGATGTAATACTGATCCTCAATAACCGCTCCATTACCTTCCACTAAATCTATACGACAGCGTGACGTATTTAATGAGAAATCCTCTTTCCCAGAATGTAGCTCAACCGAGTCATTTTCCATATGCGATGCACAGTTGACGTAGCATATACTTGCTTTCCTTCTATTCGTTCCAAGTTAACACTAATTCACATCATACTTGTCATAATCCGCCGTCCATCGTGCCGCGTTCTTTCCGAGGCTTGTAGGTTTCACTGATTGCGTGTCCGCTCATCAGTCCAATCTGAACACAGCTTGCTGCAATGGATCCCCTTATAGCCGGTGAGAGTGGGATGAATACGATACATCATGTGTTGTTAAGACGTCATATAATGTATTACAACATAGATGGTGCGTACGCACCAATGACTTTCTATTAATAATTATAAATTTAGTATATAGGAACTTATCGGAAATAAAAGAACAGAGAAACAAGACGAGTGTGGATATGCGGCGTTCAAGTACAAATGTCCTCTGGCGAAGGCTGGTCATGTGGCTTGTGGTGACTAGTCAGACCTGCTCCGGATAGTTTGTGATGACTAGACAATGGTCAATGTTACGGCCTGTAGTCGCCCTGTGCGTGTCGACGACTTGAGCCACCCCTTCGGTCACTCGGCGCCGGCACTCGGCGTGTGAGCATGGGCCGGACGTTGAGATCGACGCAGCAAGACTTCCGCAGCAGGATTCATCTTAGAGAATCGACGAGAGTAGACGATCATCTATTGACTTATCAAGAGTATCCGAAAATCTTCCGAAATTGCGAGAACTGTAGCGAGAAAGAAACGAAAACTGTTAGAATATGTAAGCCACTGACTGCAAGGAGAGTCGCTCATTCAACTGTCATGGCGGCTATAACTTGTTACACGGCGTGATTCGAGAAACGTAAAGTAAATAAGTTAAGTCGCTTATGTCCTTCATAACTCTATCACGGTGATGGTCGTTTAATTCCAATACATTACCATCATGTATTCTTAGGCTTGACTAGTCATTTACATACAATGAAAAAAAATACATTCTATTAGGATGTATTTAACGGTTGGGGGCTGACATGTGGATCGAAGTTGTTTTGTTAATAAAGGTTGATGGAATATCTACGCTGACGGAACCACATCGTTTTGAGAAATAAACGTTCAGTTATTTCGTACAACTATTTTGTATATATAGCGTCAAACAAACAAACAAACACAACGACTAAAGATCAGACATATATAAATTTCGCCACGTGGTATCATTCTTTTACGACATTGAACTTATTTACATGAGAATGTCGTTGGTCAATGCACAAGATGTGGATGACGTCAATATCGCACGGTGCCGTCGCACTAAACGAATAAAATCTGTCCTGAATCCAGACACTGGTATTTACCCTTCGCAATTTCACGTATATTTATCGTTTGGCTACAACAGTATGATGACAACGAATTTATTAAGCCGCATATATTGACATGTTGTATAATATCACAGAAATAGTCTTAAGCCGCACGTTTCTGTCACTAAAAATACTCCTTTATGACCACTTATGTGATACCAAAATTAGAAAACAAGCTGGAGTTAACCGGAAATTGGTTTGCTGCACTGCCGGGTTTCCCGCTGTTCGTGGCTAATTATAGTCGGTCAAGTTTAACGAAATGCTTTAATATTAATCTGAAACCTTTTATGGTATATTTTCACACAATTTTGTTCCTTATATTTTATTGTCGCCTTCGCATCTGCTGCACAACAGTGGGTCTGTCGATGACAACATTAACCAATAGCATCTAACATACCTGGTTAGACCTACACGAGGAATGTGTCTTGCTGGTTCATCTCGTCCGCCAGTTCCTTCAGTAATGGCGAGACCTCGTACTGGGACATCACCGCGTCTAAATACTCGGCGCTCGACCGCTTACGTTTACCACTGCGACAGACGGGCAGGGGCATTAATCCACCGCAGACACATTGGCCAACTGCCTGTACAGACAGACAGACAGACAGACAGACAGACAGACAGACAGACAGATAGACAGACAGACAGACAGACAGACAGACAGACAGACATCGTAGCTGATGATACATACACCGAAGACATGTCGTAATGGATGATACATAGACTAAAGACATGTAGTATTTGATGATACGTAGACTGAAGATATGTCGTAGTTGATGATACGTAGACTGAAGACATGCAGTAGTTGATGAGACGTAGACTGAAGACATGCAGTAGTTGATGAAAAATACACGGAAGACATGCAGTAGTTGATGATACATAGACTGAAGACATGCAGTAGTTGATGATACATTGACTGAAGACATGCAGTAATTGATGATACGTAGACTGAAGACATGCAGTAGTTGATGATACATACACTGAAGACATGCAGTAGTTGATGATACATAGACTGAAAGCATGTACTAGTTGATGATACATAGACTGAAGACATGCAGTAGTTGATGATACATAGACTGAAAACATGTACTAGTTGATGATACATAGACTGAAGACATGCAGTAGTTGATGATACATAGACTGAAAACATGTACTAGTTGATGATACATAGACTGAAGACATGCAGTAGTTGATGATACATAGACTGAAAGCATGCGGTAATTCACGATATATAGACTGAAAACAAGTAGTAGTTGATGTTACTTACGCTGAAGCCATGTCGACACTGCCATGGCCGACTTTGTTTTGTTTCATGTTCTGGAGCGCGATCATCGCTTGTAGTTCTGCTACGCGCTGGTCGGCTCGCTTTAGTCTGAAACACGCCGTATGTGGACTTCAGCACGAAGCCAGACGCTCTGATAGATGGTGGCTGATAAACCACAGGTGACAAATTATAGGTGAGAATTGTGAGGTGAAAGATGATCCGTGATAGATAGGAAGTGGTTTAGCATCTGTGTTGCATTGTTTGACTGGTAAAATGCGCCAATAAAAGAAACATCTGCCAAATAGGTGGGCGTTTGTTTTCAATACACTTCTCAATGGCATGTTTCCCTATGGTGTTACATAAATCCACATATGTTTCGCTATTATTCCCAAAAATACAGGAAAACAGAGTCATCCGTTGATATAAAAGTATTTTAGCATGAACAAATAAGAACAAACCCGCCCACACATGGCGATGTTTTACTTGTGATTAATGCGGTGGTTGGACATTACGATAATGTTGGACATTACAATAATGTCCAACGTGTCCATTGTGTTTCCGTGTAATACACGTCACTAATATACAAAGCCTGTTAAACCAGTTAGATAAAATGATCTTCTTTATATGTCTTGCTGCTTTCCTGATTACTGTGAGTGACTCAGCCCGTTTTAGCACGAACATTAAGAAGGACAATATCCATTACGAAAATGAAACACATCGGTTTATGTCTTTCATCACATCACGTCTGCCGGTAAACGATCGTGACAGTAACCTGCGTCGTTACTCCGCTGTTATTGTGTGCGTCATTACGCCAATTAGAGCAACTGTTCCAGATGACGTTCTCTCGGCGCACAACCGTCTGCAAGTGAGATGGGCGTCTACTTCGGCTTCCGCTAACAGGATAACTCATCACCAGTTACCATTTTTGCACTGCTACCCCTTCATTTATGCAAACAAAGCCACAATTACCCGCATTGTTACATACAAACACGAGAAAAGGAATTTTCCAAAAAACTGTTTTTTTCACTTAATAACTAGAACGTCTACAGTACTAATCAATGATTTACTGAAATATCCATACACCAAAAAGCTCGGGTTACGCCCCCTAAAAAGGTCAAATGATCCCTTAGGAGTAATTACCCTCAGGTTAAATACCGCTATCATACTCTATTGTTTTACCGGAATAGTATATTTGTCCTCTTCCAGTCGAAATTGTTCATCTTTCAGTTTACGAAATTAAATTATTGCCTATCTAGATCAAACCAAATCCGATAGATTTCTGGGGGGAATCTGGGTAACATCAACGTATTTTATCTTCAACACATTATTCGATTGTATTCTTGATCACAAAAAAGATGTATTTCATTACTATCTTTTCTGTTTGAACAAATCCATATGAAATGGATGAGGCCGATTTTCTCCCGAAATCGCCAGAAGTGCAATTAATATTCGGGGAATAAATACGTTATGGAGTGTTTACATAGCGAGGGCATTGTCCTCTCGCTACTCGACACAGATAGACGACAGGGTGCAAGATGGCATATAAACATTCATTTTCACTGTTTGAAAGATGAGAATGACGTCATCATGGACGTGTTTTATTAAGTGCGACAGTTGTTGTTGATCAGATATAAATCGTCTAGCTCTGGTGATGGACACATTGTATCCACATCTCACTGTGTATTACTCGCCTTGTGTTTACGGGGCGTTGCTGTAGTGTGAAGCAGGATTAAAACAGGGGATTAATTGCGACAGATATTTGTCAAGATGCCACAGCAGGATCTATAACAGACGGTGTTTTGACAAACTCTCGACATCATGAAGCAGACAATCCAAGTAAACATGACCTGTGATTAATGTAGGCCTACGATAATTTTACAGACAATTATTTTCGGTATCGTTGGAGAAAAAAAGATTGCTATCAATGAAAGAAAGAAAGCTGGTCGACCGGGTGAGATCACTGCATTGGTCTTAGATGTCAACAACGTCGTGACAACTTTATAATTCCATTCCCAGCAGCATACACATATATTTATATATAATTATATATATATATATATATATATATATATATATATACATATATATGTATTACTATAAGTATGTTGGTGCATGCCAATGCATATAACGAATAACTAAAATAAATGCATTGCCTATGTTTAATGTTATGAATTATATATTTAGTTGAAGCTTGAATGTCAGGATAGTTTTAGCATACAACTACACAGATTCACATTCACTGCTATTGTCCTCGCTGTAATTATTTTTGTATTTTTGTCAGCTGAAGACAACGCCTTCCCTTAACATGATCCTATTGTGGTTTGGTTAAACTGTTCTGTTTATCAGATGTTCCTTGTATCCTTCGTGATATAGTCTTACCTTTCACTTAGTCTGGTTCTGTAGAAACGTAAGTGGCAGAGCCTTACCTTTCACTTAGTCTGGTCCTGTAGAAACGTAAGTGACAGAGCCTTACCTTTCACTTAGGGTGGATCTGTAAAAACGTAAGTGACAGGGTCTAACCTTTCACTTAGGGTGGATCTGTAGAAACTCCTGCCCTTCGTGCCGCACACGAACATAGTGCACAGTAACGTCGCCA
This sequence comes from Escarpia spicata, assembly GCA_963995525.1. Classification (NCBI taxonomy): domain Eukaryota; kingdom Metazoa; phylum Annelida; class Polychaeta; order Sabellida; family Siboglinidae; genus Escarpia; species Escarpia spicata. Next base: position 49,605,537 of record OZ023212.1, read on the forward strand.
GCAGCATCAAAACCTTCATCTTTAGCCTGAAAAGTCGAAAGGTTGGTGACATATAACATTATAGTAACACATGCAGTGACACACCCATGTCCGGTAATGGTGATGGCCGGCGCACATAGGCCCTACAACCAGTAAGTTGCAATGGAGATTGCATTTCTCTTTTTAACATTTCCTAAGCTGTCATTGTTCTACCTGTCGATCGGTCTGTGTGTGGACACGTTACACAGGACAGGGTGTCACACTGCAAACATTGTGGAAGTATATGTATTATATTTTGTGTCGTCTTTTATCCAGTACAAACCGATCCGATGACTGATAGTTATAAAAATATTAAACAATACGTATTAAATAAAAATAATGAAAGAATAAGAACAAAAAAGGATATATAAACACACCCAGTATAAACACGTGAAGCAATGATGGCTTAAACAATGACATTATATATATATATATAGAAGTGTTTTGTATTGCAGTCTGTCAGTGAATCCCGAAAATGTAGCCCAAGTAGGTGCAGTCATAGTCATACATATTTTCAAAACGGAATATTTCGTAATATTGATTACGCTGTTGCAGACTCTGAAAGGAGCGTATATTCAGCCGTTATTAACCGTCGTTGTGTCACGGTCCACAATTACGTCATTAAGTATATTTACTGGGTCGCCAAGAGTCTCCAGTTACTCTAGGAAGTTTCCTCGATTTCTCCCTTGACTGTATCGGATGCATGCCATTTGGCGTAAAGTAATAGTCTCGCATGCATCTGGCATGGGCAAGTTAGATTGCTTGTTGTCATCGAACATTCGCTATAAGTACAGTGGGTGAAATCAGTGCCATTATCGACTAACTCTATATCGAAGCCTTCAAATCACACTTTCGTAAACAAATGTATATTTACTCGGCATGTTCAGACACGTCTTACTGCCTATATATCGATTGCCGGCCTTCATGTTATTACCAGTATGAAGTTAACTAGCATAATATCCTTCAGACATTGTTGATATCGTGCGATCTTCCCAACTACGTATGTCGTTTTGTTTTCGATTTGCTGGGAATGTCCTCTTTCTGTGTCGATAAACTACTGAACAGCGCGCACTGAATGCTTCCCAGAGAAATCGAGGTGGTGTTCGATTGAACAGGTCTGTCAGGGAGTAAACCGTAAGGCGTTTTGCGCAGTCCTAAAGACTAGGTATTACGCCGTGCTAAAACTTTCGATTGCCTTTATTTGGTGATTCCTCCTTTCTAAATAAGCCATTTTAATGATTGTTGTAAACTATACATTTTATTTAATTATGTATATTTATTTAAACTGCTTGAAGGCATGTGCAGCAAGCAACGTTTGGAACTCAACTCAATAAGGTTAACAACTGCTAGATAGGATGAATCTAGATGGGAGTTCATGCATAGTCTACAACTTTCCCACGATGTCGAGGGGGGTAATCTGAAATGATGGCAAAGCGCAGAATGACTGTCAGAGGAGTACTGTAGTGTGGATTTGTAACGGAAACGTTTGATGATCTGTCTCGATTTTATCAATAAACGTACGTTGCAAGGGATTCCAAACAATACTATAGTACTCCACCTGGCTTCTGGCAAGAGATACACATAATATGATATAAGGATCGTAACGCTTGGACATCGGTAAATTATTAATGTTGTGCAAAAACCACACATCTTAGAAGCTTTAGACATATTACGACTAATATGATCTCTAAAATTCAGACTGTCGGTCAATATGACACCGAAATGTTTGACAATCTCCCTGAGTAGAGACTAGCTTAAAATAATGTAGTTTTAGAATATGTGCGTTTCTTTTTGTTAATGAAAACATTGCGCAGCATTTGTCTACGTTAAGTTAGAGAGCCACGCGTTTTTCAGTTGAGAAGGTAAGATTGCAATCATTGTAAAACTTGCTGAGAATTTATTTCTTATTGTCAGTGGATTCTGAAATTTAGTACATGTAACAAGCAGCCGACTGAATAACACGAATCCCACTTGGCTGAGTTGCTAATAAAACATATCTTATCTTTACCATTAGGTAAGATTTGTTCTTGCACACCAAGTCGTGTTGATGCCGAAACTTGTGTTATGCGCATGCTCATACAATGGGCCATACACCACTTTCTCAAAACACTTTGCTAAATAGCGATAAAATAGACAGGTTTATAATTAGAGACATTTTTTTTATCTCCTTTCTTGTACACAGGAACTACGTTTGCTCGTTAAAAACATATTGAAAAAGTTTCACATTTTAAGGACATGTTAAAAGGTACAGTTAGTGGATCTGCTAATTCAGCGGCATATTCTCTAAAGATCACACCTGATGACTTGGATCTGATTGAAAGGAGGGCCTACTTCTACTTGGATAAACGAAGCACCGACAGATTGAGAATGGTCCGAAACTATTTCACCTATGTCAGCTGGACTGTTGCCTTTGTTCCGTTATTGCGTTAGGCGTGTTCCCATTAGTTTGCTTGCTTTTGGCAAACTTGACTAGATGTTCGATTTCCGATATATACATTGTAGTCACAGTCGTTGTCTCTTTCAAGATTCTTAAAACTGGTTCGTAATTCAGAAAATACTTCGTAAGCAGATAAAGAATGTGAGCGTTTCCACGCTTTGTGAGCGGTGTCTTTCTTGTGTGTAAGTAACGATAAGTGTTGCCCCCCCAACAAGGTTGTATGTTGTCCGTGGACATAACTATTAATTGGGGGGGTGCAGTCTGAGTTTTGTTTTAAATCCTGAAGGTATCTATGGCGAGCCTCAAGTGGGTGAATTGGAGGGTTTTGGAGAGCCTGGAGATGTTTTGGCGAACCTTAAGGGTGTGCAATTGGAGGTTTGGGGGCCCCCTCTCTGGATCCGCCCCTGGTCCGTGAAACGGCGTCCGTGGACATAGTTATACTTTGTCCTTGGGAAAAGTTATTCGTTGTCCTTGAGCATAACTAAACATTGTCCTTGGAAATAACTATTCCTTGTCCTTGGACCTAGTTATTCCATTTCCATGGGAATAGTTACACCTGGTCCGTGGAAATAATTAGGTCAGTCGCTTTCACCTGAATGGCGTGACGGGTAAACGAATGAAAAGTTACATTTGTAATTGTCGTATACGTTTCCTCAAACGCGATGTTGCGAATGGCATGCATATGTCTTCCGACCAATAAGAATTTATAATTGTCAGATCATTACTATTATTATCATAGATAGTGATTAAGGACCCTTCGACTCAAGATGCATTACGAAGATCTTGGGCTTCATATGGAGCGACTTCATTACTAACGAGGAAGTCAGTGAACGGTCGAAGCAAACTCCAGTGTCCAGTACGATCTGCAAGCGGCGCATGAACCGGCTGGGTCATGTTTCACGGCTTCCCCCACAAGATTCGCCAACCAGATGTTATGGTGGACCCCAGAAGGAATAAGGAGGAGAGGCCGGCCCAAAATGAACTGGCACCAGACCATCCAACGAGATCTTCAGCGAGTGAACAAAAGCTGGAGTGACGTCACAATGCTGACTGCTGACCGATCCAATTGGAGAGCGTTGACTGCCTCATGCGTTGGATGACGTGGGAGCTTCTAAGTCTAAGATTAAGTACAGTTTGAAGAGGCTTCATCAGCAACAATAGCAACCAATTACCAGCACGTTAATCACTGTGACACCCCGATTACACGTGGTAATGCACTAGTCACAATTACGTTGTCGTGACAGAAAATGTCTTATTTGCACGAACATTGCCTTATAGGATTGTGATTAAGGCCAGAAAGGGGTAGAGCACTGGTCACTCAATCGAGGGAACACGGGTTTGAATTATGTGCTGCAGTTTCGAACCTTGTAATAGTCGTCGCGTGAACAATGCAAAGAGTAAGACTGTCACAGTTGTTGTGTAAACAGTACAAAGAGTAAGACTGTCGCAGTCGTTGCGTGAACAGTACAAAGAGTAAGACTATCACAGTCGTTGCATGAACAGTACAAAAAGTAAGACAGTCACAGTCGTTGCGTGAACCGTACAAAGAGTAAGACTGTCACAGTCGTTGCGTGAACAGTATAAAGAGTAAGACTGTCACAGTCATTGCGTGGACAGTACAAAGAGTAAGACTGTCACAGTCGTTGCGTGAACAGTACAAAGAGTAAGACTGTCATAGTCGTCGAGTGAACAGTACAATGAGTAAGACTGTCACAGTCGTTGCGTGAACAGTACAAATAGTAAGACTGTCACAGTCGTTGCGTGAACAGTACAACGAGTAAGACTGTCACAGTCGTTGCGAGAACAGTGCAAATGGTCTGTCACAGTCATTGAGTTAACAGTGAATACAGCAAGACTGTCACAGTCTTTGAGTAACATTGAGCAAGACTGTCACATTGGTATTGCACCTTACGACATACGGTCTAGATTCAGTACTTTGTCTTAAAAACACACTTTTGTTAATTGTTGTAAACCAGTAAATCTGTCCAAATGCAATATGTAACTCGAGCAAGACAAAGCTGATTGGTACAGCTAGTTCTGGTGACGACACCGTCACAAAATCGAGTTGTGTTCCAGAATTCTCAAGAGAATGTAATTCTCCAATGTCTCTCCATAATTAATCCGCATCTCTATTTGATTGATAGCCCCAATGCACTATGGGATGTTGATGTGTCTGCTCTATTCTGACGCAATGGGAGGCGTAGAACACATTACGTGTCCGTGGACAACTCTCACGTTTGCGCATCGCCTACAGCTAATTGGTTTTCGGACAGTATCAAAGATCAAACCGGCAACATGATATACATACCTGCAACGATAAAGATTCGATTTTGAGGAAGTATATTAATGTGTTAATTTTTCACTGCCACATCCTATAATTGATATCGGCAGACACTATTACCGCGCCATGACTACATGATGTTTCACTAATAATTAACACAGCGACTGTCCCACATCGGTCGGCTGTGGACGACGGACGCTCTGACAAGAGGCTGGCAACAGATGACAAATCGCCGGCCTCCACAAGGCCGCGAGTCGTAGAAACCAACAAGTGCCCCATTCACGTCAAGTCGTGTTTGTTATCATCAGTCTAGGCACACTGACTGCAAACTCAGGTCATCTTAAGCAACGCAATTTCACGACCTTGCTAGCGGAATTGTATTAGCAGTAGTAAATAAAGTGCAGTAGAAAACTCATGCGACACCACCACAAGGCAACCAGTTGATTATTATTTATTCTAAATAATAATTATAATAAATCAGTTAGAATCATAAGAGTAGAAACGTTTCTTGGATTGCATCAATCTTGTAGAAAATTTCATTCGACAAAAGGAGTATGTCAATATCTCAAAGTTCGAAGCTTGAAATAGCCCAATGTTTAACATCAACATTTATGAGCTATAGTATTTACTGTTGCTTTGAAAATATATAATAGCGTCATTGTGTACATTTGGTTAAAGACTTATACCACTCGTTTAGATAAACATATTTGCTATAGATGAGTTTGATAATTACTCGTGGGATGTGAACGATCACTGCACTGCTCCTGAAAGGATGAATTTAAAACGTTGTTGTTATTTTTGCATGACCAGGTTTAATCGACCGGAAAAACTTATCCCATAAAACATGCGTCAATGCTAATATTACAGGCGATGGCGTGCAATAGACTGTTAACATGTCAACGTCAAGAGTGCGGTACCGGCGAATGCGTCATGCTTACGCAAGCTTTGTCAACGACACGATAACGCATCCATTAAATTGCATCGTATCTCGGCGTTCAATCTGTTTTTAATGAGATTCGAATTTTTATTGAATAGGATATCGCCATTCCAGACGGAGAACCTTGTTTTGTCTTATTATATATGTGTGATGTTGTTAGGTAAGCGCCACATAAATGGAGGGCTATGTTGAGAAAAACGAGAATGAACGTGAGGATGATTACTGTGATTACCTATTATCTGCTTGATTTCAAACGTTTGAATAAAAAGTAAAAACGTACGGTAAAGGTAAATTCTTATATAGCGCAGTATCCAGTCCTTTGGACTGCTCAAAGGACCTTGCCCAAGGTTCGACACGTCAGTATAGGATTCGAACCCGGATTTTCTGGATTGAGAGCGCGATGCTCTACTCACTGTGTCACAGCGCTCCATCTTCTTGTCATAGCTGCTGCGGTCGTAGCTAACGCAGTGTCCAAAGAGACGAAACTAAATAATAAAAGGTAAAACTTGGTTACCTATTGTTGCGATTACTTTGGTAGAAGGAAAAGAGGAGGAATATGATTACGATACGAAAGAAGGATTGTGTGAAGACAGGGAAGAAGGGTTTAGGAGGGAATGGAGAAGTCGAGCGATAAATGCGGCGGAGACGGCGGTGCAGGATCAACGATTGAAGAATAAAAACAAACAGAAAACCAAGGACCAGTATTGCGGCTTGGTCTAGCAGAACGTCAGCGAAAGCTGAGAGCCACAGCAGTAGATTTGGATAGTTGTCATCGAAGAAATGAACTCCATCAACTTCTATATAGCTGGCCAGAGTGTGTTATTGTAACCATGTAAAGTGTGATGTCATCAAAATTGAACACGTCTAAACCTAAGCCATAAACAAAGAGCTATTGACAGATTAACGTGACTTCACCTTCACGGAGAAGAGGCTAACAACACAATGAACTAGTCGTCGATGAGACTATGCATATATCTGTCTATAGAACATCACGTAATCCGTCGGTATGTCCAGTGAAGCGATGCGACGCTACTCGGAGAACACGCAAGGTTGAACCGGAAATGGTAACACTGCCAGACGTGGCATCGTGTATTGGTCGACCCCGTAGCACCGGACATACCACCCTCCATTCCACCAACAGAATACTCGCCGACATCCGGTCGCCATTCTATGGACGTAGTTAGCAGACTCGTTTTTACGGAAATGCCCTTTCTGCACGCACGCGCACATGCATACACCCACAACGCACGCAGGTGCGGCACAACTGAAGCCGGAAGTGGCATCGGTATCAGAGGGAGACATTTCTCGTAGTTTACGGCTTCGTCGGATGCAGTATGTCACCTGTTTGTCATGCAGTGTCGGCGTCTATGTTGACTGCCCGAAGGAGGGCACGCCTACAACGGGAATAACGACTCCTTGTCGTTTGTACGAAAACAATATTGATTGATATATAACTACCAACGTTACAATACTGTATAGTTTCTGATAACTTACAACAGCCTACCCACAAGCTACGCTATCTTCTGCCTCCACTTCGGGTAGCGCGTTTTGGATGTCCAGTTGGGTTATGCAACTGTGGCGTTTTTCAACCAAGCTACACCTATAGAACCACGTGGGCAGCCTGTGTTTGCCTACGCGAAGCATTACCTGGTACACATGGTTCAAATAGTCCAGCAGATAGGTGAAAAGATTGTGCACTCTTGGATGAAAGCAAGACACTTTCCTCTTCTATTCGATAAACTAAGGGAACCATCTTGAAGATTGGAGGCATTCCAGATTTTGCTGAATTCACAAATGGCGGCCATTAAAAAAATTGCGTTGTAAATTTGCGTTGTATAGAGCGATAATATGTGTGTCTAGAAATAAGTTTTAAGGGTAATAGATTTCAAATTTGGTACTTTTGGACTTATCCGACATTCACATCCGCCATTTCTAAAGATGGCAGTCGTCAACACAAATGTAATGGTATCTTAATAACTACCTTACCTAGAACCGTTTTATGTTTTTGAATAGCTTGGCGGATAGTGATTTCTAAATCTATAAATTGTTATCTTCATTGACATGCCTATATCCGCCATTGTTAAAGATGGCGCCTATCAAAGCATATTATTCCCATATCTGAAGAACTACATAACATAGAGCCACACAGTTGATGTCAAAATGTATGTTTTATATGCGATGATTTCAAATACATTACTTTGGCCTTCGTTGACTATAAACTATATCCCATTTTGAAATATCCGCCATTTTGAAAGATGGCGGCAGACAAAGACTGTTATTCCCGTATCTTAGTATATATATATATATATATATATATATATATATATATATATATATATATATATATCCTTGAACATTGAAGTTGGTGTCAAAACATATGTTTGTGAACGCGACGATGTTAAGGGTGTTATTCAGATATTGTCTAAAATGGGCAATGTCACCTCAAACATTAGATTATGATGCCTACCTTCTAAATGTACAGCAACGATTCCCAAACATTTCACACATCTCACTGACATCTGCCGATTTGGCATGGCATTGTGAAGTGCATGTTGGCTTTTAAACACCGACACTGTCCTCTGCAGCGTTTCGTGCATCCACACTTGATGATCGCACAGGAAAATGTGCCTGCATTTGGCAGTGTCATCCACTGCACCTCCCATTTAGGCATTCTCATTTCGAGTCCAGCCGAAGTCTTCTGGACTGGGCAAGTGCGGTGCTTTCAGTTGTGCCTGGCCCCAGAGTGGCAAGCCTGGTAGCTCACTCACAGCAGGTGTTCCATGAGGGAGTGTGTTGGTAGAATCTTTTCGATCTCCCTTCCTTTGGTTTGAAGAGGACAGGATCTGTCTGGCGCAGTTCTCGTGGACATCAGAACTGCCCCGGTCATACAGTACAATAAGGTACCTCTCGATGGTTGGAAGAACTTCTCTCAGGATAACTATCGAGGGAATGTCTGCAAAAACAGACAGCGAAGGCGTTGCAGCACTGAAAGCATTCCATGGTGCCTAAGCCGTCCGTTTGCCTCTTCCAGCGAAACATGATGTGGTGTCACATCCGGTCAGTGTGTGGAAGACAAGCAGTGCAATGGCAGTTGCAGGGACGTATCGGAATGTTTTCCTTCTGCCGATCGCTACCACTAGACTTTCGCAGCCAAGTCTGCGAGCAAAACTGACAGCTAGCACGAAAACATCAATGTCATCTGTTCGTATGTTCTGTCTTCCTTGCTTGACACTATCTGCAGCATGTAATAGCATCCTGGTGTCTGCCTCTTCGTGTGTACACGGTGATAGCTGGAGTATTACAACAATTAATTTTTGTATCGTTTTCTTTGATTCAAGTAGACCATGGGCGTCCGAAGGGGGCTAAGGGGGCTTTACATCTTACGTAATATATTTAAATTTTATAATATATATAACACGATGGACGGCAAAGTACCTGCGCAGTAGTGTCTTCACCAAACACTTCGAAGATATTCACAAACAACTAGGTATCCTGGCTGCAACAGCTTCTGGCAAGACCAGCCAATATACATACCTGCTGCAACGCGCATATGAAACGTCAACATCCTTGGTGCGCCTTCAGCGTTGTTGGAGCCAGTGACACAAGCTTTGTAAGCTGTTCAACTCAATGTTCTAAAAGTTCACGACCACATCCAGCAGTTGTTGGTCACATTGGAAAGAGAAACTGAAGAACACTTTAAGGAAGGCAAATGGTGCAAACTGACATGATTGCAAAGGCGCTTGGGATTGAGTTGCATATGCCTCTCCATGGTGGTCGTCTAACACAACAACCAAACTACCAGAGCAAGACGGCGAGTCGCAATGTTCATTCCATACCTGGACTCCATAATCAAGTCACTAAGAACTCGGTGTGCTCTCGAAAACAATCATCACTTCGCTATGTTCTCCATCCATCCAACGCTAACGCCTCAGTTGGCCCACAACAGTTCCAGAGACAGCATGGTCCAAGCAAGTGTTTTGTACACACAGCTGTACAGCACTAAGCTTTGATATACTACTTTCATAATTTTATTGAAATTACATTGAACGGAACTGTACATATATAGTTCACACCAACTTCAAGGTTCAAGGATATGTAGATATTAAGAATAGCAGGCTTGTCTGCCGCCATTATTCAAAATGGCGATATTTCAAAATGGGATATATTTTAAAGTTAATGAAGGTCAAACGTATTATATTTGAAATCATCGCATCTAAAAACATACATTCTAACATCAATTCATTCTGTAGCTCTATGGTATGCAGTTCTTGAGATATAGGAATAATATGCTTTGACGGGCGCCATCTTTAAAAATGACAGATGTAGGCATGTTAACGAGAAGAAAAGTTAAATTTTTATATCCGCAAAGCTATTCAAAAACGTAAACTATGCGGCTCTAGGTAACGGAATTATTAAGATATCGGTACATTTGTATTGACGACCGTCATCTTTAAAAATGAGAATGTCGAAGAAGTTCACCAAAAATAACAAATCTGAAATGTTTGAGTTTATGAGATATGGGACAATTGAATTTGGAGGCCATTTTTTTAATGGCCGCCGTTTTCTGAAAACAACAAAATATGGAATGCCTCCAATCTTTAAAATGGTTCCCTTGGATTAGTGTATATAATAGACGAGCAAAGTGTCTTGCTTTTATCCAAAAGTGCACAATCTTTTCACCTATCCGCTGGACTATACCGGGATATAACAAGCTTTGTGTGCCGCAATCTTTCAAAATGGCGGATATATTTTAAAGTCAATGAATGTCAAAAATAGTGTATTTGAAATTGTCGCACCTAAAAGATACATTTTGACATCAACTATGTAGCTCTGTTATGTAGTTCTTGAAATAAGGGAATTATATGCTTTAACGGGCGCCATCTTTGAAATTGGCGGATATAGTCATGTCAACGAAGGTAAAAAGTTATATATGCTGAAATCGCTTTCCTCCAAGCTATTCAAACATGTAAACTATACGACTCTACGTGACGTAGTTATTAAGATATCGTTACATTTGTAATTATAACCGCCATCTTAAAAAAAAATGGTTGATGTGAATGTTGGAGAAGTCCAAAAGTAACAAATATGAAATCACCGAACCCTAAAACCAATATCTAGACAAAAATAGTATTGCCAAATGTAACGCAATTATTAAGATATCGAGAAATTGAATGTGGCAGCCATTTTTTAAATGGCCGCCATTTCTGAACGCATCAAAATCTAGAATGCCTCCGATCTTTAAAATGGTTCCCTTGGTGTATAGAATAGATAAGCAAAGTGTCTTGTTTTTATCCAAAAGTGCACAATTCCGTCATTTTCCTGCACCTATCAGATGGACTAAAACATGTATTTGTTTACTGTTATTTCAGAACTAAGCGGAACTGTTTCAAGTCTCTCTGATTTACTGTTTGCTGTTCCAACGGGCTGCTGCTAGCGTGTTTTTCTGCATGCAATAACATATTCCACGGCGCAGCATTCATGTAGCATAATTTATATTATCTATATATATTATGTGTTTCACGGAATTTACAAAACAAATTTACCCGCCATGCACTGAAAGTAAACAATAATGACTAATCCAATAGTTAATCTCTTCGCGTTGAACATCAAACACACACACTCACACACCACACACGCACGCACGCACGCACGCACGCACGCACATAGCAATTTTGTTAGGAATTATATAAGTATTTTAATTAATGAACATCCATCCATATTTAGTTTTTTATCGTCTAGAACAGTAAGAAAATCAACTTGATGTGAGATGTTTTAGTCTGTACTATGACATTAAGCATATATGTCTAAAGATAAGATAAGATTAATTAGACTTCGAGGCTATATTTGGCGGAGATAGATCATAGAAATTGGTGGTGCAGAAAAATTGATAAACAAGTGGAATTACTGATTGATAAGTATTATTCTTGCCTTAATATAATTCATAAAGTAGCAGTAAACATATATTGATGATCTTAACAGGTTCCTTTAGAATGGGAAGAAGCAAACATTATACCGTTATTTAAGAAAGGTTCCAGAAACATGTGAGAGAACTACAGCCCAGCGAGTTTAACGCCAGTGATTTGCAAATTATTAGAAAGACTAATTAAAGATTACATGGTGGATTTTCTTGTTAAACATAACTTGTTTTCTAAAACCGAGGTCATGTTTAACAAATATGTTGTGTTTTTGGAAGATATCACTAAGTGGGGGGTCACCAGAGGGGTCACCAATAGATATCATCTACTTAGATTTTCAGAAAGCTTTCGACAAAGTGCCACATCAAAGAATACTGCTTAAACTAAACGCCCATGGCATAGGAAATGGTTTGATTAATTGGATAGACAAATGGCTAATTGACAGAAGATAACGGGTAGTAGTTGATGGGAGGTTTCAAACTGGAAATCAGTTTTGAGTAGGGTTCCATAGGGATCAGTACTGGGACCTATATTATTCTTAATATATATCATCGATTTTGACGACGATATGACAAGCAAGGTGTTGAAATTTGCGGATGATACAACATTGTTTAGAAGGATTAAACGTGATGAAGGTAGACAGCATTTACAAGATGATCTTGACAGATTGACCAAATGGTCTAAAAAATGGCAGATGTTGTTCAATTTTTGGAAATGTATCTGTACTAAGTACTACTGTAAAAGAAAAGGACATAGGGTAACTGTTAGTGCTGATATGAAGGTTTCAGAGCAGTGCGGTATTGCCGCTTCAAAGGGAAATCAAATCCTTGGATTAATTAAGCGAAACATAAGGTAAAAGGAAAAAGAGCTAATACTACCGCTGTACAAAACAATAGTTACACCTCATTTAGAATATTGTATTCAAGCGTGGAGATCATATCGCAGAAAGGACATATATATGCTAGAAAGAGTGCAGAGGAGAGCAACTAAAATGATATCAAAACTGAGGGATCTTAGTTACGAAATTCGCCTAAAAATGTGGTTTAATAACACTAGAGACCAGGAGATAGAGAGAAAATCAGACAGAAGTGTTAAAAATATTGATAGAAATATTTGTTCTCAGTTGAGAAAAATAGAAGGACCAGAGGACATGAAGTTACATTAGTAAAGGAACAGTGTAGAACCGCGTAGAGCCCACAACGCGGTTCAACAATGATCCACAAAATGATAGGATGCCACCCTGTAGAGCCCACAAGACGGTTCAACCATGATCCACGAAATGATAGGATGACACCCCGTAGAGCCCACAAGGCGGTTCAACCATGATCCATGAAATGAAAGGATGACACCCCGTAGAGCCCACAAGGCGGTTTAACCGTGATCCACGAAATGAAAGGATGACACCCCGTAGAGCCCATAAGGCGGTTCAACCATGATCCACGAAATGAAAGGATGACAAACCGCAGAGCCCACAAGGCGGTTAAACCGTGATCCACGAATTGATAGGATGCCACCCCGTAGAGCCCATAAGGCTGTTCAACCGTGATCCACGAAATGACAGGATGACACCCCGTAGAGTTCACAAGACCGTTCAGCCGTCATCCACGAATTGATAGGATGACACCCCGTAAAGCCCACAAGGCGGTTCAACCGTGATCCACGAATTGACAGGATGAAACCCCGTAAAATACACAAGGCCATTCAACCGTAATTCACGAATTAATATGATGGCACCCCGTAGAGTCCACAAGGCCATTCAACCGTGATCCACGAAGTGATAGGATGACACTCCTGTAGACTCCACTGTATTACAGCACTGGGAACTACCATAACTATCCTAACGAGCACTTCTCCCACAAGGCGGTTCAACCGTGATCCACGAAGTGATAGGATGACACTCCTGTAGACTCCACTGTATTACAGCACTGGGAACTACCATAACTATCCTAACGAGCACTTCTCTTTGTTGCTATTATTGACCAGTGTTAAAATAAGCATGCATGAAGCTTCATCCACTTTGAGCCGAACATTCGGTTCACGCTTTGCATTTAACTCACCAAAAGCGTCATTCACAGAACTACTGTGGGAAATATTCAGCCACTCTTCAATGACTGCGTCATTATCTTCAAGCTATATACGATTCATTGAACTCGGTCATAATTGTGCGTTTAAACGCGAGGTAATCTACAAGCTATGGAATCTGAACGTGGAAGGGTTAAACGGAAACACATAAGCGTTTCGGCCTTGCTACTTTGATTGCAATCAAACGTGTGTAATAATAAAACGCGTTGTTTGCATTTATGTTGTTGTTATAGCAAAGCGAGCAGTACTTGCAGTATCATTTCCGTTAGCGACATTTTGAAATAACATGTCACGAGGCCTGTCTAGGTGCACATGGACGTTAGATCAGTAATGATTCTGATTAAAATTGATAAATTGTTGTTAATTATTTCCCCATCTAAAGACTCATACCTTTGTTTAACGGTTATCGCCACTGTTTGATTCTCCATTGAATGTTCCTGTGCATGAAATTGTCTAATCAGGAATAATGCTTTCATCGTTGATCAGCCTTTGCGGTTTCCGGTCCGAAGATTAACTTTATATGCTGAAGCATTTTTCAACTGATTTGACGCATGGCACGTCTGCATGTAATTATGTTTCCGCGTCATGTAAGATCTTTCAAAGCGAAGACACTAGTGGAATATCACAAATACAGGACAACGCTTTCAACGTTCCTCATCACATTCTGTTTCCGGTCTGAAGATTACTTTCTTTTGACGCCCAATTAGGTCGATGGCTGACAAATTGTTATGACAACAGTGCTGCTATTGCGAGTCTCCCCTATGCACTGCAAAATATCCTGGTTCCAAATTCTTCCCTATAAAGACACTCGGTGTTTTTTACGGGTAGACGTTTAAAAAAAAGTAGAGTTCCAATAACGAAGAGAAGGCCTATTAGATTGAGATTTCCTGTCAAGACTAATAATGTTCGGCAATGCCTCGGTGGTATCACATGATCCAAGTTCTAGATCACATCCGACGTGTCATCGCGGTGTATTGGTCACATATGTCATCGCGGTGTATTGGTCACATATGTCATCGCGGTGTATTGGTCACATATGTCATCGCGGTGTATTGGTCACATATGTCATCGCGGTGTATTGGTCACATATGTCATCGCGGTGTATTGGTCACATATGTCATCGCGGTGTATTGGTCACATATGTCATCGCGATGTATTGGTCACATACTTCATCGCGGTGTATTGGTCACATATGTCATCGCGGTGTATTGGTCACATATGTCATCGCGGTGTATTGGTCACATATGTCACCGCGGTGTATTGGTCACATATGTCATCGCGGTGTATCAGTTGTTTAAAAAAAATATATTAGCAACAAAGGCAATATATTAAACCCATATATATATATATATATATATATATATATATATATATAAACGATTGTCGCAGAACCATGGTTATGGTGTTCGACACTTTCTATACGTTCAGAAAACACGCACATTTCTCAACGATTTCACACTCACATCACGCCATGTCAACGGCCGCTCAGTCACACAATGGAGTGTTGGATTACTGGCGGTCACGTGGACACACTATAAGAATCCAATTGCTTTTCGAAAACATCAAGAATGCAGCACCAGGAGCACCGCAGTCGGACATAGACTTATTGAAATACTGTACCACAATAATACACTGGTGTACGACACTAACGCAGTGGGTTACATAATAATGTAATGGTGTACGACACTAATGCAGTGGGTTACATAATAACGTAATGGTGTACGACACTAATGCAGTGGGTTACATAATAACGTAATGGAGTACGACACTAATGCAGTGGGTTACATAATAACGTAATGGTGTACGACACTAACGCAGTGGGTTACATAATAACGTAATGGTGTACGACACTAATGCAGTGGGTTACATAATAACGTAATGGTGTACGACACCAATGCAGTGGGTTACATAATAACGTAATGGTGTACGACACTAACGCAGTGGGTTACATAATAACGTAATGGTGTACGACACTAATGCAGTGGGTTACATAATAATGTAATGGTGTATGACACTAATGCAGTGGGTTACATAATAATGTAATGGTGTACGACACTAATGCAGTGGGTTATATAATAATGTAATGGTGTACGACACTAACGCAGTGGGTTACATAATAATGTAATGGTGTACGACACTAATGCCGTGGGTTACATAATAATGTAATGGTGTACGATACTAACGCAGTGGGTTACATAATAATGTAATGATATACGACACTAATGCAGTGGGTTACATAATAATGTAATTGTGTACGACACTAATGCAGTGGGTTACATAATAATGTAATGATATACGGCACTAATGCAGTGGGTTACATAATAATGTAATGGTGTATGACACTAATGCAGTGGGTTACATAATAATGTAATGGTGTACGACACTAATCCAGTGGGTTACATAATAATGTAATGGTGTACGACACTAATGCAGTGGGTTACATAATAATGTAATGGTGTACGACATTAATGCAATGGGTTACATAATAACGTAATGGTGTACGACACTAACGCAGTGGGTTACATAATAATGTAATGATATACGACACCAATGCAGTGGGTTACATAATAATGTAATGGTGTACGACACTAATGCAGTGGGTTACATAATAATGTAATGATATACGGCACTAATGCAGTGGGTTACATAATAATGTAATGGTGTACGACACTAATGCAGTGGGTTACATAATAATGTAATGATATACGGCACTAATGCAGTGGGTTACATAATAATGTAATGATATACGGCACTAATGCAGTGGGTTACATAATAATGTAATGGTGTATGACACTAATGCAGTGGGTTACATAATAATGTAATGGTGTACGGCACTAATCCAGTGGGTTACATAATAATGTAATAGTGTACGATACTATTGCAGTGGGTTACATAATAATGTAATGGTGTACCACAACCAGTTAATGATGTATCACAATTATATAATATAATTGTTCTTTCATAACGCAGTATCCAGTACTTAGGACAGCTCTAAACGCTTTACACTTCACTCCCTGGCAGACCTGCTCAATCAAACATCATCTCGACCAGCCATGCTGCGATTACTGCACGAAGACTAATCGCATACAAATACCCTCCATGTCTATAACCAGGTGTTCGTTCATATAGCTGTTTGAACTGGAACAACACGAAATTAACTCACTTGTCCAAGTTTCGAAACGACAACGAAACATTTCGAAGCTGGAATATCTCGATTTAGAGTCCGCTGTTCTAAAAACTACGCTATCGTGTCCCATCCAAATAAGATAATGTGGTGTCACAGTCAGGTAATGTGGTGTCACAGGTAGTACCGCGGAAAGTCACCGGATTGCGCCAAGGCTTAGGCTGAATGATGCACTACACGAATAGAATAGATGGCTGTGAATCTTGCGAGCTACCATCTAAGACGTTCTTTGAAACGTTTCACGGCACAAAGAAACGAACAACAAATCAAAGCAAAGGCTCTTAGACGATGTCCAAACCAACCATTGCGTAGTAACTAAAATTCTACAACGCACGTTGACACACAATAAAACAAAGGTTTACAAATCAACGTATGTAATAGATCATAAAATCAAAATCGTCAATGAGAAACACAACTCTTTATAGTGGTACAGTAGCTAATCCAACGCCAAAACAATAAGGGAATTGGATAAACAAATTACATTGAGACAAGATATAAATAGTAATATGCATTGACCATTAACTGTAAACAGACGCAACTGAGATAATTGTGAACTGGATCGACCAGTTAAATTAATTCAAGAAAAAAACAACTTTTGATTGCAATATTGCGATTGAGAAATGGAAACATCGGGTGAAATTGATCATCTGATGGACATAGATCGTTGGAGTGAGTTGCCAGACATCATGACAAGGGAAAGCGTCACTAACGACGTCCATCGTGACCAGCGATCAGACAGACAACCACAAACACGAATGCTAAATTTGCAGACATACACCACCAGAAAGCAAAACCTTTGCACTCACCGAAAAAAATCGTACTTCCCAAATGTAAACGATCACGTTCGCGCTGCCCTGTGACCGTTGTAGTGGGTTCGACGCGGACCGATAGCGACGGCTGCGAAACTTTACCCTATGTCTCTCGGTGTCTCTTCTTGTGCGCACGAAATGGCCGTGCTTCGCTTGTTGCCGCTCTTATAAGATCGTCATGAGAGTGTCTAATTCGTTACGCCGCGCCCGCCTCCTCACGTCAGCTCGACAAACACACGCGGCCGGAACAAACGGACACCGTCGGGCTGCACTGACGCGAGAGGAAGTGTGGCGCGGCTGGCCAAGGCCGGCGGGTACTCTCGTGTGTAGACCCCATCAAATACGCATATTGCCAAATGCGTTTAAATATATCAGACAAACAAAGCGGTCGACATATTCCACGGTGCTTGATCACCGGCTATAGGTCCATGGTTAGCTTCATAAACAGGGCACTCATCAAGTATCAGTTTCGCATTGTAAATACTATTGTTATTATATCACGAACACAGTAGGCCTACTTCGTTCGAGCGAACTGTTAAGCAATAGTTAACAAATCACTAGATTGTGTAGACAAGTGGTCAACTTGTCACTGCCCAGCGTGAGGTGGACAACGGAACTGAGGACGTGCCGAGTTGGTCTTGTTGCAGATGATCGATATGTCCAGCAAGTGTCGATTAGAAAGACAATAACGCGGTCAGCAGATTGAACTGTCCAACGAAGCCGATTAGAATGACAATATCACACACAATATTATGGCGTCAGCAAATGCTGCAACTTCTACAACTGTCAGCTCCACAAGAACATCGCAAACAGACAGCCGCATGTTTCGGTTGACACCTTGACTAAGCGAGCCGATGTCACAGTAACACAGGAGATCTCTTCATTTTGATTTTATTTCGACAAGACAGCAGGGGCTGCTCGTCGTTTACACCAAAAGGGCGACGAAGTTACCAGTCTTTACGACGACGACACCCTATGGACTCTTGATATGCTAAAGGCTTCCTAGTGCACTTGCCTTCTGGATGTTTTTGCTCAGGATGAACAAGGACAAAGCAAACGACACAACGAAATCATCGCTGGTGTGTCAGACACTTTGATATAAGTTTGTTTACTTGTAGGCCAACTT
>OZ023212.1:49624525-49649719 GCA_963995525.1 Escarpia spicata
CGGAGAGACGGAGAGACAGACAGACAGACACAGACAGACAGACAAGCAGACAGACAGACTGACTGACTGACTGACTGACTGACTGACAGATATAGAGTGAGACATCCGAATATGCAGACAATAGGTTGGTGGTAGATGGGTGTCAGAGGAGGGAGTGGCTTTGTGCGCTGATATTTGCATATGTGTACATGGGTAAATTTATCATCATCATCATGTTCCATCACGTCATGCCTGTCACAGTCTCCCAAGCTGTGTGGGCCGGGTCGCTAATTGCCTGGCGTTGACAAAGGCCCCGATGTCGAAACAACAAACGACCGTCGGAAATACATCGAAGAGCGTCGACAAACAAAGCGCGGACAGCAGCCGCTGGCCACACGCCCCACAATGGCCAACTAATGTGTTAAAGTGTGCATAGTCACAAAGGTATTTGACTTGCATGACTCCTGTTTCTTGACAAAGCCGGTATCCGCAGTTTCATCAATGTTTAAAGCGCGACCAAGATCAAAACAGCGCGCTGTCCACGGCAGATTGCTGGCCGTGTACGACAAAGTAGAAACTAGTCCGGCGTCACTGTCACCAGCTACATCGTGACTGCATCTCGTGTTTAATCCGGCGTCTGTGTGTCACGACCGACAGTTGTGGGAGAGCTTAGTTTACAATGTCACTGTGCATGGTCAGTTTCCCTACACACATAATTATACTGTCAGCACAGCTTAGTTTACAATGTCACTGTGAATGGTCAGCTTCCCCTACACACATAATTATACTCTGTCAGCACAGCTTAGTTTACAATGTCACTGTGCATGGTCAGTTTCCCTAAACACATAATTATACTCTGTCAGCACAACTTGTTTATAATGTCACTGTGCATGGTCAGTTCCCCCTACACACATAATTATACTCTGTCAGCACAACTTAGTTTACAATGTCACTGTGCATGGTCAGTTTCCCTACACACATAATTATACTCTGTCAGCATAGCTTAGTTTACAATGTCACTGTGCATGGTCAGTTTCCCTACACATACTCTGTCAGCACAGCTTAGTTTACAATGTCACTGTGCATGGTCAGTTTCCCTACACACATAATTATACTCTGTCAGCATAGCTTAGTTTACAATGTCACTGTGCATGGTCAGTTTCCCTACACATACTCTGTCAGCACAGCTTAGTTTACAATGTCACTGTGCATGGTCAGTTTCCCTACACACATAATTATACTCTGTCAGCATAGTTTAGTTTACAATGTCACTGTGCATGGTCAGTTTCCCTACACATACTCTGTCAGCATAGCTTAGTTTACAATGTCACTGTGCATGGTCAGTTTCCCCTACACACATAATTATACTCTGTCAGCACAGCTTAGTTTACAATGTCACTGTGCATGGTCAGTTTCCCTATACACATAATTATACTCTACCGGCACGTCGGCACGGCTTTTAAAGTCACACAATTTGAATCAGGATAAGTCACATTCTAAGATTCTCACATTTTAAACAGCATGCAGCATGTTCTACACCGGTTGGTATAACGTAGACAGCATGCAGCATTTTCTATACCGGGTAGTATAACGTAGACAGCATGCAGCATGTTCTATACCCGGTAGGATAACGTAGACGAATTTAAACGAACGTTTCATACATCACGTATTCTGTACATTTTTGTTTTCACAAATCGCTTACGCGATATGTTATTGATTTGGCCATTTCCGAGTGACTCCGGGGAATGGTGTTATTTATCAGATGTGCCGATGAATACAAACCGTGAACATTATACAATAACAAATAACAAGTAAGTACACATTACTGTGTTTATTAGTTTGTTTTGATAAGATATGTTCTTAGCTGACTAGAAAGCTACTTTGAAAGCGGAAATCGTAATCATTCGAGGGAGTTCTCAGCGAACACAACAACGTATGGTTGATATACATCAGTAATTGATATACCTCATAACTTGGCGTGGAATGCCAAACTCTGTGATGATATATTGGCGTAGTCACTACCACGTAGTCACTACCACGAAGTCACTACCACGTAGTCACTACCACGAAGTCACTACCACGTAGTCACTACCACGAAGTCCACCATTACTGTGACTGAGAAAATGTCTTGTAATCTGATGTATATAAGCACCGAACACCAACGGTCACTTGATGGTACAGGTTAAGTAGTCAGTGCTTTATCGCAACTCTGCCGAGTCACAACAAAAGATGATCAACCAGTATACTATTATCATGGAGGTCTGTAGTTGCATTATTTAGCGAATAGTGAACGCTTGCACATGCCTGGGGGCAGAGTGACGTACAACATAGTATGCAGATTGTGAAAATAATCATTGTTATATGTTGTTCTACAATGTACATTGGTATCATTTGAGAGTTATTTCACAGTAAGTGGCGACAGACCATCCCAATAGATAAAAAAATTGAAAAATGAATTGATTGTTTTTCAACGGTAGTAGTTTGTGTTGTGAAAAAACAAATGTTCTACACGCAGGCGAAAGTGATGTTACTTATAAATATATCAATATTGATGCAAAGTGTTCTTTTGAGGCCCCCAAGCAGGGCATCGTGGCTACGTACTTGGCCAGACCTCAGACCTATTTAGACATACAAGGTGTCGAAAACGGGCGTAATTTAAATAATATGTAAGGTCAGAGAAACTCTAATTAAGACTATGAATAAGGAGTAAGTATTAGTAATTCTTGATGATGTAGTTTATGATTTATTACTTAATCTATAGTAATTTAATTTATAAAGTAACATATTGTGATCACCTATATCAATCAATATTGATGAACCAAGATATGTAATTATTGGAGTAGCCGATTTATCAAGTTGCTGTATAATTCTATCGATTATATCGAGCGATGCAAGCTCGGTAGAATGCTTCTTTTAAAAACCGTATTGGCCATTGTTTTATAACATTTTGGAATGGAAATATTCGTGTATCTGATCAAACATAACCCGTTCACAATTGTTAAATGTCTCATAAGATAGGAATCGGACGATAATCGTTTAGGTTAGAATCATCACCTTTTTAAAATGGGTATGATATTTGCCATTTTAATGTGTTTTTTAATATACCAGTATTAGAAGAACTAATAACTAGAGTGACTACATTACTAATATCACTTAAAACTACATTTTAATAATTTAGTTGATAAACAGACTTCTCCACAATTTGCTTTTATGTGTAAAGGTTCGGTTATTCTGACATTAGCATCCGCATCATTTCTCTTAAAACTGAATGTGTAATATATACGGTTGTCCAACTATTTTTGTACGATATAACTCCAGTTGTAGTTTTTTTAAAGGCCATATAGACGGACCAATATTTGCCAAAAAAGATTTAAATTAATTGGCTATGCGGTATCGCTTGCAATTTCCCCATATACTTTAAAAAAATCAGAACAGTTTTCGGCAAGAAATGACAGAATAAAACACTCTTTTCAAAATATGTGGATCCGCGCATTCAACTTTTCGCGGTTAAACAATAAGACAGTAACCACACACAGCCTGCTCCGTCTCACATTCCGTTGTTGGGAGTCGCTGTACGGCGACTACTGTGACTATTACCGAGCGGAGCATCAGTCATTCCCAGCAAACGTTGAAATCACACTTTTATCGAAATTGGTCTTAGTGTACCAAATTGGCTGCAATTAATAATTAAGCATTCTCCGTCTCGCGGTTAATGCACGTGCGTTCGTTAAACTGTTGGGTTGTTTTCATAGAAGATCGTGTCACTCCTAACGACAATGAATCGTGTAGAAATGAAGATTGACTGATAGAGCAAATGTAACACAAATGCACCGACGATGAGCTTTGGTAGACAAATAGAACATCTATGTTGCATTTGTAAAAATCATTCACATAGGAATGCAGAATAAAGAAAAAGTCATCCTTAGGACACTGATCTTGAAAATTATGTTATACCGCACAGGGAGCCGATGCAGTAATTTTAGGAGAGGCACTGAGCGAGAAAAATGAGGAAATCATGCAATTTGCCAAACGAAAAATTTTGGACATGTTGATTTTGTGTAAAGTGCTTGCCAGCGGAGCAGGGAATTGTGTGTGTGTGTGTGTGTGTTTTCAAAAAGAAAAATTATAACACAATACGCAAGACGTATAGGCCACATGATATGAAAGAGAAAGTAAGAACATATAGTAACAACAGGAAAGACTCAACGGAAAATATGCAGAGAGCAAAAGTAACAGATAATCTGTCTACATGGTTGAAGGAGCACAACAAGAGCGAAAGGAGTACAACAAGAGCGGAAGGGGCACAACAAGAGCGGAAGGAGCACAACAAGAGCGGAAGGAGCACAACAAGAGCGAAAGGAGCACAACAAGAGCGGAAGGAGTACAACAAGAACGGAAGGAGCACAACAGAACTGGTACAAACTACGAACGACCGGACACTTTGGAGGACAATGATCGCCAACGCCACTGACAGATATAGCACTTCAACTTAGCTAGCCCAGCTTTGAACGAGTAAATGAACGCGTAGTGCGTGCGTATGTGTGTGCGCGTGTGTAATAAATATAATGAATATATGTATACACACACACACACACACACACACACACACACACACACACACACACACACACACACACACACACACACACACACACACACACACACACACACACACACATATATATATACGCACGCGCGCACACATAAATTATGTAGATTTGTGTGTGCGTGTGTGTGTGTGTGTGTGTGTGTGTGTGTGTGTGTGTGTGTGTGTGTGTGTGTGTGTGTGCGTGTGGGTGCGCGCGCGCACGCGACCTTATGTGTGCGCGTGTGGAAGACGTTGAAAAATCATTCGTCGTCTATTATGTTGGTCCAGTGTCACCGTCTAAGGCTGTCGGTTCTGTTTGATCTTCACGAAGTGCCTATTGGTGTTTAAGATAGTATTTATGCGCGCGCATATGTGTATGTATGTTTGTTTCAGATAATCAGTCAGAACTATCATATAAAGTAATGCATGTATAAATAAGAAGTATATTACAAAATGTGTACAAAGCTAAGACCCGTGATGTCGCAATATCAACGTACAGTACATGTCGCTAATTATTATACAATTACTGGAAAGTTACTCTATAATTGTTCGTGGTTACACAATAACACAGTGTCCACACGGAGCTTGTTCACTGCTCTCTCTGTATGCCGCTTACTGTGAACATTAGCGAGTACAGCAGCAGTCATTACCACACAAACGTTGAAATCACAACTACCACTTTTATTGACACCCATAAAAACCACACGACAGACGTTCTTCCTAGTACCCCAAATTGGAGGCAATGAATAACTAAGCATTCTCCGTCTCGCGCTTAATGCACGTGCGTTTGTTAAACTGTTGGGTGGACTGTCTAGAAGACTGCGTCACTCCTAATGGCAGTGAGCCGTGTAGAACTGAAGATTGACGAGTGGAGCTGATGTGACACAAATGCACCGTCGACAAGGCTTGATAGAAAATAGAACATTTATGTTGCATTTGTAACAAACTGTTGCAAATCATTCACATTACAACAAATAAAACACACTTTATCTTAGCTAGTCAGCGAGTGCACGATATATCAGTGCGTGGACTGTATGAGTGTGTGTGTGCGTCTGTGTGTGTGCGCGCACCCGCGTGTGTTTGGCGGTGTGCGTGTGTTTGGTTATGTGCGTGCGTGCGTGCGTGCGTGCGTGCGTGCGTGCGTGCGTGCGTGCGTGCGTGCGTGCGTGCGTGCGTGCGTGCGTGCGTGCGTGCGTGCGTGCGTGCGTGCGTGCGTGCGTGCGTGCGTGCGTGCGTGCGTGAGGAATACTGTGGGTACATAGTGAAGTATTTGTTGGCCCCGTGTCTCTGTCTAAAACTGTAGGTTCTGCTGGTTCTTGGAGATGTGTATGTTGGGTTTTTAGGCTATAGATTCTGCTGGTTCTTAGTGTAGTGTCGGTTGGTGTCTAAGGCTGTAGATTCTGCTGGTTCTTTGTGAAGTGTCGGTTGGTGTCTAAGGCTGTAGATTCTGCTGATTCTTGGTGGAGTGTCGGTTGATGTCTTAGGCTGTAGATTCCGCAGGTTCTTTGTGAAGTGTGGGTTGATGTCTTAGGTTGTAGATTCCGCAGGTTCTTTGTGAAGTGTCGGTTGGTGTCTAAGGCTGTAGATTATCTTGGTTCTTGGTGGAGTGTCGGTTGATGTCTTAGGCTGTAGATTCCGCAGGTTCTTTGTGAAGTGTGGGTTGATGTCTTAGGTTGTAGATTCCGCAGGTTCTTTGTGAAGTGTCGGTTGGTGTCTAAGGCTGTAGATTATCTTGGTTCTTGGTGGAGTGTCGGTTGATATCTAAGGCTGTAGATTATATTGGTTCTTTATGTAGTGTAGGTTGGTGTCTACGGCTGTAGACTGTGTTGGTTCTTTGTGAAGTGTAGGTTGGTGTCTAAGGCTGTTGATTCTACTGGCTCTTGGTGGAGCGTCGGTTGTTGTCTAAGGCTGTAGATTATGTTGGTTCTTTGTGAAGTGTAGGTTGGTGTCTACGGCTGTAGACTGTGTTGGTTCTTTGTGAAGTGTAGGTTGGTGTCTAAGGCTGTTGATTCTACTGGCTCTTGGTGGAGTGTCGGTTGTTGTCTAAGGCTGTAGATTATGTTGGTTCTTTGTGAAGTGTAGGTTGGTGTCTACGGCTGTAGACTGTGTTGGTTCTTTGTGAAGTGTGGGTTGATGTGTTAGGCTGTAGATTCCCCAGGTTCTTTGTGAAGTGTCGGTTGGTGTCTAAGGCTGTAGATTATGTTGGTTCTTGGTGGAGAGTCGGTTGACGTCTAAGGCTGTAGATTATGTTGGTTCTTTGTGAAGTGTAAGTTGGTGTCTAAGGCTGTTGATTCTACTGGCTCTTGGTGGAGCGTCGGTTGTTGTCTAAGGCTGTAGATTATGTTGGTTCTTTGTGAAGTATAGGTTGGTGTCTAAGGCTGTAGATTCTACTGGCTCTTGGTGGAGTGTCGGTTGGTGTCTATGGCTGTAGATTATGTTGGTTCTTTGTGAAGTGTCGGTTGATGTCTAAGGCTGTAGATTGTGGTGGTTCTTGGTGGAGTGTCGGTTGGTATCCAAGCCTGTAGATTCTGCTGGTTCTTGGTGGAGCGTCGGTTGGCTGCGCCCCTCGAGGCCTGGCTGCAGGCTCGCGACATGCTGTGGATGATGGTTCCCATGTTGGAGGCCGACTCGTCAATGGCCAACATCTCCATATTCTCCAGCTTCATCAGGTTCGACAGGATGTCGCCTTGCTTCTGTGAAATAACCGACTGAACCATCGTTATTATGGACTTTCAATATCTAACAAAGGTAATTTCTCATACTGCGCGTCATCCAGTCATTATCACTGCTAAAAGTGCTTTACACTTCACCCCGGGCAGACCTGTGCATTCGAACACCATCCCGATTTCTAGGGAATGCATTCAGCCACGCAACAATTATTACGCGAAAAGACATCCACCACGGTATCTAGCCTATGCTCAATCAAACAGCTGAGTGAACTGAAGCAACGTGTAGTGAACGAACTTTCCCGAGGTTCGAAAAGGCAGCACGACCATTCGAACCCGGATTCTCTCGGTTGAGAGTCCGGTGCTCTATCTACTTTGGCACTGCACTCGGTATGTCCCAGCTGACTGGTTATTACGGATTAACAGCAAGGCCATAACTGACTACCTCGTTATTATGTACATTCAACAGGCACCAGCCGACTATGTAAAGTGCTTTGACCAGTCCTAAGGACTGGATATTGCACTGTATGAAAACTTACCTTTTACAGTTTCTGTTTCCCAGTTATTGATATTGAACATACACCTAGTTGAAATACATAGCATAGTGTGTTATGCTAGAATAAACCAACTATTCAGGCATTACATAATTTTATGGCAGTAAAATACACAAAATACATAAATTAATTAAATAAATGCATTTTCATGATGCAACGTTTGTCTGTCGGAATTACACAAAAACCACGTGGGTTGTACTGACCAGTGTGTTGATGTCAATGGTCGAGCCGAACTGGCGTGTCCGGTAGTCGCCACTAGGGTCATCGAAGATGTTCAGACCGTGCACGACTTTGTACATCTGAAACGAGGCGAACATTCACCGACGACTTGACAACAATTCAGTTGAACAGCAATCCTTCAACATGTCCTGTATTAGTTCTTCAGGCCGCACGGCTAATGTGTATATCTTCTTCTTAGTAGGAGTATCCTGTTCCATACATTAACCTGTAATTGTATTTATTATTCTATCCAGTGCATTGGATACATTCGGTTCAACTGATTGTGTTCGTATATTGTTTGTTATTTACATGAAGTATCATTTATAACATATGTTTGTATGTACAGGGGACAAATAAACATTATTCTGATTGTGGTTCTGATTTAAGGCCACAAATTAGCACTATTAAAATAACAGCGCTGATTGGAAATGTGGACAAATTTTGTATTCACGATAAACGACTGGCGACCTTGTCTACATACTATGTGATTACTGTCAATTATGTTGGTGACAATCTTGCTAAATCTTATTAAATCTGGTTAAATCCCGATAAAACACGATGCATAATCAGGCTGTATAGTGATGTGAACAACTTTTGACTCGTGTACACGGTGATGTGAACAACTTATGACTCGTGTACACGGTGATGTGAACAACGTATGACTCGTGTACACGATTATATGAACAACGTATACATTGTCTGCTACCTGAACATTTCTGATGTGTCTTCCGTGTGCACATGTCCCATATGTGGCCAAGGTGCACGAGTCTCTATGCGTCGGCTGTCTTGTATTTGCTCCAAAAAACATTATTTACACGTACCTATTTCTGCATGTTTGGCTACCCTACTATATCTTGTGAAACAAACATGTGCATTGAGTTCGCAACCCCTTTAGCTTATACCTATTAAAACCACCGTCTTCCAAGTGTTGGTTGTGCGTGCGTGTGTGCGTGCTTGTGTACCTGTTCGATGTCCGTCTTGATGTTCTTGTATTCCGCCAGGTTCTCCTCGAGAGCATACAGCACCATGTAGTACTTCTCGACGTGCGACGAGCTCAGTCGCCTCAGCTCCTTCAGCCGACGTCAGAGGTTGTCATTGACAACAACAACGACAGTAACAACAACAATAGCAGCAGCAACAACAACAATAACTGCAACAGCAACAACAATAACAGAAACCAAAACAAACAAACAACAACATTATCAACAGCAACAAGAACAACAACAACAGCTAATACAGCCGACGTCAATATTATTAATGCTATTATTTATGATGTATATGGCGAGTGTGCTGATAGTTTCCCGTGGGACCCGGTGGAAGCCCGTCGGAGTCCGTTGGTGTCCGTACATGTTTCTAAATTCCTGTAGTAGGAAGACGAGGGCGACGTTTACCGTCAGTTGTAGAGGCGGCTGAGACTGCAGGTTCAACGTGTCTTTGAAGGTTGAGTAGGTGATGATGGGCGTCTTTGACCCTGAAACCCGAGTCACATGGTTATTGGTGTCTAAGACCCTGAAACCACAGTCAAACACGATTGGTGCCTTAAAACCCTGCAACCGGACTCACACTCCGTTGAGGTCGCACTGCGTTTCCACCGTCAGAGGTCGGTCGACTGCGTAATCATTGGATGTCTAACCATAACTAACTCCAACTATTATCTACACTATTCTCAACCACAACTGACTTCAACTCTAACTTATCATAAAACTAACCTTAACCCTAATTAATAATGACTTCACACTGGTCTCAACGATTACACACCCTGGTGCAACCACGTTACAACAGTAAGGGCCTAATTATTACTAGCCGACGATCCAACCTAAATATGTCAACAAACTACAAATATAGGACTGATAAAGGCTAATTTTGTATTTATTAAATATTCAGTAATTTTTATATAAAGTGTCCTTCTATACAGTTATCGAATTGGACCAACATGTGGGCCTGTCTATGAAAGTAAAACGATGTTTTGTAATCATCAGATTATTTCAACAGAACAAGTGTATTTGTATGCAGACCTCCACGACATAGTATTATTTATAATCAACATAAAACCAATCTTAGAGTGCGCGTGGTCGCACTCAGTCGTCTGTTACTGGGTGTTGTAATCTCCGTACCCTGATCGAGATCCTCGTGTTTCAGCAGGTCGTCAAATTTTTCGATTTTAGTCTTCGTGTCTTGATTCGCATCACGCATCGCCATTTCCTGTAAGAGAGGAATCGGAAGTGATGTTGGTGTTCCACGAGCATGTTCGTGAGGAGGCTGACGACAACAGCACTTATGCGGCGTTACGTGAGTGTGCTGCAGGGCGGCGTTGACGATTAGTAGCATAGGTGCCGAGTAACATTGTACGAGCAGTGATTAACTATATGTTATATTTGTCAGTGTGCGATTATCAATTGTTGCACGCAGTGATTATTTTGGTAAATTACAATGATCTACATATCGATTTGACCTGTCACGCAGACTTTTAACTGTCTTAATGCCTATCGTTCTGTTCGTATACACGCACACTGGAGTAATTATTGTCTTAGATGCGGCTTAATGTTTGCGGGGGTATTATATAATTAACTCGAATACGCCACATTCGGAGCCACCGTTAACACCGTCGGTGGTTTTGTGTTCGTACGACGGACATCGTGAGTCAAACGCCATAGCTGTCGGTAGTTTCGTACACTCACGAGGTTTGTGACGACGACGGCGACGATGAGGTTGGCGAAAACGAAGGCACCGATCATAATGACGAGGAACAGGTAGACGGCTCCCGCCACGTTCACAAGCACGCTGTTCTTCTGCAATGCGAGGAGGGGCATTAGTGTTATATGACATTCACTCCCCTTCGTATCATAATATGTATTAGTATACTATTTTAATTGTCTACTATTATTCTAGTATATTATCTTAATAATACTTATCTGGAAATGAGTGTCAAAATAAACTTTATTATTATTATTATTATGACAGGTCGTTTCCGTTCACACTGTTCTTCTACAACACGAGGAGGAGCATTGGGACAGGTCGCATCAGATCACGCTGTTCTTCTACAACACGAGTAGGGGCATTGGGACAGGTCGCATCAGATCACGCTGTTCTTCTACAACACGGGGAGGGGCATTGGGACAGGTCGCATCAGATCACACTGTTCTTCTACAACACGAGGAGGGGCATTGGGACAGGTCGCATCAGATCACGCTGTTCTTCTACAATACGGGGAGGGGCATTAGGACAGGTCGCATCAGATCACGCTGTTCTTCTACAACACGAGGAGGAGCAGTAGGACAGGTCGCATCAGATCACGCTGTTCTTCTACAACACGAGGAGGAGCATTAGGACAGGTCGCATCAGATCACGCTGTTCTTCTACAACACGAGTAGGGGCATTGGGACAGGTCGCATCAGATCACGCTGTTCTTCTACAATACGGGGAGGGGCATTAGGACAGGTCGCATCAGATCACGCTGTTCTTCTACAACACGAGGAGGAGCAGTAGGACAGGTCGCATCAGATCACGCTGTTCTTCTACAACACGAGGAGGAGCATTAGGACAGGTCGCATCAGATCACGCTGTTCTCTCTACAATACGGGGAGGAGCATTAGGACAAATCGCATCAGATCACGCTGTTCTTCTACAACACGAGGAGGAGCATTAGGACAGGTCGCATCAGATCACGCTGTTCTTCTACAACACGAGGAGGAGCATTAGGACAGATCGCATCAGATCACGCTGTTCTTCTACAACACGAGGAGGGGCATTAGGACAGATCGCATCAGATCACGCTGTTCTTCTACAACACGAGGAGGGGCATTGGGACAGGTCGCATCATATCACGCTGTTCTTCTACAATACGGGGAGGGGCATTAGGACAGGTCGCATCAGATCACGCTGTTCTTCTACAACACGGGGAGGGGCATTGGGACAGGTCGCATCAGATCACGCTGTTCTTCTACAACACGAGGAGGAGCATTAGGACAGGTCGCATCAGATCACGCTGTTCTTCTAAAACACGAGGAGGAGCATTAGGACAGGTCGCATCAGATCACGCTGTTCTTCTACAACACGAGGAGGAGCATTAGGACAGGTCGCATCAGATCACGCTGTTCTTCTACAATACGAGGAGGAGCATTAGGACAGGTCGCATCAGATCACGCTGTTCTTCTACAACACCAGGAGGAGCATTAGGACAGGTCGCATCCGATCACGCTGTTCTTCTACAACACGAAGAGGAGCATTAGGACATGTCGCATCAGTTCACAAAGCCCCCATGAACGTACAGCGTTACGTATTAGCGGGTGATGGTTCGGCAGTTTAGAAAATAAATAAATCGTTCCAATGGCGTCGCATATAGCGAGAGAAACTGGTACTAATGCACACGAACCAACCCTAAAGTGTGACCACACAAAATATGATGGAGAGAACTAACAAACCTCACTAAACTGATGATGTTAATAAGGAGAGGAATTATTTGAAGTGATTATATATGGACCATAACCGACAGATCGAGACAACATTTCTCTTTCACATGTGTCACTGCGAAAGACGCCAATGTGACAGATGTTACTGCAACGTGTCACTGCTGCATATGTCATTGCTACATATGTCAGTTTGAGAACTGTCACTACGACATACGTCAGTGCGACGTATGTCATATTGACAGATGCCTTTGTAATATATGCCTTTGTAACAGATACCAGTGCTATAATACATCCGTACGAGCGACGAGCGGCATGCCTGGAGGAAGAGAAGTCACGAGTCTCCCTGGATTATCCCACACCAGACACACTTCAAGCGAACCACCAGCGGGAGTCCTTCCTCCAGGTGTCGAGGAGAGCATTCAAAGCAAACACTGACACAGACGGCACGACTCACGACTGGTCAACTTCTATGAATCATCTCAGTGTTAGCTCGTGCAACCCGTTGTGTAACATTAATAGCCACATTAATTTGTTGTGAGTTTGCCTTCACGTGAACGATATGCAGTGGACCTTGGCACATATGTAAACAGTGTGTCGTAACCACATGCACCGCGTCAAACGTGGTCTGCCCTCTCCTGTCGCTCACTATTCATCTGACGCAACCAAACACTATCGCGCTAGTACACACACTTATTCCATAGACTACTAACTAGGGAAACACGCATAGAGATGCGTTCACTGTGGCTAAACGAAACTAAAGTGTTTGCTCAACGGATTATGCACCGCAAGGATGAAGTCCGGAATGATCGTAATATTTCGAGTTGAAATTCAACGGGAAACATTTTTGATAGCAGAACTAGAGAAATCGCAAGGAGGACTCACCTGGAAGTGCTGATAGATGTCGACCCAGCCGTCCTGCGTGACGCAGATGAAGAGAGAGAAGAGGGACGTCTGAAGGTCACCGAAGCGAGCAGGGATGACCTTGCCGAAGAGCGTGACTCCTGACACGGCGAACACCAGGAGGAGGATGAAGAGCAGAAGCACGATGTTGGTCATATCTGTGTGGAGACGAGAAGAACATGGTAAATGGGAAGACAGACTAAGGTGGTAAAGAATAAGTAAAAGCAAGTTCATATAAAGCGCAGACATGGGAAGATAGACAAAGGTGGTAAAGAATGAGTAAAGGTAAGTTCATATATAGCGCAGACATGGGAAGACAGACAAAGGTGGTAAAAAATGAGTAAAGGTAAGTTCATATATAGCGCAGACATGGGAAGACAGACAAAGGTGGTAAAGAATGAGTAAAGGTAAGTTCATATATAGTGCAGATATGGGTAGACAGACAAAGGTGGTAAAGAATAAGTAAAGGTAAGTTCATATATAGCGCAGACATGGGTAGACAGACAAAGGTTGTAAAGAATGAGCAAAAGTAAGTTCATATATAGCGCAGACATGGGTAGACAGACAAAGGGAGTAAAAAATAAGTAAAGGTAAGTTCATATATAGCGCAGACATGGGTAGACAGACAAAGGTTGTAAAGGATGAGCAAAACTACGTTCATATATAGTGCAGACATGGGTAGACAGACAAAGGTTGTAAAGAATGAGCAAAAGTAAGTTCATGTATAGTGCAGACATGGGAAGTCAGACAAAGGTTGTAAAGAATGAGCAAAAGTAAGTTCATATATAGTGCAGACATGGGTAGACAGACAAAGGTTGTAAAGAATGAGCAAAAGTAAGTTCATATATAGTGCAGACATGGGAAGACAGACAAAGGTTGTAAAGAATGAGCAAAAGTAAGTTCATGTATAGCGCAGACATGGGTAGACAGACATAGGTGGTAAAGAATAAGTAAAGGTAAGTTCATATATAGCGCAGACATCGGTAGACAGACAAAGGTTGTAAAGAATGAGCAAAAGTAAGTTCATATATAGCGCAGACATGGGTAGACAGACAAAGGGAGTAAAAAATAAGTAAAGGTAAGTTCATATAAAGCGCAGACATGGGAAGATAGACAAAGGTGGTAAAGAATGAGTAAAGGTAAGTTCATATATAGCGCAGACATGGGAAGACAGACAAAGGTGGTAAAAAATGAGTAAAGGTAAGTTCATATATAGCGCAGACATGGGAAGACAGACAAAGGTGGTAAAGAATGAGTAAAGGTAAGTTCATATATAGTGCAGATATGGGTAGACAGACAAAGGTGGTAAAGAATAAGTAAAGTAAGTTCATATATAGCGCAGACATGGGTAGACAGACAAAGGTTGTAAAGAATGAGCAAAAGTAAGTTCATATATAGCGCAGACATGGGTAGACAGACAAAGGGAGTAAAAAATAAGTAAAGGTAAGTTCATATATAGCGCAGACATGGGTAGACAGACAAAGGTTGTAAAGGATGAGCAAAACTACGTTCATATATAGTGCAGACATGGGTAGACAGACAAAGGTTGTAAAGAATGAGCAAAAGTAAGTTCATGTATAGTGCAGACATGGGAAGTCAGACAAAGGTTGTAAAGAATGAGCAAAAGTAAGTTCATATATAGTGCAGACATGGGTAGACAGACAAAGGTTGTAAAGAATGAGCAAAAGTAAGTTCATATATAGTGCAGACATGGGAAGACAGACAAAGGTTGTAAAGAATGAGCAAAAGTAAGTTCATGTATAGCGCAGACATGGGTAGACAGACATAGGTGGTAAAGAATGAGCAAAAGTAAGTTCATATATAGTGCAGACATGGGAAGAGAGACTAAGGGGGTAATGAATAAGTTCAATTAAACGTCATATCGACTTCTCTGTGAAGCACCGAGCCACGCTGCAATTAATGCGTGATGATTATTCGTACATGTATATCTACCACTGCCATATAGTTAGGTATTCATTCATACAGTTGAGTGAACTAAAACAACGTAGAGTGAACGAACTTGCCCACGGTTCGAGACGGCAGCAAAGAATTCGAATCCGGGTTCTCTCGCCTGAGAGTCTGATGCTCTAGTAACTGCGCCGTCGCGCTCCACAGTGGCCAGTGGGAGGACAGGATAACGGTGGTCAGTGGAAGACAGTGTAACGGTGGTCAGTGGACGACAGGACATCTACCCCCTTTCCCAGTGAAGCATTTTGTCATAATTAAAGTGCAAGTGTGGAGCAAAATTTTACAACACAATTGCTATGTTTGACCCAAAAATACTGTTTGCGGTTAAGACGGTATATAATATATGTTGTCCTGTTTACAACTTAAAAGAACATTACCATTTTGTAGAAACCTTGATCCTTTTTACAGTCAAATTGACTTTTAGGGACCATGACCCCAATTGTATGTCCTCCAGTAGAATAGTTAACCTTTGTATCAACGGAGAGTAGTCTTTTGGGCTTGCATTTTTGTGGGGAAAAAACATTGCCAATTTTGCTTTAAGGAAAATTAATCTTTTGTTTTCAAATTTTTGTGACTACATTTGTTGGTATTATGGAACATTTGTTTTCATGTTGCCTTCCTGTCACGCCGATGACATGTGACATCGTGGTGGCCTGTTGGAAAAGTCGACGTCAGTACTGCAGTTGACACAAGTCGATCAGAGACAATATTCTCAATACACCATCAACATACTACGTAGAACATGTTCCCACCAATACTTGTGTCCCGCACTGGTACCACTCAGACGCACATGTATACAGCGTCAAACACCGGCAGTTTCGAAACGATTGGTGCCATCATTAATAATTCGTTCATTAATCGATTCTATTCCCCCGATGATCCGACTCCGTCTGCAGCTGTTCCCTCCCTAGAGAGAGTCGATGCCTGGACATAGTCGTTGACAAGATCGTCGACTCCTCGTTGACCATGCCTAGACACGGCCGTCAATTCCTCGTTATCCATGCCTAGACAAGATCGACGACTCCTCGTTGACCATGCCTGAACAGGGCCGTCGACTCCTCGTTATCCATGCCTAGACGGGATCGTCGACTCCTCGTTATCCATGCCTAGACAGGATCGTCGACTCCTCATTGTCCATGCCTAGACAGGATCGTCAACTCGTCGTTGTCCATGCCTAGCCAGGATCGTCAACTCCTTGTTGCCCATGCCTAGACAGGATCGTCGACTCCTCATTGTCGAGGTTAGCCCGAGCCACACCCAGGAAGATAATTAGTTTAGCTTCTGTTCTGGTGATGGCGCGAGATTCCAGAACAAAATAGAATATAAAAATATTCACAGCGATGATCCACGCAGTTGTATGTAGTCCCTTAGAACCGCCATATACCTGCTAGTACAACTTCCACACGTACATATGTATTAATGTAAAATTCGTGTACAATCTAGTATATAATATTATCAACATATATTTATATCAATATTGATAACTGCGATGTGGGAGAAGGACCGACTCCTGTCAGAAGTCGTTTTACAGCTTCAATCTGTGTCATGTCACGTCTCAAGATATGGTTTATGGCACGTAACGGCTGCTGCAGACAGTAACTCAGTGGTCACTGTAAATACAGTCGACCCGACCTACTGGTCCAGACAGCCGACAGTCGCCGTTGCATCTACGTCACGTCACGTGCCATAAAACAACCTGAAATGTTAGCGGGTCACCACGGTTAACATGTTGACTACCGTATTAAGTGAAAGCGAAATTTTACTGGACGGGTCTTTACTGAACGGAGTTATTCCACCTAGATCTTACTGAACAGTTATTATAATTTCAACTGGTCCTTACGTGACTGGGTTGTTCCAACTGGTCCTTACTCAACGGGGTTACTCCAACTGGTAATTACAGGACGGGGTTACACCTACTGGTCCTCACTGGACGGGGTTATTCCAACTGGTCCTCACTGGACGGGGTTACTCCAACTGGTCCTCACTGGATGGGGTTACTCCAACTGGTCCTCACTGGATGGGGTTACTTCAACTGGTCCTTACTGGACGGGGTTATTCCAACTGGTCCTCATTGGGGTTACTCCAACTGGTCCTCACTGGATGGGGTTACTCCAACTGGTCCTTACTGGATGGGGTTACTCCAACTGGTCCTTACTGGATGGGGTTACTCCAACTGGTCCTTACTGGGGTTACTCCAACTAAGTTGAACGAACAATGGGAAGAAACAGCTTTACATAAATACACAAAGGGGAAGATACAAGATAAGAGGAATGCACAAGGAGAAAGTACCGCATAAAAACAAAAACAAAAGTACTCGTGACCATTACGTGATATGTAGACCTGTCACGTGACTATTGTTGTGTCGGCCAGGAGCAACCCACGCTGTCGACGGCGCGGCATTCAGAAACAAGTTGGCGTGATACGAGAGATTCATTAGCCGCAGCACACGACACAACTACAACTTGGTCTACCTGCCGATATTTATTTCGTAATACGTTGTCTGCCTTTTCTGATTAAGACAAAACAACGAAGTTATTTTTGGCATCACACCAGTGACGTCAGGTCTCGGTAGAAAAGTCACACCAATGAACTGAAGTCACAAGCAGAGCAACATATACACACGACCTCAAGTCACGATGGAACCATAACACACACGACCTCAAGTCACAACGGAACCATCACACATATGACCTCAAGTCACGATGGAACCATCACACACACGACCTCAAGTCATGATGGAACCATCACACACACGACCTCAAGTCACGACGGAACCATCACACACACGACCTCAAGTCACGACGGAACCATCACACACACGACCTCAAGTCACAACGGAACCATCACACACACGACCTCAAGTCACGATGGAACCATCACACACACGACCTCAAGTCACGATGGAACCATCACACACACGACCTCAAGTCACGATGGAACCATCACACACGCGACCTCAAGTCACTATGGAATCATCACACACACGACCTCAAGTCACGATGGAATCATCACACACACGACCTCAAGTCACGATGGAATCATCACACACACACACTACATCAAGTCACGATGGAATCATCACACACACAACCTCAAGTCACGAAGGAACCATCACACACACGACCGCAAGTCACGATGGAATCAACACACACACGATCTCAAGTCACGATGGAATCATCACACACACGATCTCAAGTCACGATGGAATCATCATACACACGACCTCAAGTCACGATGGAATCATCACACACACGACCTCAAGTCACGATGGAATCATCACACACACGACCTCAATTCACGATGGAATCATCACACACACAACCCACAACTTCAGGTCACGATTGGACCATCGTACCCACAACCTCAGGTAACGACATGAGCAAAATACCCGCGACCTCAGTCACCGATATTGAAAGCAAAACAAGCGAACAGAGACGGACGGACACAGTATCCGAATCGAGACCAAAGTCAAACGACGACCGTAATCGATGACAATAAATCGCTGCGTGGTGCAGTCGGTTTGTCGTCACTGCGTGCTAAGAGACAGTAAAACATGTTCTCAATTCTGTCTTTCCGTTGTGTCTCCATAGCCTTAATCGAGATCTGTGCGTAGGCGTGGGCGGTACTGCGTCCGCGTTACTCCGACCAGGTTCAGCAGTCGGTCACGCATAAAAGAGTTCCGATTCTGCGACGGACGTTTCGGGACAGGTCGTCGTGGGATGACGCAAGACGAGGTAGCAACACGGTGGTCGCTAGGGGCACGCAGACTGACGTTGTTTAAATGCTGCCTACGTCAGGCGAGAGGCAATAAACTGGCGCGTCAGTCTTTTAAACAGATATACCGTTTATAACTGAATTGCGATCTAAACATCACGTAAGCGCAAGGATATGATACGAAGGACGAGTACATGGGGGGACCAATTGCCCCACTAAACCTTTGGAATTTCCTTTGGAACATGCCCGCGCTAGTTTGACGTTCCCCCCTCCGACCTTCCATTGTTTTTTTGCGAACCTCGAGAGGGGTGCAATTGGAGATTTTCGGAGAAAAATTCACAATTTGAACATCGGCATGACAATAACAAGCTGGTTTCGGAAATACAAAAGTTTCAGTAATTTATGTGGATGGGTGGGCTGTAGTCCTCACGACACAGCTATTCAGGGTGGACTGTAGCCCCGACGACAAAACTGTATTGTGGGGGTTACAACCGTTCAGGATGAATGTTACTGAATGCTCCAGAGTTGATTATGATGCGCACCCTTAAAACGCTTACCTGGTAATGACGTCATATAACTGGCTTACCTGGTAGACGTCATATAACTGGCTTACCTGCTAACGAATGACAATATGTAACTGGCTTACCTGGTAATGACGACAAGATGGCTGTTACAACAGTCGATATGCCGGCAAGAGAACCAATACTGAAACATACATTATAATCGGAACGTACGTAATTGGCTTGAAAATTACATTAAATGTAGCTTTTGCAAAGCAGGTCCTTAATCAAAATGTGTATGTGGTTCGTCAAACCCCAACGCTCCTTTGAACACACGACTCACCCCCGCTTGGTCCTCCGTCCATCATTTCCCAACAAACTAACTATCCGTGGCTCAACATAAATGGTACACCAGTAAATACTGCACAAAATTCATAACATATTTTCGTTGGGAGGTTCGGTATAACCCCAGTTTTACGAATTCCTCCGAAAAAGACCCTCCTCATAATGTACGAACAGTCAACAGCAAACTCTCTGTTCATCGACGGCTGACAGGGTCGGTCAACTTATTTATCTAATGAAATTACTTGTTTGCCTATTTCAACAACAACCATTTGACAATTGCAATTATTGATTTTTGGAACCCCTTTTGTACGACGCACAGTTCTCCTCCTTATACATTTACCCGTCAAACCAGAACTTGACTTCGCTATTAATGGTTACCAGCGTACATGTTGTTGGCCAGAAGTAAAACAGCACTGAATTCTTTCTACAAAGGTACAATGTAAACAAATTGCAGACCGTTTATCTTTTTCCAATGCCAGCCTAAATTGTTTGTTTGACCAGAGGCGGAACTTGCTGACGATCGTGGTGTTAATCGGTTGGATAAAATCAGCACAAGTTAAGACAAAATAATGTACGCAGATGATACGACCATAGCAGCAGGAAGCATGGGAGATGATACGACCATAGCAGTAGGAAGAATGGGAGATGAAACGACCATAGCAGCAGGAAGCATGTGAGATGATACGACCATAGCAGCAGGAAGCATGGGAGATGATACGACCATAGCAGCAGGAAGCATGTGAGATGATACGACCATAGCAGCAGGAAGCATGTGAGATGATACGACCATAGCAGCAGGAAGCATGGGAGATGATACGACCATAGCAGCAGGAAGCATGGGAGATGAAACGACCATAGCAGCAGGAAGCATGTGAGATGATACGACCATAGCAGCAGGAAGCATGGGAGATGATACGACCATAGCAGCAGGAAGCATGTGAGATGATACAACCATAGCAGCAGGAAGCATGGGAGATGATACGACCATAGCAGCAGGAAGCATGTGAGATGATACGACCATAGCAGCAGGAAGCATGTGAGATGATACGACCATAGCAGCAGGAAGCATGGGAGATGATACGACCATAGCAGCAGGAAGCATGGGAGATGAAACGACCATAGCAGCAGGAAGCATGGGAGATGATACGACCATAGCAGCAGGAAGCATGGGAGATGATAAGACAATAGCAGCAGGAAGCAAGGGAGATGATACGACCATAGCAGCAGGAAGCATGGGAGATGATACGACCATAGCAGCAGGAAGCATGTGAGATGATACGACCATAGCAGCAGGAAGCATGGGAGATGATACGACCATAGCAGCAGGAAGCATATGAGATGATACGACCATAGCAGCAGGAAGCATGTGAGATGATACGACCATAGCAGCAGGAAGCATGGGAGATGATACGACCATAGCAGCAGGAAGCATGGGAGATGATACGACCATAGCAGCAGGAAGCATGGGAGATGATACGACCATAGCAGCAGGAAGCATGTGAGATGATACGACCATAGCAGCAGGAAGCATGGGAGATGATACGACCATAGCAGCAGGAAGCATGTGAGATGATACGACCATAGCAGCAGGAAGCATGGGAGATGATACGACCATAGCAGCAGGAAGCATGTGAGATGATACGACCATAGCAGCAGGAAGCATGGGAGATGATACGACCATAGCAGCAGGAAGCATGTGAGATGATACGACCATAGCAGCAGGAAGCATGTGAGATGATACGACCATAGCAGCAGGAAGCATGGGAGATGATACGACCATAGCAGCAGGAAGCATGGGAGAAGAAACGACTATAGCAGCAGGAAGCATGTGAGATGATACGACCATAGCAGCAGGAAGCATGGGAGATGATACGACCATAGCAGCAGGAAGCATGTGAGATGATACGACCATAGCAGCAGGAAGCATGTGAGATGATACGACCATAGAAGCAGGAAGCATGTGAGATGATACGACCATAGCAGCAGGAAGCATGGGAGATGATACGACCATAGCAGCAGGAAGCATGGGAGATGATACGACCATAGCAGCAAGAAGCATGTGAGATGATACGACCATAGCAGCAGGAAGCATGTGAGATGATACGACCATAGCAGCAGGAAGCATGTGAGATGATACGACCATAGCAGCAGGAAGCATGTGAGATGATACGACCATAGCAGCAGGAAGCATGGGAGATGATACGAACATAGCAGCAGGAAGCATGGGAGATGATACGACAATAGCAGCAGGAAGCATGTGAGATGATACGACCATAGCAGCAGGAAGCATGTGAGATGATACGACCATAGCAGCAGGAAGCATGGGAGATGATACGAACATAGCAGCAGGAAGCATGGGAGATGATACGACAATAGCAGCAGGAAGCATGTGAGATGATACGACCATAGCAGCAGGAAGCATGTGAGATGATACGACCATAGCAGCAGGAAGCATGGGAGATGATACGACCATAGCAGCAGGAAGCATGGGAGATGAAACGACCATAGCAGCAGGAAGCATGGGAGATGATACGACCATAGCAGCAGGAAGCATGGGAGATGATAAGACAATAGCAGCAGGAAGCAAGGGAGATGATACGACCATAGCAGCAGGAAGCATGGGAGATGATACGACCATAGCAGCAGGAAGCATGTGAGATGATACGACCATAGCAGCAGGAAGCATGGGAGATGATACGACCATAGCAGCAGGAAGCATATGAGATGATACGACCATAGCAGCAGGAAGCATGGGAAATGATACGACCATAGCAGCAGGAAGCATGTGAGATGATACGACCATAGCAGCAGGAAGCATGTGAGATGATACGACCATAGCAGCAGGAAGCATGGGAGATGATACGACCATAGCAGCAGGAAGCATGGGAGAAGAAACGACTATAGCAGCAGGAAGCATGTGAGATGATACGACCATAGCAGCAGGAAGCATGGGAGATGATACGACCATAGCAGCAGGAAGCATGGGAGATGATACGACCATAGCAGCAGGAAGCATGTGAGATGATACGACCATAGCAGCAGGAAGCATGTGAGATGATACGACCATAGCAGCAGGAAGCATGGGAGATGATACGACCATAGCAGCAGGAAGCATGGGAGATGATACAACCATAGCAGCAAGAAGCATGTGAGATGATACGACCATAGCAGCAGGAAGCATGTGAGATGATACGACCATAGCAGCAGGAAGCGTGTGAGATGATACGACCATAGCAGCAGGAAGCATGTGAGATGATACGACCATAGCAGCAGGAAGCATGGGAGATGATACGAACATAGCAGCAGGAAGCATGGGAGATGATACGACAATAGCAGCAGGAAGCATGTGAGATGATACGACCATAGCAGCAGGAAGCATGTGAGATGATACGACCATAGCAGCAGGAAGCATGGGAGATGATACGAACATAGCAGCAGGAAGCATGGGAGATGATACGACAATAGCAGCAGGAAGCATGTGAGATGACACGACCATAGCAGCAGGAAGCATGTGAGATGATACGACCATAGCAGCAGGAAGCATGGGAGATGATACGACCATAGCAGCAGGAAGCATGGGAGATGAAACGACCATAGCAGCAGGAAGCATGGGAGATGATACGACCATAGCAGCAGGAAGCATGGGAGATGATAAGACAATAGCAGCAGGAAGCAAGGGAGATGATACGACCATAGCAGCAGGAAGCATGGGAGATGATACGACCATAGCAGCAGGAAGCATGTGAGATGATACGACCATAGCAGCAGGAAGCATGGGAGATGATACGACCATAG
Organism: Escarpia spicata; assembly: GCA_963995525.1. Taxonomy (NCBI): domain Eukaryota; kingdom Metazoa; phylum Annelida; class Polychaeta; order Sabellida; family Siboglinidae; genus Escarpia; species Escarpia spicata. The sequence goes on from OZ023212.1 coordinate 49,648,163, forward strand.
CAGCAGGAAGCATATGAGATGATACGACCATAGCAGCAGGAAGCATGTGAGATGATACGACCATAGCAGCAGGAAGCATGGGAGATGATACGACCATAGCAGCAGGAAGCATGGGAGATGATACGACCATAGCAGCAGGAAGCATGGGAGATGATACGACCATAGCAGCAGGAAGCATGTGAGATGATACGACCATAGCAGCAGGAAGCAAGGGAGATGATACGACCATAGCAGCAGGAAGCATGTGAGATGATACGACCATAGCAGCAGGAAGCATGGGAGATGATACGACCATAGCAGCAGGAAGCATATGAGATGATACGACCATAGCAGCAGGAAGCATGGGAGATGATACGACCATAGCAGCAGGAAGCATGTGAGATGATACGACCATAGCAGCAGGAAGCATGTGAGATGATACGACCATAGCAGCAGGAAGCATGGGAGATGATACGACCATAGCAGCAGGAAGCATGGGAGAAGAAACGACTATAGCAGCAGGAAGCATGTGAGATGATACGACCATAGCAGCAGGAAGCATGGGAGATGATACGACCATAGCAGCAGGAAGCATGTGAGATGATACGACCATAGCAGCAGGAAGCATGTGAGATGATACGACCATAGCAGCAGGAAGCATGTGAGATGATACGACCATAGCAGCAGGAAGCATGGGAGATGATACGACCATAGCAGCAGGAAGCATGGGATATGATACGACCATAGCAGCAAGAAGCATGTGAGATGATACGATCATAGCAGCAGGAAGCATGTGAGATGATACGACCATAGCAGCAGGAAGCATGTGAGATGATACGACCATAGCAGCAGGAAGCATGTGAGATGATACGACCATAGCAGCAGGAAGCATGGGAGATGATACGAACATAGCAGCAGGAAGCATGGGAGATGATACGACAATAGCAGCAGGAAGCATGTGAGATGATACGACCATAGCAGCAGGAAGCATGTGAGATGATACGACCATAGCAGCAGGAAGCATGGGAGATGATACGACCATAGCAGCAGGAAGCATGGGAGATGATACGACCATAGCAGCAGGAAGCATGTGAGATGATACGACCATAGCAGCTGCAAGCATGTGAGATGATACGACCATAGCAGCAGGAAGCATGTGAGATGATACGACCATAGCAGCAGGAAGCATGGGAGATGATACGACCATAGAAGCAGGAAGCATGGGAGATGATACGACCATAGCAGCAGGAAGCATGGGAGATGATACGACCATAGCAGCAGGAAGCATGGGAGATGATACGACCATAGCAGCAGGAAGCATGGGAGATGATACGACCATAGCAGCAGGAAGCATGTGAGATGATACGACCATAGCAGCAGGAAGCATGTGAGATGATACGACCATAGCAGCAGGAAGCATGGGAGATGATACGACCATAGCAGCAGGGAAGCATGGGAGATGATACGACCATAGCAGCAGGAAGCATGTGAGATGATACGACCATAGCAGCAGGAAGCATGGGAGATGATACGACCATAGCAGCAGAAAGCATGGAGATGATACGACCATAGCAGCAG